>BSBN01000301.1:4800000-6000000 GCA_027924645.1 Cunninghamia lanceolata | reverse complement strand
ATGTCATCCCATGGTTTCTACGATATGGGTAATGGCTGATATAGTCTTGTGTTTTGACTCTCCTTTGGCATATTGACAAACTTAACATCCTTGTACAAATTTTCTGATTTCTGCCTACATCTTTGGCCAATAATACCTTTCACTAAACTGCGCCATAGTCTTATCAGCACCAAAATGTGCGGCTAAACCACCACAATGCTTTTCCTTTATTAAATCCAGCCTCATAGATCCTTGAGGTATGCATAGCTGCTGTCCTTTGAACAATAGTCCATCATGTATAAAGTAATCCATCCATGGTCTCCTATCCATACTAGTAGGCTCCATACATGCTGTCCATGCATTCTTAAAGTTTGAATCATCCTTGTATAACTCCATGGCATCAAACCCAACTACTTCAGCCATCATTTCAGTCAATAATGTTGCTCTTCTACTAATTCATCTGCTACTTTGTTTGAACTTCCACTTCGATGCTTGAGAACAAAAGTATACCCTTGTAGGAATTCCACCCACTTCATATGCCGTTGGTTAAGCTTGGTCTGGTTGTTAATAAATTACAAAGCATCATAATCTGTGTGAAGTACAAACTCCTTAGGAAGTAAATAAGCTGCCACTTCTTCAAGGCTTGCACTATGGCATAGAACTCTTGATCATAGATGGGTTACCTCTTCTTGGCATCATTAAGCTTTTCACTAAAATATGGAATGGGTCTGCCCTCTTGGCTGAGAACCACTCCTTTGGCTGTCACACTCGCGTCACAATCCACTTGAAACACTTTTGTAAAATCAGGTAATGCCAACATCGGTTCCTCGCTGACCTCCTCCTTTAAGAGCTCAAAACTCTTATCCGTTGCTGCTGTCCATTTAAACTCCCTTCTATCTCCCCTTATAGTTTCAGTTGTGGGTGCACATATCCCATTGAAATTTCGAATAAATCTACGGTAAAGCTGGCTAAACCATGGAAACTTCGAACCTCATGCACACTACAAGGTGTAGGCCATTCTATTATTGCTCATACCTTTTTCAGATCCATTTGTAGCCCCTTAGGAGAGATGACATTGTTGATAATTGAGAGGGGGGGGGGGTGAAATAGTTATCTTAATTAATTTAACTTTCTGATCTTCTTTAACAACTAGTGCAGCATCAATGCAAACAAGCATCCATAATCATGAAAGCAGAAACAAAGTCAATACACATAACACAATGATTTTGACGTGGAAAACCCTGTTAAGGGAAAAACCACGGGGTGACTAACCCAAGAATGTATTCTCTGTTAGAAGAATAGAAATACAAAATGACACTTGCCAATTAGGGCTCACTGCCTGAGCACATTGTTCACAAGAGGCTCACTGCCTACAAGAGACTCACCGTCTACAAGTTATAAAGAGAGTGACAAGATACATGAACTGATGAGAAGCATCCACATATGTCGAGGTTCAGTTCCGGTTAGGCTCAATACACTGATCTACTGCACTTCATTCTTCCTCTTCTCTGGTGCTGATGTCTTGTCACATATTGGACCTGTCTGACTGTCTTCACACTGCCCTTCTGCTTTTCTTCGCACTTCACTACACACAACACTCACCTTCATACCGAAAACAATCTGGTATATATACTCGCACCAAGGATTTCATCCTCTTTCTAGTTGGCATCCAGAATACTTATTATTTTTCCAAACTCTTGGTCTGTCGGCTGAATCCTTGCTTATCAAGTGATGCGTATCAAAGAGATGCTCATAGAAGTCATCAATCATGTCGGTCAATCATGAATGATACCTTAGTAAGCTTGATCACCATCAAGATCTCATTCGGATCAAGGTCTGATGCTTTGCCAGTCAGTTCTTCCTTAGTCTACTCTGTCAAACAGGAACCCAATACTTAGGTGCTTATATCTCTTCACTCTTTCATCACCGGAGGCTCAATCCCTGGAATCTATCAGTCAAGGTACTCCTCTTGACTTCCCCAAGTCCGCACGTTTCATAGATACTTCCTCTGAGAGATCCGGACCTGATTGTCGGACCTTGCTGCATACTCTGTTCTTGGTCACCAGACCAAGTTACTCTACAATCTGACTTCCGGTATAGACACACCATGTCCTGCGGATGGGTGGGATGAACTTTGTTGCCATCAATGACAACACTCATGAAGCTACAATGTGTCTCTTGCCAACAGACATATCCCAAATAGACCAATTTCTCCTTCATAAAACTGCATGTCTTTAGGTTCCCCAACAACTTTTCCTCCTTGAGCCTTTGCAAGCCCTGCCTAATATGCAACAAATGTTCTTCCCTGCTGTTGCTAAAAATCAGAATATCATCAAGGTAAACAATTACAAATTTTCCTAAAAATGGTATCAACACTTCATTCATCAACCGCATAAATGTGCTAGGTGCATTTGTCAATCCGAAGGGCATTACTAACCACTCATACAACCCCTCCTTGGTTTTAAAAGTGGTCTTCCACTCATCAGCCTCTCTTATCCTAATTTGGTGATATTCACTTTTTAAATCAATCTTGCTAAAATATATAACCTTTCCCTTTGCTAAAATATTCTATTTTGGGTGAAGGGAACCAATACCTGATAATTATTTTGTTTATAGCTCTTGAGTCCGTGCACATCCTCCATTCACCATCCTTTTTTGGTGCTAACACTTGAGTTGGTATTGCACATGGGCTAAGGCTTTCTCTAATCAGTCCTCTTTCCAATAGCTCCTGTACTTGTTTCTTCACCTCTTCATTTTTTGTAGGTGTCAATCTATAAGCAGCCTTATAGGGTAAACTTGCGTCTGGAATCAAATCAATATGATGGCTAATGCTCCTCATGGGCGGTAGTCCTTCGGCCAACTCCTTGGACACAATTTCATCAAATTCTTCTAGCAGCCCCGTTACTTCTAAAGGCATGTCACAGCTGTCAACAACTGTCCCTACCAATAGCACCTTGGGAACTACTACAAAACATAGTTTTTCATGCTTATACTCCTTCAAAAATTGTTTTCTTGTCACTAGCAGTGTCCATGGATTACTTTCCACCTCTTTTTCCCTAGTTATCAACGATGTAAGAGTATGCCTTCGACCATTTTTCTCCAAAGTGTAAGTGTTTGCTCTCCCATCATGGATTGCCTTCCTATCAAATTGTCACGGTCTTCCTAAGAGCGAATGACATACGTCCATAGGCATGATATCACACCACACCTCATCTTTATAAGTGCATATTCAAAAATTTACTAGGCATTGTTGGTCAACCAAGATTTGGTGTCTCTTTTGCAACCACGATACCTTATATGGAGTAGGGTGAGCTGTCCTTTTTTAACCCCAACTTATCTATCATTTCAGTTGAGACTAAATTGTCAATGCTACCACTATCTATTTTAACCTTGCAACATTTACCACCTGCTTTACTCAATGTTCTAAATAAACTTCTCCTTTGGATAGGTTCATTTTCTCCTTTGGTTGGCTTCGACAATGTCCACTTCATCATAAGTGCTTCTCCCATTTCAGGTTCATCCGATTGACTAATGGACCTTGTAGACTATGCATCACCTTTGGCTAGGTGTGCACTTGTAACCTCTGTTCTCCTTGATTCTTCTAGCGTGCGTTGTGGGCATTCGTAAAATCTATGGCCTGATTGTCCACATGTGAAACAGGTACCTTGAAAACCTCTGCCTCTACCTCTTCCATATCCATCTCTACCTCTCATAGGGTATGGTCTTCCTCTTGTTTCATCGTTCTCCTTTTGACTGTTTGAAGGGCTGGCCTCCTTATCATGGCTGTATTTTTTTTGTTGCTTTCCTCTACCTCTATTAAATCCACCTCTATCTTAGACTGCTCCTTGCTTTCTTGCTAATTTCTCTTTTGCCTTTAGAGCATACAGATATACCTCTTCCACAGTTTGCAACCTCACCATGCTCAGCTCATCTTGAATACTCAACCACAATCCATTAACATATCGGGCCACCTTTTCATGGTCTAATTCATTATGCTTTGATGCGATTGAAATTTTGTAAAACTCCTTCGTATAGGCCTTCACACTTAGCTCTCTTTGCCATAAATTTTGCAGTTTCTTGAGCAGGTCATGTTGATAATCACCAGGTAGAAATATAGCCCTCATTTTGCTCACCTTTCAATCCCATCAATTGATCTTATCCCTGCTATTTCTCCTCTCAGCCTACACCTCCTTCCACCGAAGTGTTGCATGACCTTTCAATTTTGTTTGGGCAACCTTCACTCTTCTAGGGTCGTCCACTTCATCATATTCGAAGTATTCCTCCATTTCAGTCAACCAATCTATTAATTCATCCGGTTCCAAACTCCCCGTAAAGCTTGGTAGCTCCATCTTCATTCCTTTCCCAATGTTGGAGATAGGCCTTATCAGTCTTCTTTTTCCCGCATCCATATTTGCATCTACATTTTCACCTTCCTGTTTTACCATATCTACTCCATTTTCACTGCCAATATCTTCATGTGCTCTGCCTCTTCTCATACCACCTTCTATAGCATCCATCCTTGCTTGCACTCCCCTTGGGGCCTCCACTACCTCATCTATCCTTTCTGCAGTAGCTGCTATTGCAACTTCTGCCATCCTTCTCCTTGGTGGCATCCTGCTGCCTTAAATCTCTTTCCCTCCTTTCTTCTCACTACAATCCTTTTGGCTACAATATTCATTGCTGTAGGGACACACCCACAGTCACTACTTACAAGGCTTCTTTCAACCTTGATCCAAAGCCACTATCTTCTTTTCCCAGAGTTGTAACCATGCTTTGATACCATGCTGATGGCACCCAGCCGTGCTGCAGGTGCCAAAATCCAACCAATCTGGAGCTAGCAGGTGAAGAAGAGAGGTTGTGTTGCTGCAAGCAATTCACACAACCTTTGCAGAGGCTTGAGAACTCTTGTTACAGGGGAAATCTTTAGCGGCAGGCAAAAAGAACTATGCTGCAGGTGCAAAAATCCGTTGCTACAAGAACAAAAATCCGTTGCTACAAGAACAAAAATCTTGTGCTACAGGGGTTTGACAGCACAACACTAATCATATGATAACCAGACATTCACACATAGAAAATAATCAAGTTCTAGAGCAGCAATTCGACACAAAATAAATGATTCAACAGATGGAAGACACACACACACAGAGTGAGCAGTTTTTTAAAAAATGAGCTATTTCATTCATTCATTTTGACCTTGTTTCTTTTCTCAAAAGATTTCTCCAAAAAAAAATCTGGAAACTTCTACAAAATCCCGCCTAAAATACATAGGTGCCCAAAAGTTCATCATAAATGCTCAACAACTGAGCTTCGGGTTCAAATTCCTGCCCAGATCTCTTCCTCCACTGTTTTCCCACACCAGTGTTCATTAAATGCGTTAGGTAGGTGAGAGGAACCAACCACAATTGTTTAAACGGTCAAAGATGTTTAAATTTCAACCAAACACTACAAAGTGGAGGCAATATATTGCTGCAAAAGAAGGATTTGCGATGCCACTGCATCAGGGAGTGAAAATGATTATGTATATTGAAAATAAAAGCTCAACAAGGGGAATATGTAATGTGACTAAATAATAATAATAACAATAAAATTGACACAGGTGGTGTTTCTGAAGTGCATCAACTTAAATGATATGCCTTTTTGTGTTTCAGCTGTGTAGTTTTGAGTCAATCTACATTGGCTCATATCTCACAAGAACCCATCTCTCATGAGGATGAATGGTTCAACTCATTGCATGTAGTTGATGTACTATTCTGGGTCAAGCATGCCTAAGCGTGGAGTTTCCCTGACAGTCAACCCTACTTATGCCATTAGCAAAGCCTTCAGCAAGTCTTGAGCAAAATCATATCACAAATAATTAAACATACCAACAATGATACATTAAATAAGAGCATTTAGTTGTGATGTAATCATAGTTCACAAACTTGGACTTGGCAGACCTAAATTTGACTTAGACTCGGCAACTTAAAAAAATATTTAAATTCAAAACTCAGCAAGAACTTGGCAGAATTTCAGCAAAACTTTGGCATACACGAGTTTCTCCTAGAGACTTGCTGAGTACTTGCCCCGAGTTGCTATATAAACTTGCTGGGAACTCGGCTCAGAAACATGGTGAGTTTGAGGTCGAGTTACTTGGTGCAGAAAATTACTTGTGCAACTTGCGAGTACTAGGCGAGTTTACAATCTATGGATGAATAATTAATTTCGAATATTTTTTACCTACTTGGTTTGTCTTTCCATAGTGCATTACATTTGTCAATATTAAGTTTCCCCATTCCATCTGCTTTATGTTGATGATGCTGCCTCTAGAAGATATGCTACATGGTTGATCCTGGCAATGTCGGTGCTAAATGGCTTGAAATAATTTTTAGTAACAACTGCCTTGATTTGTGTAATGCAGGTGCCAGTGCTGTTTCTGGCTTTTTTGCATCTGCATGCAGTCTGCCTTTTGACTATGTGAAGACTCAAATTCAGAAAATGCAACCTGATGCCAATGGAAAATATCCATATTCAGGCTCTATGGACTGTTTTGTGAAAACATTCAAGGCCGGGGGACCATTGAAGTTCTATACAGGGTTTCCTGTTTACTGTGTTCGAATTGCTCCCCATGTCATGGTAAGGCAATTGGATAACTCAATTAGTAAAATATTTTGTCTTATTGCATTTTTAAATTTGTCTTAGTTATTTGTTACATTGATTTATAAATTTTACTAATCAATTTTTATGCAAAATGGTTACAGATGACATGGATATTCTTGAACCAAATTCAGAAGTTTGAAAAATCTATTGGGATTTAAACTTGTATTTGCTTGAGAATATCAGCTCAGTTTTGTCTCCAATAATAGGGAACAGTTATACCTGATCGAATTCTTTCTCCAATTCACTGTCATTAGCATTGCCTTTTTGGTTCATGTGGAGGGCCTCATTTTTTGTTTTCTAGTATATGGCCCTTGATCTTAGTTCTCAAATCCAGCTTCTTTGCCACAGAGTTAAGTTGTCAAAGGTAACCAGCTTTTTGACATTAGTTTGAATAAAGCATTTTTCAGTGGCGTGCTTGCTGAGGACTTGGTCCAAAAGATGAAACCACGGTTTCATCATTTGCTGGGCAAGCACATACCTTGGAAAAGAAAATTTTGAATAAATTATTGATTCTATTAAACGATGCCAAACCGGGGTCTGCTGGTTTTAAAACAAATGATTAACTTTAGATTTTAGTTCAAATTATCAATCATCGTCATCAGGCCAAAGTATTTAAGTTAATCCTCTATTCCTTTCAATGTCATGGAATGTTAATCTTGCACTAATTTGAATGACTATTTTTATTGCTGTTAAGTAGGAAGCATAAGAAGATGAAAAATACTAAATCAATTTTCAGCTGGAATTGAATAAAAAAGATAAGTGAAAAATCAACTCAATGTATGATTTTATTTGATGTGCTTTCATCTTTCATTGCATTGTTATTTGACTAATGCATAAATATGTTCCATCATCATTCTAATAAACTTTGGATTCATTTAAAGTGTTATTATTTTTACTAATTGAAAGTAATTGTGAAATCAATGTATAACCAGTTGGTGATTGTCCGTGACTTGATTTTATTATGACTCCTGAAACAGGAGATCACTAACTTATTTTAACAAGGACCAGCGATGTTATCATTATTGAAGTAAAATTGCAATATATATAAAATCACAGTTGTTATACTTATCTGGATTGTCAATTTTGTCTTTAGTTAAAACCGAAGATAGATTATCTGAAAACTGTCTTTCCTGAAGAGCTTAAAGCACATTATAGTGCATTTACTTGAAGTAGGAAAATGACAATTCTTGACATGTCTCATCAAGTTGCATGCTGCACTCCAAAAAAAATAGGCAATCGTGTATCTTAAGGCAACTCAATTTGTCAATCATGGCATTAGTGAAGAATGTTATAAACACACTTCTGTGGTCAGGCCTCATCCCGAGGCTAGTGGTTTGAAGAAGGTTGGCAAGGAGTTGGATATAATTGGTCCTAACTTGGGCAGGAGGTTACGATCTAATGAGAGACTCTTGTCGTAACCCTTATATCTTTCTAGTTCTAGTTTGGCTTCAAATAATGAGTGCCCAACCAAAAAGAAAAAAAAGCCGGCAGGTGGGAATGTTGTGAGGGTCCAGAGCACCATGAAGCACTTTAACTTAAAGTCGCCTTGAGCTGGCCAGTTTCTAGTCATTGCTGGCAGGTGTTTTCCCCTGTGTCTGTTGGTTTTGATCCACCTTGTGAGTTGCTGTTAGGTTGCTTTTAGATTACAGCCTCGGTGCTGTTTATTTCTTGTTGTCATGAGGTTTGTTGTACTGGGCTTCATTGTTGTATTTGTTACCTTTTGTGTAAAAGGGTTGGGGCCCTTTCAAAAACCCCCTTTTACCCTCTATCAAAAAGCAAACACACTTTGGAAGTAAATAAATATGATGTAATTTTTTATGAGAAATTAAAGATAGGATTTTGAGGAAGTAAAATGAGCAGGCACACAGTGGATCTAGAATAATGAATTGCATGCAATTCCATAAATGCAACATGGATGCTGCGTAATGTGTTTCGAATAAAGCATGCAGAAGTAGGCCTTGCGTGTTTCAAGAATTTGTATCATATAAACGATGTTAAATTTGTTGACAAATTTATATTGTTCGAGGGTTTGGTATGTTCAATTTGAAAAAATATATGGTTGTATAATTATTTGATGGTTATCTCCTTGTATAAGTGGGCCCTGTTTGAGGATGTCTAGCACAATGGTATATGATAATGAATTACTTTATTTATGCTGCAAGGAGGGAATGTAAGGGCAAAGTGTTCAACTTATTTCTTTACATGTGCCATAAGTAGGACATGCGTGTTTCTGGTTTGAAGAAATCCTGCAAAATTGGAGCATGCATTATTAATAATAAAATTCAGGTACATTGTAAAATGGGAAGAATTCCAGTGGTAAAAAGCAGTTGGGCTTTTGTTGTAGAGCCCTAGTAACAAATCCCCAAGATACCTGTGAAAGTTACCAATAATTGGTAACCAAAAGAGACCGTAAAACAACTCAAGCAGACAATTCCCCTAAAATTGGAAATACTACAAATAAAATAGTGTGAACTGTGTTAAACAACTCATGAAGACAATGAAGACATAATATCTGCATTAAAAAGGAAGATTTAGAATTGAAGGAACTATGGTGCAAATTGAATAGTTTGCAAAATTATGAACATTTTTGAGGGTTGTGCGAGTATATAATTTAGTTGGATTTATTGTGATTAAAGGGCGGCGTCCCTTTGGAGATAAATACGAGTAGACTAGAAGTAATGTTCATATAGTTTGCTTTTCGTCCATGAGTTAAGGTAGCCGTCGTTGGAGACTTTAACCAAAATGAGATTTCAAAACAAATTGCTAGTGGATTAGATGCTCCACATACTGCTATTTCTAAGCCTTTATCAGACACGGTGCCTACGGGAGATGTGGGAGAAGAGATCTCTTTGAATATTGTTGTTGACATAAGTCATTTACATGTTCTAAGGAACAACATAGAGAAAATGAATTAGAGATTGCTAAAAAAATATGGAAAGGGCTCTTTGAAGTGTCCAACTGATTGAAGGACAACTACAGACAATATGTCGATGTCTTAGTAAATTAGGCAAGGTGCATCAATGATCCCAAATCAACGAGACCTCTAAAGACGAGGAACAACCTCAAAGTGACTGGGAGTTAGCAAAAAGATATTTTTTCAATCTTCCACTGCTTGCTTGCATACTATCACTAGCAATATTTCTCTTACATATCTATTTTCATTGCACAAAGGTAAGGTCTTGGGGTTTTTCTACTTGGATTTCTCAAACTCGTGTGGGGAATTCACCTCAGCCATTGTTCCAATGCAATTGAAACATGTTGTCAAGAAGATCTAGACATTTCTACAAGCCAGAGTCTGCAGAGGTTCCGATCATGGTATGAAAGCACAAGACGAAGGTCATTCAATTGTCAAAATTATAAAAGAACATAGAATGGCAAAAGAAGAAGACGACACCTTAGGACCAACAAAGAAAAAGAGTATATCTACATCTTTTGAAACTTCTATAAGCAATGTTTCTGAAAAGGTTAAGACCGAACAAAGCCTTCCTTTGGTACCGAACAAAGTCTCCCTCTAGTGCAATTAAGGTCAATTAATACTGAGGTCAATTAATGACGTCAGTGACTCTTTTGATCTTAAGAATAAGGGTAGATTTTTCAGTTGGGGAATAAATTTCATCGACCCTTATGGACTTGCAGACTTGAGATTATTGTATTCATCCAAAAGTAGTGATAGAGAACAACAAAATAAATTCTACAAGAACAGACAACCAACACATATCAAGTGTTCGACGAAATGCCATGACAACCATTCACAGTCAAGTTTTAGCAAGGACTTATCATTTAATTATAAAGTTCACTCTAATAATGTTTAAACTCATTTTGTTTTAATGAATCAAATGTTGTATGCGCATGAAAAGAGCTTTATAAAATTTTAAAGTTTTGTAATGTTTGTAAGAAAGGGATGAAGCAGTTACAAAGATGGAACCGCTCTCTTTCTCTATATATTGTAAAAGCCACTCAAAAGGGGGAGGGTTCGAGTTCTTCTATCTTTTGGGTTGTTTTTCGTTCTTTTTGGGGAACCTTTTTGCCTCTCAACAAAGGGCTTGTACAAGGAAATTGTAAGGAGTTGTAGTGCTCCAAGCTTTTAAAGAAATCTGAAGAATTTTCTGAATGTGGTGTCACTAAACTCTTCATGGATTGCTGCTTGTTCGTGTGTCCAATTTGCTATCTTTCTTTGTCTCTCTCCTATATGCTTGTTTATATAAAAAAATAAAAATAGATTGAATACTTTGTGCTTCAATTCAAAGGGTTTCCAAAAAATATTTCAAATTTTTGTGTCTTGATTGTTTCATGTTACTCGTATGTTTAATGTGCAACAAGGTCCCCTCACTTTTCTTCACGTTGTTGAGAAGGTTCCCTATATGTGTTTCCTTGTCTTTGTAATGTTGTACAGATGAATCAAATGTCTTTGTGCTTCTATTGATGATTGTGCAATCTTTCTTCTTTCCCATTCCCTAAAAATCACATGCCATGTCTCGTACATGCTCAGCTATGGTTTCTCCGTAGTATATCCCTCTGTTAGTTTTCATTTTCCTCCTTTTTGTACTTTTAGGTTAAAAGTACACAAAAACTATAAAACCCCATCATATGAGGGAGCTGTCCCTCTCAAATGCAGAGGAAATTTGTTAGTTCATAACAACTAATCCAACTGTTGTAAACATTTGCCATTGCCCATTGGACGAGTCAAAGTGAAATCTATAGTGACAAATTTGTTTACCAACATATATATATTTATATATATCATCTGTGATATATATATTTTTCAATATATTTTCACATTTGAAAAGCAACTCTCAATGAATAACTGTAGCAGAAAATTGGCTGGACAGGCTTGACCGTCAAATTTAGGCCCTTCATTTATCAGTAAAATCTTTTGTAATATTCTGTATCTCTGTAATTGAGGATGTAAAGAAAAAATCAAATTAATAATTTTAGATGGGTTCAAAACATGGCTATTTATGCTGAGAGGTGTACCTTAGAGTGTCAGCAACCGTTTGTAATGGCGAGTGTGCTCCGCTAAAATTTGGTGGTTGTTTACCCATTACTGCAAATTTGAACGAGAAAATTCTTCAGCATCTGCCATATTCTTCCACAGCAAACCTAGCTGCATAATCTTGAATCTGAGAGGGCGATGGAGTGACAAAGACTCGTGGAAATTAAATTTGGCTTGTGATCCTCTCAGGCACTAAACTTCATGGCCGTAAGCGCGAGTGGCCTGTTGAGGAAATGTGATCGTCTTTGAAGTCTATAATTAAGCCCCTCCCGCATTTTTATTGCCCGAGTTAAACCCCTAACGCTTTTGGATTGTGCTAATTAATTATGCACACTGCTCCATTCCATAACATATTGAAAAATGCATGCTTCACATTTTTAATATTAATTTTGGATTCATTTTGGTTCCGTAATTATTATACAATAATAAGGGTACAAGTGGTGTATTTTTAGTTAGAGCTAGGGCACACAAGTCAAGTTTTATTTGTTTCTGTTTGCACATTTTCCAGGACCTTTAGTTTACCACTTCACTAATTGAGATCAAATCCTTAGTCTGGAAATGACCCGTCAATTTTTAAAATTCAAATTCAAATTTGGGCCCAGTTTTACCTCGTGTTGTGACCACCATATCTGTAGTTGTGGAAATAACCCCTTAATCCAAATTCAAATTTGGGGCCAACTTTATCTCTCTTTGTGACCACCATGTCAACCCAAGATGTAAAAGCATTTGGATTGACCCTTGGTATTGTATTTAAAGGGCTAACCCTAGTTCATTTTAGACCATTTGATTGTCATCACCTAGATCTAATCATTACATGTTAGACCTCATTCTTAGAGCTATCAATTATTATTTGTAAGCATTATTAGGGAATTTGCATTGCACAAGTATGCAGGGCATCTTGTGTGTTTGAGTGTTGTCCTTATCTTTTATTCAATTGTTAAATAAACACTCTTACATGGTTTGACACAAGGGAATCAATTATTCTTACCAAGTGCAAACCAACAAAAACCAATTTTTATGTGAGGAGAGCATATCAAGGTGAGTTAAAAGTGACATTTTAGAAGTTTGTAAAGATTGGATCCATAGTTCTAGATTAGATTTGCTAGATATAGAAAAGATTTTATAATTGTGGAAGTGACCTAGATCAATAAACAAAGCATTGATTGATTCCAAAGCATTCATCTAACTTCATTGACATTAATGATATTACCAACAATATTATTAATGTAATGACTATTCATTAAAATTATTTTAAGTTGATTAAAAATTATACAAGTCAAAATTGGAAGAAAAAAAAAATCTAATTAAAATTGGCCATAAAAACTTTGACCAAATTAACAAAAAAATTACAAATAAATTTTGATGAATTAATTGTACAATAATAGAATTAATAAAATAAAAATAACTTATTAAACATTACATACTCCAAAATTTTTTTGTTTTACCGGGGAAGTTGAATGGTTCTAAATGAGCCCACCGGGGCTTAAATTTGATGGAAAATACAATCAAAATTTTAAAAAGATTGTATCATATGAAATGAGAGATTTTGTATAGACTGTCAAAATTTATATAGAATTGTGATAATATATATATTTGTCTTATATATAATTTTACTTGTACTAAGATATGTTATAGCATTTGAAGGAAAATTTTAAAAAGATTGTATCATATGAAAGGAGAGATTTTGTATAGATTGTCAAAATTTACATAGAATTGTGATGATATATATATTTGTCTTACATATAATTTTACTTATACGATATGTTATAATATTTGAAGGGAAATTTTTTAAAAGATTGTATCATATGAAAGGAGAGATTTTGTATAGACTATCATAATTTATATAGAATTGTGATGATATATATATTTGTCTTATATATAATTTTATTTATACCACTTTTGAATGGATAACTGTCATAAAAAAATTGCTTGACAGGTAGGGTCAACCATCAAATTTAGGCCCTGCAAAGCCTTTAAAACTCATGGAATAACTAAAGGATTCTGTAAGTTTGATATAAAATCCTCCAATGAAAAAATAAAATAAAAATCTGCTACCTTAATTATTAAAATATCAATAAATAAAAATTATTACTAAGATAAATGGAAATCCGCTTGCATTAATTATTATTAATAAGATAAATGAAAAAAGTTCAATCTAATTATAGTCATTTCACATTACTAAAAATTAAGCAACTAAAACTTAAAAAACTAATAAATAAATGTGCATTCATCTATCCTTTTATGGCTGTTTGCTTTTGTTATCATTCATCCATCCTCCAAATGGCATTGATCTAAACATGCTGATTGAAATTTTATGTTTACAAAATTTATTAAATGTGCCGGCCACTTAATAAACCAATTTTTCTGTACGGATCAGAATTGGAATTTTTTAGGTAATATCTAAGGTTTATACTTTATGGAGTGGTCATAGGCCCTTGCATTTACTAAATATCTTCATTTTTTAAAATTTCTTCAGTTTAATTCATACCATGTTGTTTTCTAATGGTGTAGGCCTGCAATTGTCCATACTATTATTTTACTTTTAGTCATGTACTTATTGGCTCTTTCGTTATTCCTAAATTTAGTTATCAAGCTTAAACATAAAATACTAATTTTAATAATATGTAAAATGAACAAATCTTTGTTTTGATTGAAAAAATGGTTTAACCATTTCATTGTTGTATATATAGTATTTTAAATAGTTTAAATACTTAGTCAGTCTTGAATAAGTATTTTAAATTGAGAAAAATCATTTTTTTTTCAAATGTAAGGATAGAAGTACATATCTTATATTTTTATTTTTTCATTTTGTATTATTTTATATAGGTGTTGTAATTAGTTTAGATATTTCAGCTCATAGTTCTTCTCAAAGACTATAAAAGATTTATTCATAAAGTTAACAATGTTTTTGATTATGGTAAGCAGCTTATTGGGGTTGAACCCATCACAAACAAGGCTCCAAGGGTAGACAAGCAGGACACAACAGAACAATCAGTAGAAAAGTTGAAAGAAACCAACAGCCCAAAAGACAACCTAAATAGTGCATCGGATGCACACCAACAATAGAAAAACCAGATAGGGGATCAAACAATAGCTAATCCCGAACAAGCAAACCTAACACCCTTAGCCCTAGGGCACTGCTCCACAATAGATTTGGGGAGCCCTTTCTTATGATGTTGAACCACAGTCCAAGAAACCTCAGAGTCAAAGTCCTCAGAGCGTGGCGAAAGGGGGATCCTGCCTAGCAACAACAGCCAAGGAAGGCACAAACAAAGAGGTCGAACTAGAAACATGCTCAACCGAAAGAGAGTCTAGAGAGGAGGAAGAAGCAGCCAGACCTAAAGCCTCCGTGCACAGAACTGCCAAGTCAACCGAAGAAAGACCAGTAGCTGAAGCAGAAGTGATTTGGCCCGGAGTAGGAGGAGACGACATGGGAGCCAAAATATGATTAGAAGAGTCCAATGAAGTCAAGGGGTTAGCAACAACCTCCACCACCCCCACATGAATAGTCTTAAGAGGGATCTCATCCTCCTGAGAAGAATCATCCCCAAGAGACGAACCATCCCCCTGGGAAGCACTAATAGTCAAGTGATCTACAAGAGCATCCTTCCACCAAGTTGCAGTGCCCTTGTGGCGCGAAAGATGACAACCGGAAGCCACGTGACCAATAGCGAAGCAACGCCGACATCTGAAGGGGATACTCTCATAGTCTAATAGTTGTTTCCAAGACTGGTCCCCTACCATTAAAACAACATCTTCAAAAAGAGGTTTGGAGATGTCAATATCTACTAAGATTTGGGCAACCTTGGAGTGCCCCATGAAGGAGGTGGTAGAGTCTACTTTTAGAAAATGACCGATGTCATTGCCAATGCTCTCGTAGCAAGAGTCCTCCCAAAATTGGAGAGGGAGGTTAGGAAGACGTACCCAAATTGGTCTGATATTAAGTGGTTCGGTAAGAGGATTGAAGGAAAGAGTCCAGGGTTTAATGTAAAGGGAATGTTCCCCCCACAACCAAACCCTACCATCAAGCACTAAATCTCGCTGCTTAGAAGAAGCAAAAGTCACGATGAAGAATTCTGGTGCACTGGGAAAAAGCTCAATCTTGCCAGCAACAAACGACTTCCAAGTCTCCATGACCCAATTGTGAAGATCTGGTAGGGAGCCTGCCAAAAACTATTAAACCTGCAAATCACGCCTGTATTATGGTAAAACTCTTCATTTTCCGTGACCTCCGGGCCACACACCACAACTGGGGAGGTGTGGGCACAAGGGATGGGTCGGACCCCACCCTGGGGATGGTGAGCACCTGACCCAGTCATTGCCACAAATGTTCGCTGAGAACCACCAGGAGCACATTGCCTAGGAACAGACATACCAAACCCAGATGCAACCTGCATACTGCTTGTATCATTATTCACGTTTACTGAGAGAACCCTTTCCCGACCAAAAGGAGCTCCAATCGCAGCCTACACTTCGTTCGTAGCCACCTTCATTACATTTTTTGTGGGAACCCCATCCCCAGGAGCACCCACAGAAACTTTCTCACCCCCCTGAGAACCAGAGGATGAGCCCACAGTACCAAACGTAGTGCCCAGGCCAGCGGACTCAAGGGCAACAGTCATGTACAGTTTCGTGCTCTCACCCATTTTGAAAATTAGCAAACCTTCTTCTTGCTATTTAGTAATCATATAAAGTTAACAATGTTTTTATAGATGACGGTGTGTTGTTTACTCTTGGATACAATATACTTAATCTCTTATTGTTGTAATATGTAATTAGTTTTGGAACTGTTTCTTGTAGACTTCCATACGCTGATATTATCTTGTTTTTAGTTCCAAACACTATTATTTGTATATTCTTTTTACTATTATTAAGTCAAGAGGTGTTCTACAATGGCAACAAGGGGTGGAGTGTAATGGCTTGAGTGTATTAACAAAAACTCTTACTTTTTATCTTAAATTTGACAATCATTTACACATCAACATATTAATATTTAAATATCTTAAATACATCTATCTAAAAAAATGCCAAGAGATATCAATCTTGAGTTATTTTATTAGTATCTGCCTTCGGCAGTACTATTGTAATCACTGTGGCTTATCTAGTGATTAATCTAGCAAGAGTAAACAAATCAAAACACAATTCAAATTTTCTTGTCGGGCAAATTTGAACTTTTCCTATGTGAACATGAGAAAATTTTAGCAAAAAAATTTGGAGAAATTATTTATCTCTATTGTGATTGGCTCAAAAAAATGACCTCTTCTCGGCGGATTGTCGGAGATACTATTTTTAGTGCAACAAACACCTAAAATTGAGGAGGTAAATTCCGGTTAGAAGGGAGGAGGTGGCAATGGTAACAATTTTTTTTTGAGTGAAACAAACACCTAAAAATGAGGAGACAAATCCACTTACAAGGGAGGAGGTGGCAATGGAAAGCAAAAAACTTTTTAAATTTTTTTATGACTGAGTCAATATTTGCGGGAATTTGGTTATGAAATAGTTCATTTATGCTTATTAAATTGTTATATGATTATTATTATTATTATTATCCAAATAATTTTTAAAATATTTTTATGAGAGTCAATATTTGCGGGAATTTGGTTATGAAACAATTCATTTTTGCTTATTGGTTATTAAAATGTTATATGATTATTATCATTATTATAATTATAAAATCATTGTAATATTTATATTATTATAATATATAATGATTTAATGTATTTGTGAGTTTTCTATAGTTTTCTTTTATTGTTTTGGGTATAAAAATATTAAAAAATAACTAACAAATTAATTTATTTTTTATTAGTATTAATATTATTATTTTATTTTCTTATGTTTGCTAAATATTAAAAATTAGTAACAAATTAATATATTATATTATTATTATTATTATTATAATATTATTGTAATATTTATATTATAATTTATAATGATATAATTTATTTGTCACCATGCTATAGTTATTTTATTCTTTTATGTATAAAAATATAAAAAATTACTAACAATTTTTTTTAATTAATAATAATAATATTATTATAATATTGTGTAATATTATATTATTTTTTATTATGGTAAGCTGCAAACAAGGGTGCAGATCCCTGTACAAAACAACCTAGAGGGCAAAACAAAGGCCTCACACAGGGCAAAAACAACGCATTAACAACAGACTGACAGCAAAGCCCAAAAGGCTAAGCTATAGAAAGGCAACAATACTGTGAGGAACAACACACTAAACAATAGTAAAACCTGACCTAGCAGGTCGAACACCCTTGGCCTGAGTATGAGTTTGAGAAACATGCTTAAGAAGACCTCACTTCCTCCTTTGGACAACAGTCCAAAAAACGCCATTATCTCCATCTGTAGAAATAGGAGATGAAGGAGGTGAAATTCTCACCAAATTCTCAGAAGGGGGCAGAGCCTGGGCAGAGAACACAACAACACCAGCCCTAAGAACAAACGACGCACCAACAACAGTAGTCCCAGATACAGCAGCAACAACAGGCAAGATCCTTGCAGTAGACTTAGCAGCAACATTAATAGCAGTGGAGGCAGTTCCAGCGGTAGAAGAACCATGCAAAACTGATGGCACTACAACAGTAATAGCAAGGGAGATCCCAATAGCAGTCTCTGCAACAATAGCAACAAGGGAAGCCACAGCCGTAGAAGGGACCACCAGATCAGGAACCTCCAAAACCAAAGGGACCGACGTAGTAGGAACCACCACCTCCACAGGGACCGACCCAACATCATCAGAAGGAGGATCAGATGCCACAGAATGAGGAATATCAATAGCCTCATCAACTGTGAGAAGTTTAGATGAAGCATTCTTCCACTAGGAGGAAGGGTGAGGGATCTTTAAACGAGGGCACCTAGAATCCAGATGACTCGTTGCAAAGCACCTACGGCACCAAAAGGGAATACCTTCATAATCTAGAATCTGCCTCCAAGAACTATTAGCAACCTACAAAACAATCTCTGCAGGGAGAGGCTTAGAAAGATCCAAATCCACGAGAACACGAGCGTAAGTGGTATGAGAGAATAAGGTAGTTGCTTGATCCTCCATAATAAAAGTACCCAAAGAATTACCAATACCCTCATAACAAGATTTGGACCAAAAATGTAGAGGAAGATTCGGGAGGCAAATCCAAACAGACATTCTGTTGAAAGATACGATCAAAGGGTTAAAGGAGGGAACCCAAGGCTTGAGAAGGAGGGCATGCTGGCCCCAGAACCAAGAATGAGTATTATTAACAACATTCCTATCAGAAACTGAATCAAAGACAACTACAAAGAAACCCTTTGCACAAGGGTAAATTTCTATTTTTCGCTTCGTAATAGGGCGCCTATGCTTCGAGATCCAGAGGTTTAAATCTTCAAGCCGAGGCCACAATCGGTCAAATCTGTAGATCAAACCCTGCCTAGAATAATAATCCACTTTTTTTAAAACCTCATCCCCAAAAACCACAACAGGGGGAGGCAAATCAGATTGAGAAACTAATCTCCTAGCTGCCAGAGTAGCAGCAACACTAGCAACCTCCACATGCCGTCGAGGAGAACCATTGCAAACAATGTTTGCAAAAGAGGCAGATTTGACATCAGGAGACACAGGGGAAGGGCCACCACCATCGCAGTCTCCAACCACGCCAGCAGTATTAGAATGAAGACCACTAGACGCCAAGCCCGGCTGCACCGTGTGACCCTTATTTGCAGACACACCCACCGGCGATAGATCCACCACAATATTACTCACGTTGGAATAGGAAACACCCTGTCCAACGGCCGAGAAAACTAGTTTTGAAATCGGGGAGGGGAGCATAAGACAATGGGAGGAGGCCATGAGACTGTTTCTATGAAGATTAATTGTTATTTTCTTATTAATATGATAGTTTAATTTGTATTGAATAAAACAATATAATAATAATAATAATATTTCGATGGGATTATTGATTTTACATATGAATGGAATTATAATTTTTGTAGTAACAAATTAATATGTTTGATTAAATAATGAGTGACTAAATTAAAATATTGTTGTGATATAAATGTTTATATATTATTATTATTGTTAATTATTATTTTGAGTGAGTAAATTTTTTCGGGAATTTGGTTATGGAACAAGTAATTTTTGGTTATTAAAGGAATTTTTTTTAAGTTAGACAAATATTATTTGTTTTCTTCAAATGTGTATTGTTTCACTCATAGAAATCTATATTCTCTTGACAATATAACATTTTGATTTAATTTATTCCTAGTTTATATATTCTTCAAATGTGTAGTTCCTTCACCAAATATAAACTTAGAAATAAAAATTTATGGTACAAGTAAAAAACAATCTTAAAATTATTAACTATTTATTATTTTAAAATTAAGGAGTAGTTATTTGCTTGGAGTTGGATTATTCAAAGCAATAAACGTATGAATGTTATTCTGAACAGAGAAATAAGAGGTTTGTAATGTTTTTCTTATTACATTATTTTTATTTTTTATTTCAACTGATAACAAGTTAATAATATTTGTGTTATTATTTTCGTTTTAATTTCCTGTGATTTTATTTTAATTGTAATTGCAGTTGTACAGGTAGCCGACATTATTTTGGGTGGATTTCTTCATCTATACAAAGTCAGGAGAGGACACGGATCACCAATTGATTCAATTGTAGTGGTTGTTGTACCTAGTAATCACTAATTGATTCAGCTGCAGTGGTTGTCGTACCTATTACATTGGCTTTTCTTTAAATCATTCATGTTGGATAGGGGTTTGTGTTGCACTAAAAGACTCAAATATCTTTAAACAATGTTGGATAGGGTTTTGTGTTGCACTAAAAGACTCTTACGAATGGTTTCCTATGTCTTGGTAGAAGATTAGTGCATCTCCTTATGGATATGATAAACTTAGTTTAGCTACTGGAAAATTTATCACATGTACTCTCCTCATCTTCAGTTTTCTAGCTTTTTTTTGTAATAGTTGTCTTTACTATTATGATCTTGGCAATACAAAGTAAATAGTGAGAATTTGTTAACCACATGTTGCTCTTTAAAGGGCTCATTTGCATGATTTAGTCATATCTTATTATCATATTCTTCTCATGAATTCTTGAATAATTTTTTCGTACAAGTTGCTTTTTGGTTTTACTTTGTGCATAATTATATTTGAAAATCATATTCTAAAAGGCAATGCTTTAAATTAAATTAATAAGTGTTTATACAACCCTTGATTGATACCAAAGATGGAAAATTTTAGAAAAAACAGAGATATTGTATTTAATTTTAATTATAATATTATTATAATTATTATATTACTATAATATTATATTTTAATTATAATTATAATATAATATTATATTTATATTAATATTACAATATTAAATATAATAATATTATATTTGTATAATTGCATTATTATAATATTTACTATATTACTATATTATATTTATGTTTATTATTATATTATATTATATTATATTTATGATTATGTTTATTATTATATTATTATATAATATTTTTTTTAATAAAAGGGGTATATTATTATAATACTATAATATCAATTAATATAATATATCAAGTGTTATAATAAATATTAATAATATAATTAATATTATAACTATAAATAATAATGATTTTGTTGGTTTGACAAAAAGTAAATGTGAAGTTTACCTAATAAATTAAAAAATTAAAACTAAAACACAACTATAATTACAACTAAAACACATACTATAATTACAACACTACAGGTACTCGCCACTACGTGGCACTTGTTATAATTATAAAATCATTGTAATATTTATATTATTATAATATATAATGATTTAATGTATTTGTCATTTTTCTATAGTTTTTATTATTATTTTGGGTACAAAAATATTAAAAATAACTAACAAATTAATTTTTTTATTAATATTAATATTATTATTTTATTCTCTTATGTTTGCTAAATATTAAAAATTAGTAACAAATTAATATATTATATTAATATTATGATTATAATATTATTACATAATATTTATATTATAATTTATAATGATATAATTTATTTCTCACCATTCTATAGTTATTTTATTCTTTTATGTATAAAAATATAAAAATTACTAATAATTTTTTTAATTAATATTATTATTATATTGTGTAATATTATATTGTTTTTGATAAAGTAAGCAACAAAAAAGGGTGCCGATCCCAATACACATCAACGACAGAAGCACAAAACAGACAACAAACAAGGGGTAGAACCCTTACAAACAAGGGCCACTGAGGCCCAGCAGAATAGGCCAAATCATGAGGCCCAACGGAACAGGCCAAATCATGCCACACATAAAACAAAATAGGACAAGAACAGCAGACAGACCGCTGTCGAACAACAGACAAGGACTAGACAACCCCAGAACTTGAGGGGACGAATCTGACTCCCTTAACTCTAGGCCACGAAGCAGCGACCAACTTGGGGAGTCCCTTCTTCTTTCTCTGAACAACAAATCAAGAAGACGTAGAATTGAAGTCCACTGAGCGAGGTGAGAGGAGCGGATCCTCAATAACCAGCACGGGCAAAGAGTCACCACATAGCGAGGGAGTCGACAGCGCAGAAGAGGAGTTAGGAGCAACAACAGAGGTGATCAATGAGGGTCGTACAGGCTCTGCCTGAACAACGACAACAAATTGAGGCACCAAAGGTTCAACAAAAGGGTTAGCCAAAAGAGGATCCTGGGGAGACTCAGTCTCCTGAAAAGATTCAGTCAAGGAAGGATCGTCCTCCTTGGAGGATCCAACAGAAGAGGGAGTGCCCACCGTGAGATGTGCAGAGAGAGCATCCTTCCACCAGGTTGCTGCACCCTTGTGGTGAGCAAGAGGGCAGCTAGAGGCCAAATAACCCACAGAGAAACATCTCCTGCACTGAAAAGGGATGCCCTCAGTCTAGAAGTTGCGTCCATGGTCTGTCCTCCACCATCAAGACCACATCACCATGGAGCGGTTTGGAGATGTCCATATGAACTAAAATACGAGCCATCGTAGTATGCCCAAGATCCCGAGTCATAGAGTCCACCTGCAAAAAGCTTCCAATGGTGTTGCCTATAGCTTCATAACATGATTCCTCCTAAAACTGTAGAGGGAGATTTGGCAATCAAACCCAAACTGGTCTGGTATTCAGCGGCTCCATAAGAGGATTGAAAGAATGATTCCAAGGCCTGATGGATAGCGAATGAACACCCCACAACCACCCCCTGTCCAACACTCAGTCTTGCTCCTCAGAAGTAGAAAAGGTTGCGATGAGGAACCCCCTTGCACTGGGGAAGAGTTCAATCTGCCCAGAGACAATAGGCTTCCAAGAGGCTAAAACCCAGCCATGGAGATTGGGAAGGGAGGGCCACAAGCCATTAAACTTGCAGACCACTCCACGTCTCAAATAGAAACTTTCATTTTCTGCAATCTCAGGTCCACAGACCACAACAGGGGAAGCACGGGCATAGGCCAAAGGCCTAACCTTAGCCTGAGTAGGTAGAGTCTGAGCACGAGCAACAACATCCACAAAAGACTTCTTATGGCCACCTGAAGCGGCCCTGACAGACAAACCAGCAGCTGGGATGCCACCAGAACCCAGAATAGAAGCCAGCTTCTCAAAATTTTGAGGAGCAGAGGGACCTTCGAACACCTGAACACCAGGATCGATATCCTGGGTAGGAGCACCAACCACAGTCCCCACCCCGAGGTGTCGAAACCTAAATTCCCGTTAGAAACCAAGAGCGGGATTTGAACGGTAGCCACACCATTCCACCCAACCACCCTCAAAACGCCATACCCTTCCGCAGTAGGCACACTGGTGCCCGAGCTGGGCACCAATGGCGGTGAACCCAGCCCACGATCCACGCAGTTCAAACGCCAAGTTTCCCGCTCAACGCTCATGTTGTTTTACAATAAGTGTCATATTAATATAATTCTCAATAATAATATAATAATATTCTTATTATATTGTTTTTGATTAATATGGTCAAACAGGTTTTGAAGGGACCCAAAACCCTTTACAAACAAACTTCAACCTCAACAGAGGTTGACCAACAACACAACAACAACCCAGCTGCCAAAAGAACAAGTGCCAAACTAAGATAGAGCATCCAAAACATAACACTCCACAAAACAAATAAACAACCTAAGCTATGTCAACAATAGATCTAGCTTTCTGCACACCCTTAATCTGAGTGTGGGAAAGAGAGATAGACTTTGGCAAACCCTTCTTCCTACAATGCACTAATGTCCAAGAGACATCAACATCAAGATCCACCGAGCAAGGGGAAAGGGGAGGAGAATCCTCCACAAAACCCCTACCCACAGGAGAGACCTGAGAGGGAGTCCCAACAAGAGAGGAGGACCGCTGAGGAACCACAACAAGAGCCCCAAAAAAAGACACCAAGCTATCAGGAACAGAGGAAATAGCCAAGCTATCGCCACTACCACAAGACAAACCACCGTCAGCAGAAGCAGAAGCTACACCAACAGCAGCAGCCAAACCACAGGGCGAAGCAGAGCAGGCACTGACACCAACTGCCAAACAACTACTAGTAAGCGGCCCAATAGGCACAAGCACAGAACAAGGGACAATGGGAGCTGCAGGTTCTGAAAACTTCACTGCCTCAGAAGAAGACTTGGAAGACTCAAAAGAAGAGTCTTCATCATCTACAGTAAAATGATCAGGAGCCACATCCTTCCACCAAAAAGAAGAACTAACAACCTTTTGGCGAGGGCACTTTGAAGCAATATGTCCTATAGCAAAGCATCTATGACAATGGAAGGGAATACCTTCATAATCAAGAGACTGAGTCCAGGGTAGATCTGCTACCTGCAAAATAATCTTAGCAGGAAGGGTCTTGGACATATCCAAATCAACTAACATTCTTGCATAGGTGGTACGAGTAAAAAAACAAGTAGCTGAATCCACCATTCAAAAATGGCCCAAAGAGTTTCCAATAGCTGAAAAACTTGAATCACACCAGAAATGAAGGGGAAGATTAGGGAGGCAGATCCACACTGGTTTAATATGGAAAGATTCAGAAAGAGGGTTAAAAGAAGGATACCATGGCTTCACCATGAGGGGAAACTTGTCCATAAACCAAGAATACCCATCAACAAATTTTTGATCAGAGATGGAAGCAAAAGTTACCACAAAACATCCCCTCGCACAGGGGTAAATTTCAACTTTCCCATCTAAATGGGGAAGCCAAAGAAGTTGAATCCATTGATTAATAGCAGAGAGAGAAGGCCACGAGCCTTCAAACTTGCAAATCAAACCATTTTTAGAATAAAACTTGACATTCTCTAAAACATCCTCACCCATAACCACCACAGGAGGAGGCAGGGAACTAGGGTCCACAATAGACTGCACCATTGGAGAGGCATGCCCAATACCAATGCGCACCACTCCAGCAAAGGAATTACCACCATCTGAGCCGGGTAAGGAATCCAAATCACCACTGCTACCAACATCAAAATCACAACCAATGAGCAAAGATGCAGCAAAACCACCGCAACCAGATGCCACATTACTGTCAGCAAACCCACCACAACCAACAGCCACACTACCGCCAGAGAGCGGCAGAAACACAACCTTTGAACTCAAATTAACACCATTAGCTATAACATCCCCATCCCCATCCCCGTCCTCGTCGCCGTCAGCCAAGCCACAACCAATCGACAATGAAATTGTAGAAACACCGCTACCATCCGCCACAATACTGCCAGAGAGCAGCATAAAATCCTCTTTCGAGTCTGTAGGTAGGGTTTCAAAGACGAGTGGGAGATGCATTTTTGAAATCCTCTTTAATATCCTTATTATATTGTTATTTTCATATTAATATGATAGTTCAATTTGTAATGAATAAAACAATATAATTCTCAATAATAATAATAATAAGAATAATAATGATATAATAATAATAATAATAATAATTTCATATTAATATGATAGTTTAATTTGTATTCAATAAAACAATATAATTCTTAATAATAATAATAATAATAATTAAGTATAATAATAATAACAATAATATTTCAATGGGATTATTGATTTTACATATGAATGGAATTATAATTTTTGTACTAATAAATTAATATGTTTGATTAAATAATGAGTGACTAAATTAAAATATTGTTGTGATATAAATATTTATATATTATTATTATTATTATTAATTATTATTATGAGTGAGTAAATGTTTTCGGGAATTTGGTTATGAAACAAGTAATTTTTGGTTATTAAAGGAATTTTTTTGAAGTTAGACAAATATTATTTGTTTTCTTCAAATGTGTATTGTTTCACTCATAGAAATCTATATTCTCTTGAGAATATAACATTTTGATTTAATTTATTATTAGTTTATATATTCTTCAAATGTGTAGTTCGTTCACCAAATATAAAGTTAGAAATAAAAATAAAAATTTATGGTACAAGTAAAAACAATCTTGAAACAATTATTTGCTTGGAGTTGGATTATTCAAAGCAATAGATGTATGAATGTTTTTCTGAATAGAGAAATAAGAGGTCTGTAATGTTTTTCTTATTACATTATTTTTGTTTTTTATTTCAACTGATAACAAGTTAATAATACTTGTGTTATTATTTTCGTTTTGATTTCCTGTGATTTTGTTTTAATTGTAATTGCAGTTGTACATGCATCTGACATTATTTTGGGTGGATTTCTTCTATACAAAGTCAGGAGAGGACAAGGATCACCAATTGATTCAGTTGTAGTGGTTGTCGTACCTATTAATCACCAATTGATTCAGCTACAGTGGTTGTCGTGCCTATTACATTGGCTTTTCTTTAAATCATTCATGTTGGATAGGGGTTTGTGTTGCACTAAAAGACTCTCAAATGTCTTGAAACAATGTTGGATAGGGGTTTGTGTTGTAGAAGATTAGTGCATCTCCTTATGGATGAGAAACTTAGTTTAGCTACTGGAAAATTTATCACATGTACTGATGCAGAGCGCACAGTGGAAGCGGACAAAACAGATCAAAACATATACATCACTTGACTTGTTATCGCCGGTTCACATGCACCGATTCACCATTACACTCGGTCTTTGCTTGTATCAACGGCGAACTCCTTGTTCATCCTCCTGATATGCCGATATACATTGACTTCGTTGTGACTTCAACTTTCAGTAGACTCCTGCGATCTCTCACCGCCAGTCTTGTCTTTAGCTTTCGGCAAACTTGTATTCCTTGGCCGATGCGCCGATAGTCCCAGATCCTACAGCGAGACTTACTCCACAGTCGTCGACTCTCAGATCTCTCCCAATGAACTTTCGTTGTTCTTCGTTCGCTGATGAGACAATTACCATCGGCTGCCTAGGGCTTGCTACGCTGATTCACCAATGCACAACCTGCCTTCACCGAACCCTAGCACATAGAGGTGCTAGGATCTCTCATAGCATAATGTACGTGATCCTACAAACATGAACACAAACAAAAAAGAAAACAAAACAAAAACAATGTACATCCATTCCACTGATTTTGAAGAAATCTAACCGGTGGAATGGGCTAAGAACCCATCTCGGCCTCAGAATAGAAAATTGATTTGCACAGAGAAAGAAATGAACTCGAATGCCAGAAAGATGTACAACACAGAACTTGTTTATTATGCTTTCCAGAAAATGCGCATATAGATGCTTTATTTCTCAAATACAAATCACACTGATCTTTGATCTCTCTAATCTCAACTACAACTGATCACAATTGATACGATCTTGGGCATTTATCTACTCACCATGAGTAGTATTGAATTAACTCCAAGCGGCTAGGAGATCAATCCAAGCAGATGGGAGATCTAACAACCTCCAATGGCCTAACAACCTCCTAACTGCCTAACAAACTTTGTGATTACAGATCGACAAGTGTCCCTTGGGACTTACAACATAAACCTAGATACAAACTAAATTAACATGCATTGGTCAAACAGACCTTATTACATTGAATGGTCTACTAGGACCTTATTAGAAACAACAAACATGAACATAAAATAGTTAAATGCCTCATGGAGGCCACTGTGGATTAGGTGCTCCTGCACCATACTCCCCACTGAGAAAAGAACTCATACCCCATGAGTTAATCCTTTGTCTTGATCCACCTTTATCCATTGCTACTTCATGCATTCCCCATGATCTTTGAACTGCAACCTGCTTCTTTGGAATCAAAGACTCATGCCTAGCAGTGTAGGCCCTAACACCTGCATTATAGACCCTAGTGAATGCTCCTTGTACTGCTGTTATGGAAGAATAGGTTTGCCTTTCAATCCTTGTTGGTTCTAGAGGACAAACAATAGTCCCTACTATGATTGCATCCTTGTCTTTCCAATCAACTTGTGACTGCTTACAGACCTGCTCTTTGACCTTCTGCTGATCCATCTGATCTCTGTCAGTCAGAACTGAAATCTTCTTCAAACTCTGATCTCCACTCCTTGATATATCCTCAACTCCCTTTGACTCTACTGTAGGCATCTTCACAAACTCCTTACCTACCAAAATAATCTTAGCTGTCTTCTTTGCTTTAGCATCCTCCTACAATGGTGTCATCACAAAAGTCCTCCCATCCTTCTTGATGGTGTAGGTGTTAGCATATCCATCATACAATGCTCTCCTATCAAATTTCCATGGCCTACCTAAAAGTAGGTGACAACATTCCATGGGCAATATGTCACATAAAACTCTATCCTGATATTCCCCAATCTGAAAATCAACATATGCTTGTTCATATACCAAAAGTGACTGACTATCACTTACCCAAGATGCTTTGTAAGGGGTTTGATGTGGAATCCTCTCCAGTTTCAGTTTATCCACCATTTCTTGAGATACCATATTATCTGTTGAACCAGAATCAATTACTACCTTGCATATTTTACCTTTGGTTTTGCATTTGGTCCTGAAAAGTGCTCTCCTTTGTAGCATGTCCTTGGATGTCTTCAAGAGTGTTCTCCTTAGCATCAATGATTCTCCATCTTGAGCTGGGTCTGCACTCCCCATTGGAGGGTTAACACTCTCAGCTACCTCCTCTTCTTGCACATATTGAACTCTCTTTTCATTCTTCCTATCACCTCCTGATGGTGAACCTTGCCTTTTTGGACATTTGAAAAATGGGTGACCGATTTCATTACAATGATAACATCTCCCAGTGAAAACATTAGAACCCCTACCACCTCCAAATCTGCCTCTTGTGCCTCTCCATCCACCCTTGAAATCAGACTACTCTTGTCCCTTACTAGCCTCTTCTTGGCTAAACTGACCACTAGGTCTCTGGTTAGGACTTCTTCCTCCAAAACTGCCTCTAAGATTTTTGTCACCTCTTCCTCTATTCTACTGCTCACCTTTCCTCTTCAGCTTCTCTTCAGCTCTTAATGCTAATTGGAAACACTTGTTCACTATTTCTGGTGCTAAGATGCTGATCTCATCTTGGATATTCATCCTTAGGCCATTCAAGTACCTGGCCACCTTCTCTGACTCTTCTTCTTGTCTCTTTGATCTGAGACTAAGTTTATGAAACTCTTTTGTGTATGCATTCACATCAAGATCTCTCTATTTGAGATTCTGCGGCTTCTTATACATCTGCATGTTATAATCCAGAGGTAAAAACTGTGCCTTGAGTTTGGTCTTCATCCTTTCCTAGGAGGTTATCATATTCTTCCCCTCCTTGACTCTCTCTCCTTGTTCATAATTCCACCATGCAAGAGTAGATCCCTTCAATCTTGCCTTTGCCAACTTAACCCTCTTATCATCAGGGATTTCTCTATAGTCGAAATGATTGTTCAATGCCTCAATCCAATCAATCACCTCTTCAGCTTCCATACTTCCACTATACATAGGCAACCCATCTATGGTGTCCCGATTGAGTGACTTTAATGCATTTAAAAATGCTCTCTGGTCTGCTGGTATCTCCTCTGCCTTTTTACTGGTTTTAGCAATTTCTGTATCGCCTTCATCACTCACTTTCAGCTTCCCTTTCTTTGCTTTTGGTCTCCTTGAACTCTCCCAACTTGGTTGCAAGCATCTCCTCGATCAGCTTCTTAACAGCGTCCTGCGACATGCTTTTGGGAGGCATCCTCTCCGCCTCTGTATCGCTTTCTTTGTTTGACATAAACATACACAGACAACACCCAAACACTAATACTCCTGCAGATCCTCAATTCGACATGCCACCCAAATCTTTTGTTGAGCTCTGATACCACTATGTTGCAGAGCGCACAGTGGAAGCGGACAAAACAGATCAAAACATATACATCACTTGACTTGTTATTGCCTGTTAACATGCACCAATTCACCATTACACTCGGTCTTTGCTTGTATCAACGGCGAACTCCTTGTTCATCCTCCTGATATGCCGATATACATTGACTTCGTTGTGACTTCAACTTTCAGCGTACTCCTGCGATCTCTCACCGCCAGTCTTGTCTTTAGCTTTTGGCGAACTTGTATTCCTTGGCCGATGCGCCGATAGTCCCAGCTCCTTCAGCGAGACTTACTCCACAGTCGTCGACTCTCAGATCTCTCCCAATGAACTTCCGCTGTTCTTCGTTCGCTGATGAGACATTTACCATCGGTCACCTAGGGCTTGCTACGCCGATTCACCAATGCACAGCCTGCCTTCACTGAACCCTAGCACATAGAGATGCTAGGATCTCTCAGAGCATAATGTACGTGATCCTGCAAACATGAACACGAATAAAACAGAAAACAAAACGAAAACACTGTACAGCCATTCCACCGATTTTGAAGAAATCTAACCGGTGGAATGGGCTAAGAACCCATCTCGGCCTCAGAATAGAAAATCAATTTGCACAGAGAAATAAATGAACTCGAATGCCAGAAAGATGTACAACACAGAACTTGTTTATTATGCTTTCCAGAAAATGCGCATACAGATGCTTTGTTTCTCAAATACAAATCACACTGATCTCTGATCTCTCTAATCTCAACTACAACTGATCACAATTGATCTAATCTTGGGCATTTATCTACTCACCATGAGTAGTATTGAATTGACTCCAAGCGGCTGGGAGATCAATCCAAGCGGCTGGGAGATCTAACAACCTCCAACGGCCTAACAACCTCCTAAATGCCTAACAAACTTTGTGATTACAGATCGACAAGTGTCCCTTGGGACTTACAACATAAATCTAGATACAAACTAAATTAACATGCATTGGTCAAACATACCTTATTACATTGAATGGTCTACTAGGACCTTATTGGAAACAACAAACATGAACATAAAATAGTTAAATGCCTCCTGGAGGCCACTGTGGATTAGGTGCTCCTGCACCATGTACTCTCTTCATCTTTAGTTTTCTAGCATTTTATGTAATAGTTGTCTTTACCATTGTGATCTTGGCAATACAAAGTAAATAGTGAGAATTTGTTAACCACATGTTGCTCTTTAAAGGGCTCATTTGCATGATTTAGTCATATCTTATTATCGTATTCTTCTCATGAATTCGTGAATAATTTTTTCGTACAGGCTATTTTTTGGTTTTACTTTGTCCATAGTTGTATTTGAAAACCATATTCTAAAAGGCAATGCTTTAAATTAAATTAATAAGTGTTTATACAACCCTTGATTGATACAAAAGATGGAAAATTTTAGAAAGAGATATTGTATTTAATTTTAATTATAGTATTATTATAAATTTATTATAATTATTATATTTTTTTTGATCCATAAAATAGGCATAAGGGAGCCATACCCCATAAAACAAAATTAAATTAAATTAAATGCATGCCCTAAGAATAGGGGTGCAATAAGCAAGCAACAATGCTTGCAACAATTCAAGACAATCAACAATCAAGAATTACAAATCAAACAGCTCTTGCCTATTGAATCTTGGTTGAAGATTTGGTGCCAGCATTAGTGTGAGAGCGTTGCTGCAAGTTCCTCCTACATTCCTCTAATTTGCGGATGCAGTTTTTCCTTTTCTGCACTAAGTGTCACTCCTTGTCCTGGCCATTGTTTTGATCTTCTAAAAGAGGAGAAGTGGACTGTGTAGCTGTATTTTCAACTCCCAAGATGAGGGAACCTGTAGATTCATCTGAAACTTTCATTTTTGATGCGTTGACAACCTTTGCATTTGAGAGGTCTAGGCCTTTAGTAACACCAAACTGAGACAAGTTCTACTCCCCCACAAAATCAGAAGAGGGCTCAACTTTTTGTAATTCCTTTCTCACAGAAGAAATCTTGTTATCCTCCTTAGCATTTTTCTTCCTAGAGCCCACCTTTGTGGGAGAAATATTCTGTTTAGGAGAGTTCACCACAGAATAATGTATAGGGGAAGAGTCCTTCCACCAGGAGGCCACCCGATTTGACCGGGGCTTAACTGAAGGGCAATCCGTAGCAATGTGGCCGGTTTCATAGCATCTCCTGCACCTGAAAATTAACCCTTCATAATCCAAAGGTTGCTTCCAACATTGTCCATTGGCCCTCAAAACAATTTCGGCTGGAAGATCCTTGGAGATATCCAACTCTACCAGGATCCTGGCATAGGTTGTGTGAATAAAATTTCTTGAGTTGTCATCTGAATAGACAAATTTACCCAAAGTGTTCCCAATGGCAGCAAAACACGGTTCAAACCAATAGTGGAGAGGGAGATTTGGGAGGCGCACCCAAATAGGCAGAATTGAGAAAGATTCACTAGACGGGTCAAAATTTGGATGCCAGGGTTTTAGCTGCAACAGATTATCTTCCCAAGACCATACATAATTCATAATGGTGTTTTTGTCTTTCCTGCAATCAAGACCACAATGAAAAAACCTTTTGCACTAGGGTAAATTTCTAAATTGCTATTCATAATAGGGAGCCAGGATTTCGAAATCCAATCATGCAGATCTGAAAGACTGGGCCAGAGGCGATTGAATCTACCGATTAAACCATTGTCGGAAAAGAATTTCTCATTTTCCCTTAGCTCCTTTGACACAGAAGCATCAAACTCCAGAGACAGAGATTTTCCAGAGCATTGAACCATCCTTCTATTACCTGCACAAAACTGAGGTTTTTGTGTAGCATCTGAGGTAGAGGAAAACCCTGAATTGACCACCTCCAAAAATGAGGGTTTGCCCTCCACCGACCTCAGCTCAGGAGGTGAAACACCGCGTGCCCAATCTGTATGCAATGGATCTTTCAGGGATTGAAGAGGGGTATTGTGGGTGGAGGGATTCGATGCCCTAATCTTTGAGTCACTCGAAGGAGCATCGAAGATTAAAGTAGAAGCAGAGGCGGAGGGGGAAGCCGATGCACCATGTGAATCCACCAATTTCCCTTGAGAATCCAAACTATAGACAACCTTTGCATCTGTGACCGAGGTAGCCATTGGAATGCACTCCCCCTGCTTCACATCATTCAGCCTAGAAACCCTAGCCTGGCAATCGTTCAGCAGTTCTGCAATTTTTGACATTTTCGGCAGAAGCAAATACCTAACTATATTAGTTTTTAACAACCATGTAATTATTATTTCTTATAATTATTATATTACTATAATATTATATTATAATTATAATTATAATATAATATAATATTTATATTATTATTACAATATTAAATATAATAATATTATATTTGTATAATTGTATTATTATTATTTTGATCCGTACAAGTGAGTTTATTGATTAAAATTAAAATTAAAATTTACATAAATGGCCAACCATGACCAGCATATAGTAATGCAACAGAAAACCCTAGCTCATTCTGAGTTGCATTTATCCACTAGATTTGGTGTGAGATTGCAAATCCATTTTAATCTTATTCAGTTTTGCCAAGAGGATTTTCTTTTTCTTGTTCTGTACTTCTTGCCAATCTTCCCCATCTTGAACATGCTTTTGCATTTCTATGGGGACCGCAATTTGAGATGAAACCTGTGAATTGCTTCCACCATACATTGTAGATGAATTCCCAACAATCGTTGAAGAAGAAACAACAATTGGGTTTGCGACTGAAAGTTGAGGCTTGACTTTTGATGGGCTGCTTGGTTGTTGTGGCTGCCTTTGAGCCGGACATGTTTCTGGACAAGGTTCCTTAGCCAGGTGTGTTGAGCCTTGCCCATTCTCAGACATTGGGGCGACAACAGGCTTCTGGGAGAGTACAACCTTTTCCTCCTTCACCTTTGAGGATGCTATGATTGAGTAATGATGAGGTAGAGCATCCTTCCACCAGGATTACTGATAAGAATTTGTAATGATTCTGGAGCAGGAGTTGGCCATATGGCTTGTATCAAAACACTTCCTGCATCGGAAGGGTAAACCTTCGTAATCTAGAAGCTATGTCCAACTGCGATCCACAAACTTGAATGTGATATATGCGGGGAGATAATTTGTTACATCAATGTCTACAAGGATGCGAGCAAAGGTTGTGTGAGTGAAATTGGTTGTGTCTGAATCCATTGCCAGGAAACTTCCTAGAGAATCGCCAATTGCTTGAAAACAGTTCGAAAACTAGAATTGCAACGGAAGGTTTGGAAGACGGATCCAAACAGGTTTTACAGAGAAAGATGCAGTAGCAGGGTTAAAATCTAGAAACCATGGTTTAAGGAGGATGCTCTGCCCCCAGCACCATTTTTCTTGCAGAATGGCCTCCCTATCCTGAATCCAATCAAACACCACAATAAAAAACCCTTGAGCACAGGGGTAGACCTCTACATTACCTTTGAGCGTGGGCAGCCATGCCGATGATATCCATTCATGTAGATCCGGTAATTTTGGCCACAGGCGGTTGAACTGGCCAATCAATTTGTTGGAGGCAAAATACTGTTCACCAGCGTCAACCTCCTTTTAAAGCTTTTCTGGAAAAACCAGAATAGGTGAGGAGGATGCCTTCCTAATGCATGTTTTTGGGTAGTTCTTGGGGGTTCCATTCTCAATAGAAGCTGAGTTGTCCTTCATAGGGTAAGCATCCCAAGCTGCAGAGTTAAACTTTTTCCCCTGATTTGAACCAACAAGCATATCATGGAAGGACATACTGTGCCCAATTTTTGAGTCCGTCAAACCTTGAGAGCCAGTTACAGGGTGGAGAGGTGTTGAATCGCCCACGCAGAAGTTTTCAGCACTTTGATGTTCCAAAATCCTAGCCGATCTAGGGCACACCCTTGGCGGAATTGACGTCTCTGCATCCTTTCCTGGCAACAGAACCCCCTCCGTGGCAGGGAGAAAGGGCGTGGCAAGATTAAAATCTCTCGCTGAAGAAGTACAGACCCGCGTCGAAGGCACATCGAGGGAGGCAAGAGCGGGAGCCACAGGAGTTGGAGAATTCACAGAAGCGCTCGACATCACTCCCCCCTTTTTGATCGATAATATTTTGTATAATTGCATTATTATAATATTATATATTATTATATTATATTTATGTTAATTGTTATATTATTATATTATATTATATTTATGTTTATGTTTATTATTATATTATTATATAATATTATTATAATACTATAATATCAATTAATATAATATATCAAGTGTTATAATAAATATTAATAATATAATTAATATTATTATTAATATTATAACTATAAATAATAACGATTTTGTTGGTTTGACAAAAAATAAATTTGAAATTTACCTAATGAATTAAAAAATTGAAACTAAAACACAACTATAATTACAACTAAAACACATACTATAATTACAACACTACAAGGCACTACGTGGCACTTGTTTTATTTAGAAGTATTTAAGAATTATTTTTATTTCATTTATATTGTTTATATTTTTATTACTGAAATTATTTTATTTTACTTTAGAATTATTTTATTTACTGCATACACATAAATTTTAATTTATTTAAGAGTTATTTTATTTTAGTTTACAACTATTTTATTTACTAAATACATATGGATATATAAATTTTAATTTACTTCAAAATTATTTTATTTTACTTTAATTATTTTTTAAATATATGTTGGCTAGTTTCACTTATTTTATTTCTACTTAAATCTAAAATTTTACTAGTATTTTATTTAATAACTATATATATATTTTTAGACTGCAGAATCAGGTAGAGTGTGCTTGGTAAACTTTTTTATATCTTTAAATAAACTAGTATATTTATATTTAAAAAAATATATCTAAAATACGCCGAGGTATATCTTTTTTCCATAGTTTCTTTGATTTTCTCTTGCAATTTCTTTTTTGGTTTTTATTTTTAAATTTTTCCAATTTCTTTTTTGGTTCCATAGTTTTTTTCTCCTTCCAACAGTTTCCAATTTCTTTTTTTTTGTTTTTATTTTTTATTTTTTCCAATTTCTTTTTTAGTTTTTATTTTTATTTATTTTTTCCAATTTCTTTTTTGGTTCCATAGTTTTTATGATTTAGCTTTTTCTCATTCAACTATTTTTAATTTCTTTTTTAGTTTTTTTTCTTTGATTTTCTTAAGTTTTATTTTTTATTTCCTTTTTGGTATTTTAATTTTTTTTCTTATAAATTTAGGTAGAAAAAATGAGTGCTCTCATCCCCACCTCACTGTGACTGTACTAGTATATTTATATTTGAAATATTTAAAAAAATATATCTAATGTACGTCGAGGGATATCCTTTTTCATAGTTTGATTTTCTCACTTTTTTGGTTTGCAATTTCCTTTTTGGTTTTTATTTTTAAAAATTTTTAATTTCTTTTTTGGTTCCAACAGTTTCGAATTTCTTTTTTGGTTTTTATTTTTTCCAATTTCTTTTTTAGTTTTTAGTTTTTAGTTTTTATTTTTTCCAAGTTATTTTTTGGTTCCAACTTTTTCTACTTCAACACTTTTTAATTTCTTTTTTAGTTTTTTTTGTTTGATTTTCTTAAATTTTATTTTTTATTTCCTTTTTGGTATTTTAATTTTTTTTTTAATAAATTTAGGCAGAAAAAATGAGTGCTCTCATCCCCACCCCATAGTGACTGTACTAGTATATTTATATTTAAAAAAAATATCTAAAATACGTTGAGGTATATCTTTTTTCCATTGTTTCTTTGATTTTCTCTTGCAATTTTTTTTTTTTTTTTTGGTTTTTAATTTTTCCAATTTATTTTTTGGTTTCATAATTTTCGTGATTTTCTCCAACTTTTTCTCTTTTCAACAGTTTCCAATTTTTTTTTTGGTTTTTATTTTTTGTTTTTTCCAATTTCTTTTTTCGTTTTTATTTTTTTCATTTTTTCCAATTTCTTTTTTGGTTCCATAGTTTTCATGATTTTCTCCAGCTTTTTCTCCTTCCAATAGTTTCCAATATTTTTTTGGTTTTTTTTTTAAATTTTTTCCAATTTATTTTTTAGTTTTTATTTTTTTATTTTTTCCAAATTTTTTTTGGTTCCATAGTTTTTGTGATTTAACTTTTTTTTTTCTTTGATTTTCTGAAGTTTTATTTTTTAATTCTTTTTGGTATTTACGCCAAGAGGCGTTATACAGTCACATCAGGGTGGGGATGAGAGCACTCATTTTTTCTGCCTAAATTTATTAAAAAAAAATTAAAATTCCAAAAAGGAAACTTATTTTCATTTGAAGATCATTGGTTCCAATTTCTTTTTTGGTTCCATAGTTTTTGTGATTTTCTTATTTTTCAATTTCCTTTTTTATTTTTTATTTTTTTTTATTTTTTCCAATTTCTTTTTTAGTTTTTAGTTTTTATTTTTTCCAACTTCTTTTTGGGTTTTTATTTTTTATTTTTTCCAATTTCTTTTTTGGTTGGATAGTTTTTGTGATTTTCTTATTTTCAATTTCTTTTTTGTTTTTTATTTTTTATTTTTTCCAATTTCTTTTTTATTTTTTCTAATTTATTTTTTGGTTTTTATTTTTATTTTTTCAAATTTCTTTTTCAAATAAACTATGGAAAAGAGATATCCCTCGACGTACTTTAGATATATATTTTTAAATATAAATATACTAGTTTAATTTTTTTTTTTTATAAATTTAGGCAAAAAAAGTGAGTGCTCTCATCCCCACCTGATGCGATTGTATAACGCCTATCGGCGTAATAACACCTCTCAGCGTAATAAAATAAATAATATATATTAATATATTAATGTATGTGTATATATACTAGTATATTTATATTTAAAAAAATATATCTAAAATACGCCGAGGTATATCTTTTTTCCGTAGTTTCTTTAATTTTCTCTTGCAATTTCTTTTTTGATTTTGATTTTTAATTTTCCCAATTTCTTTTTTGGTTCCATACAGGGCTTAAATTTGATGGCCGTATGGCTGTATTTGGCTATTTTTGCTTTAAAATACAACCAAAATTTTAGAAAGATTGTATCACACGAAAGGGTAGATTTTAAGTAGAATGTCAAAATTTCTATAGAGTTATTCTCATATATGTATTTAATTTATATATAATTTTTTTATAATAAAAATATGTCTTACTATTTAAAGAGCAAGTTTGAGTAGATAACTGTTATGAAAATTTTGCTTGACAGGCAGGGTCGACCGTCAAATTTAAGCCTTGGTTCCATAGTTTTCATGATTTTCTCCAACTTTTTCTCCTTACAATAGTTTCTAATTTCTTTTTTCATTTTTATTTTTTTTATTTTTCCCAATTTCTTTTTTAGTTTTTTTTTTAAATTTTTTAATTTTATTTTTTCCAATTTCTTTTTTAGTTCCATAGTTTTTGTAATTTAGCTTTTTCTCCTTCAACAATTTTTAATTTTTTTTTTAGTTTTTTTTCTTTGATTTTCGTAAGTTTTATTTCCTTTTTGGTATTTTAATTTTTTTCTTATAAATTTAGGCAGAAAAAATGAGTGCTCTCATCCCCACCCCACTGTGATTGTACTAGTATATTTATATTTAAAATATATATATCTAAAGTACGTCAAGGGATATCTCTTTTCCATAGTTTATTTGAAAAAGAAATTTTAAAAAAATAAAAAATAAAAACCAAAAAAGAAATTGGAAAAAATAAAAAAAAAAAACTAAAAAAGAAATTGGAAAAAATAAAAAATAAAAAATAAAAAAGAAATTGAAAATAAGAAAATCACAAAAACTCCGCTATGATTGTATAACGCCTCTCGACGTAATTATGTTATACTAGTATATTTATATTTAAAAAATATATCTAAAAGTACTCCGACAGATATCTTTTTTCCATAGTTTCTTTGATTTTCTCAAGTTTTTTCATTTGCAATTTCTTTTTTATTTTTTATTTTTTAATTTTTCCAATTTTTTTTTGGTTTCCATAGTTTTCTTGATTTTCTCCAGCGTTTTCTCCTTCCAATAGTTTCCAATTTCTTTTTTGGTTTTTATTTTTTATTTTTTATAATTTCTTTTTTAGTTTTTATTTTTTTATTTTTTCCAATTTCTTTTTTGGTTCCATAGTTTTTGTGATTGAGTTTTTTTTCCTTGAACAAATTTTAATTTCTTTTTTTTAATTTTTTTTCTTTGATTTTCTTGAGTTTTATTTTTTATTTCCTTTTTGATATTTTAATTTTTTTTCTTATAAATTTAGGCAGAAAAAATGAGTGCTCTCATCCCCACCCTGATGTGACTATATAATGCCTCTCGACGTAATTAATACTAGTATATTTATATTTAAAAAAAAATATATTTAAAGTACGCCGAGGGATATCCTTTTTTATAGTTACTTTGATTTTCTAACTTTTTTTGGTTTGCAATTTCTTTTTTGGTTTTTATTTTTTAAAATTTTTAATTTCTTTTTTGGTTCCATAGTTTTCGTGATTTTCTCTAGCTTTTTCTCCAACAGTTTCCAATTACTTTTTTTTAGTTTTTCTTTTTGGTTCCAACTTTTTCTTCTTCAACACTTTTTAATTTCTTTTTGTTTTTTTTTCTTTGATTTTCTTAAGTTTTATTTTTTATTTCCTTTTTGGTATTTTAGTTTTTTTTTATAAATTTAGGTAGAAAAAATGAGTACTCTCATCCCCACCCCGCTTGACTATATAACGCCTCTCGGTGTAATTAAAAAATAATAATTGCAACTTTTTTATTTTTATTTATGTTTATTATAAAATAAATCAAATAAATAAAATATATATTAATGTATGTGTGTATATACTAGTATATTTATATTTAAAAAAAAAATCTAAAATACGTTGAGATATATCTTTTTTCCATATTTTCTTTGATTTTCTCTTGCAATTTCTTTTTTGGTTTTTATTTTATAATTTTTCCAATTTCTTTTTTGGTTCCATAGTGTTCGTGTTTTTCTCAGCTTTTTCTCCTTACAACAGTTTCCAATTTCTTTTTTGGTTTTTATTTTCTATTTTTTCCAATTTCTTTTTTAGTTTTTTTATTATTTTTATTTTTTCCAATTTCTTTTTTGGTTCCATAGTTTTTGCGATTTAGCTTTTTCTCCTTCAATGGTTTTTAATTTCTTTTTTAAATTTTTTTCTTTGATTTTCTTAAGTTTTGTTTTTTATTACCTTTTTGGTATTTTAATTATTTTTCTTATAAATTTATGTGACTGTATAACGCCTCTCAGCGTAAATATATCTAAAGTACACCGAGGGATATCTTTTTTTTCCATGATTTTCTCACTTTTTTTGGTTTTTATTTTTTAATTTTTCCAATTTCTTTTTTGGTTCTAAAGTTTTCATGATTTTCTTCAGCTTTTTCTTACCAATTTCTTTTTTCATTTTTATTTTTTATTTTTTCCAATTTATTTTTTAGTTTTTATTTTGTATTTTTTCCAATTTCTTTTTTGGTTCGTATAGCTTTTTCTCCTTCAACAGTTTTTAATTTCTTTTTTGATTTTTTTCTTTGATTTTCTTAACTTTTATTTTTTTATTTCATTTTTGGTATTTTAATTTTTTTTCCTATAAATTTAGGTAGAAAAAATGAGTGCTCTTATCCCCACCCCGCTTGACTGCGGCTGTGATTGTAGAACGATTTTCTCCAACTTTTTCCCCTTCCAACGGTTTCCAATTTCTTTTTTGGTTTTTATTTTTTATTTTTTCCAATTTCTTTTTTAGTTTTTATTTTTTTATGTTTTCCAATTTCTTTTTTGGTTCTATAGTTTTTGTGATTTACCTTTTTCTCTTTCAACGGTTTTTAATTTCTTTTTTAGTTTTTTTTCTTTGATTTTTTAAAGTTTTATTTTTTATTTCCTTTTTGGTATTTTATTTTATTTTTCTTATAAATTTAGGCAGAAAAAATGAGTGCTCTTATCCCCACCCTGCTCTGACTGTACTAGTATATTTATATTTAAAAAAATATATCTAAAAGTACGCCGAGGTATATCTTTTTTCCATATTTTCTTTGATTTTGTCACATTTTTTCATTTGCAATTTCTTTGTTGGTTTTTATTTTTTATTTTTTCCAATTTCATTTTTGGTTTCATAGTTTTCGTGATTTTCTCCAGCTTTTTGTTCTTCCAACAGTTTCCAATTTCTTTTTTGGTTTTTATTTTTTATTTTTTCCAATTTCTTTTTAGCTTTTATTTTTTAATTTTTTCCAATTTCTTTTTTGATTCCATAGTTTTTGTGATTTAGTTTTTTCTCCTTCAACGGTTTTTAATTTCTTTTTTAATTGTTTTTCTTTGATTTTCTTAAGTTTTATTTTTTATTTCCTTTTTGGTATTTTATTTTATTTTTTCTTATAAATTTAGGCAGAAAAAATGAGTGCTCTCATCCCCACACCGATGTGACTATATAACGCCTCTCAGCGTAATAATGCCTCTTGGCATAATAACACCTCTTGGCGTAATTAGTCTTTCCAAAATTTAGAAAAATAAAGTACATTATTTATTTAAAGATATATGCATTAAATAAAATAGTAAGTAAAATTTTAGATTTAAGAGAAATAGAATAACAAGTAAAGCCAAAACATAGCTAACAAACATTAAAAAAAATTGAAGTAAAATAAAATAACTTGGAAGTAAATTAAAATTGTAAAGTAAAATAAAATAATTCTTAAATATACTTATCAAAAAAAATAATTCTTAGATAAATTAAAATTTATGTGTATGTAGTAAAAAAAATAATTCTAAAGTAAAATAAAATAACTCTTAAGTAAATAAAAATATAAACTATGTAAATAAAATAAAATAATTTAAAATTGATACCTCTCAACATTTTTAGATAGATTTATTTAAAATATTTAAATATTAATATTTTGATGCGTAAAAGGATGTCAAATTTAAAATAAAAGGTAATGCCTCTATACATTAATTATTTTATTTACATATTTATTTTTTATAATTTTAAAAAAGTTAAATGAAAATAATTATTTTTAATTGTGTGACCCCTTAGAGATAAATGTTAAGGATTGGTTGTGTCAAAAATTAAATTGGTTCAAAGTTCATCCCCAAAACTTATTCCAATGGTTTCTTGGATGGTTCGGGCCTTACAAGAAAGCCACCTTTGATAATTTCTATGGCTGGTCTCACTCTTTGTTTTAATTTGGCATATCTAGTGAGAGTGAAATAGTAGGATCTTCAAGCAAAAAAGCAACACACAAGAGCAAGTGATAAATAGTTTGGAAGTAGCTATTATGGAAACCGTTTTGATAAGAGTTAGAAACCAACCACAACCCCCCCCCCTAAAAAAAAAAGAGCTTTCACTTCTTGGGATGGGCTCATGTTGAAGAAACATAACACCTTAAAATCCACCCTCATTCATGGGGTTTTAGGAGCAAATTCTTCCAAAGTGCATAGAAGGGATATTAAGTGGGAAGTCCCCACCTACAAGGTTGAAATCAAATTTTAATGGGGTAGTGAGAGGCCACCTAGAACTTTCGAAAGTGGGATGTGTAATTGGGCTCTCTAATGACAAGGTAATTTCTGCTACCTCAAAAAATTGGTGCTAGGAACTAACAACAAAGCTGGAGCTCAAGCATTAGTTCTTAGCTTGGTAATGGCTTTTAAATGGTAGATTTTTGACTTAATGATAGGAGATTATGTGAACATTATAAATGCTATAAAAATTGAAGTCATATATCTAATGGGAGATTAGATAATATTCTCATGCCAACTTGGGAAATGATTGACAAGCTTAACCACTATGAAAGTTTCTATTGGTATAGAGAGGTGAATGTTATTGTTACTTGTTGCCAAACAACGCCATCGATGAATCAATCATTCAAATAATGTCCTCACATATAGATGAATGGGGAATAAACCAATCCACTTGGCATAAATAACATGTGAGATGTGTCTGAATTCCATACCTGGGTCAAGGGTGTGCGGATTGTTCGATTGGGGTCCGGTGTTGTGTAGGTTGGCCCTTTATGTTTTGGGGGTTTTTGTTCTTTGGGGCAGCTTGGCTGCAACTTTGTTAAAGTTTTAGGTCCTTTCAAAATCTAAGGGTGGTTGTTATTGCTGTAACTTTAGTTTTGTATAAGGTTTATGGTCCCTTTAAAACCAACTTATCTTAATCAAAACATGTGAGATGGAGGCCATGTGATAATAATAGCATAACATTTAAACAAGGTGGCAGCTCAATCATAATAGGTTTAATTAAACATCATTGCCTTCAAATCATTGATATTGCTATAGTTTCTGGTAGCTTATATATAGTATATAATATTGACTTTGGATAGTCAACATTATATAGCTTTCTCTAAAAATGGTAAAGTATACTAATGTCAAAACTAGATGTGTAAGTATTTTAATGTATATGATGATGTTTTACTATAGAAGCAGGCACTCTTAAGAGTTTGGATCTATTTTATGATATTTTACTATTATTGTCAATATAATTGGAAGTGGGCCTTACCCACCTTTTTTTATTAAAAAAAATTATTTAATTTAATTTTTATTTTAAAAGTTATTTTTTTAATATGAATACTAAATTTAACATTTATTTAAACTATTACACTTATACATGGACACATAAATGGGTAAGTAGATAGATTAAAAAAGAGAAAAAAATAGAACTATTTTATTTACTTAAGAGTTATTTTATTTTACCTTAGAATTATTTTATTTTTTACATATACATATAGACACATAAATTAACTTTTTTAATCCTTGAATTAGGTTTAAGGGAGCCTACCCCGAAATAAAGAGAGCAAAAAATACTATAAAAGCCTGCTCAAAATGAGGACATATTTTGGGCACCTCCAAAAAGGAGGGCCAACACAATGCATCAACCCTTAAATAGGGGTGCACACCTAATAATCCTAAATTTCAGGATCATGTTATAGAGTATCTAACATTGGTTTTAGAGTGAGAGCACAAGTGCATATTATGGCGAGCATCATCACCTTTGTAGGGAACTTTCTTTTTCTTTTGCACTATTTCCCAATCTTCGTTGCATCCTTCATCATTGTGAGTCTCTGAGGACGGATGAGAAGGCTGACATGTTTTAGAAGTTATAGTAGATTTCCCATACTTGTCCATAGAAAGTTGTTGATCCTTTTCAGACACTGTTGGTGCTTATTCCTTTAGTTTTTCTCTGGCCTGAGATGAATCATGTTGAGCTGAAAGTTTGCCCTTGTCATTCAAAGGTTCTTGTGAAGTCTCCTCTGCTCCTATTGAACTATCAACAGTGTAGTGATGAGGAGTAGCATCTTTCCACCATGAAGCGGGACGACCTGATTTAACTTTGGTGGTGGGGCATTTAGCAACTATGTGGTCAGTTTTATAGCATCTTCTATAATAAAATGGCAATCCCTCATAATCCGATGGTTGTGTCCAGTTGCGACCATGTACTTTTAAAATAATTTCTGCCGGAAGGACTTTTGAAGTATCCAAATCCACCAAAATGCGAATGAAGGTTGTATGTATAAAATCAAAAGAATCATTATCTGTAGCCAAAAAATTGCCAAGTGAATCACTGATGGCTTCAAAGCATGAATCAACCCAGAAATTGAGTGGTAGATTCGAAAGGCGAATCCAAATAGGCATAACAATAAAGGATTCAGTGGAAGGGTTGAAAGAGGGGTGCCATGGTTTTAACATGAGCAAATGTTGTCCCCAAGCCCAGAAAGAGCAGAGGATAGTATTTCAATCCTCAACACTGCAAATACCACAACGAAAAAGCCACTTGCGCAAGGATAGATTTCAAGTTTTTCTTTCATAACTGGTTGCCAGGAATCAGTGACCCATTGATGTAGATCTAAGAGGTAGGGCCATAAATGGTTGAACCTGCCAATCAACCCATTTTATGCAAAGAATTCTTCATTTTCAACTATTTCTTTTTTTACATCATCACCTAAGATTATTTCTATGGGCTTGCCAGAGCATAGAAAAGGCTTACTAGATTCAGAACGACTACAATGCTCCATACCTTTTGAATGGGATATGTTTCCTATAGTGGCCACACCCAAGTAAGCTTGCGGACCTGGCCTAGCCTGAGCACCCTGAACCTTTACGTCCAAACTTTCCCCTGCTGCATCATAAGCAGAACCTTTAGGATCAGCCCTATATGTGGATTAGGAAGAAATAAGGGTGGTTTTATTACCATTCTTGGTGTCTTTCCCCTATCAAGGCATCGTAGTTTCTTCCGTGGATACCAAAACAAATGATTTAATGTCGTGGCTATGGGGTTTGGTCAAGGTGTCCTTCCCATATAGGGATCTGAGGCAAAATGTGGCCAATCCATTCGAGCTGGTGCACCTGCTACAATTTTGTGGCATGGGAGGATGTCATGTGAACCCTATGAGTCTTGTGCAGTTCAGAAAGAGACAACAATCTTAGCATCCTTGCGGGAAAGTCCATGTGTAGGGCATGATTCATTCTTCACATCAAGGCACGAGTCACTTCCAGATGGATGCTTATATCCCTATGCAACCCCAATGATATCGGCGGAATTGAGGGAGACATCAAAGCTATCGAGAGAAGGGATATACTCTCAAAGCTGAGTGAATCAGTTCATCAAAACCCTAGGTTCAGAAGGATTTGGTAGCACAAAAGATTTCGACAGTGATATCGTCTAAGAAATAAAATTTAGACATGCATCAATTAACTTTTACTTAAAAGCTACTTTATTTTATTTTTACTACTATTTTATTTTTCTATTATTTTCAAAAAATTAAATGAAAACAATTATTTCAATAGTTTTACTTATTGTTTTATTTACTAAAGTATTTATTAACTATCTCAACAATTTTACTTACTATTTTATTTATAGCTAAAGCTATTTTATTCAGTATTTTTCACTTGTTTTTTCTTCGTTAGTATTGGTGCTATGTATTTTTCAATAATAATAACAATCTTTTTGTTTAATAGTTGTTTTGTTAAATTTTTTATTTGTCAATTTTGAGGAGTTTTGTGAACACAGTCACAACAATAAACTTCACCCTTGCTTCTATTGTAGGTTACGGATTTTGGCATAATTATATGGTTTTAGCATTCAACTTCATTCATTGGATACATTAACTTCATTCATTTGATACATTAACTATTCCTAACCTTGAATTTTATAAGGAAGCTAAGGTGGCGGAACAACTTTCTACACTCCCACTAAGACCTCTAACTATTTAGTGAGATTAAGACCTCTAAGGCCACTTTGGTGGTTGAGGAGGTTAGTACTGAAGAAGGAAGTGGGGATTCAGACAGTGCAGGGGATGAGGTCTACACTCCCACTAACAGCAAAACTAGAATGCCGATGACTAGGAGGTCGTTGAGGTTTGTCGTTAAACCGGCCTCCTTGCCCAAGGGGAAAGCTACCTTGTTGGAGGAGGAGGATGTTGAGGAGATGCAGGAAGAGGAACAACTTGAGGAAAAGAACAAAGAGGCTTTTGCAGGAATGTAGGAAGAAGAAGACTCCGAGGATGATAACAAAAAGGGTTCTGCTGAGCTACAGGGTTCAGGGTCTGAGGGCAACATCAAGATGAACATGGTCGTGGAGGAAACTGAAAACAGCTAGGGGGTGATGTTTCGGTTAACAAGGACAACAAAATTGAGATGATGGAAGCTGATGAAGAGGGTCCCAACAATTTCCCTGATTTCAATGTGCAGGGTTTAGATTCCGTCATCTTGGAGAAAAAGAAAAAAGGGACTGGTAAGAAGAAAAAAGGTCATAAGAACAAAAAGGACAAGGAAATTGAAACTCTGGAGGCTAGGCTCACTCATCTGGAGCAGAAGTTTAACACTCTGGCTAAATTCTCAACTAGAGTTATGTACAGGTCTGCCACTACTCTCGTGGCTCTCCAAAAGGTGGTTCCCAAGGGGCAAGAGAAGAAGGACAAAAAGCTGAAGGAATACGAGGATGTGCTCCAGTTTCTCATGGATGATTGGGACAAGATGTTCACTTAGCCTTTGGAGGCTTGGGTCTACTCTGCTGTCAGTCCACTGTCGGTCTACTATTTCTGTGGTGTCCAGTTTCTTTAGTCTTTTGTTATGTTACAAAAACTTCGATGGTTAGATCTTAACTATTATCATTTTTTGGTGAGCCTCTGTTGGCTGTTTTGTCATGGGATCAACACCCTTTTTTCTGCTTATCTAATCAAAAACAAATTCCTACACTAATCTTGAGGGGAGGGATATGCAAAACTTTTTTCGTTCTTTACAACAGTTACAAAAATAAACACAAATAACAATCATACCACAACACAGTAATTACGTGGGGAAACCGTTTCGAGAGAAAACCCCACACTCCAAAGCCGCCCAATATATTATTCAAGAATCAAGAAGATTACAATATACTTGTAGAGAAAGCTTCCACAGGAGTATAACCAACCATAGATATGCAGAAAACTCAACATCTATAAGACTCTTACACACAACCTCCATCTCAAGCTCATGATATATAGGAGATACAATACAGTAAACTGCCAATAATAATTACAAAACCATGAGCCAAAACCACCCAAAAGTGGCACCCAAATTATCTCCAATAAAATATGCCTTGTGATGTGCCAAATCACACACCAACATGTGTAACTCTCCCCTTTACAGCACGTTTTCACATTTCCCAAAATAGGAGGTCCAACTTCCGAAGGCCATAACTTTTGATTCGGGTGTCCGATTGATGAACCGTTTGATGCATTGGAAATCTTGTGAAGAGATCTATCAAGATATAATAGACTTGGTTGGTTACAACAAATTTCAAGGCATTTAGGGACCTCTAAGTTCCTCAAATATGAGCTCAAAACTTTTTCTAGGAGTTTCAAAAGTGGAAACTTTAATATCTTGCAATCTAGGTATGATCTTGAGTCGAAACTCACCCAAGATGTTTACTTGGAAGTTCTGCACCTTTGGAAAAGTTTTGGGTCCATTTGTGTTCAAGTGTAGAGTTACTAAAAATAGTAAGCCTTGCCATTTTTAGCCCCTTTTGGAAACTTTAAAAGTTCTAGATCATTCTTCAAGATAAAGGGTATTCGAAAAGACCAAAATTGGGAAGAATAGAAACCTTTTGCAGTTGCAAGGTTGAGACACCTTTCCTAACATTCTCTCACTTGTCAAACACCTTGCAAGAGCAAAGGGAGTATCAACACCATGAATTAATTGCTAGGGGCCGAGAGGTCCATAGACTTTGAACACCATATGAACTTCTTTGTGCTCACAAGCTTAGTTAACAAATTTGCAACATTCACCAAAGTCTCTACCTTAACTAACTTCACCCTGCCATCCTCAACCATATCTCTAACAAAATGATATTGTACATCAATGTGCTTGGTCCTGGCATGAAATATTGGGTTCTTAGCTAGGCAGATCGTACTCTGATTGTCACTGCACCTTGTTTTATTCTAATATCTGAACACAGTCTCTTAATCCAAATGGCTTCTTTATAAGCATGAGTAGCTACCATATACTTAGCTTCAATAGTGGACAAAGCAACCACAACCTGTCACTTACTCATCCAACTAATTGTACCACCAAATAAAGTAAATACATAAGCACTGGTGGATCGTCTGCTATCAACATCACCTACCCAGTCTGAATCCACATAACCATGAATATCAAGGGAATGCATGCTTCCTATCAAATTACCATGATAACACAATGAATACTCTGAAGTACCCCAGAAATATCTAAAGACTCTTTTAACTGTATCCTAATGAACTCTACTAGGATTAGACATGTATACAGAAAGAATTCCCATTGCTTGGGCAATGTCTGGTCTAGTATAGACCATAACATACATCAAACTTCTAACTGCACTCTGGTAAGGCACTCTACTCATGTATTCCATCTCTAATGGGGATGTTGGATATTGTGAAGATAAATTCATTCCAACTATAAAAGGAACACATAATGGTCTACAATCCTGCATGTTAAACCTCTGTAAAACTAAATTGACATACTTACTCTGGCCAAGCCATCATTTTTTGTTCACTCTATCTCTTCTTATTTCCATCCCAAGAATGTGTTTAGCCACACCAAGATCTTTTATTTCAAATTTATCTACAACTTGAGACTTTAGTTCTGAAATCATTCATTTCCCTTTACCAATAAATAACATATCATCAACATGTAATGCAATAAACAAGAAACAATCACCATCAGATAATTTATAATAAACATAGTGATTAGATTTAGAATGCTCAAATCTCAAACTCAACACACATATATATCAAATTTTTGATACCACATCCTAGGACTTTGTTTGAGGCCATACAAAGATTTCTTCAATTTACAAACCAAACTACTTTTACCTTTCACCATGTAGTGCTCTGGTTGTGTCATATAAATATCCTCCTCCAAATCACCATGAAGGAAAGACATTTTCACATCCATTTGCTCAACCTTTAGATCATAAGAAACAACAATAGAAAGCAAGAATCTAATGGACGTCATTTTTGCAATGTGAGAAAATATCTCACCGTAATCAACACCCTTAAGCTAAGAGTAACCTTTCGCAGCCAACCTTGCTTTGTACTTCTCAATACCTCCATTTGAACCAATCTTTTTATTGAACACCCATTTGCAACCAACATATTTTTCCTTCAGGCAATGGCACTAGGTCCCATGTATCATTATTTTTCAAAGCTGTCATTTCTTCATCCATAGCAATCTTTCAAGACTCTGCATCTTTCATCCCTAATGCCTCTTCTATAGATCTAGGTTCATCTATGTTAGTATTCAAAGCAAAAATACATCTCCAGTCATTAGGTGAATACATTTCAGGTGGTTGTATATGTCTTGTAGACCTTTGAACAAGTTGAGTTAGAGGTTATTCCTCCTCTTCTGAAGATTCAGAGCTAGATGAGCTCTCCTCAACTTCATGTCTATCTAGGGGTCTTGATTCAACTTTCTTAGGCGTAGAAGGGATTTGAATCACATCTTTCTGTTCACTTTGTTCTGGCTGCAATGTAACAGAAGAAGGCTTAGTTTCTCTAAAAATAACACTTCTACTATATACTACCTTCTATGCAACAAGGTCCCAAAGCTTGTATTCTTTCACACCATAACTATACCTAATGAAGATACATTTCACAGCCTTGTTCTCCAACTTTGTTTGCTTCTCCTTTGACACATGTGCATATGCCTTGCAACCAAAAACTATAAGATGTATCAGTGAAGGCTTGTGCCTCGACCATGCCTCCATAGGCATTTTATCAACAAGCACTGATGTAGGAGACCTGTTAATCAGGTAGCAAGTAGTAGCAATAGCTTCAGCTCAAAACCTTTGTTCTAGACCAACACCACTAAGCATACTCCTAGCCTTCTCCATCAGTGTCATGTTGATTCTTTTTGCAACTCCATTATGTTGTGGAGAATATGGAGTTGTCTTTCATCTCTGAATGCCACAATCTTTATAGAATCTATCAAAATTATTAGAGAAAAATTCACCGCCAATGTCAGTCCTCAAACATTTTATTTTCTTTCCAATCTGTAACTCAACCATTGCTTTAAATTCTTTAAACCGACTGAAAACTTCAGATTTATTCTATAGAAAATATACCCATGTCCTTATGCTATAATCATTAATAAATGAAACATAATATGTGAATTTCGCAATGGAAGGAACATCTATAGGACCAAACACATCAGAATGAATAAGATCCAATACACCACAATATTTATGAGAACTTGAGTAAAACTGAACGCAATTTTGTTTACCATAAATGCAATGCTCATAGAAATCAAAATCAAGATTACAATCAGTCAATCCTTCAACAAGATTTTTATTTTTCAAGGTTCTTAGACCCTTTTCTCCTATGTGGTCTAATCTATGGTGCCATAACATAGTCTTCTCTACAAATAATTTTGATTCAGAAGAAAGAGCACCCTTAGGTACCTAGAAGCCACAACCATGCACTGAAAATGAAATCCTCTCCTTTTCCAATGAAGTAGTCACATATTTGCTTTTCACAAAAGTACTATTGCACTCAACAGTGCATGCATCAAGCTTATACAATGTGCCAAATTTGACACCTCTAGAAACCACCATAGCACCTCTTACCATCTTGCATCTTGAATCAGAAAAGACTACATGCACACCCGCATCTATTAGTTTTCTCATAGATAATAAATTTCATGCTAATCTAGGGATATGCAACACACCATTAATCCTTTTTTATTCTATCATCAGGAAATCTGATTTTAACTTTACCATGACCAACAATATTTAAATGAGAATCATCACCCAAGTACACCTTACCTCATCAAATTCTGCATATTCAGAAAACCAAACTCTATTAAGGGTCATATGGAAACATACACCTGAGTCAATTAACCATGCATCATTACCTGCATGAGTGGCCAAAGATGCAATGAATACATCACCATCTTCCTTGCCGGACTCATAATCATAATCAAATTTCTTCTTTTTCTTCTTCATTTTTTTCTTTACACTCCTTACGAAAGTGTCCAGGCTTACCGCAATTCCAAAAAATAACTTTGAACTTTCTAGGAGATTTGGATCTCCCCTTGGACTTGGATTTGTCACGCTTCTCGCTCTTCTTGCCTTTTTCTTTGGGTCTTCCATGGACACTTAGGGCTTCTTTGGCACTAATGGATACCTTCCTCCTCATTTCTTTAGAAAGCAAAGAACCCACAACATCTTCAACTTTCAAGACAACAGAAGTACTCACAATCACCATAACAAGAGAATCACATGAATCAGACAAAGAACAAAGTAGGATCTGACATATCTCCTCCTCATCCATTTTTACACCAACTGATGCCAATTGAGCCGCCAACATATTGAATGCTTCTAGGTGGTCTGCAATTTGTCCACCCTCTTCCATTCTCAAGGAATACAATTTATTCCTCAAGAAAATCTTTTTTACTAAAGATTTGGCTTGATATATCTCATCGAGTTTCTTCCATACTTTCTTTGCAGAGGGCTCTTCATGAACATTGATTAAAACAAAGTCTGTTAGGTATAATCTGATTAGACCCTTGGATTTACAGTCCATAACATCATATGCAGCAGCCCAAGTAGCATCTGTGGGCCTTGAAACATTCTCATCAATAGCATCCCATAGATATCGATGAATTAACAGATCCTCCATCTTCAGCTTCCACATCTCAAAATTTTTACCAGAAAATTTTTCTACCTCTATTCTCCTTAATGTGCCTGCCATCTAAAAATCCCTGAAACAAGATCACAAAGTATCTTCTCCACAAGCTCCCACTCAAAACTAGATTAGTTCAAAAAACCTAACAAACCACAACTGAAACAAAAGGTGATCAAGCTCTAATACCACTTGTAAGGAAGCTAAGGTAGCAGAACAACTTCCTACATTAATCTTGAGGGGAGGGATATGCAAAATTTTTTCTGATCTTTACAACAATTATAGATATAAACACAAATAGCAATCATACCATGACATAGTAATTATGCGAGGAAACCCTTTCGGGAGAAAAACCCCACTCCAAAGCCGCCCAATATATTATTCAAGAATAAAGAAGATTATAATATACTTGCAGAGAAACTTTTCACAGGAGTATAACCAAACAGAGATCTAGAGGAAACTTAATAGCTATAAGACTCTTACACACAACCTCCATCTCAAGCTCCTGATATATAGGAGATACAACATAGTAAACCACCAACGGTAATTACAAAACCATGAGCCAAAACCACCCAAAAGTGAAGCCCAAATTTTCTCCAATCAAAGATGCCTTGTGATGTGCCAAATCACACACCAAAATGTGTAACTCTCCTCTTTACATCTCTTTTAAGTGTCCAACATGTTTTCACATTTCCCAAAATAGGAGGTCCAACTTCCGAAGGCTATAACTTTTGATATGGGTATCCAATTGACAAACTATTTGATGCGTTGGAAAGATCGTGAAGAGATATATCAAGATACAACCAACTTTGTCAATTACAACAACTTTCAGGGCATTTAGGGACCTCTAAGTGCCTCAAATCTAGGTTCAAAACTTTTTTGGGAGTTTCAAAAAATAGAAACTTTAATATCTTGCAATATAGGTATGATCTTGAGTTGAAACTCACCCAAGATGTTTACTTGTTAGTTCCACACATTTTGGGAGAATTCCGAGTCCATCCATGCTCAAATGTAGAGTTACTAAAAATAGTAAGCCCTGCCATTTTTAGCCCCTTTTGGAAACTTTGAAAGTTCTAAACCATTATTCAAGATAAAGGGTATTCAAAAAGACAAAAATTAGGAAGAATAGAAACCTTTTGTAGTTGCAAGGTTGGGACACCTTTCCTAACAAATTTATCACTAAGATATGTTTTATTTATTACCTTTGTCATGATAAGTTCAAATCCATAAGGTTTCTACCTTCTTAGACTAGGTCATACCTACATGGTCTTATCCATTGGATCAGACCACTCTTGCAGCCTAATCCTACCAATTTGAATTTTAAATCTCTAGGTACTACTTAGGTAAACTTTTTTAGAATTTAATCATTACACCATCAGTTTGCATGCTAAAGGTCTCAAGTTGTGTGTCTAGGACTTGTATTTAAAAACATCATTCTAGGTCATTTAGAATTAATTTGAATCAATTATTATCATCTTCCATCTACATTTAGAGCACTCAATCTTGGTTACATCAATATTAGTTGCATCAACATTTTGTATTTCTACTTGGCATGTTTTTTTATCTTTACACATTGGCAACAATGCTTAATTGCTAGCAAGGAATACAATGATCTTCCTTCTATCTATAACAAGCCACAAAACATGAATCTTAACATAATCATTTTTATATTTAGGTACATGCACAAGCAAGTGAATCTTGTAGGTCAACAATAGTAGAGGACAAAATCACACTAGTCATACTACATTGTGTGGGCAACCTAGTCTCAGGACCAAACTATGGGCAGGGTTTTGTCCCAAGAAAAAAATTCTTAGAACATCTCTGTCTCAACGTCATGATCTCTATTCCAATCCCATATCTTAGTTTCAAGTCTTCTATCACAATGTATTAGTCAATCAAAGAGGTCAAATTTGACATCACACCGAAAATTGATTTAGCTTCTTTTTCCTTTTCAACTATTTCATTTATGTCTTAGTATTTCAAATCTTAGTCTTTTCTTTCAATCTCAACTCATGTTTTCTAGGTTGCTTAATTAGGGTTAGACTCTTGATCTTCATCATGTGGGATGCTATTTTATTTCTTTGCATTTTGGTAAACTTGTAACTTCCATGACTATCCTTTAGGGTAGAAAATGATATATTTTCAATTTTCAATCTGTCATAGTGTTTGTTTATTGTTTTTCAAGCCATTATTTTTATACTTGTATTCCTAAGAAGCTCCTAAGACCTTTAGGTCACCTTTGATGAAGTATTTAGTTAAAACCTCACCTTGCCACCATGACTACCTCTCTTCCTTCTACTTCCCTTGAGGATCACATGTGGCATTCTAATAAGAAAAAATGATACTATCATCTTTATGCCTTCATCGAAAGTGTTGAAAATCAAAAGGAACATGAGATGGTTGACTAAATTGAAATATTTAAGTAATCAATTAGCTTATATAGATGATAATATGGCCACTTCATTTTATTTTGATGTTATTACTGGGATACTTCTAACTAAACAACACATGGCATGTATACCATTAAGAGTATAAGATTCCAACCAACTCGTCCTTAACCATCCTCCCATTTCTATGGCCTTTACTCATTCCCCTTACATCACTCATAATGTTCAACACTTTCCTATCACATCCATAGCCACACCTTCCATTCTAATACTTTTACCTAATCCTACCAACCATATGTCTAAAACCATATACACTCCCCTTTGATTACACATATTCCCTTTGTTTCTACCACTCCTCCTTTTTCTACTCATATACCCTTTGTTTCACCCACTCCGCCTTCATCCTCTCATAGGCCTTTTTTATCACACCTTTCAACACTTGTATTCCCATTGTTTCTTCCACACCCCAACCTTTCTTGCCAATTGGCTACCATCATGGTTGAGTTTAAGGCTATGAAAATCCATGCCAATGATTTGTAAGTTCTCTAAAAAATGATCTATTGAATGAGTTACTACATAAGCCATTGGCATGTGATATACTATCTTACCATTTACCAATGGAATTTGTAGATACTAATTTTACAATATATGATGCTAAAGGCGATCATTTTACTCACAAACATACTTTCAATCCGACATGCTTAGATTGCATTTATGATGAGAGATTGCTTACTAAACTATTTCCATGAAGCTTTAGAGATTATGAAATTAATTGGTTTTACTCTATACCTAATACTTCTACTAATTCCTTTGAGGACTTATCTAGTGCACTCATTGATCATTAACTACTAACACAACATTAGACTTAAAATCACATTTTCCAAATTACTACAATTTAAGGAAGGACCAAATGAACAATGTTGGGATAGATGCCATAAACCTTACAATCCTAATGTTCACATTTATTAATTAATTTGTATTTATTTTATTATTGTACCCACATATTTAGGGTGTCCACTTGGAGTGGCACTATGTGTCACTTGTATTTTGTAATAGACAATTTGTAAGTCTCACTTAGTGTCATGGAAGTTTTTAAATGCAACTGTGACTTGTAAGGTGTGTAAGAGTTATCAAAATGGAAAGAGCATGAAGAGGGGGAGTTAAGCGTAGACTAGGAGAAAATTAAGGAAGATATTTAGTTCTCATAAGCATGTTCCCAAAAAGATAGATAAGACCAAAATGGAGCTCTCAAGTTGGAAGAGGAATTTTCCATTTAACATCTAGTTAACTCACCATAATTTTGGGCATTGGATTTTGTGCATGATTTGGGCGTCTAATTTATCCCATGATTTTCTACACATGGTTTTAGAAGCCACCTATGGTTTGTGGTTTTGGTCTTGGCTATATATTGGATGCTTGAGGTGGAGGTTTTGAGAGAGACATAATTTTTTGTAGGGTTATGTTGTTGAATTTCTTCCTTGAAGGAGTAAGAGTGTTGATCTCCATGTTAAGGCTCAAAGCTTGATATTGTATTGTAACATTATTTCTAGAAATACATTGGTTTCAGTACTTTGGAGGTTGGGTTTTCCCAAGGTATATATGTTTCCCTCTTCTTCTATGTTCTTCTTCTCTCATTCTTGTTATTTAAGTGTTGTTTTATTACAGTTGCTAATTTTTTTTAGATTTGATATCTCGCAACACTCACTTCATAGGGTTGTTGTAGGAAATGTTTATGTCATGTTTCTTCTTTATTAGACTAGTTCCCTTTATACTTGTATCAAAGTTTTATTTGTGAAGATTTTAGTACTAGTAGTGTATGCATGGATTTTCTTTCAAAAAATATTATTATGTACTTAGATCCCAAACTATGATGGCAAACATGGCATACCAACCACCAAACAATGAGATTCAAGGTTAATTTATTAATAGTTTCCTTCCAATCATTAAAGAAAAAGTAGTTTCAATGCTTACAATTCATAATTATGTGATGGTGTATGTGAGTTAGAATTTAAATTGTTAGATAACAATCTCCTACACCATGGCATCTCTAACATTCCTACTCATTCCCATAAGTTTCAATCAAAGTCAAATTTCAAGTATAGAGAAAATGAGTGTGGATTTCAACACAAGCATGCACCTACACATAATGTTAATATTATTGATGACTCTCAAGCTAACTTTATTAACCTAAGACCAAGGGAGCATAGAAAGTTCACTAGATTGGTGGATCTTCTACATGCAGTGTTACAACTCTTGCAACATCAACTTATCACTTTACCTCTCATCATTAAACCTTTCAATGCTAATTATTTTTTGTCTTTCATTAAATATTCAAACACAATATGGGTAGGTGTATAACACTATAACATAAGATACAATATCTTATTGATAATAATGTGTTTCAAGTAGAGGTTATTAACGATAATAGAAACAAATTTATACTGCCTCCAAATTAAAATCTCAAAGTTTTTTTTGAGGAATATCTCAAAGTTTACACCAATCTCTTCCCTATGCATAAAAATGATGAATCTAATCAAGTGGAAGTGGATGGTGAGGATCCTCCTAATCCTAGTTATGATGATTGCAGTAGATTTATTGAAAAATCTATGACTACATGTAACATACCTAACATTAATGATAACGAATAGAATATCACATATAATGGGTATCAAGGATAAACATACATACAAGTGAGAAAAATGGCACACAATGTGGTGATATGATGATTATCCCTAGATATCTAGTGAATATTGTAATAGAAATAAGGTCATCTAAAAAGAAACAATATGAGCCAAAAATTACAAAGTATGCATTAGTAGCTATACATTTTCATGGTAATGCTCAAAGTTCTAATAGAAAATAGAAATAAAAGAATATCAGAAGTAAATTCATGTGCAAGGGACACAATCTAAATGTACTCCAAAAATAACAACAAAATTGTCACCTTGGTACAACACTTTTGTCCATAAAGAGACAAATCACAAGTATTCATCATCACCATCATCACATGTGTACCATAACATCATAGAGGATAGTTCCATGTTTGAACACATGAGGGCAATGATTGTAAGACATATTTTGGCCCTATTGAGGTTGATACTACCATCTAACTGCACTAATATTATTGGTTAACCTCTTAAACTTCTTGATTACCTATCTTTCATTACTTATTATAGTATTATGTTTACACATTTTATGTTCATGATTTATTCTAATCATTTCACTTCATCTTGACACTTAGGGGAAAGGTATCATTTATTTTTTAGGTTATATGTGTTGATAATTGCTTTAATTAGGGGGAAATTATGGGCATCTTTCACACACTTTCCAATTGTTCATGCATTGGTATGTATCCAACAACTACACACTCCTACAAATTTTCCTTTTCTTACTAGGCTCAATTTTTAGTCACAACTTCTAGATTTAATTTTGTTTTTGTTTTTCTTTCCTCCTTGATTTGTGGGAACTCCTTCGTAGTACACACAATTTGAGGGGATAATGTTATTAATAATTATATTCTTAGTCTATGCATGGTATATCACATGTTAACACTTTTCATTTGATAATAGGACAAGCTAGATGGATGCCTACTGCATATTAGGGACAAAGGGAGCATGTGCTTGATCTAGATTGGCTAAAAATCTAAAATACATAAATATTATATACTTTCTATGATTTTTTATTTCTCTCATGTTTAATTTGGCATGCTCGTTCATTTAGATTTGTACTCACACCAAAATGGGGGAAAATGTAAGGGATAAAAGTGCATATATTATGATTATACCCTTTAATTTAATGCCACTTCATATAGATGTCATAAATAAATGGTCTTTACAGTTGACTCATGTGGTGCACTAACTGACCATAACCTTGAACATATCACCTAGATTTGCTTTATCCATCACCTTAGTTGGGACTAGTCTAAATCTATATGATTTCCACCTTCTTGGACTAGGTAGGTATTATCCCTTAGACTGAGCCACACTCATGGCCTACTCTTTCCAATTAAATTCAAATCTCTTGCTACGTAGGATAATTTCTCTAAAATTTGACTATCACCCTATCAACCTGCGTGTTAAAGGTCTCAAAATGTGTCTTGGACTTGTATTTAAGGGTATCATCCAAGGTCATTTAGGAGTAATTCAAATCATTATTAACAACTTGCATCTACATAGTCTTAGTCTTAGATGAGACAATTACTTTAGACAACATTTTATATCTTTATACATCAACAATAGGACTTGATTTCTATCAAGGAAGTCAAAAGTCTTCCCTTTGCTTATAGAAGGTCCTGAAATGTGCTTCTCAACATGATCAAGTTTTTAGACGTAGGCATAGGTGTAGGTAAGTGAATCTCATAGGTCAATAGTAGTAGAGGAAAAAACAACACCAATTAGACTACATCATGTGGTAGCCTATTCACAAGACCAAACTACATGTGTGATTATGTACCATGCCCAAAAATCCTAAAGCATCTCTATTTCAACATCCTAATCTTTGTTTTCATGCCATACCTCTATTTATAGTCTTCTATCATAATGTATTAGTCGATCCTATTGGGAAATAAGGTGTCTCAACCTTACAAGTTTCCTAGATTGATTTATTAATTATTTGTCATTTTCTTGTAACATTGCATATTATCATATTTTATTTTATTTAATATTTATGCTCCATCATAAATGGGGTGTGGGATTTTGAGTTGGCATTATGTGCCATATGTTGATGATTTGTAAGGTGTTATAAGAGGTATTTAATTTTGTTATCCTTAGTAGATTTGGGACTCCTACTTTTGTGGGATCCTATGACAACTTATGATAGATTCTTATGATGCGTAAGAGCCAAGAGAAGAGGGAGTTATTTTGGAATCTTGACCCACTATGACAAACTTTATTATTTTCATGAAGGTAGATAGAGAATAATAACAAGTTGGGTGCCCATGTTGGGTAGATTCAATTAGTCAGTTATGATAGTTGTAAGAGTGTAAGAGAATATGTTATTTTTAGCCTGCTAGTGGGAATCTCCAAATGTGGAGTTGGAAATCGGGTCAAAACTAGGCACCATCCTTCTGGGGGTTTTGGCACATGATATTGTAAACCATAAGTGGTTTCAAGCTTGTTCATTTTTCATAAATTGGGTGCTTGAGGAGTTGTACTATATTGAGAATTTGTAGGTACTTTTGGAATGCTACTGAAACCACTCCAAGTTTATATATGCTGGTGATACTCCTGTAAAAGCTTGCTCTGCAATTGTGTTAAAATCTTGTTTTGGATTTGATAATACATTGAGTAGGTTTTGGAGTGTGAGTTTTTTCTCTTGAAAGGATTTTCCCCACGTAATTCTGGTGTTATGTGTTAAATTGTTTATGTTGATTTATGTGTTTTTGCATAATTTTTGTAATAGTTTAGATCAAATTTGAAAAGTTTTTGTACAACACTCCTCTCTAGGTTTAGTGTAGGAAGTTGATTTCACAACTCTTACTTCCTTACAAGTGGTATCAGAGCTACGTCCATTTTGGGTCTAGTTGTTCAATTGTTGGGCTTTCTAAGCTAATCCAGTTTGAGTGGGAGCTTGTGCAGAAGTATATTTTGTGATCTTATTGCAAGAATTATAGATGGCAATTGATGAGACTAGAAATGTCTCATCTAAATTCATCTTCATTTTCTCCTAAAATTAGTATTAAAAGTGGATATAAATGTAGTTTTTAGAACTATTAGCTTATTTAAAATAGATTATAGGATATATATTGGTTTATTTCTTAGAAGTCTATTGCAATCTAATTGATAACATTTTATAATATTTATTGAAAAATAGAATACATTATGTTTAAAAATGATGCAGAATTAGTCTTGAAGTGTTCTAGCCTTTTTCAGCCAACTTTGAAGTATTCTAAATTATTGTAAAATCACTTTTAGAGCCAACTCTGAAAGTATTCTAGCTTCATTGCAGCCAACTCTAAGATGTTCCAACTTCATAATTTGGCTTAATCCATGGATTTAATATTCTCTCAACCTTTTCTCCTAAAAGGTTGAAGATGAATTGTTAGTGTATTTAAAATAGGGAAAAATAATAAAAGTACCAAAAAAATAAATATATCCAACATTTTCTCTTAAAGGGATGTGGATGAGTTGTTAATTTGTAATGAAAGAATAAAGGATGTTGTTCCTTTAGCATAGGAGTAGTAGAGAGAATAAAGTAATTTGTTCCTTTAGCATAGGAATAGTAGAGAGAATAAAGGAATTTGTGTCCTTTAGTATAGGAGTAGGAGAGATAGGTGTAGAGAATAAAGGGAGTTGTTCCTTTATCATAGGAATGTGAAAGACAAGTGTACTTATGCTTTCCACTAATTTATGGAGTTGGGTGAAGATATTCAATGTATAAATAACCTCCTAACTCTAAAGAAAAGAGATTTTTTAAAGCAAGTTTTAGAATATTTAAAAGTTACAGTAGTTTTTAAAAGGAAATTTGTAATATTTTGTTGAAGCAAATAAAAATACATGGAGCATTGAGCACAAAGTTTGGTGAATGATCATGGTCCAATTCCAAGGGAGGAGGAGGCTACTCATCTTGAGGTAGAGGACAACATTTGGTATTTATTTGTTTGTTTATATTATTTTAGTTTTATGCATTTCTATTTATTTTAAATGTGTTAAATTAAATTTGTAGTGCAACAACTATTTAGTTTTGTTTCTACATTTTAATTCATGGAAACTTGTTTTATTTTTTTAGTTTTAATTTATACAAGTGTGTTTCAATTTTGCATGTGTGATTTCATTTCCAACAAGTATGTAAATTCAATTTTAGTCATTAAAATAATTTAGTTTTTTTCTTTCATTAGAAAGAACTATTTGCTAAAAACCTTTAGGTTCCTAATGCAAACAACCTTTGGACACCACCTCAGATTGATAAATTAAATGAAGAGGATTACAACAACCCTCATTAGCAATCACATCAAGGAGGATTGAGGTTGAGAAAATTTTTGGTACAAATTTTGAGTTGTAGAAAATGAAAATGGAGGATCTAATGGTAGATCGTGATCTGTGGGGTGCCATTGATGAGAATGTTCATAGACCTACAAATACAATCTCAGTTGCTCAGTATGATAATGTTAGGGGTAAATTGGATCAAACAATGAATATGCAATGATAAATAATATCAAATACCCAAAACTCAATAGAATAGTGAACTAAGAAGATTTAAATCAAACAAGCAATGAATCAAATAAAGCAAACCTTCCTTAGATCAAAACTTCCATTGGTTGCCTATCAGAATCATCCTTGTGTGTATGAAAAAGGGCCCTCAGTGAGTGCACTTCTTTGCTTTGTCAAGAATGTCGATTATGAATGGCTGTGGTAATGTCGCAATGAAGAGGAGCTCCAAAACGAAGGTAGTGCGTAGTAACAAAAGTGTGATCACAAGCAATGAAGGAATTGGTGCCAAAGGCGCACTGTAATTCCTGCAGAATAACAATACTTAAAGCTTGGATGGTTGAAATGGAAGAACGAGGGTTGCTTTTATAGACTTGGGAAAAAAGAGATCAACGGTATAGAATAGATGAGGAACGTGCAGTGAATAAGAAGAAGACATGTGTCTTGCTTTCTTTTGCATGAGAGGATTTGCTAAGAATAGAAGAATGAGTTAAAACACTTTAAAAGAATATAATAATCAGTTAAGTGATTTAAAACAAGAAGAATAGATTTGCATGAGAATAAGAAGATATTTTGCTTTATTAAATATTAGGAATATTTAATTGCATGTGCACAAAGATTGAATTATATTTAGAGATAATTCAATTTAGAAGAAAAAGAAACTTAAATAAATAATTGATTTATTTAAATTTAGAGAAGATATTATTGGAAGAAACAATTAAATAATTGGGATTATTTAATTTAGAAGATAAGAAAGCAAATTAAATAAATAAATTTATTTAATTGCTTGTGCATGATTTGGAAGAATAAATAAAATATTTGATTGTATTTTATTTTTGGAGATTGAGAGAATTTAAATAAATTTGATTTGATTTATTCAAATTTGGAAGAATGATTTGATTTAATTAAATAATTAAGAATTATTTAATTGTTTGGAAGAATTTAATTAAATAAAGGATTTTATTTAATTTTGACTTTAGAAGAGATAATTAAGTATTTTGATATTTAATTAACTTAGAGGAATATGAATCGAAATAAATAAATTTGTTTGTTTATTTATTGATGGAGGAATTAGAAGGGAATAAATATTAAGAATATTTATTTAGACCAAGTCGTGTCATTTTTAGGCATATACATTTTGCCCCTCTTTGATGCAATGCAGTTTATGGCGTTGCTTCAAAGAATAGATAGTCTGACAATGATACATGCCCCAGTTTGCCCCTGGTACAGGTTTAATGATGATAGGATGCCCCCTCAGGAGATTGGACGACAAGAAGGCAGAAGGCGTGAGACAGACAATCTTACGAAGAAGAAGGTTAGAAAAAGAGTTGAATGATACGTGATGCAAGATAGAATGATGACACACACAAGCAAGTAAGCAAGTATGCACAAATGATACAAGAACAAACAAGGTATTGCCCTTGTCAAGCAGTAAACCAACGATATACTGATAATGATATACAATAGTGTTGTCATGGCAGGGAACGATATATCCCTAGACCAACACGGTAGGCGTGTTGTCATGGCAGGGAATGATAGATCCCTAGAGCAACATGAAGGATAGTGTCTGGTTTCAGGAAATGAAGCATGTCGTGTAAGACGCGTGTATTGGTCTGATTTCGACAATGCAACATCCTGTATAAGACAATTGATTGATTAACTGATCAAGTTGGTTTATGACCAGACAAGGATCAAGACCACTGATTGTGATTGGATCATTTGTGCAAGATTGATTTGACTTGATTGGTATGGATTAAAAATAGATTTGCATTTGGATCATTGCTCAGATTGACCAGACTGAGAAGAATGGTCCACAATGATAGATAGAATACTGATTGATAGAAGAATGACTCAATAGAAGGAATCACAAGCTTTCACTTTGTAAACAGTGATACTCTGCATAGAATCTTTATTGCATGGATGGTATGGATGTATAACTGGATGTATGATGGATGCTTTGATTTTGACATCTTGATGGTGCAAGTATTTTGAAGTGCTTATTTCATCATTGGGCTTTTTTGAAATGTTGTAAGTTAATACAAGCATCTAGGTATAATTGAACCGAGATGACCTGAGTATTTGTTGCATATCAACAATCAAGGATTGCCCCCGTTCATGTTAGACCTTTGGTGTCTTCGATGATCTTTTGCTGATCACGTCCTTAGACAAGGCTTGACATTACTAAAGTTTAATCCACAAACAACAAACAAAAAAAATAATCATGCCCCCATCATAGCATCTCTAGCTTTTGGCATCCTTGAGTAGCATATAAAGGCATGATAGCAAAATTCAAGACTCTGTAAGTTTAACTTAACCAACACAAATCATTCTTGCATTTAGATGTGTTTGTTTCTTGCCATAATTTGAGTAAAATCATTTAGAAGGCCTTAAGTGTTTTTCTGCTTTGCTTTGGATAGGTTGAGGTGTTGCATCAAAATTTCTTCTTGAAGAGCGGTTCTGTTTGTGTTTGCTTACCTGGTGAGAGAATTCCACAATCCTTATTGGTGAGACGGACCTTAAGGGACTAACCTAGTGCCTCGGGGACTCATTGCAAAATGGCCTTGCCTACGTGACGACGTAGAGGCAATGTAGTTCGAAATAAATCCTAACGGACCTAAGACCTAGGCGGTAGAAAGTGGAGGTAGACTCAGATAGATAGAAGGACTAGACATGGCATGGATGGGACAATGGAGCCTCAGGGGCGCATTAGAATAATGGCCTTGCCTACGCGACGACGCAGAGGCATCGTAGTTCACGGACTTGGACCATGGATGGACTAGAAGACAGACGACAAGATATGGGATGGATGAAGAAGGCCTCGGGGGCGCATTGGGATAATGGCCTTGCCTACGTGATGGTGCAGAGGCAACGTAGTTCACGGACTTGGACCATGGATACCAACAAGAGACACTATGCCAGGCTGACACGATAGGTATGATATGGGATAAAACCTTGGTTGACAATGCCGTAGGTGTAGTAGATGTGATTGACATACCTACATATCATACTACACCTAGGTATGATATGGGATAGACATGGGTTGAATGGGACACAAGGAAGAATGGACTCAAGGTGATTGGTTTCCCAAAGATGGAGAAGGCAGTTTATCACAAGTAACGCCTGTTTACCAGGTTTTCACCACTTGCTTTTATTTGCACGAAAAGCTAGAAAATATACATGACGCCTGATTGCCAAGTTTTCATCATGATACCTATCCAAGGCGCGCTGTAATTCCTACAGAGTAACAATACTAAAAGCTTGGATGAATAGAATGGAAGAACAGGGTTCAATTTATAGACTTGAGAGAATGAAGATCAACGGTATAGAAGACTTGAGAAGATCAACGGTATAGAATAGTTGAGGAACGTGCAACGAATAAGAAGAAGACAAGTGTCACACAAAAGCTATTTTATTTGAGTTAATCACTTTCTTTTCTAAAGATAAGACATACTTTTCATAAATTAGAAAGTTTTTTTCTAATTTAAGAGAGATTGATAAAAACAAGGTTGATTGAATAGATAACTCAACTTAAGATTTGCTTTTGCATGATTTGAGAGAAATTAAATAATAAATTATTTGATTGTGTGTGCATGGAGAAGAAGACTTATTTTTAGAAGATTTAGAAGATATTTGAAGAATTTGAAGATAAGAAAGCAAATTAAATAAATAAATTTATTTAATTGTTGTGCATGATTTGGAAGAATAAATAAAATATTTTATTTATTTTATTTTTGGAGATTGAGAGGATTTAAATAAATTTGATTTGATTTATTTAAATTTGGAAGAATGAATTTTGATTTAATTAAATAATTGGGAATTATTTAATTGTTTGGAAAGAATTTAATTAAATAAAGGATTTTATTTAATTTTTGGAAGAATATGAATCAAATAAATAAATTTGGTTATTTATTTATTGATAGAAGAATTAGAAGGGAATATTTATTAAGAATATTTATTTAGACTGAATCGTGTCATTTTTAGGCATATCCAACTCAATCCTGCTCTGTGGGACTACAGAACCAGTAGACGCTCTCCCACAGGTGCTACACCTTATGCCCTTGTCTATGGCTCAGAAGCTATCCTTCCCATAGAGGTCAAATTACCATCTCTCAGGGTGTCGTTAAAAGGTCTCATATCAGATGAAGAATACAAAGTCTCCAGATTGCAAGAACTAGAGTTGCTAGAGGAAAGGAGACAAAAAGCCTTTGACCATCTCAAGGCATATCAACAAATGATGTCACGAAGCTATAACCACAGAGTTCACCCAAGAGTCTTCAAAGTTGGAGATCTAGTCCTTAAGGAAAATCCCCGCAATCAACAGGATAGGGAAAAGAAGGGCAAGTTCGAACCCAACTGGCTTGGGCCTTATGTAATTGTAGTTGCTTATGGATCGAGGGCATATCAGTTAGCAACATCAGTGGGTGAGCTATTCGATGACCCAATCAACAGCATGCATCTTCACCGGTTCTATACCTAGGAGAACTCCAATGTAAGGGGGGCATAAAATACAAAAAAATCACAAAATCTAAAAAATACAAAAAAAATAAAAAAAAATTTAAAAAAAATCGTCCTTTGGTGAAAACCTGGCAAACAGGTGCCTTGGATAGGTATCGTGATGAAAACCTGGCAATCAGGCGTCATGTATACTTTCTAGCTTTTCGTGCAAATAAAAGCAAGTGGTGAAAATCTGGTAAACAGGCATTACTTGTGATAAACCGCCTTCTCCATCTTTGGGAAACCAATCACCTTGAGTCCATTCTTCCTTGTGTCTCATTTGACCCATGTCTATCCCATAATAAAATCCTGACAGTAACCTATCACGGCTTGATACTCTATCTCTTTGTTGGCCTTGTCAACCAAGGTTTTATCCCATATCATACCTATCGTGTCAGCCTGGCATAGTGTCTCTCGTTGGTATCCATGGTCCAAGTCCGTGAACTACGTTACCTCTGCGCCGTCACGTAGGCAAGGCCATTATCCCAATGCGCCCCCGAGGCCTTCTTCATCCATCCCATATCTTGTCGTCTATCTTCTAGTCCATCCATGGTCCAAGTCCATGAACTACGTCGCCTCTGCTTCGTCATGTAGGCAAGGCCATTATTCTAATGCGCCCCCGAGGCTCCATTGTCCCATCCATGCCATGTCTAGTCCTTCTATCTATCTGAGTTTACCTCCACTTTCTACCGCCTAGGTCTTAGGTCCGTTAGGGTTTACCCCGAACTACGTTGCCTCTGCGTCGTCACGTAGGCAAGGCCATTTTACAATGAGCCCCCGAGGCACTAGGTCAGTCCCTTAGGGTCCGTCTCACCAATAAGGATTGTGGAATTCTCTCACCAAGCAAGCAAACACAAGCATAATAGATAACTCAACTTAACATTTGCTTTTGCATGATTTGAGAGAAATTAAATAATAAATTATTTAATTGTGTGTGCATGGAGAAGAAGACTTATTTTTAGAAAGATTTAGAAGATATTTGAAGAATTTGAAGATAAGAAAGCAAATTAAACAAATAAATTTATTTAATTGTTGTGCATGATTGGGAAGAATAAATAAAATATTTGATTTATTTTATTTTTGGAGATTGAGAGGATTTAAATAAATTTGATTTGATTTATTTAAATTTGGAAGAATGAATTTTGATTTAATTAAATAATTGGGAATTATTTAATTGTTTGGAAAGAATTTAATTAAATAAAAGATTTTATTTAATTTTTGGAAGAATATGAATCAAATAAATAAATTTGGTTATTTATTTATTGATAGAAGAATTAGAAGGGAATAAATATTAAGAATATTTATTTAGACTGAATCGTGTCATTTTTAGGCGTATACATTTTGCCCCTCTTTGATGCAATGCAGTTTACGGCGTTGCTTTAAAGAATAGATAGTCTAACAATGATACATGCCCCAGTTTGCCACTGGTATGGGTTATGACGATAGGATGCCCCCTCGGGAGATTGGATGGGAAGAATGCAGAAGGTGTGAGATGGACAATCTCACGAAGATGAAGGAAAACTAGGGTAGGTTGGAAGGAAATAAGACACGGTTCAGAGAAATGGGAAAGAAAACTGGAAGAAACGGATGCGGGAAGTAGTCGTAGTCACCACATAGCCAAATTAGGGTTTGCAAGCTATAAATAGGAGCAGGGTCCACAAGACAATTCATTTGCACACTTGTCTTAACTTGATTTGTTTCAGAGAGCTCAGAGCAGCATGGCAGCTAGAGAGGTGGATATTCCATGTGAGGTACCTGCTATTGTGGTACCTGTTGCTGTGCCACCTACTGCTGTGGTACCTGCTGCTGTGCCACCTGCTGCTGTGCCACTTGCTGAGGTGGTGGCATCTGTCCTTGTTGTACCTACGATATCTCCTGTGGTACCTGTTGTGCGACCTCTGATCCCTCCTCGACCCTCCGCCTCTGTCTGGGTCAACCTTCATCATCACCACCTCCTCCCCCTCCTCTGTCATCTCCTCCATCTCTGCCACCTCTCTGTCCTCCTCTCCCCCTCCTCCTCCTCCGGCCAACCTGGCCCTCATCGTCTGAATCTGCCTCATCTATACGAGGCACCAACACCCCAGGTCCTAAATATCTTGGGAATGGGTGCTCAGCAAACCAATCCTCATAATCCTGTGATGTCCCTATGTCTGCTATCTCCCTCCTCATGTCCTAGGTGACATAAGGTGTCTGTCGAAACTTGGCCAAGGCCTCCTCGTAGGATGCCATCGGTCCCCATCTGACCCTCTCCGTGTGTGTCCGTGCAAACCAAGCCTGACCCTGTGGCATACCCTGCCTCTTGCCAAATTGTCTCAGTACTCTGCCAACAATCTGCCTCTCTAGTATGTGGTGGGTCCACCCTATCAGCCATCTCGTCTGAAAACAGTAAGGTAGCTTGTCTACCTCGTCATCCCATGGCTCGCAGTCTAAGTATGGTCGCCAGACGACCACGTCTACCCCATCCAAAGCGTGTCTCCAGTACTCTAGCTTCCCCAGCCTATGCTGGGAAATCACTCCTGCATAGCCATAGCTATATGGCTCTCCCCTCTGTCTCACAAAAACACATATCGGCCTCATGATCACTATGTGTTCCCACAGCCAAAACTGTAATAGTGACATGCCTGCTGAAAGGCTCGTGCTCCTGTGATACACCACCTGATGCATATCATGATATAAATGGGCAAGCACGCAAACACCCCAAGCATAACGGGTGCCCTCTATCACCATCCTCTCCATGATCCTACCCCATCTAATGGGGAACCCATGTGATCTCCTGTCGGGGCATACAACGCCTCCGATCAATCCTGCTACTATACCTGGGAAGTAGTCATAACAGTCATAAATATTCTGCCAAGGGATGACTTGCATGACCAGCTCGGGGTCATCAAACACTGGCCTGCACTCAGTGAGTCCCGCACCTCTCTATGGATCATACTCCACAAGCTCGCCATCGATCAGGAAATGCAAAATCTGATAGATGTCCTCTAGTGTCACAGCCATCTCTCCAATCGGGAAGTGGAATGTCCCGTCCTCACTATGGAATCTCTCCATAGCAGCAGTCAACAAGCCACGGTTCGCTCGCACCTCAGGCATGAAGCAAATGTAATCCAGTCCCATAGCACCAAGTGCCTCTCTAGCTATCTCAGTCAGCATATATCTCTGAAACAAGGGCATAGGGAACTGCTCCCTAGACTACAGCGTATCCCGTATCTCCTCCTGCAAGCACGCAAAGCAAGGCGTCAAACTATAGCTGCAAGTACCATACTCAACATATCTATAGAATCATGTCAACTAACTTAGCATTTCAAATTGATTAAAACAGCAAACTACATCTCTTGACTACATTCTTGCAATCTCAGAGATAGCTTATCGATTGACGTGTCAAACATGACACCAATCGAGTCAATTTCGCTAAGTAATCTACCTATCTGTGACATATGCGCCACAACAAGTGGTAAATGCGCCGCTTTTTAACAAAAGCGCTGTTTCTAGACCTATGCGTTGTTCCTGGCAAATGCGCTGCAAGAACCTATGTATGCGACGTCCCATTCTACAAATGCGCTGCTTTCACGCATGCGCCGCAACATGCTGTATATGTACCGTAGGATTACACATGCGCCGCAGTTTTCTATGTATGCACCGTTAAATTCTACATATGCGCTACAAAATAATGTATGTGCCATTTCGCGCTACATATGCGTTGTTCTGCATTTCTGCGCTTCTATCTTCCTAGTTTTCTCCTAGCATTTATTGCTACCTAAATCGACCCTAGGAGAAGTTTTTCGGGATACATACTGAGGGTCCTGCCTCTGCTGGCTGGTCGAATCAATGAACGCACTCGAATCGATGCTCCTCGCATGGAATATCTGCCTCTCTAGCTGCCATGCTACTCTGAGCTCTCTGAAACAAATCAAGCTAAGACAGGTGTGCAAATGAATTGTCTTGTGGACCCTGCTCCTATTTATAGCTTGCAAACCCTAATTTGGCTATGTGGTGACTACGACTACTTCTCGCATCCGTTTCTTCTAGTTTTCTTTCCCATTTCTCGGAACCGTGTCCTGTTTCCTTCCAACCTACCCTAGTTTTCCTTCGTCTTCGTGAGATTGTCCATCTCATGCCTTCTGCCTTCTTCCCATCCAATCTCCCGAGGGGGCATCCTATCGTCATAACCCATACTAGGGGCAAACTGGGGCATGTATCATTGTCAGACTATCTATTATTTGAAGTAACACCGTAAACTGCATTGCATCAAAGAGGGGCAAAATGTATACGCCTAAAAATGACATGATTCAGTCTAAATAAATATTCTTAATATTTATTCCCTTCTAATTCTTCTATCAATAAATAAATAACCAAATTTATTTATTTGATTCATATTCTTCCAAAAATTAAATAAAATCCTTTATTTAATTAAATTCTTTCCAAACAATTAAATAATTCCCAATTATTTAATTAAATCAAAATTCATTCTTCCAAATTTAAATATATCAAATCAAATTTATTTAAATCCTCTCAATCTCCAAAAATAAAATAAATCAAATATTTTATTTATTCTTCCAAATCATGCACAACAATTAAATAAATTTATTTATTTAATTTGCTTTCTTATCTTCAAATTCTTCAAATATCTTCTAAATCTTCTAAAAATAAGTCTTCTTCTCCATGCACACACAATCAAATAATTTATTATTTAATTTCTCTCAAATCATGCAAAAGCAAATCTTAAGTTGAGTTATCTATTCAATCAACCTTGTTTTTATCAATCTCTCTTAAATTAGAAAAAAACTTTCTAATTTATGAAAAGTATGTCTTATCTTTAGAAAAGAAAGTGATTAACTCAAATAAAATAGCTTTTGTGTGACACTTGTCTTCTTCTTATTCGTTGCACGTTCCTCAACTATTCTATACCGTTGATCTTCTCAAGTCTTCTATACTGTTGATCTTCATTCTCTCAAGTCTATAAATTGAACCCTGTTCTTCCATTCTATTCATCCAAGCTTTTAGTATTGTTACTCTGTAGGAATTACAGCGCGCCTTGGATAGGTATCATGATGAAAACTTGGCAATCAGGCGTCATGTATATTTTCTAGCTTTTCATGCAAATAAAAGCAAGTGGTGAAAACCTGGTAAACAGGCGTTACTTGTGATAAACTGCCTTCTCCATCTTTGGGAAACCAATCACCTTGAGTCCATTCTTCCTTGTGTCCCATTCAACCCATGTCTATCCCATATCATACCTAGGTGTAGTATGATATGTAGGTGTAGTATGATTGGAAAACTATGCCGTAGGTGTAGTAGATATGTAGAGTATCAATGGTTTCCCTTGGATAGGAGGCATGAGAATAGGTGGATTCATAAGGTACTCTTTTAGTTTGTTGAATGCCTCTTCACATCTCTCATCCCATCTGAATGGAATGTTCTTGTGCAGGAGATGACTGAATGGTTGACACTTGTCTACCAGCTGTGATATGAATCTATGGATTGCTTGTAGCTTGCCTTGTAGCGATCTTAGTTGTGTAAGAGTTTTGGGTGGTGGCATGTCCATGATAGCCTTGACTTTGGCGGGGTCAACCTCTATTCCATTTGCTGATATAATAAAGCCTAGAAGCTTGCCTAAGGTGACTCCAAACACACATTTCTTTGGGTTCAACCTGACTTTGAATTGCTCTAATCTCTGAAAGACTTTCTCTAACACATCCAGATGTGATTCCCTTGTGAGTGACTTTGCGAGGATATCATCTACATAATCTTCCATTGTTGCGTGCATCATGTCATGGAATATGGTAGTCATAGCACGCTGATATGTGGCTCCTGCATTCTTTAGCCCAAATGACATGACATTCCAGCAAAAAGTGCCCCATGGACAAGTAAAAGCTGTCTTGTGTTGGTCTTCTGGTGCTATCCTGATCTGATTATATCCTGAGAATCCATCCATGAGAGACAACATGGTATGTCCTGCTGTCAAGTCGACTATGATATCTATGTTTGGCAATGGAAAATCATCCTTGCAGCAAGCTTTGTTTAGATCTCTAAAATCATTGCATAATTAGACTTTACCATTTGGTTTGGACACTGGTACAATGTTGGATATCCACTCTAGGTATTCTATTGCTCTGATAAACCCCACAATCAACAACTTCTTCAGTTCTTCTTTGACCAATAGTGCTATATGCGGATGCATCTTTCTAAGCTTTTGTTTGACTGGTTTCACACCTGGATCTAGTGGAAGATGATGCAGGATCAAGTTTGGGTCTAGACCTGGCATGTCTGCATATGACCAAGTGAAGTTGCCTCTCTTTTTCTTGAAGAATGGTACAAACTTGGTCTTTTCTGGTGGAGTAAGAGATTTAGCAAAGTGAATGATCTTAGGCTATTCCTTTGTTCCAATGTTAACCGGCTCTGTAGGTTCCACAACAATCTGAGACTTCTCCTGGTGCATGTCATTGGGGAGAGTGTCAAGCCTTCCATTGTCAAGTGCCACAGTTGGGTTTTCACCTTCAGATGTGTCCTTTCTTTTTACTATTTTGGGATCTGACACTGCCGCAGAACAGTTTTCACCGTCAGATCTAGTTTTGATTTTGATATTTTTGTGACTGGAAGGCTTGGCACCCTCTCCAAAATAATCCATGGTATTAACCCTCTCCAAAATAATCCACAATATTAAGCTCAATAGCGAAACCAGCTTTATGATCTCCCTTGGGTAGGTGGTCCCTAAGTTCCATGTAGTCAATATAAGCATCATCATTTTGGAACATATCTAGTTGAGGAGTTCCTCATAGATCCTTGTCAATAAGTTCAGGATGCACAAGGGGGAGGGAGTCGGAGGATAGATCTGATTCGTTGATAGTTTGAATGGATATACTAGGAGTATTGGGAGGGGGAGTGTTCGGGATGGTACTTTCCTCCAAATTGTTTATTGTGATAGAACTCGAACCTTCCTCGAAAGTCGTATTCTCAGAGAAAGGCAAATCAGATTCTAGTGGTCTGTTCGGTAGCATTTGTCCCTCATGGTAGGGGCTATAAGTTTGAATGGTATCACATTCTTTGTCATCGTAGGAATGCTCTGTCAGCTCATCCCAGTCATATTCATTGGAGTTTGTGTCATTGTCCACTTGAAGTGTATGGATCATTTCCACAAGATAAGCATTCTCTTTAGCTTTGCCCTTACCTTTATATCCTAGGCCATTTGTATTTCTAGCCAATGAGGATGAAGGAGGTTGAATGGGTTCTATGATTCCTTCTTTTCTTAGGCCAATAGGGCCTTTTCCTTCGTAACCCATTCTGTGTAGGATAGCCTCACCTTGCCCATAGAGTTCTGTTGGGAGCCTAGGTGGTTCCTGTTGTATGTTCTCTTCTTCTTCGGTATAAAACCATTGTAGGACATCTCTCTCTTCTGTTTCATCAGATAAGGTCCCCCATTTGACAAAGGGAGCTGTGGGAGGTATAGGAGGGGCAGATGGCTTTGGAAAATGCTTGAGTCGACCAAAGGATCTAGGAGATAAAGGCATCTTAGCTAGATTGAGGCTGTGCTCAATGGAGTATTCCCCAACTCTGGTTTCTTTGATAGTAACTTTCTGCTCTTTGGGCCTTGATGAGGAAGCTTCAGAGGTATGGTCTTGCTGTGGGGTAGGGGATGTAGATGCTCTATTGTTTGGTATGATGCAATCAGGTTTTGAAAGGACAGAGTTGCAATGCTGGAAGGGGTCAGGGTCACCTTGGATGGTGACTTGTTTGCCATTATGTGGGAATTTTATGCATTGGTGATAAGTAGAGGGCACAAATTTCATGGCATGAATCCATGGTCTCCCTAGGAGAATATTATAGGTGAGCTCCCTATCTAGGACTTGGCACACAACATCTTTTATGATAGGTCCCACTTGTATGGGTAATACCACTGTTCCCTTTGTAGTTCTCTCCTCTTCATCATAGGCTTTGATAGTAATCTTCTTCCTTGGATCGACGACATTTTCGGAGAACCCCAATGTAAGGACTAGCTTTAACGTGCAAATATTTAAACTGGCTCCACCATCAATGAGAACCCTCTTGATGCGGTGCTTGTGGATGAAGGCGACGATATGTAGAGGGGTGTTATGGGGTTGAGACACAGAGAGGTCATCCTGTTCGGTAAATGATATGGTACTTGAGGAGGTCAGATTACCTACCATGGCCTGAAACTTCTCTTGGGCCAAGTTAGTGGGGACGGTGGTTTCCACTAAGGCTTTATTGAGAATCTCTTTATGGGAAGGAGATAGACACAACAACTCCAAGATAGAAATGTGGGCCGGAGTCTTCTGTAGTTGGTCTATGCCATTATATTGACGAAAGTTGGACTGAGAAGGTGACAACCTTGGAGGGATGGTATTCAACATGACTTTACTACTGCGGGTAATGATGCGACAACTAGTTTTGTTAGGTTCTGATTGTTGATTGGGCATGACCACATTGATTTGTGGGACATACTCAGATAGATAATTGATGGTATAGTCAAATGGCATACTTGCATAGTTGGCATTACTATTCCCACTATTCTGATTCGGCCTGTTGCGGTTGTTGTTGTTGTTATTGCCATGGTTGTTGTTGCCGTTGTTGTTATTGCCATGGTTGTTATTGTTGTTGTATGGCCTGTCGTGATTGAGAAGTGGATCCCTGTAAGCCACATGTGTCTCATTGGAGGTATGCTTTGGATTCCTCCTTGATTTTGATCAAGCACATCTTGGATAACATGTTTAAGACGGATGCAATTGTTGGTGGTATGTCCCCTTCCTCTATGATATTCACAATAGTCAGTGTCTTTCCAATAAGGAGGTTTGACTATGGGCTCATAATCACTTGTTGGTGGTAGAGAGATTTCATTGTTAGCCAATAACTTCCATAATGCGGATTCTTGAGACTCACCCAACGGTGTGAACTTTCACCTTGGATTTGCGCTGAACCATGGTCTTGGCTCCTGACAGAATGGTTTGTTGGGCGTAACATTGCTTGCTTCTTCTTTGAGAGTGAATATGGGTTGTTGCTTGGGAGTTGCCACCTTGGCGTCAACTACCCCATCGTTGACAACACTCTTATTCTTGGTCCAAAACTTTGATTTGTCAGTCGTATAGTTGGAGGTAGGTGTGTCCTTGTATAACTTGATTTGCCCCTTGGCGATCATAGCTTTTTCGATAAACAATCCCATTTTGATGACTTTTGAGAATGAAGTAGGGCATTGTATTTGTATTTGATAGCCAATATTGGTGTTGAGGTTATGGATAAACATCTCCATTAGTTGCTTCTCAGGTACATCGTATGAGCACTTGCTTGCTAGTTGTCTCCATCGTTGTAGGAAAGTGGAAAATGATTCACCACCCTTTTGTTTGGTGTTGCATAGATCAAGCATAGAGACTTCATGTTCAATTTTGTAAGAGAAGTAAGTGATAAACTTGTTGACTAGCTCATCAAAAGTTTTGATGCCTGGTGGAAAATGTGAGAACCACTCCATAGCTTGACTGCCTAGAGATCTAGGGAATAGTCTCATTAAGTAAGTCTCATTGTGAGCTACTTCTAAACATGTTGTGTTGAATTCCCTGATGTGATCTCTAGGGTCCCCTTTCCCTTTATACTTGTCAAACTTAGGAACTTCGAATCGATAGGGAAATCGTTTCATGACCAAGTTTGTATCAAATGGGTATGGTGCAATATCTTCCAAGGAGTAATTTTTGGCGTTTGTACCTATCTTGAGATCTGACATTTGTTGCTTTAGACCCTCGAGTTCTTTCCTCATTTCTTCCATGGGAGTACTTTGGTCTATGGTTTTCTTTCCTTTGTCTTCTGCATTTGTGTCTAGGGTTTTCTTTCCCCTTTCATGATCATCCTCTATGTTTTCCAGGATTGAGTTTATATCGAAATCCGTGGGCAGTTTAATTCCAAGACTAGCAAGATGATAGAAATACTTGTGAGGGTCATCGTGGAGCACTTTCTCCACTAAGCATTGGAATTTCTGATCTTGGATGCTTCCTTGATAGTCTTCGTTAGAGATTTCCTCATCACTATCGTGAGGTGAGAAGATGTGGTTGGATGACCCAGCCATTTCAAGTTGTTTTTTGTATTGAGATCTAGTAAGAACCATGCAAGGTGACGTGGGACGAGGTGGAATGGGACTAGATATTTTGGCGAGGTGCCGATGGAGACTGCTGAGAATAGGATACTTATGACAAGATTTTGACAAAGGACTTTCTTGATCAATGATTCTAAGTAAGATGACCGATATAAGACGGTAGCCACTAGTAAGGCTACTCGATACCTATCTTACTGTGTAGGGACTAGTCGTGCACCAAGACCTACTAGCAAAGTTATGTGACTAACTAGTTTTACTTGAATCCACAAGTGATACAAAAAAAGGGGCCTATGCTAACCGGATATGGGATACTTTTTGACTAGGGACTAGAAAAGACCTGATAGAAGGCGAATGGGATGACCAATGAAAGAGAATTTTTGAGACGAAATAGATGGAAAACTAACTGCAAGGTGGAATCTGATCTCTGATCTTGAAACTAAACTAAAATGGGTACCCAGAACTGGTGAAATTTTTCTTTTGAAAACTGTGCAAGTGCTCACTGTCGTGTATGCGTCGAAACATATGCGCTGCAGAAATGGACAAATGCGCTGGAAGTCAGAATATATGCGCTAGACTAGTAAAATGTATATGCACAGGAACAGTATGTAAAAGCGCGGAAAGTCACTGCAAATGCACCGAAAGTCGGCACAGATGCGCAGGAACAGAGGATGAATGCGCCGCTCTAGCTTTTTTCAAATTTTTTGCAAGTTTTTCGTACTTTGGTTGCAAGAATGCTTTTCTGATCTAATTTTTGGAATTTATGGCAAGAAAACACAGCAAACACAAATAATTTTTTATGGGTTTTTTTTTTTAATTTTTTTGTGATTTTTCTGACTCTTTTTGGACTAAAAGGAAAAACAAGTACAAAATTCTAGGCTCGAAATGGATTATAAGGGTTTTTGGCCACTAGAAAAAAAGGTGTTTAATGAGGGCAACCATTCGAGTGGTTACACATGCGGCAGCACTACTCTCCGTTATGGAGTCTCCCAGCTTGCAAGGGTTGCGCCTTGGAGGGTTTTGGGGAAGGTTAGCTGTCAGTGTAACACAACTGCACTCATTGTTTGAAGCTTTCGCTCCAAACACAATTTATTTATAGTGGCTTGGAAGGGCTTGGCGTCTAGCTTGTTACCACTTAGGGTCGTTCCTACTTGGATAAGCGGTATCCAAGAGCAGGCCCCTCTAAAGGAAAAACACATGCGAAAATGATACTTCTGGCATTTTGATCACCCAAGATAGGGGAGAGCATAGGCCTGGTATCATTCCCAAAAACACAGTATATAGTGGTTCTTTTTCCCCTAGTTAAAATAGAAAAACTAGATGAGCTATCTACTTGGGCAAGCACATAACTTTGAAGTGAGTAGCAAGGTAGCAATGGTCCAATTTTAACCAAGATAACAATGATGAATTCAATTTTAATCCACGATAGCATAAATTGTTAACTTTGAAATTTTGGTCGATTGAGATAGCAGTGGTTCAGTTTTAACCCAGATAGCAATAGTGAGTTCAGTTTTAATCCACGATAGCATGAATTGTTAACTTTGAAATTTTGGTCAATCGAGATAGCAGTGGTTCAGTTTGAACCCAGATAGCAATAGTGAGTTCAGTTTTAATCCAGATAGAAATAACTTTGAAAAGATAGCAATGTTGCAATGTAAGATAGTAAAGGTTCAGTTACCACTTTCTTAGTTAGACTATGTGAGACTTTGCATGAACATCTGTTTTACTTTCCCGTTTTAGAAATCAAAGTGTGATCTACCAAATGCAACTATATGAATCTAAACCAGTGCCTATCCTGCAAAATAGCTCCAGAGTATTCTTGCAAAGATGTCAGCATTAGCAAAATCCTCCTAGAAAACCCTAAAAATCATTGTTCAAACAAATGCACCGCTTTAGAGACTGGATGCGCAAAAATAGTCTATAGAAGCGCAGTAATATGTATGCGCCATAACAGAGCTTATAAACGCCACAAGAAAGTGTATATGCATGGTAATAATAGAAGCGCCGTGACAGGTTGTAAATGCGCCGAAACAATGAACATATGTGCAACAGAAACAGATGCGCCGTGACAGGTTGTAAATACGCTGAAACAGTGAACGTATGCGCAACAGAAATAGATGGGCCATGATAGTTAACAGATGCATGTTAGGAATTGACGTATGCACTATTTCCTCCTGTGTACGGCTTTCTAAACACAAAAAACTTAGTTTTTGGTTAAATTTGGGGCTAGGCCCCACGGTGGGTGCCAAAATGTTGGGTAAATTGGATCAAACAATGAATATGCAATGATAAACAATATCAAATACCCAAAACTCAATAGAATAGTGAACTAAGAAGATTTAAATCAAACAAGCAATGAATCAAATAAAGCAAACCTTCCTTAGATCGAAACTTCCATTGGTTGCCTATCAGAATCATCCTTGTGTGTATGAAAAAGGGCCCTCAGTGAGTGCACTTCTTTGCTTTGTCAAGAATGTCGATTATGAATGGCTATGGTAATGTCGCAATGAAGAGGAGCTCCAAAACGAAGGTCGTGCGTAGTAACGAAAGTGTGATCACAAGCAATGAAGGAATTGGTGCCAAAGGTGCGCTGTAATTCCTGCAGAGTAACAATACTAAAAGCTTGGATGAATAGAATGGAAGAACAGGGTTCAATTTATAGACTTGAGAGAATGAAGATCAATGGTATAGAAGACTTGAGAAGATCAACGGTATAGAATAGTTGAGGACCGTGCAACGAATAAGAAGAAGACAAGTGTCACACAAAAGCTGTTTTATTTGAGTTAATCACTTTCTTTTCTAAAGATAAGACATGCTTTTCATATATTAGAAAGTTTTTTTCTAATTTAAGAGAGATTGATAAAAACAAGGTTGATTGAATAGATAACTCAACTTAAGATTTGCTTTTGCATGATTTGAGAGAAATTAAATAATAAATTATTTAATTGTGTGTGCATGGAGAAGAAGACTTGTTTTTAGAAGATTTAGAAAGATATTTGAAGAATTTGAAGATAAGAAAGCAAATTAAATAAATAAATTTATTTAATTGTTGTGCATGATTTGGAAGAATAAATAAAATATTTGATTTATTTTATTTTTGGAGATTGAGAGGATTTAAATAAATTTGATTTGATTTATTTAAATTTGGAAGAATGAATTTTGATTTAATTAAATAATTGGGAATTATTTAATTGTTTGGAAAGAATTTAATTAAATAAAGGATTTTATTTAATTTTTGGAAGAATATGAATCAAATAAATAAATTTGGTTATTTATTTATTGATAGAAGAATTAGAAGGGAATAAATATTAAGAATATTTATTTAGACTGAATCGTGTAATTTTTAGGCGTATATAGATAGTATGGACTAAAAATCCAAGGGTCTCATAAGATTATGTCTTGTAGATTCTATTTTGGTCAATGTCCATAGAGAACCTACTGTAAAGAAGTTATGTCAGAAATTGGGTGAAATCTACCAAGCTAAATCCTTGCTTAACAATTTATTTATGCAGAAGAAATTATATTCCTTAAGAATGGAGGAAGGTGGAAGTCAATATCCAAGTCCAATGGGAGATCAAAGTCTCCTAGAAAGTTCAAAGTGATATGTTGGAATTGTGGCAAACCTAGTCACTTCCAGAATGAATGCAAAGAGGAGAAGAAGAAAATGAAAAGAAATTTGACTCTGATTCTGAATCCAAAAAGGAAGATAGTGATTGCCTTCATTGCATCTTTGGCAACACATGCAAGTGAAAATGCATGTTAATTGACTTAGGTGCATCCTTTCATATGACCCCTAACAAAGATTGGTTTTCATAGTATGAAGAATTTCATGGAGGTAAATTATACTTGTGTAATGTCCTCATTTTTGGATTCTATTGCAACATAGTCAGAGTTGACTTTTAGGGTTGGTGATAGCCTAAACAGAGGTATATTTTGATGTCACTAGGGTGTTCAGGTGATCTAGTGGACCTGGTTGACACTTTTCAGAGAGATTTCAGACAACTTGTTCGTACTTACTATTTATAGTAAGTGCTTGCATGTCGACAATCTTTTTGGGTTTTTCTGGGTTTGTTCTGCTTGGTCCTCGAAGAACACTGATATTTTTAGTAAGTGTTAGTTTGGCATTGTTTTAGAGTTTTCAGAGTGGGGTTGTGTTCGTCTCGTTGAGACCTTTCTGGTGAGCTATAGATCATTGTATTCTGACACCGTCTTGGCATTTATTTTAAAGTCCATAAGTTCAAGTGAATTATTTAAAAAGGACTTTAATGTTAAATTATATAGTGACTCATATAATGAAAAATTAAAAGGTCGCTAGGGACTTATCTTTGGGCGCCCATCCCTAGGGGGTGAGAATGAATTTAAAAATATATTATTCCCTCACTATTTCCAACGCCTACCTTGGAGGAGTTATATAAGGGATATTGGATCTCATTTGAGGCATGCTATGTTTATGTTATTTCTCTTGGTGAGCTCTGCTAGGGTTTCGAGGGTTTGAGGATTCGAACTAGGCTCTTGGAGATGAAAACCTCCCTGAGTAGCAGCATTCTACAGGTGTGCAATACCGCCCAAAGGTGCTTCTGAGGTGGATAAACTCAGTATTCACATTGATGCTTCAATGGAGTTCATTTGGAGAGATTGTTTGGTGCTTATTGTTACATATCTTTGCAGATAGATGATATTTTCTAATAACAAGGAGGTTGGGACAGATTTTGGTAGAGATTGTTGAAGGTTTTTGGCTATTGCATATTTCCTTTGCTGGCCGTACCCCTTTTAGCCAGCTGTACCACTTCATGAATGCAGTTTGGTGGAGTTTGAGTGCATATATCTCTTCCTATCTTGGTCACCCAACTAAAGGGATAGTGTGCAGGTCAATACAAAGTTGTTTTAAGGAGTTTCCAGCTGCCTTGGCTGTAGATTGCTCTCCCACTTGGCTGTACAACTACATACAGTGGACGTGGGGTTTTGGGCAGTCATTTTCTTGTGTTTACAAGTGATAAATCTACTCTTTGGAGGCGTCCCTGATCAATACGTTTGCTAAAAATACTTCTATTGTAATATCTTGTACTTCTTGGAAGATTGGAGTGATTTCCAGCCATACCCATTGTTGGTCCGGCTACAACTGTTGTATGAAGTTGCAAAGCTCAACATGGGTATGCGATAGTAATTATTTATTGGCCATTTTACTATCTAGGTATCTGTTAGTTTCTTCATTTCTATTGTACTTTTTCTAGGTTTCCCATATATGCTCTATATTGTATGCTTCAGCAACACATCTGCAGGAAAACTAAAAATCCCTTCTGCATTCTTCTGTCTAGTTTGAAAGAACACATTCTAATAAAAATAACACTATTAAGATTAAGAAAAGAACCAACAGGTGCGGCACATTACAACTTGGGTGACGATTCTCATTTAAAAAATGTTGGCTATGGTTGGTACAAATTAAATTTCCTAATAGTAGAGTTAAAGGAATTAGTGGTGTGTTACATATCCTAGAGTTAACATGAAACCTATTATTTGTAAAAAACTTATTGATGCGAGTGTCTAGGTTGTCTTTTCTAATGTAGGATGCAAGATGGTTAGAGGTGCTATGGTGATTGCTAGAGGTGTCAGATTGGGCACTTTGTTTCAACTTGGTGCATGCATTGTTGAGTGCAATAAGTACTTTTGTTAAAACTGAATCTTCATCTAGTTTGTTAGATAAAGGATTGGTATCTTCTTCAATGGATGGTCATGCTTTCTTGGTACCTCAGGGTTCTTTTTCTACAAAGACTAACTTACCAGCTAAAAAAACAAAGTTATGGCACTAGAGATTAGGCCACATTGGAGAGAAGGGTCTAAGGAACTTCAAGAATAAGAAACTTATTGATGTTTTATCTAATTGTAATCTTGAGTTTGATTTTTGTGAACAGTGCATTTATGGAAAACAAAGTTGCATTCAGTTTTACTCAAGTTCTCACAAGTTTTCTAGAATTTTGGATCCTATTCATTTAGATGTGTTTGGTTATGTTGATGTTCCTTTGATTTCAAAATCTATTTACTATTACATTTATTTATAATTATAGTAGAACATGGGTTTATTTTATTAAAAGAAAATTAAAAAATTCAATCATTTTGAAGAGTTCAAAGCTATGGTAGAAAATCAAACTAGAAATAAAATTAAATGTTTGAGAATTGATAATGGTGGTGAATATTATTCTACAAATTTTGACAGATTCTAAAATGATTGTGGCATTTAGAGGCAAAAGACAAATCTGTATTATCCATAATAGAATGGAGTTGCAGAGAGGATGAACATGGCACTAATGGAGAAGGCTAGGAGTATGCTTAGTGGAGATGGTTTGGAACAAAGATTATGGGTCGAGGTTATAGCTACTGATTGCTACTTGATTAACAAGATTCCTACATCAACTCTTGTTGATAAAATACTTATGGAGGCATGGTAGGGTCGAAAGCCTTCATTGAGACATCTTCATGTTTTTATTTGTGAGGCATATGCTCATGTGTTGAGGGAGAAGTGTACAAATTTAGATAACAAGGCTATGAAATGTATTTTCATTAGTCACAGTTATGGAGTAAAAGGATACAAGCTTTGGGATCTTGTTACACAAAAGGTATTATATAGTAGAAGTGTTATTTTTAGAGAAACTAAGCCTTCTTTTGTTGTATTACAACTAGAACAAAGTGAACAAAAAGATGTGGTTCAACTTCCTCCTATGCTAGATAAAGTTGAATGAAGAGCCCCATTGAGACCAGAAGTTGAGGAGAGCTCATCTAACTCAAAATATTCAAAAGAGGAGGAACAACCTCCTACTTAGCTTGTTTGAAGGTCAAACAAACATAAACAACCACTGAAAATGTATTCTCCTAGTGATTGGATATGTATATTTTCTTTAAATACTAACATTGATGAACCTAGATATATGCAAGAGGCTTTAGGTATGCATGATGTAGAATCTTGAAAAATTGCCATGGATGAAGAGATGGCATCCCTAGAAAAGAAGGATACCTAGGACTTAGTACCTTTGCCTAAAGGACATAGACCAGTTGATTGTAAATGGGTATTCAAGTAAAATATTGGCCCAGATGGGAATGTTGAGAAGTATAAGGCACAATTGGTTGCAAAAGGTTACTCCCAAGTTGAGGGAGTGGATTATGGTGAGATATTTTCTCCTGTTGCAAAAATGTCATCCATTAGATTCTTTATTTCTATTGCTACAACTTATGATTTAGAAGATGAACAAATGGATGTGAAAATGACTTTTCTTCATGGTGATTTGGAGGAAGAGATTTACATGACACAGCTAGAGCGCTTCATGGTGAAAGGTAAAGAAAATTTAGTTTGTAAGTTAAAGAAATATTTGTATGGCCTCAAGCAAAGTCCTAGGATGTGGTACCACAAGTTTGATACATTTGCATTGAGTTTTGGATTTGAGTGTTCTAAATCAGATCACTATGTTTATTTCAAATTTGATGGTGATCATTTCTTGCTTATTGCATTAAATGTTGATGATATGCTATGCATTGGAAAGATTTGATTTATGAACTAAAATCTCAGCTTGCTAATAGATTTGAAATGAAAGATTTAGGTGCGGTAAAACACATTCTTGGGATAGAAATTAGAAGAGATAGAGAGAAACAAATCTATGGCTTGGCCATAGTAAGTATGTGAATTCAATTTTGTAGAGGTTTACCATGTAGGTTATAGCCATTGTGTGCTCCTATGTAAAATCCCTCAAACCATCGCAAAAGTAAATAAATTCAAATAAAGTAAATAATCCATTTAAATTACAACATCACAAGTAACAAAAGTAAAATGATGTAATTAATCCACTTAATTACAATATAAAAGATAAAAAGGTGTAATTAATCCGCTTAATTACAATATCACAAGTGAAAAGATAATCTCATAAATATAAATCAATAAAAGTCATTAAATCTTACACAAATCTCATGCCCAATCCAAGTGAAGGCACTATAAAATAATATACAAAGTCCTTTGGCAATCATGCCACAATACATCTAATTATAAGTTTACAATAATCATGTACAATAAGAATACATAAATTAATCAATACGCTCATCAGTCGCCATGAACCAAGTGGTTCTCCCGCGAGCTGAGAGATGGGAACATGGCCCAGGTGCTTTTCCACCCAACCATGAAGCAATTACACTTCCTCAGATCCCTTCATGAAATGAAGGAAACCCAGCCCTGCATGAAATGTCTAGCTACCTAGAAACAACTGGCAGGAGGGAACACCCGATGCAACCCTGATGTCTTAATGTGCAATTCTAAATAATGAAATGCAGATTGTCTCACAACAGGATGTGGTAGAGATATATATAAATAAGTTTGCTAGACAAAACAATCATCTATTTCAATGACAGCTCGTTTAGATTTAAACCTTTAAAACATAGTAACCTAGTTCAATTCCTGAAAAGAGGAAAAGCCATCTCTAATAATCCACATTCGGCATCCTAGCCCAGAAAGTAACCCAAACACATTCCTAGATAAAATTCTACCTTCTTTCCCCAAATAAACAAGTAAATAAATAAATAAATAAATCAATGAATAAATAAAATAAATAAATCCAAAATCACCTATGACCATTTCTAATCCCTTTCCCATGCATCAATCAATAAACACACTTTTTGAACAAGTAACTCATCATTTGATTTACACAAAATGCATCTTATAAAACTACTAAAATTGATTTAATTACCAGGTCCATATTTCATTCATAATTCGTAATGTAATAAGCATTCCAAGTTATTTATTTAATCTTACTATCATATATGTGACATGAACTATTTCAGTCCAATATTATATGTTGCAATAAGTTTTATAAATCATTCAAACTACCTTACTGTCACAACTGTGATAGGCAATCAAAGAAACAGGAAAACAGTCTTCCTGTCGCAACTGTGACAGGAACTATTTCAGAATTAAAATAAAATAACAGAGTTCAAAATCAGACTTACATAGATCTTAGAATAGCATTCTAAAATAGGTGAAATATAGCTACATGAATCCAATACTTATCAATTAAGTTTATAGAGTTATTTGCACATTTGTTTAATGAATAAGAAGAGGTCGATTTCAGGCAAAAGACTGATTTTTAATAGCAAAACAAGAAAGATAACAGTTATCAGTTGTAGGTCTTCTAGAGAGTAATTTTATCAGAAAACAAGACTGTGATAGTAATAAGATTTTAAGTCTGCCAGAGATTAATCTAACAACTACCAGAAATTCCGTTATCTATGTTTTCAGTGGTCATAACAAGATCAAGGAGAGAGGCGATTTTCTTAGCATAAATCAGGAATGCAAGGAACAACAAGACAATAAAAGAACAATAGGCCAATCCAATATCATTGCTATAGTTGAAGAAGATTTGGCGGCAGGAAAGAAAGATAGAAAGTAGGTCGATCAGATTTAAAAGAGCTAAAAATGTTCCAACAACAGGTTGATGCCAGGTATGACAGGAAAATAACGCAGGCCAGAGCATGAATAACTCAGTGATCAAATGATAGATGTTTTATTGGCTAAGAAAAATAGTAGGAACAACAAAAATAAAGGACCAAACACCCATACAAAGATTGATTACAAGACAAGCAGAGGGAGAACAAAATATACGCAGAGGGTCGATTTTCCAATGGCCAGATAAACAATACACAGCTCAAAAATAAGAACATTCAAATGGCCATAATATCTAAGGATTTAACAGCCAAAACAATCATTTATTATTTGCAAAACATACAAGGAAAAATACCTGGATAATTTGCCTGCAAAACAGTTGGAAACTTGCTAATGTCGCTGCTCTTTTTCTTTATTCTGTCGTTGCCCAGAAAATAAAAATCACATCCCCTTCTTCTGCTAGCTTCTCATTAAATAATGTGAATATCTTTAAATTCTTTATGGGTTTTGTTCTTCTCTTCCCCAGCTTTCTAGAACAGTTTATGGTTTTGAATTTTGTTTTGAAATGACAAAGATATCGTCATTTTTCTATGACTGTTCTTGACTGTTTTTGAAAACGCCTTCCTTTTTTTAATTTCCAAATTCTTCTCTGCCTTCAATGCTCAGAAAAATAATTCTCTCTCTTTGCCAATTTCGTGGATGTAGAATCCTCTACCTCCTTTTATTAAAAATCTCTTCTTAATTTTTTAGTGTTGGAAAAATTTAGGTTTTGAAAACTGAAGTTTAATTTCAGTTTGCATGCGTTTTTGACTTCACAAAAGCCTCTCAAAATAAAATAGAAAAAGCTTTATAGATAACTGGAGTTCACCTTTGTTTTGCATGAGAAATTCCTTTAGAAAAGCTCTAAAATTCTCTATTTAATTTAAAATAAACAACTTTTTAATTAGCTTTCTATTGCATGCATGATAGTAACTTATTTTTAATTCCCTTTATTTAAAATTCTAAATATAATATAATACTATTAGTAATATAATTTAACTATTTCTAATAAAACTCGATTACTAACACATAATTACTTTAATAAATAAAGAAGTGTTTCTAAATAATAAAATAATATATATCTATATATCTATTACAATTTATTATAATTGAAGAAAGTCTAATTTAGATATTGTCTTCCAAACATCCATGCTCATATAAATAGGAAACATTTATTAGTATTAAATAACATAAGATACACCCATTAATATATATTCACCATTTTAAAAATACAATACACCATTTAAAATATAATTCGAAAATACATTAACTTTATAATCAAATCATGCATTTGTAAAGAGCTTTTTAGAGCAATTAAAAACACAATATTTTCTAAGCATCTAACCATCAATCACATTTATTATCCACACAACAAGGCATAATTAAACCATTCAAAATAATGCAATATGAGACTACGTGAGTGTGTGAGTGCATCAGGGTAACCATCCCAAATAGTTCTTGCCAAGTGGCTAGAACACCTTTACCTCGACCATGTTTTCATCTTCGACGAGTACCTACATTCATTTGCACTCAACTCGACGTCAATAGGTTAGTTCCCAAAAACATAGCCAAAGAAAAACATTATAATCATATCGATAATATTTAATATTTAAATCATCTTTCTAATTTATGCAATATAACTTCATGATAATTAGCTTCGCACATGTGGAACTTACTCGAAGTAAAACGATCATAGTAAATGATTGCTAAGCTAGAATAATTAATATAGTCGATAAAAATGAGACGTGACATCCTATGACTTTGAAATGAAGTTATCTATTTTACAGTGTCCTACATCTCCTTCTGAGATGGAAGACATGAGTAGAGTGCAGTCAAAATTTTGATGTATGTTATGGTCTATACTAGACCAGATATTGCTTAAGCAGTGGGAGTTCTTAACAGTTTTATGTCTAATCTTGGATAGATTCATTGGGATGTAGTTAAGAGAGTCTTAAAATATTTGTGGGGTACCTTAGAGTATTCCTTGTGATATCATGGTAGTTTGATAGGAGACATACATTCCCTTGATATTCATGGTTATGCAAACTCAAATTAGGATGGAGATGTTGATAGCAGAAGATCCACTAGTGCTTATGTATTTACTTTATTTGGTTGTGCTATTAGTTGGATGAGTAAACAAGCTGTGGTTTATTTTTCCACTACTGAGATTGAGTATATGGTATCTACTCATTCCTTAAGGAAGCCATTTGGTTAAAGAGATTGTGTTTAGATGTTGGGCTAAATCAGGGTATATTTACTCTTTATTGTGATAGTCAGAGTGTAATTTGTTTAGCAAAGAACCTGATATTTCATGCAAGGACCAAGCACATAGATGTGTAGTATCATTTTTCTAGATACATGGTTGAAGATGGAAGGGTGAAACTAGAGAAACTACAAACTTTGACAAATGTTACAAATGCTTTAACCAACCTCTCAAGCACAAAGAAATTCAGATGGTATATTCAAAGTCTATGGGCCTTTCGACCCCTAGCAGTTAGATTCCATGATGGTATGTTTCCGTTTGGATCTTGCAAGGTATTCAACAATTGGGAGAATGTTGGGAAATAAGGTGTCTCGGCCTTGCAAATTTTCTAGATTGATTTGTTAATTATTTGGCATTTTCCTGTAACTTATTGAATATTATCATATTTTATTTTATTTAATAGTTTTGTTCCAGCATAAATGGGGCATTGGGGTTTTGAGTTGGCATTATGTGCCACATGTCAAATCGTGCTTTGTAAGGTGTTGTAAGAGGTATTTAATTTGGTTATGTTTAGCATATTTGGGACTCCTACTTTTTGTGGGATCCTATGACAGCTTATGATAGATTCTTATAATGCATAAGAGCCAAGAATAGAGAGAGTTACTTTGGAATCTTGACCAACCATGAAAAAAATTATTATTTATCATGACGTGCCTATTTTGAGATGGAGAATAATAACAAGTTAGGCACCCATGTTGGGTGGATTAAATTAGTTAGTTATGACAATTGTAAGAGTGTAAGAGAATATGTTGTTTTTAGCATGTTAGTGGGAATCTCCAAAGGTGGCATTGGAAATTGGGTCAAAACTAGGTGCCATCCTTTTGGGGGTTTTGGCACATGGTATTGTAAACCACAAATAGTTTCAAGCTTGTTCATTTGTCTATAAATTGGGTTCTTGAGGAGTTGTATTGTATTGAGAATTTGTAGGTACTGTCGTAATGCTTCTGAAATCACTCCAAGTTTATATATGTTGGTGATACTCCTATAAAATATTTCTCTGCAAGTGTGTTGTAATCTTTTTTTAGATTTGATAATAAATTGAGTATGTTTTGGAGTGTGGTGTTTTTCTCCCAAAAGGGTTTTCCCCACGTTATTTTGGTATTATGTGTTAAATTGTTTATGTTGATTTATGTGTTTTTGCATAATTTCTATAATAGTTTAGATCAAATTTGAAAAGTTTTTGTACAACACTTCTCTCAAGGTTTAGTGTAGGAAGTTGATTTCACAACTCTTACTTCTTTACAGACCAAGTTAACATCACATTGAAAATTAGATAAGTTTCTCATTCCTTCTTAGCTATTTCATTTCTTTGTCTTAGTTATTTAGATCTTAGTCTTTTATGATACTCCTAGCTCTTATTTTCTAGGTTTTATTGAATTAGGGTTAGGCCTAAATCATTTAGTGCATGGGTGTAATTTATTTCCTAACACTTTTAAGAAAACACGTTCTAGGTTAAAATCTTAATAGTTAACTAATACATTGTCTTCTCAAGCACGACTTAATTTACACTAGAGTGGAAAAATAAAATTGAGACTATTTTAACAAGGGAGTTAAATATTGATGCAGAGAGAATGTAACTTCAAGAACTATGGACTCTCAAGAACAAAGAAAATGTAATTTTTACAACAGTCTGCACAAGATTTCTTTGACCCTCCAATGGTGACAACAAAATAATACCTTGTAAATTGTCCTACAAGCTTGTTTTCCTAGGCTCAAACCCTCAAATTGACCTATTGCTATTTGGGATGATGCAACTTTTCCTTTCCACCTTCTCAAGATTCACCAATGTTCAACAACCTCTATAGGGTCTTATCGAACCCTAGCTCCACTATGGCAACTCAAAAAGACAAAAAAATTCACTAAACCCTTAAGGGTTTATAAGGTTTACCAGTCCCTCTTGCACTCAGACCTGCATAACTTTCACTTGCAACAATTTCAAGACCTCTCCATTGGTAGACCCCGGGGTAGAATTAAATGAAGGTTTCTACCAAGTTTTAGATTTTTCCCATAGTGAGAACAAAAGTTATGGGCAAATCTTTACCGCTGGAAACCCTAGTTTCTAAATAGGGTAGCGAGCATTGGTTTTTTCCATAACTTGAGAAAAAACTCAATGAAATCACTTCAAACCACCTGAATTTGAATCTTAAGACATGCCATTATCATTCCATGCAATCATAGACCTGAAATTATGCTGTACAAGTCCGTACCAATATGTTCTTTGCTATTTTTTTTCTAGAAAAAACTGTCATAAAATTGTCAAAATAGGGTATAACTCATGAAATCTTGCTCCTCAACTTCTTGGAGTGTGTTTTTTGCATTGATTTAGCATGAAAGAACCTCAAAAATAGTTACAAGTTGAGTATATGTCTTTTTTCATCAATATCCCTAATATCCATGTCATTAAACTTGACATTTTTGCCCTTTTTACAACTTTCAACCTAGACATTGTAACAAAACATCAAAAAGGAACTTTACAAGGACAACCATGGTCTTCTAGACCTTATTAGACTCAGTAAAACTAAAAAACAAGAGTTGAGAACAAACTCCCAACCTTGTAGCAAGCCAAAACATCACATAGAATTCAAATTTGCCTTTTTGGCGAGAAACCACAAATTTGAATTTCTATCCTATTCAACCTATCTAAACCATTGGATTATGATCCCAATGGACCTCCTAAACCTGAACCAACTCAATCTAGACTCTTATCATCAAAACAAAACATCATAAACACATGTTTGAGTGATGTTCCTGCATCATACTCCCCAGGTGGAAGAATTTGAGCTCCAGCTCAAATATGAATCTTCTTTCTTGTCTTCCAGTTCTTTTGCATGCTTGCATTGTTTTCTTTTTGCTGGATTAGATTTGTTTCAATTGGTTCATTTGTGCTTCTCATTCCAACAACATGCTTCTTGAGCCAAGGCCAACTTGGCATTATATATCCATGGGTTTTTGCTTGTCTCCTCATTCCAGCTATAGCTTTGACTGCAATTGTAAATTTATTTTCTCTTTCATCCACTTTGTCTTCTTTACCTGCACAAAAAACAAACATATTAAAGAAATCATATTCTTCATCTTCATACTTCACTTCTTCATCCCCCTCATGTTGTTTTCCATACATTCTTTTCTCTTCATTATTCTCCAAAATCTTTGGTTTCACCTCAACCATACACAACCATTCATTTGTATTTTTGAATTGCTCATCCATTCTTTTATTCTCCTTGACATCAACATTCTCATCTCTTGGTTCTTCTCTTGAGTACCATTATCTCCTTATCCTCCATGACTATCTTCTCTCTTTGGACTATCTGTGAGTCCTCTACAGCTTCTTTTGTTGTTTCTTCTTCTTCTTCTTGAACATCACCCACTTCAACATCAACATCATTATTACTTTAATTAGTTTGAGCAAATTCAAAATAAATTTCTTCCATTTCTTTTTCAATTAGTTTTTCAAACAACATGTTTTCAAAATTAATTACCTAAACCATTACCTCATTTGTCTCTTCTTCATATTGTTGTACATCTGTCTTCTCACTTAACAACAAGCTTTCAATTTCTATGCACTCATCTTTCAAGGCTGCTAATACATATTTCTTCCCATCCTTTTCCAACTCATATGTGTTGTCTTTGCTATTATACCTCGTTGTCCTTCTATAATGCTACAACCTTCCAAACACAATGTGACATACATCTAAATGCATCATATCACAAACTATTTCATCCTTATAATTGCCTATTTGAAACTCAACTTTACATTGCTCACTTATGGTTACCTGGTTACATGTTTGAAGCCAACTCACTGAATAGGGCATGAGGTGTTGTATTCTTTTCAAACCCAATTTATCTACCATATATTTAGAAATAATATTATCCATGCATTTATCTGAAATCACAACTTGACAACATTTACCTTTGGACTTGTAGGTAGTTCAAAATAACCTTTTCTTTGCCATCTTGCTTTCTTTCTTGGTTGCCATTTCTTCCTCCTGTAGCTTCTTTGCCACTTTTAACAATGTATTTAATAATGTTGACGCCCCTTGCCCATCTTTCTTCTTATTAAGAACCATCTTTAAACATCAAATCTCACTGAACCACATTAGCCAAAAATAATTCTAATAATTCATTTCCCAGAGAGCTTCTGGCTCTGATACCAAAAATGATGCAGAGAGAATGTAACTTCAAGAACTATGGAATCTCAAGAACAAAAAAAATGTAATTTTTACAACAGTCTGCACAAGATTTCTTTAACCCTCCAATGGTGACAACAAAACAATACCCTGTAAACTATCCTACAAGCTTGTTTTCCTAGGCTCAAACCCTCAAACTGACCTATTGCTATTTAGGATGATGCAACTCTTCCTTTCCACCTTCTCAAGCTTCACCAATGTTTAACAACCTCTATAGGGTCTTATCAAACCCTAGCTCCACTATGGCAACTCAAAAAGACAAAAAAAATCACTAAACCCTTAAGGGTTTATAAGGTTTACCAGTCCCTCTTGCACTCAAACCTGCATAACTTTCACCTGCAACACTTTCAAGACCTCTCCTTTGGTAGACCCCTAGGAAGTAATTAAATCAAGGTTTCTACCAAGTTTTAGATTTTTCCCACAGTTAGAACAAAAGTTATGGGCAAATCTTTACTGCTGGAACCCTAGTTTCTGAACAGGGCAGTGAGCATTGTTTTTTTCCATAACTTGAGAAAAACTCAATGAAATCACTTCAAACCACCTGAATTTGAATCTTAAGACATGCCATTATCATTCTATGCAATCATAGACCTGAAATTATGTCATACAAGTCCGTACCAATCGGTTCTTTGTTGTTTTTTCAGAAAAATTGTCATAAAATTGTCAAAATAGGGTATAACTCATGAAATCTTGCTCTTCAACTTCTTGGAGCATGTTTTTTTCATTGATTTAGCATGAAAGAACCTTAAAAATAGTTACAAGTCAAGTAAATGTCTTTTTTCATCAATAGCCCTTATATCCATGTCATTAAACTTGACATTTTTGCCCTTTTTACAACTTTCAACCTAGACATTGCAACAAAACATCAAAAAGGAACTTTACAAGGACAACCATGATCTTCCAGACCTTATTAGACTTAGCAAAACCAAAAACCAAGAGTTGAGAACAAACTCCCAACCTTGTAGCAAGCCAAAACATCACCTAGAATTCAAATTTGTCTTTTTGGTGGGAAACCACAAATTTGAATTTCTAGCCTATTCAACCTATCTAAACCATTGGATTACGATCCCAATAGACCTCCTAAACCTAAACCAACTCAATCTAGACTCTTATCATCAAAACAAAACATCATAAACACATGTTTGAGTGATGCTCCTGCATCAAATATGTATTTCTTAAACAATGGATTGACATGAGTCTTTACTTTGTGAAAGGAAATACATATAATGAATTTAGAGAGAAGCTATATTAAACTAGTTACAAACTCCAAACTATTGCAACAAAATGTAATTCAATGACATAGACAAATGACCACAACACAAGATTTACCCTTGGAAACCTTTTCAAAAATCCCAACAACAAACATATCACCACTCAATATATATCAATAAGGAGATGATTATAATGTAGAGATAATTTCACTTGCATTGATCTCATATCCTTAATCACGTGTCCAATGTGACATCATGCACCTTTAAAAAACCTTTTATCAATTCCCTCTATGAGTTTCTCTCAATCATGTGATCAATCCAATATCATATATACCTACTCTGGAAACTTGTCATAATAAATAGTCTAACTATAGTTCCAAGCACTTGATTTCTAGGCAATGGGAAAACTAGGAAATAAGGAATGGTCTCTAATGGCATGGGTCCAAAACCTTGAGCATAAATTTGGTCAACATTCCTCTAATTAGATCCATGCATCCCACCTCATGAATGCATCCCCCATGAATACATCCCCCATGAATAGAATAAGGTTCCCTAACTGCTACAATCAAGCAATCCACATAGTCAAACCAAGTAGTCTAATCAGATACAATAATTCCTCTTACACTCTTATACATGACTATATTTAGTTGGTGAAAGATGCTCCACAAAATCTCCTTATAACCCCCAAATTAAATGTTGAATGCAACTCCTCTTATGTGTCATAAGAAACAATCCAAGAGGCAAGATCATTCTTGCAAGGGGAACCCCAAGGTTCCTCTCTAATGTGGCACTAAAACTCATGAAGACTATCATTACAATAATATTAAAATATTATTTATGCTAGTTGTACAACACACCTTCATAAAAATCTCCCATTATTGTAGACATCGCATAAGGGGGTAAAAAACAAACATAAACTAATAGATAGGGGCATAAAAGACCATAGGATTCTAGTACCAAGAACATCTTGGAATAATCATTAACTTCTTCATGTATCTACTTATAACTTCCATTGCAAGAGTATTATTTGATTGATACACACCATGATATCATGACTCACATCCTCAACATATCGAAGATCTTCAGATTCAAACTTCATTCTAGACACCCATTTACAACCAATGGATTTTATTTTAACAAGCAACTCATCATCATCCTTAGGAACCATGGAACTTCCACCAATCACAGTGCTAGCATCAAACTTATACATAGTTTTGATCTAAACAACTCTTTCCAACACCAATCCTCCTTTAACCATCTTGCAACCATCCTTGCAAAGGCTACATGCACACATGCATCATTATGAAAGGAAATATGTACTAAATCTTAGTTAATCCTATGAGGATAATATTATATTTTTTATCTATGTAAATTTCAACAAAATTTTGACATAGTAACAACACTTAGAACAAGAAAAATAACAAAAGAGAAGTATAAGAGAAAACCCTCATAAGGGAAAAAACCTAACCTCCAAGAGCACTGCACCTAATGTTTATCAACAACAAAGGTTATATTACAATATCAAGAGCTATGTGTTTCAATAACATCTACACTAAATTTGGAGGAATTCTAACAACATAACTTGCATAAAACTAAACATGATATCTCCATCCTAAGCCTTGTATATATAAGCTAAGGTGACCTAGGAATCCAATAATGGTTTTCCAAAACTATGGTATCAAAACCATAAGCCAAAAATAGGTCATGGTGGTCCAAGTCCAGATAATTTGTAACTCCTCCACAAATACAATGTAAATCCTAATTGATTGGTTTGACGTGCTCCAACATAAGGCAATAATTACACTTACACATGTTACACACTGCTATAAATAGGTCAAAGATGTTAGTCATAGTCCACCTTAGAGTAACCCACTATTTGATGACTTCCTACAACCACCATAAGACCAATGATACATGGAAAAGACTTCCAACTATGAAATCTTAAGATTCCATCCAAGTGGAACACCCTTTTCCATGTGGGAACATTATTTACAATATTAAAAATATATCAGATAATTGCAACTAGGCCTAGGACTTACAAGGTATACAACAACACCTAGTCCCCTTGTCCCAACACATTCATCTTACTCACATAGATTAGATTTATAGATGAACGTAGAATATTTAGAACTTAATGGAGTGAATTCACCCTCCCATATTTAAACACCAATCCGACCTTACCTCAGCTAATGATAGTGTGATTTGAGTTATCATATAAGAAGAAATCACTTCCATTATAACTTTCATATTCAAAGAATAGTCCTGTTAGGATTCATATTGTAATAAGCTCTTGAATTAATCATCCATGCATCATTATGTGCATGTTTACTTGAAAATGTCAAGAACACGTCCTTTGATTCTTTAGTGAAGGTTTTTGATTTTGAGGAAGAGGCATCATTAAAGGCCTTGTCTTTGATAGTCTTCTGAAATTTGCATTTTCTTTTGGTAAGCCTAGATTTACCATAATTCCAATATTTTACCTTAGACTTTCCAAGATATTTACCTCCTAACTTGTTATTTCCTTTATTGTGAGAATAACCTCTCACAAATAGTGTGTCCTTTGCACCACCCTTCATGGACTCCTACCTCATTTTTTCTAACAAAAGGCTACAACCACCTATTCAAGCTTCAAGTTAATAGAAGTACCATCATTATAATAGGTTATCCCCTGAATCAAGCAAAGCATATAACTTATTTTGAAGAGATTTTGTTCACCAAAGACATTTTCTAATACAAAGCTCCTATCTTGTCCCATAGCTTCTTAGTGTGTCTCCTCCCTAGACATTCATCAACATTGAATCTAAAAGGCAAAGTAACTTCTTGCCTTGCTATCAACTTTTGCCTGGTCACTTGCATTCGTACTTAATGGTTTCCTTTATAAAACAATAATCCATAGGTCTCTATCAAAAAATATATCCTTCATCTGAGTTTCTATAGGTCAAAGTTCTATCCATTGAACTTTTTAATTTCCATCTTACAGTGCCTACCATTTCTTATGCTTAAAATCTAGATTCACCTATGCAAAGTTCTCACTCAAACAAAGATTATCACCAGACCAAAAATGCCCTCCTTATCACAAATATTAGCAACCTAAAAATGTCTTCCTTATCACAAATATTAGCAACCTTTCTTGGATACCAAATGAAAGGAAATGCATTAATCAATAGAGAGAAGTTATGCTAAAGTGATTAAAGAATTAATATTATTGCAACATAACGTAAATTAATGGAATACACAAATGAACACAACATAAGATTTAACCTAGGAAACTCCTCTAAGAAAAATCTAGCAACAAACATAACACCACTCAATATATTATCAACAAGAAGATGAGTATAATATAGAGAGAATTTCACTTGTGTTGATCTTGTGTCATTAGTCATGTGTCTAGTTTGACATGTACCTTCAAAGAACTTGTTCTCAATGCACTCTATAAGTTTCTCTCAATTTTGTAAGGTGCATGAGTGTAATAGTCATGAACTTGATCTTGTGTCATTAATCATGTGTCTAATAGTAGGTACCTACTCTATAAAGCTACCTAGTATCTTTTCCAAATACAATCAGGCAAGCACTTGATTTTTAGGCAATGGCCAAACTAGGAAATAAGAAATTGTTTCTAATACTATGGGCTCCAAACTATGAGCCCAAACTTGGTCAACACTCCTCCAATTAGATCCATGTGTCCCACCTCATGAATGTACCCTCCATGAATATAATGAGATTCCTTGACCCCCACAATCAAGGAGATGACCTAGTCAAACAAAGTAGTCCAATTTGCTGCAATAATCCCTCTTACACATGACTATATTTAGCTAATTAAAGATGCTCCATAAATTCTGTTTGTAACCCCCAATTTCAATGCTTAATATAACTCCTCTTATGCATCATAAGAAATAATCCAAGGGGTGGATCAATCTTACAAGGGGAATACCAAGATTTCTCTCCAATGTGACACCCAAACCCATGAAAACCAACACTACAATTTATTAAAATGTTATTAATGCTAGGTATAAAACATACCCTCCTAACTTTTTGAAAGTTCCAATGATTTAAGACTTAGCATCTTAGTTGATAATTTATTTTTTAGATTTTAGCTTAATAATTTTAAGTTTGTTGAAACATTAAATTTTAAGTTTGTAATTTACAATAGGATAGATAGATAAATTATAATTGTATACATTTATAGTTTACTATCATTTTTAGGTTTGAAAAGGATAAAATTACCTACTTTTCATAAATTCCTAAGGTAAAATAAGTACTTGTAATAAAATATACCCTAGGAAAACAAAATGCTGAAATGGAGTGGATAATTGATATGAGTGTTGAAATAAATGCTTCAGAAAATGAAACAAATAAACAAGGTACTTAGACAAATTTCAATTCACAAATGTAATAAATTTTAGAAAGTGATTCATCCAAGTGAGGACAAATCAATGAAGCTTAGGTGAATGCTCTATAATCAATGAAATCTTTGTCTTTTGCGGTGGGTCACTTCATTAACTATGGAAGTGATATGTGCATATGTAGAAATGATCCCACAATTTTAGATTTGAACATTCACATAGATCTAATCTCTTTAAAATTTTGAATGCTCTCCTTTAATTCACTTTAGTTGTCTTTGTCTGCTCCCAAATAAAAATTGAATTGTTTGGTTAGGAGATACTAGGGGCCAAGAATATGTTTCCCTTTGGTCAAACAGTGAAAGGATTATGAGTTAGCAAAAATGGAAAATATCACAAACAATGAGCAAGCATGTAGAAGATGCTATATGATTATGTATTGTGCGTACTCTAATAATGCTCTTCTAAGTGCAAGATTCAAGATTCAAAATGATTTTAAATGAACTATGTTTACCCTTTTAAATACAACTTCAAGGGTCACAAATAAAACATTTTTCATATTTATTTGGCATACAATGGTCAAATGGAAAGGGTTAGGTTGGCCCCACATTTAAATTTGAATTTTGAAAGTTCAAGGGCCATTTCCACAAATCATGCATCTAACTTAGACCATTTGTGGAAGTTGTGGATGCAGCCTAGGGTGGGAGATGAATGGATTTGAGGATTAGTACTGGTCCATAAGAGTAAGTGTGGATGGAGACAAGGATTAGGTTATGTGTCAACTATTAGTAGAATTTGTATCATTTATACATTCGTCATTACATAAAAAATGACCTATCCAAAGTTAGTCCAAAACAAAAGGGAAAAGTGCAAAGTGCAAAGCATGCAATTTTTACAATTTGTAGACTATAGACACTAATTTTTACTTTAAAATTAATTTTACGTTTTATAATAGTTTTAAATTAGGCATTTATATGTTATTCTTGTTAAAACATTAAAATATGTTACAACTATCAAACTTTTGCATTCAATGCCTGTCATACAAAACATATACATGATATATGTCAATGCTAGAAAATATAACCTTCTTTATAGAAATGTCTTTTTTTTCCTCATTTTGGGAACATGAGTAAACAAAGGGAAATTTTTAACATAGTAATGTAATGGTGAAATTTGCATACCCACAACATTTCCCAGGTCACCTTGATAGACAAAGATATTGTCAAATGACACATTTTTGTGTGAAGTTGGTTCCCTTACCTTATGTCACATACCTACCCATTACACATTCCTATATGCTTATCCCTTACCCCATCCTTATGTTCACGCATCCCTATACATTCACCTTATCCATGTATCTATTACACTTATACCTCCACATATTTCGATGAATTTAATTTCCATCTTGATTCAATGCATTCAATTTACACATCATATAATTGAAAGGAATCATTTACATTTATAACACTTCAATTAATGGACTAAAAAGAATCTAGATCTACACAAGCATTCTAGGTGTATGTCTAAAGAGTGTTGTTTTCGATCATTCATACACATTTTCGTAGGTTGACCTAGGAGAACATGTCCCCTATTGACACAATGAAAACCCTACCAAGGTATTTTTAAATATTGTCAGCCCTCAAATGTTAGCAAAAGCAACAAAGTAGACAAATACCTCTTAAGTGAACAAAGGAGCAAATTGTACAATTATGCAAGGCCAAATCCAAAGACATGGGATAAGTTAACAATCACGGATTTGATCTAGATATCTAAAGAGAACTTGTGTCTCAAATTACTGCTTGAACCTCTTCGTTGAACCTATTCTTTGAACCTCTTCGTTGAACCTGTCTGGAGTTCATTTGGTAGGTTCAACGACTTTAGTTCAACGGTTCCTTGGTTCATTGGTTCGAGGACATGCGAAGTTGGCATCACTGTGACGAAGTGATATCGACAGGACCTTGATGAAGACCACCGTTGCCTTATTTCATAGTGACCATCAGTGAGACGAAGACCATCGGCGAAGCTTTATATCTTTGGGCCGATGGACACTAGTCACTCCGACGAAGGTTTTGGTTTGGCATCGGTAAGACAAGTGTGTCAGAGTAAGCATTGAAGGTTTGTCCGATGTGGAGTATCACCCCGATGGAAGTGTTCAACAGATCGTCGGTGAGACAAGGCCTATCGGCCAAGCTATGTGGAGTTACTCCGACAGGAGTAGTCACTCCGATGACTTATGCCTATCGGTGGGAGTCTGGGGTTCGGTGTGACAGTTGAGATCTTGTCCGATATGAGTTATCATACCGATGGTGCTTTAGACATCGGCGAGAGGATATCTGTCGGCATAGCCTAAAGGTTTTGAGCCGATGTACTGTGGTCATCCTAATGGAGGTTTTGTTGGTATCGGTGAGACGAATCACTGTCGGAGCGAGAGCTGGATCTTTTGCCGATGGTGAAAGTCATTCTGATAGTAACCTTGGTGATTGGGGAGACTATGCTTATCGGTGGGAGATGAAGTTTGATGGCCGATGGGGTTTGTTATGCCGATGGACTTGAAGGCTTGGTATTGTCGGCAACAAAATTGCCGACAATACTCTTTGGTTCGTTGGCGGTTATAAAATGCAATGTCCTCTGCGACTTGATACATGTGGGACTAAACGTCTTGCTGAAATATGAACCGTTGCGACGGTTAGATGGCAGCGACGCCTGAGGAATATATTCTATCAGTTAGGGCAGAAGTGAGTAACGACTCTTGTTCTGACTGGAAATAGAAATATAAATCTCCAGGTGTCATTGGTTTTGTCATGATGAGACTTGAATAAAAGGTTCGTTCTGTAAATGTAAAGTGAGCGAACTGGGGTATGTTGTCGAGAATCAAAAACTAGAGCAAGAAGCTGAGCTCTTTATTGTAACTGAAAACCTTACTGTAATAAAGATTGTTTTCTTGTGGTGGTGGGTTTTTTACCCGAAAGGGTTTTCCCACGTAAATGGTGTGTCATTCTGTTCTCTGTATCTTGTATGAATATTGTCTATTTGGTTTCTCTAGTGTATTTATCTGTGTTATTTAGTTTTAAAAGTGACCTGTCTGCATTGTCCCCTTGGAATTAACATTAGGGAAGCTGTCTTCCGCACCTGTGCTTTCCTTACAAGTGGTATCAGAGCCTGGCCCGTTGTGTTATCCTTGTCGGTAGTTTGGGTTTTTTGTGTTAATTCTGTTGTGTGGGAGTTCTGTAGGGAGTTATTTTTAAATTAAATAAAGATGACTAGTACATCAGACAAAATAGACATTGAGAAATTAAATGGCACAAACTTTGAGTTTTGGAAACTTAAAGTTGAAGACATGTTAGTCTATAGAGATCTTTGGGTTGCTGTGTCTGGAGTTCAACCTACAGGCATGAAGCAAGAAGACTGGGAACTGATATGTAGAAAAGCCAAAGGACTGATAAGACTGAGTTTATCTAACTCTGTTCTATTGAACATCCATGAGGAGAAGTCTGCAAGTGATTTGTGGAAGAAGTTGAATAATATTTATCAGGGCAAGTCCTAGGTAAATAAACTTTTCCTCAGAAAGAAATTGTATTCTCTGAAGATGGATGAAGGTGCATCTGTAGCAGAACATCTGAGTGCATTCAATATGATTGTTGCTCAGTTGACATCTATAGGTGTAAAAATAGAAGAGGAGGATCGTTGTATGCTTCTATTATGTTCCTTACCTGACTCATGGGACCATCTGGTGATGGCTATTGGAAGTACAACAACTACGTTTTCACAGGAAACTGTTGTTGCCTCTTTGTTGTCTGAAGAGATGCGGAGGAAGTCTTCTGGAATGGCCAAAGAGGCTCTGTCAGTTCGTGGTAGATCAAAGGAAAGAGGCAAGAAGAAGGACAAGAAGTCTAAGTCCAAATAAGAGGGGAAATCAAAATCTCCTAGCAAGAAGTCCAAGGTGAAGTGCTGGAATTGTGGGCAGAAAGGTCATGTCAAGAAAGACCGCAAAGAGGAGAAAAAGAAGAAGAAGAACTTCTCTGACTCTGAGTCTTCACACAGTGATGCTGATGCTTTCATTGCTGCTCTGGCAACACCTGCTTCTGAAGAAGTTTGGCTGATTGATTCAGGAGCATCTTTTCATATGACATCTCATAGAGAGTGGTTCACTAAGTATGAACCCTATGCTGGTGGCAAGGTGTTCCTGGCTAGTGATTCAACGCTAGAAATTGTTGGCTGAGGTCGAGTCAGAATCCAGTTCCCGGATGGCAGAATAAAGGGAATGAATGGAGTTCTTCATATACTAGGTCTGGCTCAAAATTTACTTTCTGTTAGTAAGCTTAATGATGTTGGAGTGCAAGTTACTTTTGTGGATGGTGGCTATAAGATGACTAGAGGTTCTATTGTTCTGGCAAAAGGTGAACGCATTGGAACTCTGTATAGGTTAGATGCTAAACCAGTGTGCTGTAATAATGTCTCTGCAAAATCTGGAAAAGCTACTATTGTAACACATGATGTAAATTCTATGGAAGTTAAACTTCCTGCAGAGAAAACAATGCTCTGGCATCATAGACTTGGTCACATAGGTGAAAAAGGCTTAAAAACCTTGAAAAACAAAAACCTGGTAGATGGGCTGATTGATTGTAACCTGGAGTTCGATTTTTGTGAACATTGTATATATGGAAAGCAAAACCGTGTTTCATTTTACTCTAGTTGTCATAAATCTTCTGGTGTTCTGGACTATGTGCATTCTGATGTTTTTGGTCCAGTTGATGTTCCTTCTTTATCTAAGTCAAGATACTACGTATCATTTATTGATGATTATTTGAGAAGGGCATTTGTATATTTTTTGAAAAATAAATCAGAAGTGTTCAGTCGATTTAAAGAATTTAAAACTCTTGTGGAAAATCAGACTGGTAGAAAACTAAAATGCTTGAGAACAGATAACGGTGGTGAATATTGCAATGCAGATTTTGATAAGTATTGTGTAGACCATGGAATTAAAAGGCATAAAACTACACCTTATTATCCACAGCAGAATGGAGTTGCTGAAAGGTTAAATCGGTTGTTGATGGAGAAAGCAAGAAGTATGTTGAGTTATGCTGGTCTTGAACAGAAGTTCTGGGCTGAGGCAGTTGCTACAACTTGTTACTTGCTGAATCGTTCTCCTACATCAGCATTGGTTGATAAGACACCTATGGAAGCATGGTCTGGTAAGAAGCCCTCTCTAAGACATATTCGAGTCTTTGGCTGTGAGGCATATGCTCATATTCCTGAAGTTAAAAGATCTAAGTTGGATAACAAGGCAGTTAAATGTATCTTTGTTGGCTATGGAGTTGGTATTAAAGGGTACAAGCTTTGGAATCCTGAAACTGAAAAGGTAATCTACAGCAGGAATGTAATTTTTAGAGAGTTGAAACCATTGGTTGTTGATCCTCAGCTGGAAAAGACAGAAGAGAAGAAAGAAAAGAGTGTTGTGAATATTCCTCTGACCCCTGTAAAAGAGGAACAACAAGCACCAAGTGTAGCTGGTTCAGATGAGAGTTCAAGTAGCTCCGAAGATTCTGATCCACAGCAAGAACTTGACTCTGCACCTCAACCTTTGAGGAGATCTACACGTGAAAGAAGACAACCAGATAGGTATGGTTTTTCAGTACTTGATTCAACTTGTGCCTATGCTTTACTTACTGATACTGATGAACCTAGGACTATGAAAGAAGCTATTAGTTTACCTGATTCAGATTCTTGGTTGGAAGCCATGGATAGTGAAATGACATCATTGGAGAAGAATGGAACCTGGGATCTGGTGCCCTTGCCTGAAGGAAGAAAACCTGTAGGCTGTAAGTGGGTATTTAAGAAGAAATATGGTCTAGATGGTAGTATTGAGAAGTACAAGGCAAGACTGGTTGCTAAGGGGTATTCCCAAAAGGAAGGTATTGATTATGGAGAAATCTTTTCTCCTGTAGCTAAGCTGACATCCATTAGATTTCTGTTGTCACTTGCAGCAGCATATGATTTTGAAATTGAGCAGATGGATGTGACAACAGCGTTTCTTCATGGAGACCTTGAAGAAGAAATTTATATGTCTCAGCCAGAGCATTTTGCGGAAAAAGGTAAAGAACATCTGGTATATAAACTTAAAAAGTCTCTTTATGGTTTGAAACAGTCTCCCAGAATGTGGTATCAAAAGTTTGATACGTATGTTTTATCTTTAGGATATGTGAGATCTAAATCTGATCATTGTGTCTATTATAAAACTGAAGGTGATCGGATTCTTATAATTGCACTATATGTGGATGATATGTTGTTCATTGGCAACGGTAAGGGGATGATCTCAGAATTAAAATCTCAGTTGTCCTTGAAATTTGAAATGAAAAATCTAGGGGCAGCAAAGTACATTCTGGGAATGGAGATCAAAAGGGACAGATCTAAGAGAAAAATTTGGCTCAGCCAGAGGAAGTATATTACTAATGTTCTTGATAAGTTTCATATGTCTGATTCTAAACAGTTAGTTGTTCTAGTTTTGCAAGGAACGAAATTATCTGTTGAAGATTGTCCAGAATCTTCAAATGACATTGGTGACATGAAGAGAGGACCTTATGCAAGTGCTGTTGGCAGTTTAATGTATGCAATGGTCTGTACCAGACCAGACATTGCCCAAGCAGTGGGAGTTTTGAGCCAGTTTATGGAGAATCCAGGTAGATCACATTGGGACGCTGTGAAAAGAGTTATGAGGTATTTGAAGGGAACTTCTGACTATGCTATTTGCTATCATGGAAACTCAGAAGTGTCTAAGAGATCTGTCAGCATTCAGGGATATGTTGATTCTGATTGGGCAGGGGACATTGACAGTAGGAGATCCACCAGTGGATACGTGTTCATGTTATATGGTGGTGCTATCAGTTGGATGAGCAAGCGACAGGCTGTAGTCGCTTTGTCCACAACAGAGGCAGAGTACATGGCAGCTACTCGTGCATGCCAAGAAGCCGTTTGGTTGAAGAGGTTGTGTTCTGATGTTGGTTTTAATGCAGGGCAAATACAAATTCACTGTGACAGTTAAAGTGCCATATGTTTGGCAAAGAATCCTACTTTTCATGCTAGGACAAAACATATTGATGTCCAATATCACTTTGTTCGTGATATGGTGGAAGACAGGAAGGTGAAGTTGGAAAAGGTTGACACTTTGGAAAATGTCGCTGATGCCTTAACTAAACCAGTGAGCACGGCCAAGTTCAAATGGTGTTCAGATGAAATGGGTCTTCGGGCCCATAGTTCTCAATAATCGAATGAGGACTAAGAGGTAGCAGTAATCTCTTCGACAAGTGGGAGATTGAAGAGAACTTGTGTCTCAAATTACTGCTTGAACCTATTCGTTGAACCTATTCTTTGACCCTCCTCGTTGAACCTCTTCGTTGAACCTATTCTTTGAACCTCTTCATTGAACCTGTCTGGAGTTCATTTGGTAGGTTCAATGACTTTAGTTCAACGGTTCCTTGGTTCATTGGTTCGAGGACATGCGAAGTTGGCATCGCTGTGACGAAGTGATATCGGCAGGACCTTGATGAAGACCACCGTTGCCTTATTTCGTAGTGACCATCGGTGAGACGAAGACCATCGGCGAAGCTTTATATCTTTGGGCCGACGGACACTAGTCACTCCGACGAAGGTTTTGGTTTGGCATCGGTAAGACAAGTGTGTCGGAGTAAGCATCGAAGGTTTGTCCGATGCGGAGTATCACCCCGATGGAAGCGTTCAACGGATCGTCGGTGAGACAAAGCCTATCGGCCAAGCTATGTGGAGTTACTTCGACAGAGTAGTCACTCCGATGACTTATGCCTATCGGCCGGAGTCTGGGGTTCGGTGTGACAGTTGAGATCTTGTCCGATATGAGTTATCATACCGATGGTGCTTTAGACATCGGCGAGAGGATATTTGTCGGCATAGCCTAAAGGTTTTGAGCCGACGTACTGCGGTCATCCTGATGGAGGTTTTGTTGGTATCGGTGAGACGAATCACTATCGGAGCGAGAGATGGATCTTTTACCGATGGTGAAAGTCATTCCGATAGTAACCTTGGTGATCGGGGAGACTATGCTTATCGGTGGGAGATGAAGTTTGATGGCCGATGGGGTTTGTTATGCCGATGGACTTGAAGGCTTGGTATTGTTGGCAACAAAATTGCTGACAATACTCTTTGGTTCGTTGGCGGTTATAAACTGCAATGTCCTCTGCGACTTGATACATGTGGGACTAAACGTCTCGCTGAAATATGAACCATTGCGATGGTTAGATGGCAGCGACGCCTGAGGAATATGTTCTATCAGTTAGGGCAGAAGTGAGTAACGACTCTTGTTCTTGCAGACTGGAAATAGAAATATAAATCTCCAGGTGTCATTGGTTTTGTCATGATGAGACTTGAATAAAAGGTTCATTCTATAAATGTATAGTGAGTGAACTGGGGTATGTTGTCGAGAATCAAAAACCAGAGCAAGAAGCTGAGCTCTTTATTGTAACTGAAAACCTTACTGTAATAAAGATTGTTTTCTTGTGGTGGTGGGTTTTTTACCCGAAAGGGTTTTCCCATGTAAATGATGTGTCGTTCTGTTCTCTGTATCTTGTATGAATATTGTCTATTTGGTTTCTCTAGTGTATTTATCTGTGTTATTTAGTTTTAAAAGTGACCTGTCTGCATTGTCCCCTTGGAATTAACATTAGGGAAGTTGTCTTCCGCACCTGTGCTTTCCTTACAATATCCAAACTTAACCTTAGATAGAGCACAAGACTAACACAAAGTCTAAAGCATTCATTTGGCAAAGTTCCTATTTCCCAAGCATATTCTAGTCTAACACTAGAATCTTCATAGATGGCACACACTCTTCGGTCATAGAACTAAGTATTCCCATCTTCCGCATTTACTTTCCTAAAATAGTTGTTACAATTTATCCAATTTATCAATCCCAATTGTCATTTATTAATCTACTTTAACTTATGCTTATGTATATGCATTTTATTGGATTAGCCTAGATTAATCTTAAGGAAAGTTTCTTTTCCTTTACAAGTATTTTTTTTTGGATTGAAGATAGTCTATTCATATTACCAAAAAAAAAATGTTTCGTTACAACTAATGTGGCCAAGGTGGCCACCAATCCCAAATTACTATCTAAAATCCAATTGTAGTATAAATATATTTACATCTTACAAAGCATGAAATATGTATCCTGCCTTATCATAAAGAGATATAAAGCTAATCCATCACAAAATTAGAAGTAAGTCTTTTGGTGCTAATCTCCTGCCATGTAAGAAACTGGTTCAACCCTTATAGCATCACTTTCTGGGATAAAATAATCTGGTTCAGGGGTAGCATGGCCTACTCCATGTCTGCCCATAAAGATCCTAGCTTCAAAAAAATCATTGAGAACAACGTGCAGTATGACTGAATCGTGAGGCAGCATCTCCTGAGAATTGACAATGTTACCTGCTTCGAATAAATGCAAGCCTTTGAACTGTAGTAACAAGTCTTCCATCCTGGATTCGAAGGATTGTCTATCTCTGTCTATATCCAGTTGCTTCATATGAGAGAGAAATATTAGAAACTTGTGAAGAGGAGAGTCCTTTATCTGCCCCCATGGAAAGATGAGCCAACTGATCTTCCACAGAGATTTCTACCTGCACGTAGCTATCAATGTGTGTGAGTCTACTATTAGACCCAGCAAGAGTTCTAGGTTTGCCCTAAAATTGATCCTCATTCCTCTTTTTCCACAGTATCCACAAGATTTCAATTGTTAATACTAACCAAAAAACTTTGTGCTTAACTGTAAAACTAGGTAAATGACCAAATATAATCCCTTTACATTTAGAATCTAATAAAGACCAACTGGGAAAACTACTAAGAAACATATTCCAAACTTGAACAACAAATGGACAGTCAAGGAAAATATGATGACAACATTCATTGACATTACACAGCCTAAAAAAAGCCTTATTAAAACATAATGGCAATTTCTTCAATCCTAATACCCATCTAAAACAACCCTTTTTTGGTTCCAAATGTTTAGACCAAAATGACAAAAAGTAGACCCTAAAGTCATGACTACTAAGATCACAGTCCCATGCCTTAGCACAATGCTCAAAGATCTCATCAGAGTCACTAAGTAGCTTGTAGATTCTTTTAGCAACATAGCCTGACAACGTGCCTCCATCTTTCCATCTAAGCCTGTTCACCCATTCCTGCACACACAAAAAGCTTGACTGGGCAGGAATGACTGAGTAGGCAGTCACCAGCATAGAATAAGTTCTCTTCTGAGAGTCTTTCAACCCATATTATCCTTTCAAGAAATCCCAACTTTTCAATCTAGTGGGATAGAATAAATCTTCAAAAGAGACCAGGCCCATTTTATGCGACTTACGCCCAGAACAACCTTGGATAATAGCCAAGGGCTTTTCCTTGTAGTTAAGGGACCACCAAATAGAATTATGAAAACCCCAATGCCTAAAAGCTTCATCACTGCCAAGAGCAGCGACCAAGTGCCTACAGTATTCCCAGGCCTTCCAAATGGATGCAAAAACCACTGAGCCAAAAGGTTTCACTCTGAAATTCCCAAACATAAGGTCAAGAGGATGCACATTTTTCCAATTTGGGGCAATTTTAGGATAGGCTAGTTTAATATTGTTCCTTACAAGAAATTTCCAAGGTTAAGAGCCCTCCAAGGAGTTTACAATCCATTTTGCCACTAAAGAAATCCCATGCAACTTCAAGTCTTTCAATCCTAGCCCACCTTGATCCCTGCTAAAGCAGCACCAATTCCACTTAACTTGATGTTTTTTACCATGCCCTTTACCATCTGACCATAGAAAAGACTTGATTGCTTTTTGAATGCTTTTAGTCTACAAATTGGAGAAAAGCCACATTGAGGCATAGTTACAGTATAGGCTGAAAGGATTTTTTGACAAACTTGAAATCTGCCAGTAAGAGAAAGTGCCTACCTATTCCAGCTTTTCAGCTTAACTTCTATTTTTGAAAATAGCCAACTCCACATCTGCTTGAGGGAGGGATCCAGAGCAAAGGGAATACCAAGAATTGTGACAATCTTTTTAGGCCCCCCCACTGCCAATCATCCACTCCTAGCCATTCAGGAGGGGAATCAGTCCAACCAATCAGAACAGATTTATTCAAGGAGATCTTTGCACCTGAGGCTGAACAAAATATCTTCAATCTGAGCTTAAGGTTATCTATATTTTCTCTTTCTAGAACTGGATACAAGGCAGTGTCATTAGCAAACTGCATATTGAGCAAGGAATTACCATCTGGGAGACTGATTCCTACAAATCTTCCTGGAATATTATCAGTTCTCAACAAGTAAAACAAGGCTTCAAAGGCAATTACAAATAGGGATGGAGCCAAAGGGCAGCCTTGCCTAATAGATCTCCCCATCAAAAAAGGAGAGGACAAATCACCATTAACTTCAACCTGTGCTGAGGCATCTTTAAAAAGCATTTCTACCATTATCAAAAATTCCTGAGGAAATCCCAAAGCTTTAAAAATGTAGATTATAAATGACCACTCTACCCTGTCATAAGCTTTTTTGAAATCTAAGAGTAAGATCCTTGCATTCTGCCCAGACTCCTTGGCCCAATATGTGGCTTCCCAACTTGTAATGAGGTTTTCTAGTATGTATCGGCCTTTGATAAACCCAGTTTGGGTTGGATTGATTATTGCAAGTAGGATATCAACTAGTCTTCTTGCCAACACTTTAGCAATAATCTTATAAGAAACATTAATCAGAGCTATAGACCTCTAGTTCCTTAGATTAGATTTGACACCCCCTTTGGGCAAAAGTTTAATTACTCCTCTGTTGATATCCTTACCCAAAGACCCATTACTTATAGCCTCCTGATACACTTCAAACAAATCACTAACAACCCAATCAATGCTAGCTTTATAAAATTCGACTGGTAGCCTATCAATTCTAGGTGACTTGCCATCACTCATGGACAAAATAACATTTTTAATTTCTTCTTTGGATAAGCTTTGTTTCAGCCTCTCTGCCATCTCCAAATCAATTCTCCTAGGACAAACTAGGGAACATAATTCCTGAGCCTTTGCACAAGCAACATTATTATCTTCATCTTTGAATAGGTTCTCATAGAAATTTTTAAAGAGAAGTTTGATATCATCCACACTTGTATAGCTAGTGCCATCTTCCACAATAGACTCAATGTGTTCTTGCCTAAACTTGATTTTCAAGAGATTAAAAAAATATTTAGAGCCTTTGTCCCCTCCTTGAATCCAATTCAACTTTGCCTTGTGTTTTGCACTTTAGGCTCTTAAGGTTTCAAATATCCTGAGCTTGTGTTTGGTAGTGTTCAAAGCTGAGTTTAATTCCTTATCAAAGGGGGCTTCTTATAGCTTCAATTCATAGTTAGAATAAATATTCTGGAGGTCCCTCTCCTCCTTCCTCCTTTCCATTGTTGCTTTCTTACCACAGATTTGGAAAATCTCTTGACAGGCCTTAAGAAGATTAGTCCAATAGCTGATGGGATTGTTCTAGGCATGAACTGCCTTCATGATAGCTGTAACTGACAAAATGCCTTGCATACAGTCTTCATTATCAAGCAACCTTATATTTAGTTTGAAAGGGCTCACCTCTTTGGGCTTGGATCCCCAATTATGCCCAATAAGGGATATATCTGCACAAATCAGGTGGTGATCAGAAAGGGAGCTTGGTAAGACCTTAACCACATTATCTGCAATTAGGTTCTTGAATTGAAAAAAGTCTTTGTTAACATACATTCTATCAAGCCTATAGTAACCAGATTCCACAGCTTCTACTCTTGGCTCCTTCCAAGGGATCAACCAATTTAAGAGACTTTTTGAAATTGATCCAAAAATACTTCTCATTTCCTTTCCATCCTACATTAATACCTCCAACCTTATCTTATCTACTTTTCACCATGTTGAAATCTCCTACCACAATCCATGTAATCTTGGGGAGATGAATAGAAAGCCATTTCCACAAAAAGCCCCTTTCTCTATGATCATTAGAAGCATATAAAGAACAGATTCCAAATTTCTCACCATTCTTTTCAAAGCAAGCCCAAGCAACCCTATTGCATGGAGAGAAACCTGATTGTGTTAGAAACGACACCCAACAAGGACTAATAAGAATAGCAGTTCCTCCTTTACCCTTATTATGCTTAGTATGAATTTTTAAAGAGTCTTTCCATATAAATCTAAGCACATTATCTAATTGGAAGTCAGTGGCTTTTAATTCATGTAACATAAGGAAATCCAAGCCCTTATTCTTATTTACTAAATCCCTTACAATATACTTTCTTTCTGGGGATTCTAATCAACTTACATTCCAGCTTATGAGTTTCATTATAAATAGTAGGCTTTAGGATCCGACCATCAGTTAATAATCCAACTCCTTGGAGACACCCATCTTGTCGAAACATTTGTGATGCAACACACAACATACACTCAATACAATTTTGCCATTAATCACATGAGAACCAAAGATTTGAAGGCTGGAACATAAAAAAACTTCTATTCATCAACTCTGCTGCTACAATGTGAGAAAACTCTCTTATATCCAAGAAAACAAAAAAAAATAAAAAATTACTTTTTTTGGCAGATTTCGACAATTATCAGATTTTGCCATTTTAGGTAATTTTACAATCATATCTTGAGAATGCAGTTTTTTCCCAAAAGCTTCCTAAAACTAAGGTAGGACGAAAAACCAACTAATATTCTAAATTCGAAACATGAGTTTCGATTTATTACAAAAGCAACTTTTTAAAAATCTAAAAAAAAACACTAATTTGCCATTGTGAGGGCCAAGATGAAAGTTTCAAGCCCCGAAAAAGTGCCAAGACAAGGTCCAACCACTAGGGTGGGTTGGAAAACCACTGGCCACCTCATAACGCATCCACCTCTAAAATTTTGTAGAAAACCCACATCTGAGTCAAAAGTTATGACCTTTGGAAGTACCTGCATCATTCTCCTCTGGTTGAAAAGAATGCAACTCTTGCAAGTGAGTGTCTTCGAACTACTGCCACTTGAATGGATCCAATTGCTGCACTTCCCACTCTGTAATCCATGTGCTATCTGTTGGTGGAAATCCTTCCCACTGTACTAAATACTTATTGTACTGCCCTTGCCAAGTGTAGATAGTGTTCTTATCAAGAACCTGTGCAATCTTTTCCTTCTTATGGGGAATGTGGTGGTGCCATGCCACTTCTGGTTGACTATCTTCAGCATCATCCTCACCATGGAATGCATATAAATTAGAAACATTAAACATAGGAGAAATATCGAGATCATCTGGTAAACTGACCTCATATGCATTATCATTGATCTTCTTTGTAATTTTGCAAGGACCAATTTTCCTGTACTTCAACTTGTGGTATGTTCCAGTAGGAAACCGCTCTTTTCTCAAATATACCATCACTAAGTCACCTTCATTGAATGTTTGATGTTGCCTACTAGTATCCACTATATTCTTGTACCTCTCATTACTATTCTGCAACTTTTGTCTCACTTCTTTCTGCAACTGTTGAAGGTGTTCTGCAAATGCTTCCCCATCATCACTGACCCTATCTTTCATTGGTATCTGTACCAAATCTAGAACATCCTGAGGATTCCTGCCATACACAATCTAGAAAGGGAACTTTCCCGTTGATCTATTAACAGAACTATTATAGGCAAATTCGGCTTGGGGTAATGCCAATTCCCATTGTTTTGGCTTTTCTCCAACAATACACCTCAACAAATTTCCCAGACTCCGATTGACTTCCTCTGTTTGCCCATCCATTTGAGGATGATAGGCACTACTAAACTGTAACTTGGTCCCCATCTTCTTCCATAAAGTCCTCCAGAAATAACTGAGGAATTTGGTATCCCTATCAAAGGTAATAGTCTTTGGAACACCATGTAGTCGAACAACTTCTAAAAAAAATAACTCTGCTACCCTCGTTGCATCATTAGTTTTCTTACAAGCAATAAAATGAACCATCTTGGAGAAGCTATCAACAACTACAAAAATAGAGTCATTACCTCGTTGAGTATGTGGAAGTCCCAACACAAAGTCCATGCTCAAATCTATCCATGGTGCAGTTGGTACTGGTAATGGCATATACAACCCTGTATTTTGTGAATGTCCCTTAGCCACTTGGCAGATCCTACACCTTGTTACATACCTAGTTATATCCCTTTTCATCTTTAGCCAGTAATATTTATCTTCTATCAAGGCTATGGTCTTGTCCTTGCCAAAATGTCTAGCTAACCCACTACTATGAAATTCTCTGAGAATGTTTTCCCTCATAGAGCCAACTGGTATGCATAGTTGTTTTCCTTTAAATAGATACCCATCTTGCAGAAAATATTCACCCCTAAAGTGATCCAAGTTACCAGATACTGGTGCCTTCAATTATTCCACAATCTCCCAAAAATCATTATCAGACTCATATAAATTTTTGATGGAATCAAAACCGATCACCTCAATTTCCATTGTGGTCAAAAGTGCAACACGCCTACTTAATGCATCTGCAACCTGGTTTTGTTTTCCAAACTTATGCTTCAACACAAAATTGTAACCCTGCAAGAAAGAGACCCACTTGGCATGCCTACTATTCAACTTTTTTTGTGTGTTCAAGTATCTCAATGCAATATGCTCTGTAAACAATACAAACTCCTAGGGAACTAGATAATGTCTCCAATGCCTCAATGCTTGAACAATTGCATAAAATTTGAAATCATAAGTAGAATAATTCTTTCTCACTTCATTAAGCTTTTCACTAAAGAAAGCTACAGGTTTTCCAGCTTGGCTAAGCACAGCACCTATTCCCACATGGGAGGCATCACATTCTACTTCAAATACCTTATCAAAATTTGGCAATGCAAGTATAGGTGCTTCTGTTACCTTTTGCTTCAAGTACTTAAAGCTCTCCTCAGCATCTGTGGTCCATACAAACTCCCTTCCTTTGGTGCAATCTGTTATAGGGGCTACAATACTACTAAAATTTTGAATGAACTTTTGATAGAAAGTGGCCAAGCCATGAAAACTTTTTACCTCTGTGATGCTGCTTGGACTAGGCCATTCTAGAATTGCCCTAACCTTCTCTGGATCCATTTTGACACCATCTTTAGAAATGACAAAGCCTAAAAAAACCAAACTGTCTTGCATGAACCTACACTTCTTCAAATTAACATAGAGCTTCTCCTTTCTTAACACACCAAGGATGATCCTCAAGTGTTGTAAGTGCTCTTCTTTGCTGTTACTAAATACCAAAATATCATCAAAATAAACTACCACAAACTTACCAATGTAAGGTTGTAGTATAGTGTTCATCAATCTCATAAATGTGCTAGTTGCATTTGATAACCCGAATGGCATAACCATCCACTTATATAATCCATCTCCAGTCTTAAAGGTTGTCTTCCACTCATCCCCTTCTTGGATCCGGATTTGGTGGTAGCCACTTCGTAGGTCGATCTTGCTGAAATATTTGGCCCATGTAAGGACATCCATCATGTCCTCCATATGAGGTATAGGAAACCGATACTTGATGGTAATCTTATTAATTGCTCTGTTATCAGTGCACATCCTCCATGTTCCATCTTTTTTGGGGGTCAACAATGTTGGTACAACACATGGGCTCATGCTCTCTCTCACCACACCTTTACTTATGAGTTCTGTTACTTGCTTATTCAACTCTGCATGTTGTGTTGGATTCATCCTATAATTTTCTTGGTTGGGTAGAGTTGCTCCTGGAATCAAATCAATATGATGTTGAATATCTCTCTTTGGCAGTAGACCATCAGGTAATTCATCAGGCACAACATCAACAAATTCTTTCAATAGCTTTGCTACTTCTGGGGGAACTAAAATTTCTTCCTCTTCACCTTTTTTCACTACTAATGCATAACAACACCTTGTCACCTTCATTTCTTTAACAAGATCTCTTTCAGATAACATGGTCTCACCTTTTCCTTCATCCTTGAGAGGCAACAAAATCACCTTAGAGCCATCTTTCCAAAAGGTGTATGTGTTTTTCTCTCCATCATGTATGACTTTTCTATCATACTGCCATGGCCTTCCCAATAACACATGACAAGGATCCATTGGGACAACATCACACCATATCTCATCTTGGTAGATCTTCCCTATGCTAAACTTAATTAGGCATCTTTTATCAACAGTGACTTCATTTCCCTTTTTAAACCATGTAATGTGGTACGGATGAGGATGTTTTTCATAGTGTAAATTAAATTTGTCTACCATTTCTTTAGAAACCATATTTTCACAACTACCTCCATCAACAATAACTTGACATACTTTGCCACCCGAAGTGCATTTGGTTCTAAAGATATTGGTTCGAAGCAATGAACCATCAGAGCTTTTGGCTTGTGTTTTCTCCTTCTCTGGAATCACCATTGCTCTTCTCATCATGAGACTTTCTCCCACATCTGGTGGAACCTCTAGTTCCGTCCCTTCCACTTCATGATGCGTTTGAATCAGGTTCACCCTAGGTTGTCCTCCTTGATTTCTTTCTTGCATGTTATAATTTGAGCATTCAAATGCCCTATGACCTTTTTCTCCACATCTGAAACAAGTGAAAGGCCTTCTCTAGTTTTCCCATCCTCTACTGCTACCATAACCTCTACCTCTTTGAAATCCCCTTCCTTGTTCTTGATTCAAAGGATCTTGTTGAGTATCTACTTATTTTTCCAATCCATGGGATGACTCTCCCCTGCCATAATTTGAACCTCCTCGAAATGGGGTTGATGTACCCCTTCTTCCTCCTCTATTCCTCTGATGGTATTGTCTGTTTTGTTTTTCTTCAGCGTTTAGAGCCAATTGGTAAGCTTCTTCCATACTGTTGAGTCGATGCATGCTTAATTCATCTTGAATAGAGAATTTTAGGCCATTCACATATCTAGTAGCCATCTGTTCATCAGTTTCTTGATGCTTTATACATATAGACAACGTATAAAACTCATTTGTATAATCTTGCAAAGAAGAGAGGTTCTGCTTTAAATTTTGAAACCTACGAAAAAGGGTTTGCGCATAATCTATGGGCAAAATTTTTTCTCTCAACTTCTTCTCCATTTTATTCCATGTCCTGATCTTATCCTTGCCTTTCCTTGTTCATTCCTTTTGAAGATGATCCCACCAAATCATTGCATGACCCTTTAATTTGGTGCATGCGAATTTCACCTTCTTTTCCTCTGTCATGGATTTCCATTCAAAAACATTTCTCATATCATTCAACCAGTCTATCAACTCCTCTGGTTTAAGACTACTTGCATAATCTGAAACATCTACCTTGACCCCTTCATTTTTCCCTTCTAAGGCCCTGAGCATCCTCTCTTCAAAACTCATGCCTTCTAATTCTTCTTCCTCATGTTTTGTATCTTGATATGCACCTCCTCGATCTATCTCTTCATCAGATTCGTCTCCTCCTCTACCCAGTCTTTGGTTTTCCATCCGTGTTGTAAGTTCTGCTACTTGCCTTTGTAGATTTTGCATTTCTCTATGCATCTGGGCAAGACCGCCTCTTCCTCTTCCTCTCCCAGCCATCTTCCTACTCTGATACCAGATGATGCAGCACACAACATACACTAAATACAATTTTGCCATTAATCACTTGAGAGCCAAAGATTTGAAGGCTAGAACATAAAAAAACTTCTATTCATCAAATCTACTGCTACAATGAGAGAAAACTCTCTTACATCCAAGAAAACAAAAAAAACAAAAAAATTACCCTTTTTCGCAGATTTCGACAATTGTCAGATTTTGCCATTTTAGGTAATTTTACAATCATATCTTGAGAATCCAGTTTTTTCCCAAAAGCTTCCTAAAACTAAGGTAGGACAAAAATCCAACTAATATTCTAAATTTGAAACACGAGTTTTGATTTATTACAAAAGCAACTTTTTAAAAATCTAGAAAAAAACACTAATTTGCCATTTTGAGGGCCAAGATGAAAGTTTCAAGCCCCGAAAAAGTGCCAAGACGAGGTTCAACCGACTAGGGTGGGTTGGGAAACCACTAGCCACCTCATAATGCATCCACCTATAAAATTTCATAGAAAACCCACATCCGAGTCAAAAGTTATGACCTCCGGAAGTCTCTGCATCAATTTGGGAAGATTCCCTCCTTTCACTCTTTTGCATTCTACTCCTTTCCTTTTTACATACTTTCTCTTTTTCCTTTCCCCAACCTCCTTGGGGCAACATTCAATCTCTTCCCCTTCCATCTCTTTTAGGGGGGTCTCTGATTGGGAGGGAAGCTCAATCTCTTGAACTAGATCTTGCATTTTTTTTACTAATAACTCTTCTCTATTTCAACATCACAAGCTACTGAGCATTCTTTTTTTCCAGGATAGCCACAAGGGCTCCTCCTCCACTTAGAGAATATCCTTTTTCTACAAAACCAGGAGAGACTCCACCAAAAGCCTCAACCAAGCTTTTAGTGATTGGGCTATCCCCCCTGCTAGAGTCGAATCCTAAACAGCCTTTTGCTCATCATTGAGGGGCTTGACAGGAAGAGAAGGACTAAAAGCAACAGAAGCCTCAAGGGGAACATGGAGGACAAGAGGAGAAGAGCACACCTCATTCACACTGGCCTCCCCAAAAACCACATTCTATAGACTAACCACAGGAGATGGGAAGGGAGAAACTTCTCCCACATCTGAGGCTCAAATAGAAACATCATTAGAAACAAAATCATCAAGGGCCAACTTTTCCAAATTGTTCCTTACCTCTCTCAAGGCCCCCTCCAATGGCTCGGGGGCAAGTTGGGAAGGCTGAGGACACAGAACCGGCTCGGCTACCACTTTCTTAGGTTCCTCTGCCTCAGTAGCTGGGACAGATCGATGCCTACCTCCTCCCAACGCAGAGTATACCTTAGAAGAATCACCAGTCTCAAACCTATTGCCATTATTTTTTTTCTTTAAGATAGGGCAGTCCTTCCTTTGATGCCCATCTATTTTACACAGAAAATAGCAGTTTAGACCCCCAAGGCCTACAATCGAACAATCTACAACTTGATTCTCAAGATTAACCTGAATGCAGTCTGGGATACTTATTCCAGGCTTAAGGGACACAAGGACCCTAGCATCCATATGGGGTAGTGTCATTTTGGCATCTTCCACTTTCAAAACCTTCCCCAATGATTCCAACAATTTGAGGAGAAAAGCCCAAAGTTGTAGAGAAACATTTTTAATTAAGAGCCAACGAGGTACAGAACAAAATTTGATGTCATGCATAGAAGCCTTGGGAGACCATTGGAAAAATTTAAACAGAGCATTCCCTACATTCCACATTTCTCTCTCAAGTATCTTTTTTTGCATAGTATGATTCTTCAATATAATAACAAAAATCCCCTTTGATATCATTCTGCAAAACGAGATAGAGACACCCATCTTTTTACCCCACACAGTAAACAACCAATTATCAAAAAACTTCCTTGTAGGCAATTTTTCTAAGTCCAAGCAAACAAAGAACAAGGCCACATGTTTAAGCCTATTTTCTTATGCGTTAACTACCGATTGCATACCGGGATTAGGTTGAAGCACCAATTTGCATTGCAAACTAGAACCCTTACCTTGCTCGGGGGTTTCTTTCCCTTCACCACCGCTGCGCCCGCTACTTCCAACACCCTCTCTTCCCTCCTCGCATGCTCGAAAGCATGCATCTTCAGGCGGAGGGGTGGCATGATTAATGTTGAGTGCCTCCTTGAAAGATTTACCTACAACTGCATTTCCATTATCCTGGGAAACGGAGCCATCATCTACAAAACCCTTCTCACTAACTCCATCTGGCCGAGGAGTAAATGCCTTGGCCGACATCGTGCCTTGCGAGACACCCAACTTCCTACCCACCCCAGGCAGGAAGACCCAAAAAATTAAAATTCAAAATTCAACGGCAGGATTAAAGATCAAATAATAAGACAACAAGGCTAACCAAAGAACCTAGATTTCAGAGAGCACTAACACTAAAAAAATGTGAACAAATGCAGAACAAATAGGATGAAGAAGACCCTTTACAAGAATTTATGTTTTCAACATCTAAATAAATAAGTGGTAAATTTAAGAGGATTGTTGAGAGTGAAGAAGAAATATTAGAAAAAAAAAGTGACATTGAAAGAAATAGAATAAAGACAACTAAATCTTCTTTAATAATTTTATTGAGATGATAAATATTAATTGGGTGCACAAACTATTGACCTTCTTTGACTTAATGCCATCTCACACAATGATCCCAACCTTATCCCTTATTTGTTTTTGATAATGGTAAGTAGGGATTTTGAAAGGGCCCAGACCCTTGTACAAAAGAATAGATATAACAATGAAGCCCAACAAGACTAAACAGAACCAGCTACAGACAAACAACACAACATGAGCAAAACAACTAGAAAACCAGACACAGGGTCAAGTACCCTAAACAAGAAACCAAAAGAAAGTCAAGGAGGTTTGAAACCAAATTGCTCCAAGGAGCTTTGCAACTTGATCTTGAAATCCTTGTTCTCAAATCTCATCTTCTTAGGAGAGCTAGGATGATCCAAAAGTTCACTCGGGGTCCCATTATCACATTGCACCTTCCTCTTGTCAATAAAACTGATCTCCTTCTGTTGTTGCACCATTGTCAAAGGAGTCTTCATCATAGCATCCTCCTTCTCCCTACTTGTCTCCTTTGACACATCCTCTTTATTAACTTTGCAAGCACTATCAGTTGCTTGCATCCTTTTCCTCCACACAGGATGGTTTATGTTGGATCCCTGGCAAACATCAGCAGCATGACCCACTTTGCGGAAATGATCACAAATGACTGAAGAGTTCTCAAAATCAATCTGTTGAACCCAGTTACCAAACTTGGAGGATAAAGTAATCTGAGAAGGGATTACCCTATCCGTCTCCACAAAGACACAAAATATGACAAACATCAAATGTCTCTTGAATTTAGTAACAACATCCGCCGCATTGTACTATCCAAAGGCATTGGAAATGCCCATAAAAACCTCCTCATCCCAATATTGTAAAGGAAGCCCAGACATCCAAACCTAGACTGGAAACTTGATGGAGCAATCTTCCTTCGGGTTGAAGCCAGGGGACCAAATTTTTAAAAATAGACCATTCTGCCCCAGGAACCGGGGACCACCCAAGAGAATCCTAGAACTATCTTTAGGGGATGAAAATGAAAAAAAGGAAGAAGTTATTCGGCAGAGCTATTACCTCTACCTACCCCTTAATGTTCCACTTTCGCAGCACCCACCTTCTAATCATGTCGATATTGGGACGGTTACCACAGAATCTCCCAACCAATGAACTTCAGAGCCGAGTAGCAGATCTATCAACAACGGAGTCAGGCACAAAAATTTGGGGATCCCTACAAGCAAATGAGGCCCCAGGCAAAGGACTAGACTCAGAAGACAAGCCATGCCCCTGCAGAGAAGAAAAACTCCCTCCACCAACAGGCAAATCCTTCGTAAGACCTACAGGCGGACTAATAAGAGACAAGCCCGCAGTCTAAGAGGTCTCAACCAATCCACCCATATTCAAGAACTCAGGAGGACAACCCTCCTTGGAAAAGACACAGGGATCAACACTACCTATGTTAACCATAAGGCAAGAAGCCCCATCGTGCACATCCTCCACATGTGCTTGGGAGGGAAGGAGGAATCCCTTGCGGAGACCATGGCACTCAAAGCCACCAGAGACCACCGACTTAGTATCCTGAAGAGCCCCAGAACCCACGCTCTGATAGGCCTCAAGCCATAGGTCGAGCAGCCACATGTCCTCACCCTCAATTGAAGATCCAAGCCAGTCATCCGCTTCCCCAACGTAGTCTGGGTCAAACTCCACTCCATCATTATCGTCAGAATCTCCCCCTTCAGCACCCAGATTGCTCCCGCCCTGCTCTGATTCAAACGGCCCCCCTCTGCTCTTTCCCCCGCTTTTCACCGCCATTCAGTTTTCAGATTCATAGGGGAGTTCATCTTATCCCTTATTTGTTGAGCCCATACACTTAACAAGATTTAATTCCTAATAGTCTCATTCATAGGATAATAGATAGTAAGAATAGTTGAAAATAAAAATGGAAAGCAACATCTAAAAGAGTTAAATTGAACTTTGTTGGAGACTCAAAAGGTAACCCAAGTGTTGTAGGGGTTGGCTATATAATTTGACTCAAAATACATGTTTGTGTTGGGAGGGTCCAAACATCTAAGTAGAAGGACAAACAATGAAGCAAAATGAGAGGCCCTACTAATTGGTATGCAAGTGGCATATGTGGCAAGCTATCAAAATATAGAGATTGAAGGCGACTCCCAAATAATGGTGTAAGTGGTGAGAAAAAAATTGTCCCAATTAGATGCTTACTTAAGGTTATTCTAGAGAAAATCTTAAAATAGAAAGCTTACTTAAGGTTGTTCTAGAGAAAATCTTAAAATGGAAAGCTTGCTTAAGGTTATTCTAGAGAAAATCTTAAAATGGAAAGATAAATTTGATAAAGCTACCATCTCTCACTGCTATATAGAACAAAATGTCGTAGCAGACTATCTTGCAAATAAAGGTTCTCAACAAGTTGATTTTCATCAATTGAAAGCAAGGATGCTAAAGATTGGGACAACTTCGCAAATCTTATACTCTAAGATCACCCCCCTTGAACGGCAAGCCTTGTAATGATTTGGGTGTAATAATGTTGATTTATAGTAGCCTTGTCAAGTGTTTGCATTGTTAATTGTGTGACCTGCACATATAAGGGGAGCTAATTTATTGATTCTTCATTATTTACAGTGATGTGGTTTGTACATGCAACAGGTGCAATGAAAGTTATATGTATGGCGGTGGCTTCGTTCTGTGGAGTCATTTAGTTGTTAATCATTCTTCATTGTTTAGTTTTTAGGCTCCAAAGACCCTTTCTGCCATGGAAGGTTTTCTAAGCACTGTCTACAGAAATCTTTTAATTGTTCAGAACCAAGTAATCTCAAGGTGATTAAGGCAGTATTGGATCCTAATGGTTTATGTGATAACGATGGTGTTAGGTGGAGCAGGTCTATCTTAGAAGACTTCAAGCAAAAGCGTAAGAAGGCAACGGTGAATTTAGGGATGAAGGATGATGATTATGGGGAGATGATGGCGGTTTAGGATAGGCCATTGTGGAAGGATAAAGGAAAAACAATAAAGCAGGAGGTAGATACTATACTTCTCAATGCTCATGTCTTAGCTTTAGTGGAACATGATCACTCTCTGAATGCATTATTCAGAGATATAAATTTAGCTATGAAACAGTTGGTAGTATCTCATCATAGAGGGAATTTTGAGGTGTCCAGTGGCTATATCATGCCTAAGTTGGAGGATAATAAGATAATTAGAGATGTTAGGCATGTAGAACTAATGAAAGGTGTTAAGTTTCATGGTTTGGAGAATGTTATAGGCCTGCAAATGATGTCAATGGAGCCGACAATAGTTTCAAGCAATGATGTATATAACCATGTTTTTGATCAATGGAAAACGTCTCCTCAAGGTGTTCATATTGACCATTGGGGTGTCATAGAATTGCCTTAATTTCTATGTTTTATGCTTATGTCTTTTTTTTAATATGGATCTCTCTATGTGCTAACCTTTATAGTATATATTGATGATAGTATACCTTTATGTTATTTCTTGCTACTACACCTCTCATCAGAATATATATATATATATATATATATATATATATCATATAACTATTTCTTTATATAGCTTGTTTTCTATATATATATATTTATTGCTCATATAACTATTTCTTTATATAGCTTGTTTTCTATATTTAAATAGAACCTCTATATTATATAAAAAAAGTTTTAATTCCTACTAAACTTTTTATAAACTATTTAACTTCTGCGACAAAACTAAAAACAATTTAACCATTCTCTAAAATTTTAAACCATCACAATAAATAACATATAAATTAAAATTTATTAAAAAAAGAAAGAAAGAATGTGGGAAATTGAAAGGAGTAAAAGAGAAGTGCATTCGCTTTCAATCATTAACTCTCTTCTTTAATTAGGTAATCTAAATATGTGCCACCGACAAGGCTTGATATTTATTTTTATATAAGACAATCTCTTGTCTATTTCAAGTCTTTTCATATAGATATTATATTTAGTCCCTTGCTTTCTATTGATTTGATTTGAGTTCAAAATTTTACTTTTCACCTTTCTTGCTCAACTATTTTCTAATTCTAGCCCGCTGTGATCATTAATATTAATATTTTCAGAAAATAAAGTTTTTTCACTATTTTAGGATAAATGATTAAACAATAATAATAAAAGTTTAAGGTTTAAAAATCTAGTTTTAGAAGTTAAGATTGATAATCAAAGTAAATATTAAATTAATTGTAGAATTAAATTAAATTTGAATTAATATTTAGTTAAATTTTAAAGATGAAAATATATTGTGTTAGATGTTAGAAATTGATTTGTTAAGGTGTTAGAATTCTAATGTTCACTTAGATGAAGATTTCTAATTATTTTTTGTTCAAGTTCATATATGCAAGTGCAGACATAATCTCCCTAATTATGGATTTAAATTTGCATGTGGCCCTGAATTGTAGCTTGCAAATCTAAACTAGTCGAATGTGGATGGACTATTGTAACTCACTTGCCTTGATTTTTTATATCAAAATTATTGTAAGGATTGGCAGGTTTAGGAACATCTTTGTAAATGGCAAGGGTCATGTTCTCCTTAAGCAAACCTCTAGTCAAACTTACTTTATGGTTCTAAGTGAAAGATCGAAGACAACAAGCAAGCAAGCAATAGACCTAGGATGATGTTTGTTGATATAATTCTCTAATGATCTACAATGATGCTTTCAATAAATGCTTTATGAATAGTCCTTGCTTGACTTCTAAATGATTTTCAAATGAGTGATCGAATACCCTTAAATAGAACTAAATACACAAGTCAACATAAATGTACACTAGGTTAGCTCATAATGACTGATAGGAGGGAGTCAACAAGATAAATTTTGAATTTAAATTTTAAAATTTAAGTTTTTGATTTGTGATTGTGGAAGTAAATCGGATCAAGTCTGCACCCACAAATTTGATCCATGATGTTGCTAAATAGATCTAGGGATCAAAATCAATCTTTAAAAATCAACAATGATAAAATTAAATTATGAGAACATTATAAATCAAATTCATGCAAGAATGTACCACTTAAATACACGTATTATTACATTTAAAATACTCTTATTAAAAAAAAAAAAAAAAAAAAAAAAACATACATATACAATTTTCAACATTAAAATATTAAAATAATATAACAAACTTCATTTGTCTAGGAAAGCTTTCAAAGCTATAAAAAATCTTTTGATATATGAAAATAAAATTAATTATTAAAAAAAAATTAAAAATCACATATATTAGAAATTAGTTTAATTAGTTAAAGAAAAGACTAACACTAAAATGATATAAAATTATTGCATTATCTCCACTAAAATATATATAAAATGCCTATAAAGTCTTTGAAAAGAAAAAGTTTGAAATATAGATGTTGTATATTTAAGAGAAAAGTGCAAAATTTCATCTTTTTATTTATATGTTGTATGTTATTTTGTGTGGATGTTTCTATGTATAATTTAATATGTAATTTTCAGAACCTATCTCATCTAGATTCTAGATGAAACTACACCTACAATTATGTCCCTCGACTAGATTACAAGTGTGGTTACGTCCTCAATTTCTAAAATTTATATTCTTTCTTTCTAAGGCTAACAATCACAAGGTCTGATTGTTACCCATCGAGATGGGTATCAAAAAGTTTAAATTGCATTTCCAGGGTTGTGTATAAAAGGACATGCAAAGCAGGATCCTAATGATGCTCTTTAACGCTAATTATTTTCCTTACATAGATATCATCTAGGATAACATTTTGCATACGTACCGAAGATCTGTTCCTATAGCAATAAAACAACACCATTAGGACATAACTATGCCAACATGGTCGGATTGCAGGTACAATCATGCCCTACACAAAGATCTCAATTGTCATAAGCTTATGATTAATTATTCAATTTCATATTTCAATTTTTATATTTTCATCGTAACATTATAATAGCCAAAATCCACATCACATTAGTTTGAAGGTAAGCTTAATCTCTCCCAATTTCTTTTCAAAACATCTGTCTTTTTCCTCGACCAATCCATCTCAATCATTTCTTTCTTAATTTTAACACTTAAATTGTATTGATTTACCTCTTACAAACATTTAAGGTGTGTTTATTTTCTCTTGAGATATTATGAAATAATTACTAGGCTCCACCTTGGCATAGAAAACTTAGACCCTAAACAAGTGGCCCTTTCTTAGGTGAAAGAGAAAATAACGTAGAGCTTTTATAATGTCTTATGATTTTAGTTGACCAAGAAACCTCATGATAGGAACTTGTCCTTTTTTTTAATCTTTAACCTTAAAGAGACATCTAAAGAGATAGAGACAAGGGAAGATCCCATGCTTTTTAGGGTATTTTTATAGTTGGAGGCCCACTTTAATGTGCCCCAACTTCAACGCCACTAGCAAGCGTACCTTACACATGGCCACCCTCTACACATTTCACCTACCTCACTATCACTCCTCTAATAAAATGGCACCACGTGAACTTTTTTATTAAATCAATGAACAGTCACATGGGAATATTAAAAGATCTTTAAATTTTATTTTATTTTATATTTATGAAAGTGAGTTTGGTTTTTGGGGTTCACATTTTGTAGAGTAGTTCACTAAATATTATATGTTTAATATGGGACCCTACAATTTTAATACGGTTTTTTAATAATGTAAGGGATACAAGTTTTTTAATATAAAATAAGTTTAAATTACTATATTTATATTTAAAAAAATATGTCTACAGTATGCCCCAAGAGATATCTTCCAATTTGTTGGCATTAATCATTTATGAATTACTTACAGTTAGAATATTTGATATGCTCACATGAATTAATTTAAAGAGACTATGATGCAAGACTTTTCATATTCTTCGAACGTAATAAAGATTTCATTCCATAAGTGCCCAAGTTTTTCTATTTTTCTATCTATTTGGCTTCCACGAATTTATTTATTTTTTGTTTAACGCGATAAAGATTTCACTCCATAACTGCCCAATTTTTTCTATTTTTCTATCCATTTGGCTTCCACGAATTTATTTATTTACACATTTTATGAATTTTGTTTACATGGAATCTGAATCTTAATTGTTTACGGGAATCTGAATCTTTCAGCGCTTGCTGTGAGTGTAGAATGCCTCTCGGCGTAATTAAAATAAAATTTAAAGTATATATATGTTTAGAGAAAATGAAAGGTAATCATAAATTAGAATGATGAAAATCATATACCTTTTCATTTAATTTTGGATTTATTTTGATGAAATGTTTTAATTAGTTGATAATATTTTTTTGGTACGTTTATACAAGTTGATATTTTAGTCTTGTAAAACTATCTCATACTGTGAATTGATTAGAAAATGTTTTAGTCATCAGAGAGAACTATACACAACATTTTTTTCATTGATCTTATTTTGCCTCTCTCATGTAGCTTATTTCTGTCGTGGCTACTCCAAAGACACATTTTAAAGGAGATTTCTTCCTAGGGGGCATGACGTAGAGGGAAATATTAGAGACACTATGTATTTATTTTTGTTTGTGATTAATCACACTTATCCTATAACTATAACAGCCAATAAAAACTATATAAGTGGGATATTAGTGTTTTATTTATATTTAGTGAGAAAAATCCACTATATAATTGTAGAGGAGATATTATAACTAATTAAAGCACCTAGAGGTGCTATCAAATGGCCGATAAGCATAGATATTTATAGTTTTTTGGCCAAGCACTAAACATTTATATTTTTTTGAGTCATTAAATGCATTGCTTAGCAGACAGAGTTATAAATATTTGTATCTATCAACCATTTGATAGCACCCTTAAGTGTTGTTTATAGTATCTTAAGACTTTCACGGTATGACAATTTAAGTGAGTTTGGATGAGTTTATTGAAAGGATGCAACTCTGAAGGTATTTTAATTTACTAATATTGATGATTGTTTCTAAAGATACCTAAGAGTGTCAGAATAAATAGTAACCATAAGAACTTGGATAAATTTGTAATTATCTTTTTAAGTCAATTTGTGCAAACAAAACACAGTTTTATTATTTTTTCATTCTTGGAGTTGAGCTTCGTCGAAGAGTTCAATATCCTATTGAAGTTGCAGGAAGTTATCCATCTTTTGTTTAGATGCAAGGGTTACATTTTCAGCGTGGTGGAAAAGAATAAGAATCCTTTTACAAATGTTACTTGGAATAATTTTAACTCCCATTAATGTTCTTAACAAAGATCTTGTAAATGGGTCATATTTTGTTGTTAGGTTGTACCCATCCTAAAACTTATATTTCACCAAGTCTTGTTTTTAGGTTGAAAGTTGATACTTCTTTTAGTGTTGACTATGTTGAGGTGGTCTACTTAATCTATATTTGAATACCATATTGAAATCATGTTGACTTTTGAATTGTAGGAACGAAGTGGGAATATTTTGTGTAGGTTCACTCCATGACTTTAAATTTAGGTTGTATTGGGTCCCAAAACCACAACTCCACTTCCTAGGATAAAATCACACTCACAAGGCTAGGGTTGTCATCATGCAAGCATAATCATTCCATCAACAGAACATGGAGGGTTGAAGGTCAACTCTACGGGAGTGGGTTTCATCCCCTGCACTTCGAGTTCAACTAAACTTTGGAGGGATATTCCAAGGGGTATAGCTTAATAGGTATTGAGTTCAAACTAGATGAACAACCAAACCCAACTCGTTATCTTGATCCCAAAATTGTCACTAAACCAAGAACAACTAGTTGTCACAAAACCCCTATATAGCTGATAAAAATTGTGCAAGTACACATGCACAGGAATTATGGTTCTTCCCATAAACCACTGGTAAATGTTTTTGTTTACTTAAATGATGTGAGGCTGATAGGAATGGCTCCAGACCAGTGCCTATTCTATGGGCAATAGAGTCATAGTTCATTAAGAAAACAACAAACTGAAACCAAAAGAACAATGAGCCATGTATTTGCATACATCACATAATATGAGATCTTGAAACAGAACATACTTAGTAATCCAAGAAAAAAACTACATATATCCATACATAACATGAGAGAGATTATTACGAAGCTTTCAATATTTTTAGAATGATGTCACATTCATCTAACCCAATATTACATTCGTGCCATCAAACACGAAAAAGGAGAATACCCATCTGCAACTGCGAAATCCTCTTGGATACATACCTAATGACCTAGAGACATTCTGCAAAAAAACCCATATAGAATATCAACTCTTTTGACTTCACGGGTCTGCACTCCTCAATGAGCCGAACTAGCGTTTCAATGGTTGCCCTACAACTATTTGCACCTATAGCTGTCTTCTAGAGACCACACACAAAAAAACCAACCCCCTCTAAATGATTTTCAATCTTTCCTTTTATTCTTAGCATCTCAAATTTGATGGAAAAATGGGAGGGAAAACCCCACCATCTCCACCTACTACAATCAAAACATCAAATTCAACCACCCACTTTGCATTAATGGCAATCTAGAGAGTTGTTGGCGCGTTTCTGGACGTTCCTAGGTATTTATTGGATCTTGTCGAGACTTTGGGCCATAGGAGGACATTTGGATTTTGGACCAAGACCAGAAATCCCATCTGGTCCTAGAGTCTTGATGGAACCTTCTCATTATACTACAGGAGTCCAGGAAAGCGAGCGTTGAGAGGATGCGAGGACCGGGTTCGCAGGAGGACTTGGCACTTTTGGAACTTTTTCAAAAAGTCCAAAAGTGCCGACGGGTCTCAAAATCCCAAAAGGACCAAAAGTGGTGAAAGTCCAAAATGGAGATATGATCTGAAACTGCATGAAAAACTTAGCCATTTCCTCAAAAAATCATGTGAAAATTTGAATTTTTGCACCTTCAAAATTGAATTGAAAATTCAGGGGGTCTGAGAGGATTTCTAACTTTGAAGGTCCCTTTTTGCTAGTGGGTCCTGAGGTCGTGAAGGGATGAGGGACGTGGGGTCATGGAGGGATTTTGGACCTTTTGGAAAAATTTCAAAAATCCCTTCTAGTCTTGAAGTCTTGACAGGATAATATATTTTAAAATAATATTTAAGTATAAATACTTTAAATTATTTTAAAATATATTGTCAGGATGTTTGAGAGGGGTTTTGGATCCATAGGAGTTGAAATGCAGAATCTAGAATTCGGAGGATCCATCATATTTTAGACTTAGCCAAAAAATTTAGGGTTTTCAAGGTTTCAGACTTAGCCAAAATCATGAGTCCAAGAACATGCACCAGTAAAAGCACAGGGACCCCTTAGGAAAATATGATGAATTTGGCAAGATTTTGCAAATACTTGGCTTGAAAATAGGAATACCTATAGGTCCTATTTAGAAAGAAAAATTAGCCACACTCATCACTTCTACATTTTCTAATAATATTGGTTCTCATTGTATATGTTGTAAACAATTAATAATAAGTATAAGAGTATAATAATGTTTCTCCAAATATATTATTTCATCATTCATTTTCTAATTTAAAATTTTCTATGTTGTAAGATTGATTATTTTCATGTCAAAGAGTTTAATATCCTACTGAAGTTATAGGAGGTTATTCATCTTTGGTTTGGATACAAGGGTGGCATTTTTAGTGTGGTGGAAAACAATAATAATCTATCTGCAAATGTTACTTGGAATAATTTTAACTTCCATTAATTTTCTTAACAAAGATCTTGTAAATAGGTCATCTCTTGGTTGTTACGTTGTACCCATCCTAAAACATATTTCACCAAGTCTTATTTCTAGGTTAGATGTTGGTATTTCCTTTTAGTGTTGAATATGTTGAGAGGGTCTACTTAGTCTAGATTTGAATGTCACATTGAATTCACGTTAATTTTTGAATTATAGAAACAAAATTGAAATAACTTGTGTAGGTTCACTTTGTGACTTTAAATTTAGGTACTAGTTAGAAAGAAAATGTAGTGCCCCTCATTTTGCTTTCTATTAGACTGATAGTTGTTCTATTAGAACTAGACATTATGACATTTTGCTTGATGATGGATTTACTGTTATGATGTTAGTTGATGATACCTTGTTGATGACCTACCGCTATGATGACATTTGATGATACTTTGGTGTTACTGCTATTTACTTGAGTTATGCATATGTTATGATAGTTTTATGGACATATTAGATGATGTGGATTAATTTAATTCTGAGCTTTATGTGTTTATCTGATTATGGTTATGATGCTATTATTTGGTGAATACTCGTATTTGATCATTATGTAACTGATTGTTCTATCTTGTTCATTAAGCAACTGAATGTTATGCTTGATGTGATTACTTGTTTGATGTGTTTGGTCAAGGGAAAGTGTCGCATTACTCATGCGTGAGTACCCTACTACGCTGCGATTTCGTTTCACAGTGTGTTTGATTGTATGATTATATATCTATATGTTCGACCGTTTTGTTTGCTGCAAGTTACAGGTATCAAGCATCGACTCCACCTGAATTGATAGGTTTGAGTGTGCCTTAAACCCAATGGAAATTGTTGAACGAAGATAACATATGGTCCCCTAGTTAGCCATCATCCTTGAAAAGGATGAGTATCTAATTTTACATCTAGTCAGTGTGGTCAGTATGGGCATGATAGTCAGTCACTGTGGTTGTGGTCATACTTTTTGAGCATGCATAGTGGTCAGGTATTGTTTGGCATTTGGACTATTTAGTTAGAAATGTTTGATCAATGCTTTCGTTAATTGCTACATTATAATAAGAATTATTAAGTTAAGAAGGCGCTTTTGATAAATAAATATAAATGACTTAATATAAATTGTAGTTTAATGTAAATTGTAGTTTATATGGGAAAATATACTATAATGTAATCTAAGGTCAATAAATAATAATAATAGAGGTAAATAAAGTGTTATAAAAATGGGAATATAATTGATAAAATTAATATGAAAAAATATATATAACCAAGTAAATGTTTTGTTAAGTGGCTATAAAAAAATAAATTTATAAATAATTATAATTTGTCATAAAACATATATATAACAAATATTGAAATAAATAAAATAACAATTTACATTGTAATGTTATGAATTTAATAAATAGTAAACTGTGAGAAAGTAAAGAGGGAATTTGTTGTCATTAACAGAATTTTGGGGCATGAGAATTTGTGTCGTGTATGGGGGGAAGAGAGCTTTTGGAGGAACCATCTGGAGAAATTGGGGATTTCTCTCTCTAAAAAAAATGAATTGGCAAAATTGGGGTGGAGGAGGAGGTTGGAGTTGCAAGCTAGGATCTAGGAGCAACATCAAATATTCAACCTTGTCAAGTGAGCGAAACCAGGTTCCTTTGTTTTTGAATTTTGTCTCAATTTTCTTTTGAAGCAAATGTAGGGTTTATGATCATTGTTGGAAAGAAATGTTACTTGTTAAATTTCTAATTTGGTTATTTGGCAAGTGCGATTGTTTGATCATTTCTGAACCCTTTTGCCTCTTCCCTTATGCATTCAATTTTAGCTTCATATTTTGAATATGTTTGATTTATGATCTTTCCTGTTGACTGTATTTGCTTGAGAGTTCAAAAGCCTTTTTATCATATCCAAATGGTGCAAGTCTGTATCAATGCATTTCATGAGATGGATGCCTTCATTGTTTTTGTGTTACTGTCATAGTCTACATTTCATAGTGCGAACCTATTTTCTTTTAGATTGTTTCCTCACCAATTTTCTCCACAAGAAAATTGTGTCTGTTTAAATGTTGGAAATGATCCACATCTCTCAAACAATTTCTCTTGCAATAATTCATGAAAAGACATCTTTGTGAGGCATCTATCAAACAAATCACCTTATTGTTTATGATCTTGCTTTGCACACCTATTTACCAGAGCTTCTCCAACCTTAATATCTGACAAAAACTCTCGATTTCATTATGCTTTGGCAGATGTATATTAACTATTCTAGATCTCCCTTTTTGGCATGCGCTGGCAGAATGCTAGCAAAGGCCATTGAATTTTGTTGAAAATCTGTTAATTGCATTTGCTTGAAAGTTACACAGTTCTCAACGAATCCATTTTGTGCATATTCTGCAATCATTGCATTCTAAGAGATTAACTCTCTGAGGCATCAATTAAACAGTTCACATACTTTGTCTATGCATCCAGATTTTTGCATACATATCCATCAGAGATATATCTTCCAATTTCATTTGCTTGAAAGTTTCTAAAGTCTTTTCAACAAATAAAATTTAGTCTATATTCTTATGTGATCTACCGGACTGAGAAGACACATCCATAAAACCATCGTAGGTTTTAGCTGGTGTCTGATGTCAAAGTTTAGGGTGTCCTCAAGTCAATCAAACACACATAATGATCAACTGTAGGCGTAATGCAATAAGGGTTATACATGTGATTGGTGTATGTGCAACTCTCATCCACCGATCTACGTGGCTGCGTGCACTTAGAACCCAAGCGAAGCCTACAATGTTAGAATGTATTCCAGAGTGTTTTATTAATTAAAAAAAAGAGAGCAACCTTGTTAAATCTATTTTGTGTGTATTCTGAAATCCATGAGATGACGTCTCTTTGAGGCGTCTGTCAAACAGTTCACATTCCCTGTCTATGCTTTTGCATTTTGCTTACATGTCTACCGAGCAGTTCCAATGCTTCATCTGGCCAAACTCGCCCCTCCGTTGTGCATCAATGAATGTCCATTACCTGTCCCATAGCTCCCATTCTGTCATACGTTGGGAGGTTGCTGGCGAAGGTTGTTGATTTGGTTGATTTTGTGTACACCTCTTAGTTGTATTTGCTTGAAAGTTTCTAAAGTTCTTTAACAAATTTATTTTATTAACCATTAGGTTTTTTTGTTACTATATGACCATTTTATTATATAATGTTTAGTTCTGGTAAAATATAAATTTTTGGGATTGTTGATATTGTTAAGGTTTAAAACATCTAAGATGCTCTTATTTTCTAATTGTAGTGTTTTGAGAAAATTTTAGGGTTTTCCATATATAAAATAATTAGGGTACCCTTAATAATATAATTAGAGTTGTATGTAAACAACAATGTATATATATTGTTTATTACCTTGCAATAGATAGATGTTGTTTACATTTTGAAGTATAATAATTGTTATTATTAATTATTTAGATTAGTAATGTATTCCCATTTACTATTATAATTATATGGGTAAATTAGTATCTTATTAATTGTTATATAAAAAGTACTCATATATATATGTAATTACATTATTATATTTTGTTTAATTTAAAAGATTATTAGTAGGCTACTGATTATTGTTGGTGATGTAGAAATTAATTATCAAAGTCCTATAGACATAGACTTGCCTTCAAAAATTTAACTAAACATTGTTGAGAACCTTCATTTATAATTATTTAAATATGCTCAGTTATAATTGATGAATCTTTAAATTAACCATAATTAGAGTAATAGTTCTGTTTAAATTTTGATGTTTTGATTTACTTGTAATAAGATTACAAAATGGTAATTTGATGGTTAATGAGTAAGGTTATGATCGAATGGTCGTTATGATTTGCAAGTAAAATGTTTCAAGTTTCTAGAGGCCTAGAATGTTTATGTTTTGATTTCATGTATTGTGTTGATAGGTGTCTTGAGATAATGAAGTTTTAAGAGCATGATGTCACTTGTTTATGTATAAGGATTATGGTATATGATAATGTGAGATGATGTATATTCTGTGTTGTAAATGCATCATGATGAGAAATGTTATAGATCATGCTTGGATGGTGTTATGGGATTTGATAATCTAGATGCAGTGAAGGGGGAGTGGCTTTCAATGTGGGGTCAGGGCCCAAAGTGGCTTGCCAGGTTAACCCATTGAAAGTTGGTAACCAAGTGATAACCTAAAATGAATTAGGGGGAAAAGGGTAGATTCCACATTAAACAAGATAATTGGATTCCTCACCCATGCCTGTAGTGCTAGTTTAGACTAAGGATGGGATGAGAAGGCCTTGTTGGCAAAACCAACTTCCTTATCCCCATGAAAGGAATGGTGGTTCCGCATGTGTCACCCTATGGGGCCTACGTCTAGTGAGAGACTGTCAGGGTAACCATAGATGGGGGCCAGCGTCTGGTCAGAGATTGTGATGGTAACCCATGTTAGGACCATGCGATGACACTTTTCCCTACTGCAGCCTAGCATTCCCTAATTGTGTTCTCCCCATTCGTTGTGTGATTGCCTCTGGAAGTGATGTTTGAGTTGCTTGTGATGTTCATATTGACCCGTGTTGTTTTGGAGTCATGTGTAGTCCTTGCACCTATTAGCCTATTGTCTTCTTGACTGATTGCTGTAGTGGGACCTTATTGTTATCTCCTAGCACAAGGGGTGGACCTTAGGGTTCCACATGGTCGGGTGGTTGTGCTTTATCTCCATTGGTTTCCCTTTCTGTTGTTCCTATGCGAGAAGGATGTATCTCTTATAGCAAATTTTAGATCTTGTACCAGTTTGAGGAGATAATTACTTATGTTCATGTTCTAGTCTTGTATAGCAGTCGAATCATGTACTATAATTTTGATGTATACATTCTAATGTAATCATAAAAGTGATAGTGTAAACAATGTAATGCTGTACTCTCATGTAAGGGAATTTGTATATACATTTGTAGTGTTATACACATGATCTTGATGATTACTTAACTAATGCTATAATATGGAAATGTATGTGTTTAGTCATTTGATGCAATAGATTTAGAATGAACTATGGTTGTTAGTTAATTCATAATTTTTGTTTAGATCTTGTTAATAGTTTGTTAGTAATGCAGCCGTGGAACCCTAGAGGATAAAGCTTAACATAAATGATATGTGTAGATATGATTTACGTTACTTTGTTATCTCTTTTTTTAAAAAAAAATTGTCCTTTTGTATAGCATAGTTGTTTTGTTCTCTAAGAAGTTTCTTGGTGGGGCGTTACAAAAAAATTAACTACATCCATCACTTCCACCTTTTCTAATAATAGGTTCTCATTGTATGTGTTGTAAACAATTAATAATAAGTATAAGAGCATAATAATGTTTCTCCAAATGTATTATGTCATTTTTTATTTTCTAATTTAAATTTTGTTATGTTTTAAGATTGATTGTTTTCATGTCATAGATTTAACATTCTCCACGGACACATCCTTGAGGGTTTTATGTTGTTTCTTATCTTGGAGACATTTCAGGGATGGGGAAATGGGAATAGAATGTCCCCACCCCATCCCTCACTTTTTTTAAATTATGGGACATACTAGGGATGCGCCCTCACTGTGGGGGATGTCTCCTCGAAATGTCCCCTAAAGAGGAACATTAGGGGGACTCCAAGGTGTCCCCAACATTTCCTCTCATACTCTTCAAATTGGTATTTCATCTCAGTCTACCCTATTTTTAAAACGCATATGCATCATTAAAATAGGGACGTCATAGGTGAAAGGTGAAGATAATGAGCATCTACATAATTATGATCCATTGCCATGAAGCACATCATCGTCTCCTTACAATTAGCAGCATGGTCTATAATTATCTTGTACTTTATGTGTGTGGGAGATTGACAAACCCTCTCCAATAATAGTAGAGTAGAATAAGATAAGCAAACAAGAAAGACACATATATTGTAAAGGTTGGGAGGCATTAGAGAGCCATTGCTAGGCATACATACCAAAATTTAAATCAATTATTATTTCTGCATAATTGCACTCTCTTGTTTTAGTCCTTTGTGTTTTCCTTTTTTCTTGTGTATTGCTAAGCCCAATACTTTCTACCTACTAACTTCTTTTTTGTTGTTTGTTCCCATGGTATTGTTTTTAAATTATAATAAGAAGAATATTGTTGTCATATGTTACATGGGTTAAGATGTTAAATTTATTTACCAATTTACATTCTAGAGATGAAACAGAGATAATGGTTTTCAATATTTATTATTTTTACTATTTTAGTTCATCTTTTATAAAGAAAATAATAAAATATATTATTCTTTTCAAAATGAAAGTGAGAATAAAATGAATAAATAGTATAAGCATTTAGGATAAGTTTTGTATATTTTATGTAAATTATGGTAATATTAATATATAATAATTTTAAATTTATATATTATTGTATATTGTTATAGTCATCCCCACCATCCTTTTACTGTCCCTAATGAGAGATTCTTTAGAAGATGCAAATGCTTTTTGGAATTAAGAACTCTACTTTATAAAATAATTTTGAGGTGTGACTCCTTTCCAACCACATTTTCTTATTTGTATCATTTGTATCTTAAAATTACTCCTTTAATGAATTTTTCAAATACTCAAAACTAAAGTACCTTGACAAACCCCCTTTCTAAAAATTTTAGTTAAGAACTCCTATTCATAAAATAATTAATTCCAAATTTCAATTTTTTAATTATGGTTTCAATTTTTGAAAATTTTTTGGTCTAAGTTTAACAAACATAATAAGTTCTAAATCACCACATCTACACAAAAAACATGTATCATTTTATGGTCTTTAGTCCAACTACATCTAGTTATTTTTAAATTTTTGCACATAGCATTAAAGTATTTACAACCCTCATCCACTAAACCTTGTTGATTGCATACTAGTAAAAAACAAGTAAACCTTATGGAGTCAAGTTGGGTTCCAAAGTGTTTCATTAGTTCAAAAAACTTGAGAGCATCCTTACAAAAGCCATTTCGGGCATATCTTGCAGTCATAGTGTTCTATGAGATCACATTTCTTTGAGATATATCATCAAACAATTCACATGCCTTGTGTATGCTTCCACATTTTATATACATGTCTATCAGGGAACATGCAGCAACTACAACATCTAAGAAAAAATAACTTTCAATTATGTTTTGATGGATGTTTATACCCTATTTTAAAGCTCCCATTCTAGCACAAGCTAGGAGGATGTTGAAAATGTTGTGGAGTTAGGCCTTACACCTACCAATTGTATTTTCTTAAAGTTTTCTAAGGCCTTTTCATTAAATCCCATTTTTAGCATATCCTATAATCATTCTGGTCCATTAGACCACATCTCTTTGAGAATTTTGTTAAATAGTTCACATGCCTTGTGTATGCTTCCAGATTTTGCATACATGTCTGCTAGGGTGCTTGCAACAACATGGAACAAAAATCTAATTTTAATTATGCTTTTATGGAAGTCCATCCCTTATTTTAAAGCTCATATTTTGACACTAGTGAGGAGGATGCTAGAAAAGGTTGTGGAGTTTGTCTCTATGCCTTCCAATTTCATTTGCTTTAAGGTTTCCAAGGCATTTTTAACAAACCCATTTTTTGTATACCCTGCAATCATTGTCGTCCATGAAACCATGTTCTTTTGAGGTATTTCGTCAAACAATTCACATGCCTTGTGTATACTTCCACATTTTGCATACATATGTACTAGAGAATTTGCAACTACTATGTCAAACAAAAGTTGCCTTTCCATTATGATTTGATGGATGTCCATACCTTGTTCTAAATGGTGACTTTTGTACAATCTTGGAGGATGCTGGGAAATGTTATGGAAACTAGATGTATACCTCTTGATTATATTTGCTTAAAAGTTTCTAAACCTTTTTCAACTAAACCACTTTGTGCATATAGTTCATTATCATCATATTCCATGAGACCACATTTATTTGGGGTGTTTCACTAAAAAACCTTAAAGCCTCATAAAGAACACATTTTGTGCATATCCCACAATCATGGCATTCCATGAGACCAAACTTTTTCTATGCATTTATCAAACAATTCACGTGCCTTTTATATTCTCTTGCACTTCAAATGCATATCTACCAGCGAATTTGTAACTACAACATTTGATGAAAATCCACTTTCTATTATGCTTTCATGGATATCCATACCCTATTTTAGAGCTCCCATTTTAGCACGGGCTGGTAGGATATCGGCAAAGATTGTGGAATTTGGATTTACACTTGCCCCTCACATTTGCTCAAAAGTTTCCAACACCTTTTCAACAAACCCATTTTGTGCATATCTTGCAATCATTTCAATCCATGAAACCACATAACTTTGAGGCACATTGTTAAACGGTTTAATTACTTTGTGTATTCTTCAACATTTTGAAAACATATCTACAAAATGAAAGAAAAAATAAAACAAAATTATATAAATTGTAATGTTCTTCTTGTATCAACTACATAGTTAAGGGAATGAATTAAAACAAATGCAATAGAGACATTTAAAACATCAGAACCTACACTGCATTCATTTATTTGTTCATTGATTAAGACACATAGTGAGAGAGACACCACATAGAGTAGTGATTAGTAATGGTAGAAGAGGAAATAAAGAAAGAATAAAAATTGCTAGTCGGCACCACTGTAAATTACATTATAACAACAATTGAAAAGAGAGTTTGTGTCTATGCGTGTATAGAGTCTTTGGCATAGAAATATTTCATGGCACCATAAAATCTCTAAAACACACATACTTCAAAGCATCATCAATGGGTTGTTGGGATTAGGTGTATCATACATCTTGCATGTCGTAATGTTTAGATTAATTATTTTATTATATTTATTTTTTATTTGTGTCTCATTTGGCAAATGGGATTTCCCACTTATGACTTGGCCATTATGCCATGTGTATGCCTTTGTATGAAGTGTATAGGATTTTGTAAGAGCATCTAATGTCACCATGATGTGTAAGAGCATCTTATGACATTGTAAGATGTGGGAATTACATATGGCAAATTCTATGATGCATGTAAGAGCATGATTATAGGGAGTTAGAAAGTGAACCAAAAATCTTGACCAATATTATGACAGTCTATGATCTATGTCATAAGCATCTTTCTAAAATAGATATATTCCAAAAGTTGGGCACCAAAGTTGGTGGGTTGAATATGACAAGTTTATGACATGACTATTTTTAGTGTGTTGGACCCATCATGGGAAAGGAGCATTGGAATTGGAGTCATGGACTTTGGGAGCCATACTACCCTTGGTTGGCTTATGGTTTTTTTAAAATCATTTGTGGTTTCCCTATTGGGTGGTTGCCTATTTATTTAGGTGCTTGGGTATAGAAAGGATATATAGTTTTAAACATAGAAATAATGAACACTCAACCATAACAATGCATATACCATGGGAAAACCCTTTGGAGAAAATTTCTTCCTCTAAATCTTGAAACAATTGTATTATTAGCAACACAAAGAGGGCTACAATACAAATCTAGGCCTAAGCCTTCATGAGATTATACTAGCATATAGATCTAGAGATATTCTAGTAGTATAACAATACTTGTAAAACTGAACTTTGAAACCTCCATCTTAAGCACCTAAAAAATAGAAGTAATACATGAAAAAATCAAATGGTAATTAGGAAATAATGAACTAAAACTACCCAAAATGTGGCACGCAAATCCTAAGTCAAAATCCAACACCCAAATCTCAAATGAGTCCAAAGGCTAAAAATAACATGTATTCCTTACACCTATCATAAGCTCATCATAATCCACTCACCAACTTTGGAATTCCATTTTGGATCCATTATGTCCATTCAAAGACGCCTTATGATGTGTCATAACATAAATCATAAGTTGGTCAACAAGTATAACTCCCTCTTACAACTCTCTTATGTGTCATAAATGCTCTTACATTTTTTTATGGGAGGTCTAACTTCTTAAGGCCATAAATTTTGATCTAAGCAACCGATTGATATCTTTTTTAAATTGAATTTCTCTTATAGCTCCATATTAGTGTAACCCACTTTCTCTAGTTACATCTTGTTTCAATATTTTTTGGGGTTGAAATTGACCTTTATAGCCTAGAAATTGCATTTATTTGCTTTATAGACTAAATCTTGCATTTTTGTGTTCTTAATATTAGGATGCAAGGTTGAAACACATTCCCTAACATTATCCCACTTCTTAAACATATTGAAATAGAAAAGGGAATACCAACACTATCAACTATCTACTAGGGGTTGAGAGGCCTGTAGCCTTACTGCACCACTTGAACTTTTCTATATTGACTAGCTTTGTTAAAGCATCTGCAACATTGTCCAAAGTATCAACCTTCTCCAACATCACCCTCCCATCCTCCACCATATCATAACAAAATGATATTGTACATCAATGTGCTTCATTTGTATGTGAAAGGTTGAGTTCTTTTCCAAGTTGATGGTATTTTGATTGTTGCAATAAACTTTGACTACTCTTTGACACAACTCAACATCTGAGCACAATCTCAAAAGCCATATAAACTCTTTATAGGCATGAGAAGCTTCCATGTACTCTACCTTAGTAGTGGATAAAGAAACCATAACCTATCATGTACTCATCTAACTCACTATGCCACTGAATAAGCTAAAGACATAGCCACCATTAGACCTTCTGGTGTTAACATCTCCTACCTAATCTAAGTCCACATAACCCTAAATATCCATTGATCACTATAGATCTCCTAAGGTATCTCCTCCTTGATAATATATGGAGTACTCATAACTACCCACAAATATCTGAAGACCCTCTTCATTGTTTCCTATTGACCTTGTTCAGGATTGGCCATTAAATGGCTCAAGACTCCCATTGCTTGGGTAATGTCTGGTCTAGTGTAGACACTAGCATAGGGAACAACACTCATGTCCTCCTTGTCTACAAATGTCAAATAACACTACTCAACTAAAAGCTTTGTTGCCACATAAATAGGAACACTCACTAGTTTATTTCTGACCATACCAAAATATTGTAAAATAAAGTTAGCATACTTCCTCTAACTCAACCAAAATTCTCTACTATCTCTATCCCATGTAATCTCCATCCCTAAGATAAACTTAGTGTTTTTGGGTTGAAGAGGGGGGAAATAGGGTTTTAATGGTTTATGCACAATCCTCCTTTCCCAACAAACATTCTAAGGGCATATCAATCGATTTGAATCTCCACTAAGCGAGAGTAATCACCTATCAGGTTGGGATGCCACTTGGGAAGCTATGGATCCTCGAATGTGTCAAACACTATTTCAATTTAATGCTCAATTGTACTTAAAACCCTAAATATGCAAATCAATAAGCAAATTATCAAATTACGGTAAATCCTTTCACACTGAGATAAGGGACAGAGATATTTAACTCATTGTTTTTTAAAGTTTAGAAGGTAGAGAAATCGAGGACACGGGGACTAGCACCTAAGTCCAAGGTACCTATTTCTTTGCAGAATCCTGATCTCCTTCCAACACTGATCTGCAATGCAACTTTCGTTTCTAGGAATTCAACTGTGGAGGACACGGGGACTAGCGCCCTACTCTAGGAAACGCTCTAGTGTGCTGCTTCTTTTCAGATCCCGAATCCTTGATGTCTGCCACTCCTTTCTGCAACTCCACTTCATAGAACTCGATACCTATAACTTGCAATCACAAGGAGTGTGGGAGGGGGTTGTGGTGTTTACAGGCTTGCCTCAGTCAAGCCCCATAGAGACATTCAAGTCTTTCGAACACCGTTGTCAGATGAAAGTGCGTATCCCGGCGGCATAGAAGAAAAAATCCAAATGATAAATGATTGAAAACACAATAGATATCACCTTGTAGTGAAGATCTCATGGAAGGAAGATGATCTTCATGACATAAGGAGATGGATGTCAAATTTGCAAATACACACAATAACAATGCTCTATTCTGCAACACAATGAATATTTTGAATGCTCTATGATCACAAGTATACATCAAATCCACCTAGTTTCCATCTAGTTTGTAAATGAAACCTAATCATGCTTATAGGCAAATACAAAGATTCCCTCTAAGAATTTCATAATTTAAACTTTAGATGTCAGCATAGGACCCAAATATGAGTCACTAAACCGACATTTGAAATTAGGGCAAACCCAAAATAGGGCTAGACTAGGGTGCTAGCGCCCAAGTCCACCCTGCCATTTTTGCTCAATGATCATTAAATTAGCACCCCCTAGGTCCTATTTGTCACAAGACCCAAGGGTTTTCTCATCGAGAGTCAGAAATAATATGCAAGATGCTCTAAATACAAGAACAGGACCCAGGAGCTAAACCTTAAGAGGGAAAAGCCCCCAAGGGGACATTTTCTGACATAACAATTAGCCCCTGGACTTTAATGTATGTATAAACGCAAGGCCAATACATGCATTAAAGTATGGTCAACAAATGTCACAAACACGCTAGGCATGGAGAAGACATGCCAAACACATTGAAGACAGTAATAGGCATGTAAAACACGAAGAAGATAATTACAATCATGCAAAACACAGAGAAGACAACATTGAAGACACGCAAAACACAGTGAATGTAATGATTATTTTCTTTTTTCATTTTCATATATATGAAATGTAGAATGCAAGTACAAGGAAAGTAAACACACAACCCTAAATGAAGGAGGGACCCATCGCCACCAGTCTTTAGACTGTACATGGGGCAATAGACACGCAATACAAATCTCAGAGTACAAGAGAGACTCATCACCACTGGTCTTTAGACTGCACTTGAGAACAAACATGCCATACAAATCAAGCACACCATACAAATCCCAAAGCATAGGAGGGACTCATCGCCACCGGTCTTTAGACTATGCTTGGGAACAAACATACCATACACACACACATAGAAGACACGACAGACAAGCGATGGAATGTACCTATTTCTAGGTTCATCACCATCTCAAGCACATTACAGGACACATCGATGATTGGGCTTCTCCACAACAATCATTGAAGACACGCTTAAGGGTTATGATAGTCTCAAATCCGCTCCACGCCTGCTTAGAGGACTTTTTGAAAATGATAGGATTGTGCACTCTCCTCAAGAAATATGCCATCCACGCCTCATACGGAGGGCTTAAGATAAAAAGGATATGCATGATATCCTACCTCCGTAGAGGGCTTAAGTGATTGCAATAGATTCAAGATTCATGAACACACATTGCTAGTATCTAAAACAGACAGCTTACCTTATATATGCCCCCACCTTAAGGTGGTTGATGTCGTGTATCGATATCAAGCACGTTAAGGTAGGAAGAAAACACACAAGGGAACACGAGCTCTCGCAAAGCCCATACCCCCCAGAAGTGACATGTACTTTACAATCGCCAAATGTTCCCACAAACACACAATTCCCTACAAGAAAAGGTGTTAGCATCCATATAATCATGATAATCAATAATGCATATGATCATTCGCATAAGGAACTGAGGTATGCAAGATTCAAGATAGATAAAGTGCACGGAGCAGCAATATTGTTATGTTTTGTAAGTGCAATAAGATAGCATCAAGATCACATGGAGTGATTCTACTAGCCAAGCGTCGAATAATATATAACAACCCCATCGTCATGTATGGACTTGGTCCATTTTTTGGTTACTTGCGAAAGGGACACTAGGTCTGCATCAGTGTAATATGTTTTTCATCATCTACCCGCTAGATAGAACCACTAGAGGAAGGGAAATAATAAATCAAGAGAGGAGAAACAAGTGTCTTAAGGACAGTCACGTAGGAGGGTGCCCCCAAGTCACCAACCGTAACGCTATGTCCGTAAGACACAACAACAACAATGAAAATAGAGGAGAAGCAATATAGAAGAATGATGATACAAATAAAAGGTTCACAACAGAGGTGGTCTCCCAGTATCTTTGACCTTACGAGAGTATCAAGGGTCAGCATATGAGGCCTAAACAACACAACACATCATGGGGGAAACACATCACGGAGGTAAAGGGTTAGAAATACTTACTTGTAGGGATACCCAAACTATGGGTTGTCATCGAGCAAATCATCCTCTTCCCAATCTCGAATGCTAGAGGAAAGAGGTGTGTAAGGTACCATAGCGCAACTTTTGTTCTTATCTTGCAATTCTTCAGTGTTGAGGTTTTCTATGTTTGTTTCAATGTTAGGTTGACTATTTTCTTGTTGAGCAGCAAGTCGTTGGGCAAAATCTTGTCTTTGCCTTCTCCTTTCTTTTGCTTGTCTATTCCTTCTTGTTTTAGCACTTACTTCTTCAAAGGCATCATCATGTTTTTCCATAGGGTTTCTCATATTAGAGGAGGAAGCACCATGTTCAAATTTCATTGGTCTCAGTGGAATGTTTTGTTGTCGATGAAAACCTTCCAATCCTTGTAAGGATGTCAGAGGAGGAACCTCAGGGTAGATACCATCTCTCCGTGGATGAGGTGAGTTATGAAACTTTTCCTTATCCACATCTATCACACCAATTATCTCATCATATCAATAGTAGTCTTGTGTTCATTTTCCTTTTGCTCTAGGGGGATCCTCAAACACATGTTGTTCATCCCTCATTGTTTGTAAAGGAGGCCTGGCCACTCTAGCTAGTTGTTTTGCTTTGTATCATCTGTAATTTAGGAAGGATTGGTCTCTTCATGGCTCAGGTTATGTTTCAGGTTGCGGACAAAAGTAATCAAGGGTGAAATTATTGCTCTTAGCTAGAGGTTGGTATGTGTTACGACGGATAGTACAGATATCTCCATACAAAGAGAATTTTAGGCATTTATGAATAGTTGAAGGGACAACATTCATAGCCTTAAGCCATGGGTGTCCTAGTTTTACATTAAAGAGGTCAGATAAGGGAATAACATCAAATAACTTATCCACAACTTTGTCATAAACTAAGACTACCAGTTTTATCAATCCAAATATTTTCATCAAAGATCCATTATGTGTTTTAATTCTCAAATATGATGGGTCATAATAGTTTTGTGCCAAATCATGTTTAAGAAGGAACTCTTCTATAACCACATTAGTCATGTGTGTTGATAACTGAGAGGGGGGGGTGAATCAGTTATCCTAATAATTTAACTTTCTGTGCTTTCTTAACAGTTAATGCAACATCAGAATCTATAAGCAAGCAACTATGAGATGTAAATAACACCAATGCACATGACACAATGATTTTGACGTGGAAACCCTGTTAAGGGGAAAAACCACGGGGCGATTAACCCAAGATATTATTCTTTGTTAGAAGAATAGAAGGTACAAAATGGCACTTGCCAATTAGGGCTTACTGCCCGAGCACACTACTCACAAGAAGCTTACTGCTTACAAGAGACTCACTGCCTACAGAAAAGGAAGGTAACTCAATGTTTGAACTGAGGAGAAGCATCCACACATGCTGAGATTCAGTTCCAGTTAAGCTCAATAAACTGATCTGCTGCACTTCATTATTACTCTCTTTTGATGCAGCAATACTGTCACATTCTGGATCTCTTTTACTATCTTTACTCTGCTCTGCTACTTATCTTCCCACCTTTTCTTCACATACACTCACTTCACATCTAAATCAATCATGTATATATATCCTCACAAGTGATTTCATCACCTTTCTAGTCGGCATCCGGAATAGTCAATATTTTCCTCAAACTCTGGTCTATCGGCTGAATCCTTGCATGCCAAGTAATGCGGATCAAGGATATACTTGTAGAAGTCATCAATCATGTCAACCAATCATAACTTAGGACTTAAGAACCTTTACCATCATCAGTAACACATCCGGAATAATATCTGATGTTCTGCCAATCAGTTCTACATTGTCACTTGGGAACCCGACACTCAAGTATTCATATCTCTTTATCCTTTCAACACCAGAGGCTAAATTCTTGTATTCTACTAGTTAAGGTACTCCTCTTGACTTCCCCAAATCCACACTTCACTGAGATACTTCTACTAAGAGATCCAGACTTGTCTGTTAGACCTTACTGACTACTCTGTTCTTGCTTACCGGACCTCAACACTTCTTCAATCTAACTTCGGTAAGGACTCATCATGTCTTGCAGATGTGTGGGATAACCTTTGTTGCCATCAATGACAACATTCATAAATCCATATAGTGTCTCTTGCCAACAATCTCCCCCTTTGGCATTGATGGCAACACTTAGTGAAAAATGACTGCTATACTCCCCCTTGGCTGATGCTCTATCTCTATGTACATTTTCGAAGCTCCCCCTAAGTTGGATTCCTAATTTTTCACTATTTCTCACTCCCCCTTTGACATCAATGGCAAAGGGTAGGGTCCGTACACCAAAATTTTCAAAATTTCAACTATACTTAGCCGCATAAGTATATACATATAGCATACTTACATATACTGAAGTATGTCTGCAAAAGTTGTCTTCAATTGGATGAATTCTGTAGCCAAACTTTGCTTCATTCTTTCCAAAATTGATATATGACCGCTCAACAGGAATGCAAATGCATCTGCCCTTTTTAGATCTGTCGGATCACTAGTCTGGGCTGTGGTCAGAGCTTCTTTTATGGCCTCATGCATGGCCTCTAACTTAGGGATAATTATCCCTCTGAGTTCACCCAACCTGTTTATTCTATTTTTCTTTTCCTTCTCCAACTTCTTGATTTCATTCAAGACTGCAATAGTCTGACATTCTGTATTTAGTATGGAAGATGAGAGAGGATCAAAATTCTTTGATAGATTTGTCAGTTTGACCTCCTGTTCTTTTACTTTCTTCTCAATGTCCAGTGTTACTTTGGACCATGATAAACAAAATTTGTACATTTCTCCGCTGTCTTTGAGAGCATTTTCTAAGCTCTTTATCCCTATACTCATATTCCTCCTATCATTAGTTATTAACCCTTGTACCTCTGATAATCTTTTTGTCAAAAATTCCTTCCGGACCTTATCTTCTGCTGACTTCTCTAGGGAATCAAAATGTGTGCTAACACTATTGACTAGAGTTTTAAGATTACCAGATGAGGAGGCTAAGGGATCTTTCTGAAAAGATGGCATAATCTTTTCTAATACTCCGGATGCAGCTGTTATAAGCTCACAGTCTTCCATGTGAGACTTTAGGAGTTTTTCTTTGGCCTTTGCATTAGCAAACGAAGCTATCTTCATTGTTTGTACCAGAGATAGAGAGTCAAAATCAAGTGGCCCTTTTAGTAGTTCCAGTTCATCAATCTCCATAGTTTCTTTTGTCAAGAAGTCCTTGAAAGATTCTGTAGTGTCTCTTGCCGGAGACAGATTCTTCTTTTCTTCTGTAGTCACAGAACTATCTCTTGGAGCTTTCTCTTCTTCCACAACCTTTGTACTGTTATCTTCTTTTTCCTTCACCGCTGCTTCTTTCTCCTCTATTCTTTCTTCTCCTTTGGATCCGGAGTCAGCAGGGAAAACTGGAGGAGTGATATTTGTCTAGTCATGCACTTCCTTTTTTGGAACAGAGGATTCCAAGTCCTTATCCTTTTCTGTACCGGTGACCATTACTTCTTCTGCCATTTTCTCAGTGGACTCTTCTGCAACATTTGTGGCTGAGGGATCAGTACCTAAGTCCTCTATAATCAGAATGTTGAAACTTTTGTATGCATTCCGGAGGATCTCTTCTGTCTCTTTTACAACTTTATCAGTCTCTCCGAGCATCAATTGATTCATTCTTGCTTTGCTCCGAAATTCATCCTTGCAATCCTTGAAGATCATGTGCATTTGCTTTGGATCAATTGAAGGACATAGCTGAATGGCTATCTGTTCCCGGATCTCAAGATCTTTTGCCATGGCATTATTCTTTCTTATTTCTAACTCTTTTTCTAGGCTTTTGGGAATAAGAGATATAATTTCAATAAAAGCCTTGTTGTAAATGTTTAGATACTTAACTGCTGCTTCTTGCAAGATCTTTTGGTCTGCTTCATTGTAAGCATCATAGAATTCAGTCATTGGCTGAAGGTTTCCATCCACAGTGACTGATTTAATGACATCATCTAAAGACAAAGTGGGTTTTTCTATAAATTCTTCTGCCTTTTCTCCTTCACCTTGACCGGTAGAGGATTCACCGGATGTTTTCTTTTTCTGCTTCTTCATTTTCTTTATCTCCTCATCTGATTCAGTTTCTTCATCATCCTTCTGACTGATATAAGACCTTGTGGCCTTTGTTTTAGTTCTTTCCTCTCCTCTGCCAGATGATTTTGCTTCTGGTTTTGATGTCTTTGAGATTTTGTCCATGGTAGGTGCAGACTTTTTAGAGGATCTTGTCCGGGTGGGGGCTTCTACTGGATTACTTTCCTTTCCAGCTTCTTCCTTCTCTTTTTCTACTCTTTCCCTCTTCTCCCTGTTAGTATCAAGTGCTTCTTTTGATATGCCAAATCTTTTGGCAACATCTTCTACTTCTTTTCTCACTTTTCTCTTCATCTCTGGTTGTCTAAGTTCCACATGGACTTTCACACTCAGTTCTTCAAAGGTTTCAAATCTTTCTGCCTTTGGATCCTTTGGCTGGCTCAACATGTGTTGGATATGTAGTTCCACAATTTGTTCATCAACTTCATACCCCATAGGCATGATCCAGACTGTCCTTGGCTCCACTGCCTCCATTAGGCATTGATCAGTGTCTACCATGAAGCACACTGTATCTTATAAACCAATTCCAAAAAAGCCTCTTTCTAGCTTAAATGATGACCAAACAAAGCAAGAAGATCCATAAAAATAGCCAACCATTATTTTTTTAGCAAACATGCATCCTCAAAATAAGTGCTTCATATTTTCATCCAAATGACAAAAAACATTTAATTGGTTGAATAGAAAAACATGTTAATCTTTCACCAACTGGAAATTTATAATTTAATAACTTCCAAGCAAGTATTTGAGCATCTAAACCAGCCTTATACTTCCAAATTTGACCACTCAACTTGATCCAACATTTTTTTATTTATTTGATAGGTAAAGTGAGGATGTGGGCCCTCTCCCTTTTTTTATTAACTAGCAAAAAGTAAAGATGCATTCTTCATAGCAGAAGGGTTGATTGTAAAATGATCCCATTCTAATTGCATTACAATGCTATATGTAGCTTTAGTCATAATCAAAATCTACCATTGTAACTAGCTAAACTAAACTTGTCAACCAAGTAAATATTTCTGAAAAGCCTAATCTTTGACAAAATTGCCTAGTACCTATATTTGGGACTGGTATTAACATTTACGTTTTTCATGTATGTATAATATGACCTAACCTAATATAACTATGGGATAAAATTTACTATAACAAACCAAATATTAAAGACATAAGAGAGCCACTTGAGCATGAACTAGCCAACAGACCTTAGCATTTGCCTTCCAGGCCATAGGATCCATCCTCCATCTTCACCAGAACTGCTTTGCATGTTATGAAGCTGATGGTCTTCTCTGCTCTGGCAACTGAAAATCATTCTTGTGAAAGAGATCTTTTGATAGGGTAGAGGAGGTTGGCCATATCTATAGCTAATCGGCATCCTTCAATCCAACGTCCCTCCTATAAGAAGTTTTGGATGACAACTACCTCCTTCACCATAGCCTCCAAGAAAGTCTCCACAACATGAACTGTGTGCATCAACGCGAGGCCTCTAAATTTTAAACCTGACATGGCAATGAATTTAGCCTTTTTGCACTGGCATTATCGATAGCAACCTCTAAACTAGTGAAAAAATTCTCCCATATGTAAAATTTTCCAAGTGCTTTCACCATCTCCTTATCTCCCAAGATCTTGAGAATGTTATTGATACACTTTGAAGCTATCTCTAAATTCAGTTCGTGTCGGAGCCTACTTTCTATTTAATCTCAACCAAGAGTTTCTATGATGGCATCTCAAACATCTTCTTCCTAGAAGAAGAAAACCTTCTTCAACCTTGATGGGGTGATCTCCCCAAAGAAATCCATCTGCCAAACTATTTACCCTAGAATTATCTCCATTCTTGTGGTAGATAGGAAAATGTAGAGTAGTTTAAAGGGAATGATATGTGATGAATGAGCCCATCAGTGTATGAAATAAATCTAGGTGCCTTGCAATAATTACCATAACACCTCGAACGTGGATCTGTATACACTTACATCAATTTAGGGTGAGGCTTGTCTCACCCTCTTTTAATCCACATGTGACTAATTCTAGCCATCTCTTGTAATGATTAGAAGTTATAATGGCCTCCATTTGGTCAACACCCTAATTGGAGAGAGAATTGGTCATGTTTTCTTCTCGGTAGCAATGTGATACCATGAATTCCTCCAATGTATCTAAGATTGATATTATTTCTTTCATAATGTTTTAAATTTTCCAATTTAGAGAGGCCCTCTTCTTTAGATATTATAGAATAACATGTGAGTCTCCTTCAATAATCGCCTCATTCTAGAGGTAGGATTTGAGCAACTACAGTACTAGTAGGAGGGCCTCTGCTTCTAATTCGTTATTGGTGCCTGGTTCCAATTTCTTTGATGCTACCTTGATTAGAGAACCCTTAGAATCTTTAATTATGCAACATGCCCCTGAGAGGCTTGGGTTGCCTCTAGAGGCCCCATCAAAGTTCATTTTTTAGAATTCCAGCAGAGGAGATATATACTTGACTTTGGATTTATCCTTAGATGTAGAATTTGATGTGGCTAGCTCATTTGTGGGGTTGATCTAACATTTATTATTGAACTTACATTTCCATTTAATATTGAGATAGGGAATTAATCATATTTTGAGAACAAGAGGGAGGTATATTTTCTTAAATGGGAAGAAAATGTAATGTCCCCAACTATTTTTTTTGAAATTTTACATTTGAATGATGTAAATACAAACCCTTACACTTTTTGATCATCTAGATCTTGATGTGGGCAAGGTGAGAGCATACAATGTTTGGAAATACTATCTATATGTATGTAATGTTGGAAAAGTAAATAGACAGCATAACCAAATAGATCAACACCTCTTTGATGTGCAAGTATGCTTGAATGCACAAGCCACTGATAGATTACAAGTAGGTTCGATCACCAACAAGCAAGTCTAATTAGTGCCAAAATAGGTTAGAAATAAAATGCAGATGCAAAGGGGATCTGGTGGTAAAACTTATAGGATCTTTACAATTATGAAATGCAATGCTATCTAGTAGTACTACCATTAAGATTTACAATAAATATGAAATATGAAACTATTGATGAATTATCGCTGAAAACATTAATAGCAACACACTAAAAAATTATTCTAATCAGCAAATTATCACTAATGTAGTAAACATTAGTTCAAAAATGAACAATAATATAAAATATTGTCAAGCCAATGGCATGACCTGACTAGAAATCTGGTAAGATGCAAACAATTTACTATTCTAAAGGCTACAATTTGACACAGGAAGCTGATGTAGACTAAACCAACTCCCAAACTGTTGAATATCACTGAAAACTAAATTAAACAACCCAAAATTGCAATTGTATGACCCCTATAAATCATTACCCATTGTTTCAATACAAATTAGAACTGTATGGAATCCTAGTATAGTGGTATGGCTAGGTCAAAGACTATAAAACATTGTCCCAAACAATAGTGTGATTCATTCCATGTATTCATATGCCTCTTCTTGACATTGTACAACCAACAAACTCTAAAATAAATAGCAATTAGATTTGCATAAGAAAATGAATTCATGAAATCTCAATAACCCAACTGAAACACACCAAAATTCTACACAAACACACTAAAATATAACTCCAAAATAATCTAAAATTGGAAACTACAAATGTTCATCTCATTGATGATTCTTGAATGAAACCACTCAATTGGTCAGGAGGGTTTTCATCCTTGAAACCAAAGCACATAGGTTATCCCTGGATGGAATCACTCAATTAGCTAGAAGGGTGTTCGTCCTCAAAATTGATCTTGCCAAAAGGGTTTTTGTCCTTAGGCAGGAAGAAGATGAAAATAGTTCAATCTTTAAAACAAAGGGTTTTCTCAAATTCAAAAATAACCTCTTTATGTTCTAATTTCCTTCTTTTATAGGCACTTTTAGGGTAACTAAATATTATCTCATTCATTTTCACTTTTCCCTTCAATAAAAAATAAAGTGACTTTCAAATATTTTAATTTGATAATACTTTTAATTCTCATTTTCAACTTCACTTTTATGACCCACGTTTAAAACAACTTTTTAAGTCATCACTTTGTACCCCATGCCTAGTGTTATCAATTTTGGTCCTCTTTTAAAAACACTTTATGATTTTGCCCACCCTTATTTTAAATAATAACTAAAAATAAGTTACCTTAAGACAACTTAAGTTAATTATTTAATTATTTTTTCCACATCATTCCCAAAGTCTATGGAAACTATTAAAATGGGTCAATTATACTTTCCTCATAACTCCACCAACACCTTGAGTGCATAGGTCTTCCATCCATAAAAAGTTCGTGTTCTCCAAGGATGATGGAATGGACCAAAAAATGGACATTACAAGTCCTCCCTCCCCAAAATTGCTTGTCCTCAAGTAATAACAAATTCACTCATCAACTTCATCTAACTAAATCATTTTGTAAATACCAAGATCCCAGATAAATCTTGGGAATTTGCAATTCTCAATCCTCAAACCTTCATGTAATGTAGTCAACTTGTGTTGTGCTTCTTTGATATAATTTAGAAACCCTTCACTAGGGGAAGGCTCTAAAATTATTTCAATGAGAAAATCATCTAAATTTTCTACCTGATAATTAATTATGAACCAGTTAAGATCTAGAAAAGGATTGAAAATCATCCTAGTCTTCAGCTTGGAAATTAGTTTCTTGATTAGACAACTCTCCATGTTGACCTAATTCTATACAATCTTCTGAAACCATCATTTTTTATTCCCTTACAAATGAATCTTCAAAATAGTCCTTGGTTGAACTATGCTCAATGGTGGGTTCATCAAACCTTTCCCTCAATGCAATTAAGACCTTTTCTACAAATCTGATGGCAGTATCTCTATCTCTTATCAAATGTAGGTATTTAGATTTTATTGTTTCTAATGCCTTCTTCACTACTTGTAACTCACTTACCTCATCTGTTAGGTCTTTCTCCTTAATCTAAACTCTCTTAGTCATAATGATAGCTCTTCAATGAGTCTTTTTGTGCTATCCAACTCCCTTAGGACTTCCATCTCTTTCTCTTATGGTACCAACAATTATTTCTTCAACACATGCAACTCCTTGGGCCTCTGCTTAATGTCTAAAAAATTACTTTTATTTTCTCACTCTTGGTTGCAAACACTAACTTTTCTACATGAATTTATCTTTGAAGTATCTTCATTGATAGGAAGAAAATAAGTTGTAGGTGCAACAAGATTTTCAAGACTTACTAAGTTACCTTTCCTCATGTGAAAAAAATCTATATATCCAAGCTGATGAGATTCTGATGTTGTAGATTTCTCATTATCCTTTTCCTCTTTGGAAACAATCTCACATGATTCAAGAAAGTTATCCATCCAAGGAGAGTCCTTAATCCCTAGATTTCGACTCTCTACCAAGGAAAACAATACTACTTGTGAATTCATTAATTCACAAGCATCATATGTTTGTCCATTAGCTACCTCCTTCCAAATTTTATCCTTCACATTCTTGTAAGTTGCCTTGTAAACTCCTTTAGTCAAAGGAATGACAGCACCATGAACAAGGAGTGAACCAATGAGATGAGGCATTAGGTGATAACCCATTGTTTTCTTCATTTCAAACTTAGACATCAGATGTCTCAAAGTATCATTGGATCCCACACTCTTATGTATAAACAACTTCCAACTTGTACAAAAGGATCTATGTACACTTTGCTACATGTTGTGTTCCTCAACCAATCACTCTCATGATGACCAAAATCATGCAGTGACCTCAAACTTCTGCTAGAATCAACTCTACAATCAACATTCTCTTCTATGGCATACCTTTCAATAGAATTTGTCTAAAAGGTAATCTGACAATCTTCTTGAATTTAAAACATCCTCATAAGTTCTAAATTATCATCATGGAAATAATCCAAGTGCTTATCAATAGTTGCTGATCTAAAATTTTCATCAAGCTTAAAATCAACATTCTGCTCTAGTGCATGCTTCACAACCAAATCTTTTTGGAAATCAATCTTTGGGAGATTGATGAGTGCATCTTGAACATGAATATTTTTTTCACTTGTGCATTCATCAAGGGATGTTTATTTGACTCTATTAACATAATTCTCCTACTGATTTGGAAACTCAGAAGTCAATAAGATAACAGTTTCTTCATTAAATTCCATATTTTCCACCTGAATGGTGGATTCCTCTAAGGTTTGATTCCTTTCAATTTCTTGCATCTCTATCTCAAGCTCCATAACAAATTATTGTTTTTTTTATGCTAACATCCCTTCTTCCTTCAACTCATGTTCTACTTCTTCCTTGACCTTAACTTGAAGTTGTGGATTAGGAATATCCATCACAATTTCTTCCTTATCCTTCTCTTATAATTCTGGCTCATCTGGTTCCACATTCTTTTTAGGTTTTTTGCCTGAAACTTCTGATTATTCATCAAATATCACTTCCACATAGTGAAGATTTCCTTTGCCAAGACATCTGTTGTCTGGCTCTGAGGGTTCTTTGCATGAGAAACAATGTTTCTATCTTTGAAGCTCATTTTTATTGTCATCTTCCATTGTTAAGTATGGCTTCAACCTCTTCTCACACTATTTAACAATATTTTTAGCCAGTGCATGCGAAGCTGGTGAAACTTCCCATTTATCCTTTCTCACATTGGCCAATAAAATTGATAAGAGTGGCTGGGCAATATCATCACTCTTATTTATAATCAAAGTCATAATTGTTTGCATAGAGGTTAAAACATTTTTGCATGATTCTTACTGATAGTAGCAAAGGAATGTTGAAACATTTTAAGAATAAGATCATCACATTCAAGATCTAACATAATAACACAAGATCTAAGTTTGGCAATAGTTTCCAGAATCATAACCTCTTAGCAAAAGAAGGACTTTTGATTTCACCTAACCCTTGAAAACTTTCCACAATCAACTGAAATATCTCCTTCATGATGTTGTTTCTATAAGGAACTTTTGGGGCTATTATTCTTGTAACTTCACTAATGTAAGAGGTAGTTGTAAGTCTCACATTTTTATCTGGGTGTCTCGTAAGCTTGGGCTTTACCAAATAAACCACTGATGGATTCACTACCCATTACATTGCCTTAGAATCTAACTGATCTACCATGGATAAAAAAACTTCTACTTTGTTTAAAATGCTGAGTAGATCATTTTTTGACTAAGGTAGGAGCTCAAGTTTCTTCCTTGCTCTATAAAGATTCCTTCCCAAATCTTTTTCTTTTAATTCTAGCTCATCTTTCTTCAGGAGTGCTTTCTTGGACTCTCGATTCACAACGACTTCTCGTGACTTTTCTTCCTTCATGAATGTTTCTTTTGGTTTTTTTCTCCTTGAAAGATTCTCGAGGTTTTAGTTTTGATTACTCTTCTTTCTACAAGAACATGGTTGATAAGGATTGGGAGTGCCACTAATCACAGATCAACTATTTGGTAGAGGACTCTTGTTTTGATTTAAATTTGCCCTAAACAAATTTTGGAATGTTCTTTCCAATTCATTCTGACTTTGTCTAAGGGATTCAATCAAGTAATCTATCTTATTTTTGTCCCACATGATTCCTTCTTTTCTTTCTAGAAATATCTGATTGTTCTATTTGAGCACTATTCACTGAAGTGTAGCTATTAAGGCTGACATGTAAGTGTTGGAAGTTTGTTTGTCACTAAGGAGATTGTTGGAAGCATGGCATATGGTGTTACTATGTTGTTGTCATTGATGTCAACCCATTCAGTGATGTCAACCCATTTTATAGATGCTGGAGTGTTGGTCTGGAGAAGATCAAATGTTTTGGATAACTGGCCAAGTCTTGGTGTACATATTTAGTGTTTAGGGAAATAATTTTGTGGTCCGCATTGCTTTGCTATGCAAAATTTTGTTATGTGGCTCTGTGGTATTCATGGCACATGATTAAATATGTCTATATTCAAAGTTTCATGGTTGTATGTCTTCTGCAGTTGAAGATATTGATTGACAGAGTATCAACTAATTTGTGACAGTGTTACAGTGGCAGAGTGCATGATTGTAATGCTTTGCATTCCACCACAGATGATTATTTTGCTATGCAGTTTTAAGGAAATGTTTACAGATGTTAGAAGTGTGTGCAATCCAAGTGGTGAGTGTTTTGATGGTCTACATGACAAATTGTGGATGAACAGTTAGTTCATTCTTCACCAGTTTTACTATCCAGTGTCGACCTAAGTGTTCTGGGGTTGTGCAAAGTTGAGTTACGATATGAGCGGATTCATGGGAATAATTATAGGTCATGCTGACCTATTTTGATGTGCTACACATTTTGGTTCCCTATGCGAGGCATGTACGTTAGAGGTTTGTGCTGATAGGTTATGGTGTTGCATGTTTCATCTAATTAGGATGACCTAATTGATGTTGTAAGTGTTTGTGGAAGTTGTGCACATAAATGAAAGTTCATTTTAGTGTTAAAAGGAAGAGGTTGAAGTGAAGGGAATGTGTTCATGTGAATGTGATAGAGTGGTGTGCAATAGATTGGTGTGAAAAGGATGAAGTGTGTAAAGTCAGTTTGATGATATAAGTTGAGCAAGAAAAGAGGAATGCAATATCAACATAAGTTAGATGTCTTCAAACAATAGTTCATGCAATTGTTATCTCTGTAATCTTTACATCGGATAGTGAGTCTGCAGGGAGTTGTAGCTTCCTTGGGAGTGACCCTAAAATTGTATTCAGGGAGTAGTAGCTTCCTTAGGTGGTAGCCCTAAAACAAAGTTGTAAATATTTATAACAGTGAGCATTATATATTGTGAGCTAACACTCACCGTGGTTTTTCCTATTTTGGGTTTTCCACATAAAAATCCTAGTGCCATTGTGTTATTTGATTTGATGCATGCTTTAGTTTCAGTTCTTCAAGTATTTTGATTTAAAATGAAGACCTCTCCCTCTCAGTCTCTGGATGTGTTCAACAATTTGTATCAGAGCTGAATTCCTTTCAAAATCCTAATAGCTGCTGGTAGATCCTACATTTGAACACATGGAACCTGAAGCAGTGCCTAATGATATATTTACTCCAAAACTAAATCTAGAGTCTATGGAACCTGAAGGTTGAGACTTGGATATAGATGAGGTAGATCTTGAAGGACAACTCTAGTCAGCTCTTAATGATTTGGATGAAGCAAGAGAATTGAATATGATATATGAAGTTATGCTTGAAAAATTAGAGGAGAAAATTGACAAACTACAAGCATAAGCTAGAAAACTAAAGGAGGAAATTAGCAAACCGAATGCTCAGATAGAAGAAGAAAAAGAATGTGGCGTTAACCTCAAAAAGGTAGAAGAAATAATCTCTGATTTAAAAGTCAAAATTGAAGAAGACAAGAGGATTGAAGATTGTTTGAATATCAAGCTCACTGAGAAAGCAAATGAATGTTCAAAACTTGAGGAAGAAGTTGTCAATTTGAGAAAAGAACTTGAAAAAGCAAAAGAACAAATTGACAAGGGGTTAAAACTAAAAGGATGTACTATAATTCTTGATGAATTAATCAACTCTCAAAAACCATCAAAAGAAAAATCTGGTCTTGGTCTTGAAAAGGGGAAAAGTCCTATAATTAGTACATCTATAAACTTATATGATAATTTCAAAGCAGAAGGGGAATCCCAAATAAAGGAAGGAAAAACTTGCACTGTAGATCCTAAGAAGAATGCCTCCAAAGATGTAAAAGAAGATGGATTTACTCCTTTCTAGAGACAAAGAAGATTCAAAAGTTCTCCACCTGCAAGACAACTTGCTCCTACCAAGTACTCTCAAGCCTTCAATGGTAATTGCTATACTTGTAATAAGGTTGGTCACAAGGCTGTTGAATGTAGGAGCAAATTCATTTAGCCTCCAAGGTACAATGCGGTGGAGTCTCGTTCATTTCATGGTTATTGTTTTTCTTGCAATAAATATGGACATAAGGCTACTAATTGTAGATCTAAGGAAAGAAGAAACAACATTATGAGAAAAAATTCCTTCACATCTTCGAAGCATGATGCCATATTCTCTCATTCCTTTTATGGATACTACTTTACATGCAACAAGTTTGGTCATAGGGCTATTGATTGTCAATCCAAGGCAAAGTACAATAATTCTGGGAAGAAAAATACCAGTGCATCATCTAAATACAATGAGGTGTGCTACGAGTGTAATGGTTTTGAACACAGCAAAATTCTGCAAAAATGATTTCAAGAAACCATCTGGTTAGCATCAGGCGGTGGCAGAAGAAGAGAAAGTCAAACAGGTATGGAGAAAGAAACTAGAGAAGACCCTTGACATAAGGCTAGAAGACATATTGCTTCTGCCTAGGGCATAAGATTTCATTGTTGGTTAAAAGAAAATGGCATAAGTCAGGGGGAGAAATTCAGTGTATCTTGTGATCTACTGAGGCTTCTCTTAACAGAAGCAGGTCATAGAAGGACTGACATGAAACCTTCTAGAGAGAATATAGGCAAGACAATGAAATTTCATATCCTCAAAACTCCAGAGAAAAAGGTTTCAATACGACAAGTTGCAGAATGATTTAGGGTTTCTGTGATAGAGTATCTACCAAAAAGGAAGATTGGAAATAAGAAGAGCAATATTAGATAGGTCCAGAACCAAAAGAAAGATTTCAAGAGACCACCTATCAAACAACTGGCTACACAAAGATATAGAATGGAAAGAAGTAAGTGTTCTCAACAAAAAGGTGTCATATGCCACAATTGCAACAAAGCAGGACACATTGCTAAGTTTTGCAGAAGTAAGAATGTGAAACCCTCTATTTCAATAAAGAAGGTTGATCCGATAGAGATGAAGAAGGAAATGAACAAGATTTAGAAGAAGAAAGAAGAGAGTGAAGTGAAGAGCGATTATGTGCCAACTCTTGGTACAAATGTTTTCTCTAGAAACTAGATAAAGAGCATTGGCTCAGGGGTGGTTTTAATATAAATCCTTAAGCCCTTGCTAAAGATGTGGTACTGATATCTTCAACACACTGATGTAGATGTTAGATTATATGCTTAATCTATAGGTGAAATCTCTGGTATGAAATATCTAGGTGTGAAGATTTGCAGAGTGTTTGAAGGTGACTATGTCAACATAGTTAGGGTTTGCTAGATTTTTAACTAACTTCAATCAATGCAATTAATACGTATTAGGTCACCAAAAAAAGGGTTTTATGTCATTTCGTATATGATAAATTTATTTGTGACCATGCAATTGAAGGAGAGCAGAGCAGAAGAGAGCCAAAGTCATTCCAGTGTTGTGCAAAACCCTACCAGTAAAGAATCAAAGGTATTTATTAGTATTTTACAAAACCCTAGCTCTACTCAAGATGTTTACTCCCCAAGTCGTTAATGTGCTTGAGCGACCAAGACCTAGATTCAAGAAGCACTCTTATAAATCCATGGAGACAGACTCTAAAAGTGCATTTTCATCGATTCCACATGGAGTGATGTAGACAGAGGATTTAAGGATTTACATTCACACAAAAATGGATGAGTATAATCATGCAAATCTAGGAGAAGTGTGGGTAGACGTGTTAACCGACGATGACTTTGAACTAAAACTAGAGTATGAGAGTTTGACAGAGAAGAAATTGGATGTATGGAATAACTTTCCCAATTTTTGCTATGAAGATGCATGGGTAAAGTATGAATTGAGCAAAATCCATGACAAATTCTTGTGGTTAGATATGCTACACATGATCAACAAAGAGGCAATTAGGGTAGTCACAGGTTTGTGTTCTACTAGACCAGTTCTGGAATTGAAGGTCATAAAGAACAATGTTGTAATGAGCTCACCAGAGCAAAATTTGACAAATGTGCCCAAACATAAATGATATTGAAGATCTGGCAGTGAGATATGCATCCATGATGATAGGCTACAAGATCTTCTTCACAAACAGGGAGAACTCAGTTTTTGCCACTGCAATACATACAACATACTAGATGGTAAAAGAAGGTGAAAACATATATTCATGTGAACTCCTAAGACAACAATTAATGGATAATTGATAGAAGACCAAGGAATCAAGGTACCCCTTCTGATATGGTACCCTAATCATTTTCTTATTGTTCTACTTTCTTAGAGAGTTGCTTGGAACAAAGAACATAGTGTGGTTAGATAATATGTCTGTAGTAGTACAAATAAGGGATCATTTAAGAAGATTCCAAGATGATGAGTCTAATGATCAAGTTTTGTGGGGATTTTTCAAATCATCCCAATCCTAGATGCAAGTAAGAGAGAGAATTCTAAGAAGTATTGTTGATAAATATAAGAATGATGTAACCTTCATGGTAAGTAGGGATTTCTACTATATGGAGGCAGTAGAACCGAGGACAATTTGGATTTTGAAACTAGGATATGAGGTAATAGTAGATGAGGCTACTGGTCATGCATATCTTATGCTAAGCAAGCCTAGAGATACATCAGAGGATAGGTTTGGAACCTATGAGGAGAATTCTAGTGAGGTGCACATGAAACACAAAGAGAAGGAGATAAAAGAAAATGTGAAAAATATGAAGACACAGTTGGAGGAGATTGTTGGTACCCCAGAGAGTCTTGTAGAGAAATCCAAAGGCATATCTTCTCCTCTGGAAGGTTCTCCAAGCACAAGAAGGTCAGTCAGGATCTCTATCCCCTCTTCAACTATTCCTAAGCATCTGGAACTATGCTTGCAATTGGAACTAAGAAGAAAGCTACATCCAATGCCCGAGTGCAACCACAAAATGCTCCTAAGAGGAGGAAGAAAGAAAAATCTATAATAAAACAATATGCCAGGCATGATGATGGAGAAGAGGATACACATGAAGTTTTGGAGAAGTTTGAGGCACAAGGAGAACAAAATTTACCTCCTTCGGATGGTGAAAAGACTTTGAAAGTAGAAAAGAATGCTGAAAAATGCTCTAGGAGTGAAGAGAAGGAAGAGAGCGAGAAGAAGGAATAATAAGGTGCTCAAACAATTAGTGAATCCTCCAGAACTTATGGAGATTCATTAAAATATTTGTTGAACATGTAGCTATAGTTCCAACTGGTGGTGTGTGCACAACTGCTATAGCTACCTATGCATCAAGGACAAGTAGACTTGGATAAGGTTTCTCTCCTACATAAATTATAGCTTGGTGATGCTTTTCATGCCTCCACAAGAAAGGAAATACTTCAAACATACCAAAAAAGTGCGGAAATGATAGATGGAGCAGTTAAAGTGTTGTTGGACTACATTCTCGGTGCCACTATTGATAACTCCCTATCCGGTGTGCAATAGTTGAGGCTCCTTCTTGATTCCTTTAAGGAATATTCTACCAGTTTGGAAGAGAAGCTAGAAAAAGAAATGGCAAAGAAGGTCAATGATAGGAAATTGATTGAGATTTCTGATAAATGCATTGGTTCACATGGCAAGTTGCAAAGAAACTTAAAAGATGTGCATAAATGTTTGGATGAAGCTAAAGTTTTATTTCAGTTTTGTTTCAAATGGCCTAATTCTACAAGGAGCATAAAAGATTAAATGGACTCTCTTGAGTCACAAATTGCTCAGGCCTCAAATGGATATGATCTGGTGAATGACAAAGATGGAGCTAATAAGGTAGCCATTAAAAATTTACATGGTCAATTCTTTCTATTGCAAGAGCAAAAAGAGAAAATAATAATGTAGTATAGTCAGCTTCGTGACGTGGTAAGTTTCAGACTTACATCTTTGGTTGAAGTCTTGGATAATGTTGAAAAGGTGTTCCAAAATTATCTGGTGCCTAGATCTTCGGATGAAGGAGAAGACCTCCTTATGCAATTTGATAGTTAGTGTAGTATACTTTCCTTCGCCAAGAAGGAGTGGGAAGTAGCAAAGAAAGACCGGAAGGCACACCTTGCCAAACTTAAGGAGTCTTATCAGAATAATCTACCCTCTTCAAGTTAAGTTGTACATTTTTACTTTGACAATTTTCTGCTTTTAATGTACATTTGTGGAAGCATTTGATGGTGCTATGGTACAAGTTTTGCAATTTTTGATAATGGATAACTTTTCTAGGAGAAATTACTTCAATTTAAATATATCTGTAAGGGGGAGTAAATAAAGAAAAAGTAGTTATAGTGCCATTTGCCCTTGATGTCAAAGGGGCAGCAGTGTTGGCTAAGTGTGTTGCCATCAATGACAAAGGGGGAGACTATTGGAATTTTATTTATCATTGAGGAGATTGTTGGAGGCATGGCATATAGTGTTACTATGGTGTTTTCATTGATGTCAACCCATTTAGTGATGTCAACCCATTGTACAGATGCTGAAGTGTTGGTCCGGAGAAGATCAAATGTTTTGGATAATTGGCTAAGTCTTGGTGTACATATTCAGTGTTCAGGGAAACAGTTTTGTGGTCTGCATTGCTCCACTATGCAAAATTTTGTTATGTGGTTTTGTGGTATTCATGGTGCATGATTAAAGATGTCTATATTCAAATTTTCATGGTTGTATGTCTTCCATAGTTGAAGATATTAATTGACAGAGTATCGACTAAGTTGTGACAATGTTACAGTGGCAAAGTGCATGATTAGAATGCTCTGCATTCCATTGCGGATGATTTTTTTCTATGCGGTTTTGAGGAAATGTTTACAGATGTTAGAAGTGTGTGCAATCCAAGTGGTGAGAATTTTGATGGTCTGCATGACAAGTTGTGGATGAATAGTTGGTTCATTCTTCATCAATTTTGCTAGCGGGTGCCAACCTAAGTGTTTTGGGGTTGTGCAGAGTTGAGTTATGATATGAGCGGATTCATGGGAATAATTATATGTCATGTTAACCTATTTTGATGTGCTACATGTTTTGGTTCCCTCCGTGAGGCGTGTATGTTAGAGGTTTGTGCTGACAGGGTATGGTGTTGCATGTTTCATCTAATTAGGCCAACCTAATTGATGTTGTAAGTGTTTGCGAAAGTTGTGCATATAAATGTAAGTTCATTTCAGTGTTAAAAGGAAGGGGTTGAAGTAAAGGGAATGTGTTGATGCGAATGTGATAGAGTGGTGTGCGAAAAATTGGTGTGAAAAGGATGAAGTGTGTAAATTCAGTTTGATGATATAAGTTGAGCAAGAAAAGAGGACTTCAATATCAATATAAGTTAGATGTCTTCATACAATAGTTCATGCAATTGTTATCTCTGTAATCTTTACATCAGAAAGTGAGTCTGCAGGGAGTTGTAGCTTCCTTGGGAGTGACCCTAAAACTGTATTCAGTGAGTAGTAGCTTCCTTGGGTGGTAGCCCTAAAACAAATTTGTAAATATTTATAATAGTGATCATTATATATTGTGAGCTAACACTCACCGTGGTTTTTCCCATTTTGGGTTTTCCATGTAAAAATCTTGGTGTCATTGTGTTATTTGATATGATGCATGCTTTACTTTTAGTTCTTCAAGTATTTTGATTTCAAATGAAGTAGCTAATTTTTGTATAGACTGATTCACCCCCACTCTCAGTCTCTAGGCGTGTTCAACAGTAAGTGGTGATCACTAATATGCAACTTCTGAAACTGACATACAATCACTAAACATTGACATGCAAGCATTGATCACTAATATGCAACTTTTGAAATTGACGTGCAAACACTGAACACTGACATGCAAGTGTTGATCACTAACATGCAACTTATGAAATTGACATGCAAACACTGAACACTAACATGCAAGTGTTGATCAGTAACACGCAACTTCTGAAACAAATATGCAAACAATGAACACTGACATGCAAGTGTTGATCACTAACATACAACTTCTAAAATTGACTTGCAATGGATATAATCTGCAATAATTTGTTAGCTTATGAAAAATGCTAGCAAGATCACTAGCTTTGATACAAATGCAAGCCATCACACTTTCTAATCATCCAGATTCTGATGTGGGCAAGGTGAGAGCATGCGATGCTTGGAAACACTATCTAGATGTATGCAATGTTGGAAAAGTAAATAAGCGGCATAGCTGACTAGATCAACACCTCTTCGATATACAAGTATTCTTGAATGCACAATCCATTTGCAGATTACAAGTAGGTCCAATCAAGCCAAATTGGTCGATAACAAGTGGACCAGATCAAATGCCAAAATGAGCTAGAAATGAAATGCAGATGCAAAGGGGATTTGGCGGTAAACCTTTTAGCGATAGCCATAGTGTGACTTAGGCACAACACAAGTGAGTCAGACTCCAGGTAACATATGCACTACACCCTTGCTAAATGCATCAGCCAAATCACTCCCACCTTTATGAAGAAAGCCACCTAGGTAGGGGTGATTGGAATGATTACTCTCTTCGCTGGAAGGAGTTGTTGTGTTGTATGAATGGATGTTGAATTTATGTTTGTGTACCTCATGATGAGACAGAGGGTTTCCTTAATGTTTTCCTATTTTTGACTATTTGAATGTTAAAAAAATTGTTTGATTTCTATGCTTCGTGGTAAAAGTGAGGACATCTTTGATGTTTGAATGTTAAAAGTTTAAAATGAATGTCTAATACAATTAATCCTAAATGAACGCAAGTTTTTATTTTCCAAATTTTAAAGATCTAATTACTACAAAAGGGAAATATGTATGTAAACTAAATGAATTTTCCTAAATGCAATTTTACTATGTTTTGGTGTTTTCGCTTGGGATATCACAATAATTGAAAAGCAATTTTAATCTAAAAATAACACACAATCTTTTTCCTATGCTAAATCAATTTTTTCTTTTTTAAGAAATAAAAATCTATTTTCTTACATGCAATCTTTTCAAATGCAAACTAACCAATGGATGCAAAAAAGAAAGTAATATTTTCTTAGAAAACTAAAGATGAAGAAATGAGCTTTTCTTTTGTAAACAACTTTCTTTTCCAAAACTCTTGAAGATATGTGAATTTGTAATCCTAAATGCACAATAAAGAAGAAATTGCAATTAATCTAAGAATGAAAAAATAATTTCTTTTTCAACGGCATGCAAATCTAATTTCTTACAAGCAAAATGATTTGTGAATGTAAAAAGAAGAAATAATCTAATCTAAGAGTGTTCTTTTTTTGAAGATTTTAGTGAAATGCAAATGACTTCTAAACATGCAAGATATTTTCTAACTATCACAAAATGCAAAAAAGGGAACCTGTATACAAATCGTGCCAATGCTAAATAAATCATCCTTAGAGGTCTAGTTAATATCTAAATGTCCTCTTCTGCAACAATGGGGTTCTACACTTGATGACATGAAGAAGAAAAAGATGCAAAGAAATCAAAGTATCAAGAAGTTTTATGCCTTGTGGGAAAATTAAAATGAAGAAGGCTCTAGGCTTGTAAGGTGAAAAAGTAAGAAAGGCTTGAGGCCTATATGAGAAGCTTCATTAGGCTAAAGCTTCTAGAGATATATGTTCTAGAAGATATCTAAACAAAGAACAATAAGCAAAAGGCTTGAATCCTGTGTAGAAGCTTACAAGAAGCTTAAAATAAATGAAAGCACAAAGAATATGTGAAGGCAACCAAGAGCATTTGAGAGCATGTTTCAACAATGAGGAGAATGGTTGTATTTATATGTAAAAATAGGAGGGAAGAGAAGAGAAGAGATAAGATCAAAAGAAATAGTTAACTGGAGAGAAAAAAGGAAATAATTCATGAATAGGCAAAGAGATAAATGAGAAATTAAAGAGATAATTCAATCAAGATAAAGAGATAAAATTCAATCATAAATTCAAAATGGAAAGAAAGCGAGGCAAGGAGTGAGTTAAAACGAAAAAGCACAAGTTAAAATGAGCTAAAAATCAAGTTATAAAGCCAAAAAGATAATTTCACACAAATGAAAAATGAGAGGGTCATTTTTTTGCTAGTCAGGGTCGCTTGGGCGACCTAGGATCACTAGGGGTGACCTTGAAGAGACCAAGGGAAACCCTAAATAGGTAGAATGAGGAGATCAACGAGCTGATAAAAAAGGGGAAAAGGGTTAAATGAAAAGCAAGGCGAGAGGGGAAAAAAGACAATAAGATGAAAAAGGAAGTCATCAAGGCATGAAACTGCTAGGAAGAGGTAAAATCATAGCTTTGAGGGTCGTGAGTTATGACCACCATCTCATCATAGGATTTCCACATTGGCTTGACGTGATTTTTGTGCATACACTTCCAGGATCCTTACAATTATGAAATGCAATGCTATCTGGTAGTACTACCGTCCAGATTTATAATAAACATGAAATATGAAACTATTGATGAATTATCTTTGAAAACACTAACAACAACACATTGAAAAATATTTTAATTAGCAAATTATCACTACTGCAACAAAAATTAGTTAAAAATGAACAATATAAAATATTGTCAAGCCAATGGTATGACTTGACTAGAAATCTAGTAAGATGCAACCAATTTGTTGTTCTAAAGGCTACAATCTGACACTGGAAGCTAATGTAAACTAAATTGACTCCTAAACTATTGAATATCACTAAAAATTAAATTGAATAGCCCAAAAATGCAACTGTACATCCCCATAAATCATTACTCATTGTTACAATACAAATCATAACTATATAGTAGCCTAGTATGTTGGTACATCTAGGTCAAAGACTATAAAGTGTTATCCCAAATAGTAGTGATTCATTCCACACATTTAGATGCCTCTTCTTAGCATTGTAAGGCCTAAACAAGGATTAGTACAACCAACAAACTCCAAAAGAAATAGTGATCAGATTTGCATATGCAAATAAATTCATTAAATCTGAACAACCCAATTGAAACACACCAAAAATCCGCACAAACACACTAGAATATAAGTCCACAATAATCTAAAATTGGAAATAACAAATATTTAGCTTATTGATGATTTCTAAATGAAACCACTCAATTGGATAGGAGGTTTTCATCCTCGAAACCAAATCATGAAACACAAAGGTAATCCTTGGATGGAATTACTTAATCAACTAGGAGGTTTTTCATCCTTGAAACTGATCTTGCCAAAAGAGTTTTTGTCCTTAGGCAGAAGAAAATGAACAAAGTTCAATCTTTGAAACAAGGGTTTTCTCAAATTCAACAATAGCCTCTTTCTATTCTAATTTCCTTCTTTTATAGGCACTTTTAGGGTAACCAAATATTATCTCATTTATTTTCACTTTTTCCTTCAATAAAAAATAAAGTGACTTTCAAATTTTTTAATTTGATAATACTTTTAATTCCCGTTTTCAATGTCACTTTTATGACCCACTTTAAAACAACTTTTTAAGTCATCATTTTGTACCCCATGCCTAGTGTTATCACTTTTGGCCCTCTTTTAAAAATACTTTATGACTTTGACCACCCTTCTTTTAAATAAATAACCTAACATAAGTTGCCTTTAATAAAATAATATAAAGTTACCTTAAGACAACTTAAGTTAATTATTTAATTATTTTCCGCACATCATTCCCAAAATCTACAGAAAATATTAAAATGGTCCAATTATACTTTCCTGATAACTCCACTAACACCTTAAGTGCATAGGTCTTCCATCCACATAAAGTTGGCGTTCTCTAAGGATGATAGAATTCTCCAAGAATATTGGAGGTTTCTAAAATGTTGGAATGGACCAAAAAGGGACTTTACAAAAAAAATGTTGGGAAGAAAACCAATGAATCTTTGAAGCTACAAGATAAAGGAGTACGTAATTTATAGTTAAGTTGGATGGTACTAAGGACTAAACAAAGAGGATGAATTACTTGGAATTGTTATTCAGATCAAATCAAGCTTTAATGTCTAGCCAAGAAGACCATTGCAACGAGGAAAAGTCCCATAAGCCACCAAATTGTCCAATACATTTCTTGAACAAATAATAAGCTTTCTTAGGAAACATTATAGCCAGTGGTTCTCCTTGAATTTAGATATGCCTATTCCACCAAATGGAGGAAGAAGCAAAGTTGAATCTATGTTGAAGTGAAGACTCATTCCCATAAGCGAAGGTAAAGGCAATTGACCAAATGAAAGCAGCACCAATAGCCATTGCTGGCCCAGAATTAGTTTACATGGTAGTGGTTGTAGTTCCACTCATTGATTCACCACCAACAGATTGAGATTCAAAGCAGCTAGTTGACCAAGTAAAAACAAAGGTTTAGGACCCCGTAGGATATCTAGTTGTTGGCAAGGTGGAACCAAGAGCAAAAGTAATTGAAGTTCCAATGCCTATTCCATTTTTACATACAATGCTAGATCAAGACCTAACAATAGAGACACAAGCTACAAGGGCAAAGGTGCAGCAAGGGCAAAGGCCTAGGCATCCTTTCTGGTTAGAGAGTAAGCTCATCCTCTAGATCTAATGGATCGAGTTTATGCTTTATTGAATATAAGTATAGACAACAACATGGGCAAAGCTTATTGGAAAGATGGGGAAGATACCAACACTACCTCGTCCAACACCTTCTTCTCTCGGTTCCAAATCTAATTACTTATCTAGGTAACCCAAAACCTTTCCTTTACAGATACTTCTATCAAGATCTCCTATTGAGGACTTCATACAGTAGTTGAAATGGACTGCCTTAACTCATTAAATGAAGTGCCCCTTACTTTCCTCCCAACTAGGTGGGGGTATAGGCCTCCCGCTTAGGTGGGGGGCCTTTTATTGCCTCCCACCCACCCCAAGGGATAACCTCGAGAAATAAAATTCACGAATGGGAAAAAAAAGAGACCTTTATTCTATTATTGTGGTTGGATCAGAGAGATACCAATTTCCTACCTCTCCCCTTCGTCCATCCGAGATACAAAGATTCCAGTGCCAACCCATCCCTAGCGATTCAGCAAGTAGGTTGCCTACTTGAAAATAATCTCACTTGGGTGGTGGATTCAATTGGCCATGAGGAATCAATATTGCATAGAACTATCTTTGGGGGGGAGGGAGAGGTAGCCTTATGTGGGAGGATATAAGAAGTGGTACTTGGAAAAAGAGTGTTTTCTTTGAGTTTTTAGGCTCTATAATGAACAAGTTGGGAAGCTTTCAAGGTCTGTTTGGGAAAGAGAGATGCATGGCTATCCATTCTATAATGGAATAGTGATACTGCAAGAGATTTGGATTAGAGGGGGGCATGGGGTACTTATGCTCAATAAACTGGCCCTCTCAAGAATAGGTGGAATCTGAGCTCTGTCTTAGATGTCTTGAAGCAGGGCCCACAAAATGTTGTATTTGTTTACAGCGAGGGAAACAACTTGGGTATTTTGGATGGCACCTTGCCAAGTGTCAAATTCAGATCAAATTTTGACAATTAAAATTCACCCCAAACTTGTCAGCACTTCTTGTGTTGTTCGACCCCTATCTGAGAGCATTTCTAATCTTTTTAATGTCTCGTGCTCTTGGACGCATAATTGTTCAATACACCAACATGAAAATGATATTTTCCTTTGGAGTGGGCCCCCACTCCAACTCCAAAGGTGGATATGATGTGTAACGTCAGAAAATGTCCCCCTTGGGGGCTTTTCCCTCATAAGGTTTAGCTCCTGGGTCTTTCATTTGCATTTAGGACATCTTGCATCATATTTTGAGATCCCCATGAAATGAACCCTAAGTTTCATGGTAAATGGGACCTAGGGGGATCCCTTGAACTAATCCCTAACCAAAATAGGGAGGGAGGACTTGGGCACCCGTGCCCTAGTCCTGCCTTATTTTGGGTCAGAGCCAAATTTTGAGTGTCGGCTTGTGACCGTTATTTAGGTCCTATTCCGACACGATAAGTTTGAATTACGAAATTCTTGGCGGGAGTGTTTGTAGTTACATATATAAGCATGTTTAGGCATTCATTTGTAAACTAGATGGACATTAGATGATTACTAGCAAGCAATTGCGATCTTTTGGCATTCAAGGCATTCATTGTGTAACAAGAGCAGATATTGTGTTGTTTGTGTGTTTGTATTTGCAGATTTGAGCATCCATCTCCTCATGGCATGAAGAGCTTCTTCCTTCCATGAGATCTTCACTACAAGGTGATATCATTTGTGTTTTTGAGCATTTATCATTTGGTTTTTGCCTCTGCCTCATAAGGGCACGCACTCTCTATCTGACAACGGTGTTCAGAAGACTTGAATGTCTCTCCAGGGCTTGACTGAGGCAAGCCTCTAAACATCACAACCCCCTCTCCATTTTTTCGTGATTGCAGGTTATAGGTTGAAGAAGCAGGAAAAATGGAGTTGCAGAGGAGTGTTGCAAAGTGTCGGGATTGCAGATTTAAGCTAAAAATAGGGACCTAGACTCAAGCGCCCGCTCATTAGTCATCTAGATCTCGCAATGGAAGAATCTTTGAGACAGTAGGAACAGGTTGCAGATTGACTTCTCAGATCTCGACAAAAATTAGGGCATTGGACTAGGGTGCTCGTTCATTTGTCCCTGACTATTTCGCTTCCTGAACTTTGAAAACAGGTGCATATTTATCTGTCATCTTACATCTTCTTGTTGCAGCATTTTTAGTAATTTGTCTGTTTGCTTTCGTACTTGCACAATTAGGGTTTTGATGTATAATTAAGCATAATTGAGCATAATTGGCAATCAAACCATACAAATCCAAATTTCCCTACATTCCTAAGTGACCAAGGGCCTGATAGTGCATTGCCACTCGACCCAAGGCCTGTATTAGGGTGAAAGGAGGATATACACAAAACTATCAAAAACTAATTATCCAAATTCTACCCTTTACATTTTAGTGAACCCATGTTGTTGGACTTGTTTGCACCTTGCTGATTGTTTTACTTCATATTTGCATTGCTTTTATTCATTCATATCATCATTCATCCTATTGCATTGGAAAACCTACAAAAAAATTGAAAATTTTGAAAAAAATTGCATTCTAGGGTTTGCATGTTGCATTATTAATTTAAATTTCATCAAATTTATAATTTTTGCATTAGATATGAGATAAATTATAGAAAATTACAAAAATTCAATAGCTTGCATTGCATTTTCATCATAAAATTGCTAGGGTTTTGTTGGAAATTTTGAATTTTTTCATATAACCTAATAATTCCAAAAACTAGGGTTTGTAGGTAAAATCTTGTTTCAGATTTTTCTACTGATCTTAGACACTCATTCAAATTTGTATTTGGCTGTAGTATTGCATTTTAGTGTAAATTTGCATTTAAATTTTAAAAATTTGCATTTAAATTTTAAAAATTTGCATTTTTACATAGAAAATTTCAACAAAAACTAACATTTTCATTTATTTTCATTAGATTTGCACTTGCATTTTGCATGGTAGGGTTTGAAAATTATTTTTAGATATGAGTGAAACTAATTTTCATCATACATCATACTACAAGACATTCATATAGCATTTTGCATTAAGATCTCATGCCTAGGGCTTGAAAACCCTTGATTTTCACTAGATTTGGCCTTATCGACTCTCTAATTTTGCACCGTAAGCATGTTGTGAAGAATATTTTTGCACTAATTGGCTGTTATCAAGGTTATTATCTACTTCCCCTCCTAAAATTCTTTACAACACCTTTTTATCGGGCCCTTGTATTGAAAATTTGGTGAAAAATTGCACATTTTTGCTATATTTGCCTTAGGGTTTGACCTAGATTGCACTCCAAGCGTGTTGTAAAATATTTTATGATTGTAGGCGATTGATATAATTGGTATTATTTGCTACACCTCATAAAATTCATTACAATACCTCTTTCATTAGGTCTTGGGATTGAAAAATTGCATATTTTAGGGCATTTCACTAGGTTTTGACTTGTCGTCACCTTAGATTTGCATCATAAGTGTTTTGTGAAGGATATTATTGATGTATTGGACTGATGTTAGACATATTATTTTCTGCCCCTGATCAATTTCCTTACAACACCTTTTCTTTCATATATTTGCATTGAAAAAGTACCAAAAAAAACATTTTTCATTTTTTGCATATAGTTTTGCACCCGTCTTTTGCATAAATTTTGAAAAGCTTTTAAAATCCAATCTTGCATTGATTTGAAAACATAAATCATGGCTACTTCTTTGGAAGATTTGTTCACATACATCATAGACATTTATCATTTCTCTAAATTCACTGATAAACATCCTCAAGTTCTGGAACAAATAGTATACATACATGATGTTGATCTATCTATGTGCTCCACATATGAAATCCTTTGTTATATATCTAATTTTGATAGCTTCACAAATCTGATGGGAATAAATACTTTGATATTAGATGATCTCACTAAGTTCATGATCAATAGTATATATACTAGTGATGACCTCAAAATGTTAGATGAAGCCTTAGATGACTTTATGGAAAATTCCACTACGACACCTATTGCTAAAACATGTGATGATAACTTTGGTTTACCTTATGACCCCTCTCCCAAGGTTGTTCCTCCTCATGAGGACGCTTTGATGCAAGAGGGCAATTTATTTGACACATCTCTTAACATCATATCACCGAATCTTCATTCTAATGCTCTCCCTGGCCAAGAGGAAGCATTAGTGAATGAAGAACTCCCTTCAACAAAGAACATTCCATGGGTAGACGATGAGCCTTCATCTAACAACAATAAAACCTCTATCATAATGCATGAAACCTCTATGGATCATCCTACCAACCTTGTTCCTTTAGTTGATTATCCACACACCTCAGATATCACTAAGGAAGAGAAGACCCTTAATCTCCCTCCTTTGATCGAATATTCAAGTCATTCAGATGCCACTAAGGATTTTAAAACATCAATTACCTCTTTGAACATCACTAAAGATACAAACATTGATAATTGTCCTCACAACACCTTACCTTTCCCTTATTCTGATGCTCTTTTCCCAAAAGATGTAGAACTAGTAGATGAGGAAAGGTCTCCTACATTAAAACTCTCTTGGATAGATACTGAAATCACTCAAACCAAATTCCTTCTTCCATTTCTCAAGAGCATAATGCATACAATTCAACAAGAAAACATTTCACCAAACATTAAACCAAACAAAGACGATCCTAAGAAGGAACGATCTAAAGACAAGGACAAGAATTGGGCTATGGTACCTTATGTTCCACTTTCCTCTAACATTTAGGAGTGGGAGGATGACGATGATTTGCTTGATGACAAGACTTAGTTCGAAGATCCTACCAGGTAAGTATTTCTAACCCTTTATCTCTCGTGATGTGTTTCCCCCGTGATGTGTTATGTGTTGTTTAGGCCTCCTGGGATAACCTCTGATTCTCTTATAAGGTCTGGGATACCAGGAGACCACCTCTGTTGTGACCTTCTTCTATTTGTATCATCATTTTTCTATATTGCCTCTCTTTGATTTCATTGTTGTGTCTTATGGACATAGCGTTGCGGTTGGTGACTTGGGGGCACCCTCCTACGTGACTGTCCCTAAGACACTTGTCTCTCCTCTCTTATTTATTGTTTCCCTTCCTCTAGTGTTTCTATCTAGCGGGCGGATGATGAAAAACATTTATACTGATGCAGACTTAGCATCCCTTTAGCGAGAAATAAAAAATTAGACTTGGTTCATAATATGATGATGGGGTTGTATATCTTATCTGACGCTTGGCTAGTAGAAGCACTCTGTGATTTCTACATAGTGATTTTGATGATGTTTTTATCTCACATACAAAACATAACAATACTGCTGCTCCATGCACTTTGTTTGTCTTTGAATCTCACCTTGGTGACACTCGAATCTGAGATTTTTGTGATATAGCCCCACAGTTATCCTCGATCTCCGAATTCGTAGTATAACCTTGGCTCTTTGTGTGATTGATCATATGCATTGATGTTGTTGTTTATCATGATTATGTGGACACTAACATATTTCTTGCAAGGATGTGTTTGTGGGAACAATTGGTGATCGTAAAGTACATGTCACCTTCGGGGGGCATGGGCTTTGCAAAAGTTTGTGTTCCCTTGTGTGTTTTCTTCCTACCTTAATGTGCTTGATATTGATGCATGATATCAACCACCTTAAGGTGGGGGCATATATAAGGTAAGCTGTCTGTTGTATATGTTAGCAATGTGCTTGTCCTTAGGTGTAGTTTAAAGACTGGTGGCGATGAGTCCCTCCTGCACTATGAGTTTGTTTGCAATCAATCAATCAATTAATCAATCATCTTAAGCCCTATGCAGAGGTGGTGGTGGTGTATATCTTGCAGAGACTGCCCATTCTGTCATTTTCAAAAAGTCCTCATTAGGAGGCAGGGAGCGGTTATGTGACTAACTCAACCCTTAAGCGTGTCTTCGGCGATTGTTGTGGCAAAGCCCAATCGTTGGTGTGTGCCTATAATGTGCCTGAGATGGTGATGAGCCTAGAAATAGGAACACTCCATCGCTTGTCTACCATGTTTTCTCCGTGTCTTTAAAGTGTGTGTGTTTGGCGTGCTTGCTTTGTTTGGCGTGTATGTTGCCCCATATGCAGTCTAAAGACCAGCGCGACGAGTGCTTCCTGCATTTTGGGAGGTTTGGCGTGTCTTGCATGTGTGTTGCCCCATATATGTAGTCTAAAGACCAGCATGATGAGTGCTTACTGCATTATGGGAATTATGGGAGGTGTGTTTACTTTCTTGTACTTGCATCAACATTTCATATATATGAGAAAAAAAAATCATTCATGTCTTCTATGCATTAACTATCTTCTATGCATCTATTGTATTCTCTGTCTTGCGTGATTGCAACTGTCTTCTCTGTGTTTTGCGTGCCTGTCATTGTCTTCAATGTGTCTGGTGTGTCTTCTTCGTGCTTGGCGTGTTTGTTGTGTTTGTTGACCATACTTTAATGCATGTATTGGCCTCACGTTTATACATACATTAAAGTGGGGGATAAATGTAACGTCAGAAAATGTCCCCTTGGGGGCTTTTCCCTCATAAGGTTTAGCTCTCGAGTCTTTCATCTGCATTTAGGACATCTTGCATCATATTTTGACATCTTGATGAAATGAACCCTAAGTTTCATGGTAAATGGGACCTAGGGGGATTCCTTGAACTAATCCCTAACCAAAATAGGGAGGGAGGACTTGGGCGCCTGCGCCCTAGTCCTGCCCTATTTTGGGTCAAGCCCAAATTTTGAGTGTCGGCTTGTGACCGTTATTTAGGTCCTATGCCGACACAGTAAGTTTGAATTACGAAATTCTTGGCGGGAGTGTTTGTAGTTGCATATATAAGCATGTTTAGGCATTCATTTGTAAACTAGATGGACATTAGATGATTACTAGCAAGCAATTGTGTTCTTTTGGCATTCAAGGCATTCATTGTGTAGCAAGAGCAGATATTGTGTTGTTTGTGTGTTTGTATTTGCAGATTTGAGCATCCATCTCCTCATGGCATGAAGAGCTTTTTCCTTCCATGAGATCTTCACTGCAAGGTGATATCATTTGTGTTTTTGAGCATTTATCATTTGGTTTTTGCCTCTGCCTCACAAGGGTACGCATTCTGTATCTGACAACGATGTTCAGAAGACTTGAATGTATCTCTGGGGCTTGACTGAGGCAAGCCTCTAAACACAACCCCCTCCCCATTTTTCTATGATTGCAGGTTACATGTTGAAGAAGCAGGAAAAGTGGAGTTGCAGAGGAGTGTTGCAGAGTGTCAGGATTGCGATCTAAGCTAAAAATAGGGACCTGGACTGGGGCACCCACTCATTAGTCCCCCATATCCCGCAACGGAAGAATCTCTGAGACAGTAGGAATAGGTTGCAGATTGACTTCTCAGATCCTAACAAAAATTAGGGCATTGGACTAGGATACCCACTCATTAGTCCCTGACTGTTCCGCTTCTCAAACTTCAAAAATAGGTGCACATTTATCTGTCATTTTACATCTTCTTGTCGCAACATTTTCAATAATTTGTTTGTTTGCTTTTGTACTTGCACAATTAGGGGTTTGATGTATAATTGAGCATAATTGGCAAGCAAATCATACAAATCCAAATTTCCCTACATTCCTAAGTGACCAAGGGCCTGATAGTGCATTGCCACTCGACCCAAGGCCCTTGAATGTATTAGGGTGAAAGGAGGATATACATAAAACTATCAAAAACCAATTATCCAAATTCTACCCTTGACACGATGATAGTTTGACAATTCAAGATCAACCACGCCTAATGATTTCATTTTTCTCAATATGGGTGAGATCGCTCTAGCCATTCAACGTGCAATAGGGTGATCATGATGTATCAACATATATAAGAGGGTGTGCCATCCTCTTGTTCTTATGTGGTGGATCTCGAACAATAGTCTAGAATTGACCTACTTTTTGCCATGCTTTCCAGCTAGATTGAATGGGAAAAGAGACTTAGATAATATAAAAGTATGGTGCAAGGAGAAGCTTATGTAGCCAGTTAATATCTATCCATTTCTTTTTAACAAGAATATTATTAGGTCTATATATTAAAAATATCTTATGTGGTTTGTCACCTTTAGCAACTTTGGTGATCCATTTATCCACTAAACATGTTCCTTGGGTTTTAAGATCTATAATTCGAAGTTTGCCTTTGGATTTGGGTTGTATGTATTGAGATCAAGAGATAGCTTTACAACTAGTAGTACCATCCCATTTAGTCCATATGAATTGCCAAATTAGTTTACGCAAGTCTTCATACCCTTTGTTTGACGACATCCAACATGAGGAAAAGTAGACATGAGTGGCAAGAAATTTTTTATTTGCCACCTAGACTTTCCCTGCTAATGAAAGGAGCTTGTCATCCTAATTAAATAACTTATTTTTGTCTATTGAAGTACTGATTCCACATAGCAGCTAAGGTTAACCCCATACCAAATAGGATGCCAAGATATGGGGTAATGTCACCATATCTTATTTGTTTCCATTCTTTAGGAATCTAATGAGGAATATGACCTTCTTGAATCATTAAAAAATTAGTTTTATGATTAGACACTTGGGATCCTAAAATAGAGCAATATAAATTTAAAATATCCAAGGAATTATTGAGTTCTTTTTCAAAGTTTCATAGGAATAACAAATTGTCATCATTGAAGTGTTAATTAATCACAACAGTGTTATGAGGGATGGAAATGCTAGAAATGAGCTACAATTGTTTGTCTTTTGTAGTAAATACCCTAACACATTTGTAGTAAGCACATATAAAAAGGGAGATAAAGGACAACCCTATTTAATAGATCACTGCAAAGAAAAGGAAGCAAAGATATAATTATTAACCACAATGTGGGCATTAACATTGTTAAACAACATTTGAACATGGGCATAAACTTTTGGTCCAAAACCCATCCATTGCATCATTTTATGATGAACATCCAACTCATTCTATCATAAGCTTTGTCAAAGTCAAGTTTCACTGACAAAGCATTTTGACCTGATTATTGAGCCTATTCACATGTTTCCCAAGCAAGAATCTAGTTATCCAGAATATATCTACCTCCAATAAAGTTTGTTTGTTCTAGTCTCACAATTCCTTAAACAACCAGTTTTATTCTATTCGCTAAAGCCTTTGCATTGATTTATATGAAGTATTTAATTAATTGATAAGGCACCAACCTAAAATAGTGTCTTTATTGCCCCCTTTAGGAAAATGTTTTATTAACCCTTAGTTGTAATACGACCTAGAGATCCTTTCCCAAAAGCTTCCAAATAAAGCATATACAAAACATCTTTGATATGTGGCCACAGAGTTTGATAGAATTGTACTGGAAGCCCATCAAACCCTAGTCTCTTATTATGAGCCATGGAAAATACTACATGCTTAATCTCTTCAAGGGAAAGAAGACAATCCATAAACTTGCTATATCCAAGGTCAATCCTATTAGGAATACAATATCTAACTATCTATTCAAGAGTATCTTGTATATCCTCCCAATGATTCTCCTCTTAAAAGGATTTCTCATAGAATTCTTGGAATATTAATGTTATTTTAGAAGGATCCGTGTGAACTGATCCTTGATTATCCATTAAAGCGCATATTTTTTCCTTTTTATGCTTACAATTTATGTAATTAAAGAAGAGTTTTGAGTCTTTATTTCCTTCCTTTATCTAGTGAATTCTAGCTCTTATTCTAGCACCTTCCCCCTTGTAGTTGTCAAGTTTACGCAACTACATATCAATAGAAGTAATAGCTGTTTGGATAAAAGAATTGCTAGGGTCATAGTTAACCTGTTTCTTAGCATGTTCTAACTTCCCCTGTAAAGATTTTTTCCTTTTTTGTACATCTCCAAGCCATTCTTCTACCAAAGGAACAAAGTAATTTTATGCATCGAGCAATATAATCGCACCACCAATCAATCCATGATTCTCCTTCTTTTGGTGTAGGTATAGAATTCCATAATCCCACAAGTGCAACCACACAATCAAAGATTTTCAGATGTGAGACATTTAATTTAAACGGTCACTAAGAAGAATTAAGAGAAGAGTGAGAAAGGGAAATGGAGCAGAAGATGGGGAAGTGATTTGAAAGAGTGGTGGAATAGTCAATACGAAGATAGGGACCAAAATGAGAAGGGCTAACATGAAGATTGTGAGAGATGTAAAATCTATCCAACCTACCAAGTTTTCTATCCATTTCAGACATGCAATTGGACCATGAGAACCAATTATTAGTATGACTTTAAAATCTTCCATATAAGGGTCAACCATACCTAAGGAATTATGATAATAAATCTAGTTCTCAAATTCAATCCTTGTGAGCTTATTGAAATTATACTATTTGCAATCACTATGATGTTCAACCATATCAAAATCTCTCCCTAAAATCCAATTAGCATTGGAGAGATTACAGGACACCCAATCCCAAAGAGCAACTCTTTCTTTAGCATCATTAGGAGCATATATGTAACAAAACCCAATGGTTTTTCTATTAAAAAAGGTGAGAACTCGGGCACAACTATGTGAAGGATGTTCACCTTTATTAATAATAAATTTGGAAATCCAAGCATTCATCCCAATGATAGCACCTCCACTTCCATTATCGTGAGAAGATGAAAGAACCAAGCGTCTTTCAATAATTATGAAGTACCACATGTAAATTGACATCAATAAGCTTTACTTCTTGCAGAAATAAAATATCAAGTTTTCATTTTCCAATGGCCTCTTTGATTCTATAATTAATACTTCCTACGAGGGATAGTAATCCCTTAACATTCCAGGATAATATATTGCAATTCTTGGTGATGAAGAGGGAGTATTCTCATCTTCTATAGGCAACACTCCAAAACTATTAGATAATAAGATATGTTGTTCATTGTTCTTTTCTTCTTTGGGGATAGTAGCTAGAGATCTTTATCTTTAGAAAGCACTGGGAGGAGGGAAAAGGAATTCTGGATGGGGGAATCCAAAGGTGATGGTGAACGAGAAGATCAATCACAAGAAGGGGAATGTTGAAGAGAAGGAGGTGAGGGTGTAAATGATTCTTTCCTTTTTTTAACCATTCTCCAGCTGTCAGTCATAACATCTTTATAAAAAATAGAGGTATTTTAGGGAGTGGACTATAATGGATAGTGGGAGCATATGATGATGGTGGAGTTTTATTGAGTCAAGAAGGTGTAGAAGAAGCCTTAGGTAGAGAATTAGAATGATGACTAGGTTGATTAAGTTGGGTTACAAAGGAAGAAGAAGAAGAGAATTGAGAGAATCTAGTTTTTTGAACTGCACATTCACGAATCATATGTCCTTTTCGACAAGAAGCATGCATTAGCTTTACTCAAATAGACTATTGGTTGTTCTAGTTCAAATCCCAGGCCTATCAATTTAATGTTCTTTGGTAGGGACTGATTCAAATCTACTTCTACACAAGCCATAGGATGAACTCTTAGGTCAAATTTTTTGTCAGAATTATGTTCGCACCATATTACTTTGCCAAATTATGCCACAATATCTCTTAGAAAGAGGCAAAATGCCAAATTTAAATAAGGTAGTTCAATCCACACGGGGTAGTGTGAATGAGAGGGACCTTCAGGGTGAAACTCAAATTTCCAAGCTTAAAGATAACACACTTGGCCACAATTAACCCATCTGTCGTACTGCAACATAACTTGAGTACGATCAACATATTTAAACATGCAAGAAGCATATCCTTTCCCCAATTTTCTTATGATTTCAATCTCCTAGCCCCTATTTTCCCAATTTATTTTAGCCCATTTATAAAACTTAGATTCTATAAGAACCCCTCTTAGAAAAAAAACAAAATAACAATATGATTTTTGGCATTCAGGTATGACATCTACTACGTCACTGGGCAAGTGAAACTCCAAGGTTTTACCTTGATCTTCACTTTGTCCTTTCAAACCAGCTTTTTTCTTCATTGTGTTGTCCATTTCTCCTTCCTCCATGTTTTTTGTGTGTTGTTCACTTGAGATCCTCCTTTTTTTTCAGCATGGCAAAACCCCAAATCATCTACAATATCCTTCATAATGCCTTCAGCAGGGTGCTCTTCCTCTGAATGAATCCATTCTAGCCTACCATGCTGCTCTTTTAATCCACATGTGGGAGGAAATTACAAAGGTAGCAACAAAATATCAGGTTTCTATAGAGTTCGCTTTGTTTAACTTTTCTTGCCTACTCTTCACTCTCTCTTTTTTCTTGGAAGAATGTATTTTTTGTAAATGAAAAAAAACACTTAATAAGTTAAAATAGATTTGCAATAAGTAACTAACATTAATATGACCGTGTTAATCAAATTTATAAAAATTAATTTAAATTTTTTTTTGGATGTAGAGAGGTAAGACTCATTTTCAAGATGTTATTTTATGAATGAGCCACATCTTTGTAAAAGTTTTTTAATTTATTTACCAAACAAAATAAATTCTCTATAAACAAATATTCTTTAATGATTAAGAAGTAAGACCACCCAAGAATTTATTCCGTATAAACAAATATCCTTTAATGATTAAGAAACAAGACCAACCAAGAATTTAAAATACAATATTTATAAAATTGATCATCCAACTCAAAAATTTAAAAATATCTTCTCCAATTCAAAAGTCAAAAACCCCAAAAATATTAAAAAGTTTTAAAAAATATCAATATATATATTTTTCCCTAGAGGCTCCACAATGCACATTACCTAAACCTACTCCGCCACCCCATCCACCAGACCAGTCAAGCTGTCCATTACATTTCGTTGGCATTGCCCACTAGATAACCCCTCAACAAAAAATAAACAAATTCAAATAATTGAAGGGTCCACACGGAATCCAAATAAAAATCCAATACAGTCCAAACACTAGAAGCCATTTTAAAAAAAAATTGATCTACTAAAGGAGACGAGAAAGAGTTTCAGATCAGTTTGAAACCTTGGTATTTGATCGGGCTTACAACAAGCAAATCCATCTCCCTATCTCTCTGAACAGTCCGTTAAAAAAAAAACTGCATTGTATTTCCACACATTTTCTTATCTTTCCGATAAAATTTGTGGGAAATGAGAGAAATTATCAGTGTTCATATTGGGCAGGCTGGAATTCAAGTAGGAAATTCATGCTGGGAGCTGTACTGCCTCGAGCATGGAATTCAGCCTGACGGAACTATGCCCAGGTGAGTTTTACTTTCTTCTTTCTGGTTTTTGTTTTTGGGATTCGAACTCGTGTCGATCGCTGGAGTGGGGGCACTGTTTTGGTGGGTTTTTGTTTGGTGAGCTGGGTTTGGGTGATTATTTCGTGGGTGGGCTTTAAATTAGATTTGATGAATTGGGTGTCTGGAAATTTTGTTCTGTGGGCAGTGATACTTCGGTGGGTGTGGCGCACGATGCTTTTAATACGTTTTTCAGCGAGACTGGGGCGGGGAAGCATGTGCCCAGAGCTGTGTTTGTAGATCTGGAGCCGACTGTCATTGACGAGGTTCGAACTGGGGGCTATCGGCAGCTTTTTCATCCTGAACAGCTGATCTCTGGAAAAGAAGACGCTGCTAACAATTTTGCTCGCGGTCATTATACTGGTAAGAAAAAAAGAGAAAGCACCTGGCATTGTGGAATCTTATGCTCTTGTTTGTTCTTCTTCTTATGAATCTTGGGTGAGGTTATGGGCTGGCTTTTAATTGATTTGGGGTTAGCTTGGATCACACGGTTAAGATTTATTAATATGGCTTATACTTCAATGCCTAGCCTAATTGTTACACCACGACCTAGGTCACGTGGATGTTTTGCTTGCATTTCAATGTTCAAGTTAATTTTTTAAGTTTCTGTTTTGTTGTCTGGATGAAATTATGGACTTTTGTGCAATGTGGTAAGTTTGGATCATATATGTAAACATGGGGAAAGATTGAATGTACTTCATTCTGTTCACATTATAACCTTGGTCACACATTTTTTATGTGTTCTTTTAGGTAGCTATAGATTGGATTTGAACTCAGTCCCAAGGGTTATTTTTGCCATATGATTTTGGAAGTTATAGAACCGCTATGGCTTCTCTGACTGGATTTTTTTCCCGTAGGCTTCTGCTCTGGTACTGCATGTGAATCCATATTTCACTTACCCACATTTTAATATTCCACAACCTTGGTGAGATGTCCCACTGGTTATGGGTCATCACCCTACAACCTCAGTGACATATCCTCGTGGTTATGACTCACTGCTCCATGATCTTGGTGACATGTAAATCTGATGGGCCACTGCCCCACCACCTCAGTGATATGTCCTCTTTGTTATGGGGTGCTGTTCCTCAATTTTAGTGACATATTCTAGTTATGATACCTTATTGTGATGTGGTGCAGGAATTTGCAGATCATGCAGTAATGGATCCCTTTGCCATTACATCACAATCTCTTTAACTTTTAAAATTGGCTTTGAAGTCTTGTCTTTTTTTTTTAAAAAGTGATTGAACGTGTGGTGGTTTGGATCACTCTCACATTCGTGCACCCCTTTACCATTACTGCATAAATTGTTGAGAAGTTTTTAGATTGGATTTAAAATCTGCGTTAGTTTTTAAATTACCGCAGTGTGGTGTTGGATTCCTGGACCACTTTCCCACTAATGTGGCATGGCACAGCCCTTTTTAACTTTATATATTAGGTTTGAAGTCTGCGTTGTTTTTACATTATTACATTGAGGTGTCTGTATTCCTTGATCATTGTTGAACTAATGCACCCCTTTAACATTATATTCACAATTTGACTTTTAGATCTGATTTGATCTCTGTTTTTCTTTTACAGTGGGAAAGGAAATTGTGGACCTTTGCTTGGATCGAGTGAGGAAACTGGCAGATAATTGCACAGGTTTACAGGGGTTTTTGGTCTTCAATGCTGTTGGAGGAGGGACTGGATCTGGGTTGGGTTCTTTGCTTCTTGAACGGCTTTCTGTTGACTATGGCAAGAAATCAAAGCTCGGATTTACAATTTATCCTTCTCCTCAGGTAAACTATGATCATGGCACTGAAGTAATTAATTTGGGTTTAGTTTGAGAACTTTGTATGATATAATAATGCTGATTCTGATGTGGCTTGAGCATTTCTTAGCTTCCTTAATTTTATGATAGAATTGGGTATAATTGCCGTCTATCCTTTTATTTTGCAATTGGAGAGATGTGACTAAGACTGGAAGAACCCGTTTTTTCTTTACCCAAGCATATTATAATTCCTTTTATTAATGATACTATTGTGTATGCTGTCTGTCCTTTTAGTTTGCAGCTGGAGAGATGTAAGATATAAAGATTCCATTTCATATTTTCTGCTGCACCTCAAAGTACATCGGATCTGTGCTTTTTTTTCATTTCATGATGTGGCTTAACCCGATTTTCATTGGCTGCTTTTCAGAAACTCACTGCTGCTTTGCCTTTACCAGAAAATTAACTGATCTGAACCTGTTTTGGGGCAGTCCTTAGTATTGCTCCATTGTATTGGGTCAACAATAGTTGTTATGCAGCTCCCTTGGTTTAGGTTGCCTTTGTGCTTTACTTACCTAGGTTTTGGTTATTTGGCGTGAGTTGATGTTACCAAATAGCTTATTAGAAGAAGAAGCCTGCAAATTGGTGATTTTTTTTTTGGGCATTGTTTACTTTGTTCTATTAAGAGAAGTCAATGTTGATCTACCATATTTCTAACCATGATTAACTGTAATTCTACTTTTGTTGTCCTAAATCGGAGTTCCCAAGCGTTCTTGTACAGTTTTTGGGTCCTCCCATATTTTGTTTATTTACAATGGCCACTATGGGTTTGAGGCTTAGCCAATCCTAACCTCATTATTACATCGATAGGCGTATCTACAATGGTAGCAAGGGGCGGATTGTAATGGCATGAGTGTGTTCAAACCCTTTAACATGAATTTGATGTCTATTTATGCCAATTCAATAATTAGCAATTAATTAATTATTTTAATTTTAAAAAATAACATAATGTAAGATATAATTTAAAAATTTGAATATCATATATATTTAAATATTATATTTATATATTTGTTATTAGTAATGTTAATTTAAATATAATTATTTAATATAGTAGACTAATTTTAATTATGTAAATAAAACTTATTAATAATTAATTTATAACTTTTATAAGTTATACCTTTATTTATATCTCTTGGCATCTTTTAGATAGATGCATTTAAGATATCTATACTGGTTAAGCTAAAACATTTATTGGGGAATGTGCTAAATGTTATAAATTGAGTTGTATTGGATTCCAACATTGAAAGAGTGTGGGATTTATTTAAGGAGAGCTATATATCATTGAATAATGTTTTATATTTTGAATTGTGTTGGATTACTCTCTTGAAAAATCTTATTGAGTTTGTTTTTAACCTTAAGGAGTTTTGTATCATTGGATAGTGTGTGTTGAGTTGAGTTGAGGTGTATATTGGTGTATGGTGGGTGTATGTTTCTGTGTCGTGTGTTGAGTTATAACAGTGTAATGTATTCTTTATATTGTTTATGATATCCCTTTTCAAGCAAAGTGATACACAGTGTTTGATGAATAATTGGGTGCACTGTTAGGAGATGATATATGATAAACTGTATTTTATTCAGCTTATTAATAACAGGTTTTGGGCATTTTGATATTCTGGTGTTTTATTTGCATTTTTATGTCAAAACATGTTTTGGTTGATTTTATTTTTGTAAATTATTTTCGGTGACATTTCTACTTGCCCATGTCTTTCCACTGATCTGCACTTGTTTTTATTAGATCAAAGAGGGTCTTAGCTTGATTTGATTTTTGTTTGCTATAATGAAAACAAGTACAAATGTTATTATTATTCATTCTCTCCAAAAGTTATGTGGTCGATATTCAATGTTCGTTCTGCTTAAAAGCCCATTTCTTCTTTACCTATTCCTAAAATTTCAGTTTTCTATACTTCTTGTTCCCCTCAAAAATTGCTTTGCTTGATTTTAATTTAGTCAATTTTTTTTCTTCTCTTAGATTTAAAAGAAATTGTGTACATTCTTGGCACCAAAATTCCTTTCAGCTATATTCTTTTTTCTCTCAATGATTGGCCTTGCCTGATTTGAATTTTATTTGTCTTTGTCTTAATCCAATCTGGAAGAAATTGCGTAGGTTCTTAGCCGCAAAAATGTTGTGTTGAAATTTTGAATTTTGAATTATGGGACATGGAATTTTAGTTCTGCAAATATGGGCATTGAGAAGATGTTGGAACATTCTTTTTGCTTCAGGTATCAACGGCAGTTGTGGAGCCATACAACAGTGTCCTGTCAACTCATTCTTTATTGGAACACACAGATGTTGCAGTGCTTCTGGACAATGAGGCCATATATGATATCTGTAGAAGATCCTTGGATATTGAGAGGCCAACTTATACAAACCTGAATAGATTGATCTCTCAGATTATATCTTCACTGACCACATCTCTTAGGTTTGATGGAGCCATCAATGTGGATGTGACAGAGTTTCAGACAAACCTTGTACCATATCCTAGAATCCATTTCATGCTTTCCTCCTATGCTCCAGTGATCTCTGCAGAGAAAGCCTACCATGAACAGTTATCTGTGCCTGAGATCACAAATGCAGTATTCGAACCCTCCAGCATGATGGCCAAGTGTGACCCAAGACATGGAAAATACATGGCTTGCTGTCTCATGTACCGGGGCGATGTTGTACCCAAGGATGTGAATGCAGCTGTGGCAACCATCAAGACTAAGCGAACTGTTCAATTTGTTGACTGGTAGGTGGACAACTGTTTTTCTTTCATCTGTTTCATCTGTAATTTCATTGCACTGCTGCTTGAACTTTTTTTTTGTTTGGTGGTTAACAGGTGTCCCACAGGATTCAAATGTGGAATTAACTATCAACCACCCACAGTGGTTCCTGGAGGAGACCTTGCCAAGGTGCAGCGTGCAGTGTGTATGATCAGCAACAATACTGCAGTAGCTGAAGTGTTTTCTCGCATTGATCACAAATTTGATTTGATGTATGCTAAACGAGCATTTGTCCATTGGTACGTTGGTGAAGGTATGGAAGAAGGAGAATTTTCTGAGGCTCGTGAAGACCTTGCTGCTCTGGAGAAGGATTATGAAGAAGTTGGAGCAGAAGGTACTGATGATGTTGATGGAGAAGAAGAATACTGAAGTATTATGTAACCTACTTCTAGTCTGAATTGCAATAATTTTTAATAGTGGCGTGGATTGATTTTTCATTTTTGTAATATACTATTATCAAATTCTAGTATGCGGTACTGCAAAATTGATTTTTTTGTTAATGGAAGGTAAAGTCGAATCTCAACAAATTATGCTGCATTCTTTTAATTGCGATCTGTTAAAACTTTCTTCCTTTATAAAAATAATTTTGCATCATTTATGAACTAGGAGGGAGTTTTGGACTTAAGTTGTGTTGGATATCAGTTTTTCATTATGTATTAATTGAACTCAACCACCAGCACTTCTAAGCGTTGGCTGTTGATTTGTTATAACCAAATGTATATTGGTGTAAAATCTCAACTATATTGATTTGAGTAGGCTTCCCATTCTGGAGTTGGATTTTACTCCATGGACAATGATGTACTGCGTTGATAACCTGTTATTGGTTTTAGAAGAAAGAAACGGTAATTGCTGTGGCATGGAGTCGAGGGGATAGTCATATGTTTCTGGCATCATGTTTAGTTTGTTATTATTGAATATCACAATCAATCAATGCATACACAAATAGAACAACAACCCACCTTTAATAGATTTGCAGGCTTTCTGGAGCCTTCCATATAAATTATATTTTCTAAGCATTGGTTTTGCCTATTTTAAATTATGTGACAGGTTTCAAACTATTTTTCTGGCATCATCTTTAGTTTGTTATTATTGAATATTATAATCAATCGATGCATAGACAAATAGAACAACAAACCACCTTTAATAGATTTGCAGCCTTTCTGGAGCCTCCATATAAATTATGTTTTCTAAGCATTGGTTTTGCCCATTTTAAATTATGTGACAGGTTTCAAACTATTTTTCATTTGGATTTGCCTTCCATATAAATTATATTTTCTAAGCATTGGTTTTGCCTATTTTAAATTATGTGAGACAGGTATCAAACTACTTTTGTCTTGATTCTATTTTCTTATATTAATGGTCATTGCCATTCTACAATAAATGATATGGTGATTACATTTGGATTGTTATGACCTTGTGTTTGGTGCACGCCTGATGAATCTACTTCAATTCTAAGAAGGTGCATTTTTATGCTGGCCTTGCATGTGACTGCAGAATAGAATGGGTCCTCTTGCTCCTGATCTCTCTATTCTGTATGCCTACTGAGTTTCTGCAGGCATGTTCTCCATTTTGTTTAATTTCTAATATTTTATGGTTTTATAATTGCATTCATCTGTCTACGGCAATGACCTATTATTTTTTCAATGCAAGATGGTATAGAATTGTAATAATATTAAATTTCGTCTGCATTACGAGCATAAAATCAATGCTCAGGCGAATGTGGATTCTTAGTGCCTTATTACATTTTCTACAGTTAATAGATGAGTGAACTCATGAAATACTACAAGGAGTTTACTGTTAAGGTACCTATAGCTAAATATGAGATCCCTGCGTTTATATCACAGCAACCAAAAAGGTTAGACCCATGAGGTCCAATATCTGCTGTTTAAGTGCCGAAAGTAGACTGGAGACTACAAGGTATGCTTTAACATAAATGTGGATTACGTTAGTGCTGACTGTTGAATGCACAATAATAATGGATATGCAAATAAAAACGAGAGAATTATGTAATTCTCTGAATTACTTTCGCTGTCAAGGGCCAGGCTGGAGGCATCAAATGTTACCATTCAAAAGTTCAAAGGCTCTGGAGTACTTATAACTGCAAACTAACACCTTTGAAGCACAAGAAAGCATCAAAGCATTTCTATTTGCAGTGTCATGTCTTTTAATGAAGGGATGTAATATTCAAATATTGATTTCTAAGCTTTTGCAGGTGGAATTGAAGATGTCATTATATCGAAGTTCAAAAAGATAACAACGAAGACAAAATTCTGGCCCATTGCATAGGGAGGAATATCTTGCTGAAGCCATTTGATGCCAAGTCATGTGAAAAATAGCGATTTAAATGCCTATAGCCTTAAATATCTTGGAACACAATTATATTTTGGTTAGTAATTTGCTTCCACTTTGGTTGTCTCCCATTTAATTAGCTACCAGTATATGGAGAATAATTTGTATATGTGCTTAGGGAAACACACTTTCTATCCATGGTTCTTTGACAACATCACGAACAATGATAATAGATACGGATATAAGAAAATCTGCAAAATAGGGATGGACTATCAAAGCTACATGAAGCCTGAATCAAAATTTAGTGAAGAAACTTTAAAAATGAAGAAAATTGGGGCGAACATGGGAAAATCTAACTTCTCCTTAATTTGGCCTCCACTTTTATGGCTTGCAGTCCATGGAGCTCAAAGAATTCAGGAGAAACGAGTCTTTGATTCTTTGAGAATACACAATATAAGTTCGTGCCCAATTGAATTACAAATTAAGAATGAAGAATTTTATAGGGAAACTCTCAAATTCTTTGATTGATAAATAGTTGGTCAAATTCAACTTAAATAAATGAAAGCACGATCGCAGTGACGTTATTGAAGATACAACTACTTTGGTTGAAGAATTGCAGATAAAATTCATACTTCATTAATGAAGAGGGTAACATGGTTGAAATAATTCGAGAGGGAACTATGAGGAGACTTGAAAAAGGTAGCCAAGATTAAATCAAATAAGTATTAAACAACCATGATTAAATCAAAGAATTAAATACATAGAAGAATTAATAGCATCTCATTCCATGTGAAAAGAAGATGACAAGAAAGTTAGAAGTTGAAATGAAAAAAGATCCAGAGAAGAGTTGCAAGATTCCTATCCCATATCAAATCGTAGAAGTAGCAGAGTTTAACTTGACTATGAGAATTCTCCATAGAAGCTGATTACTTTTCCCGTTAACCTTATGTGTTTTGTTCAGGCAGGGATTTGAACCTCCTGATTGCCATGAAAGAACGTCCATGAAAATTATCAATTGCCACGAATTAATGTTTTGTAATAGCGAAAAGTTTAGATTAAACAAAAAAATTGAAGGAAATTGAACCAATCGTAGATATTTATAGAAATCACAGTGAAAATGCAAATCCATGAAGGTGCAGGTTTCACAAACCATTATGTGTATACTACCAAATGCTACTTGCAGTAAAAAATTAACCTGTAGTTCATCCATCAAGTCCATGGATAGTCCTTTTAGCCAACTTCCTAAGTTGTGTAATAAGTTTGGCTCTTGTTCATTGTAAGCCTATTATTATAGGAAGATTTCATGGCTTAAAGCAAATAAAATTGTTTTTGTTTTCCGTTGGGCATAAGATATTGTTGATGAATTTTTAGTGCTGCTAGGTTTAAGCAATTTTTTAGTTGACATCTAGACTGCATCAATTGGTATCAGAGTAAGGCTTTGCTTGTAGGGTCATGTCTTATGAGGCTTCAGTGTATTTGTTGTAGGTGACAGAAAGTCTTGTAATTGCAAAGAGCTGTAAGGGGAAGATATGACACACAAAGGAAGACCAAGGGCACCTAGAACTATAGATTTAGTAGAGATGATGAGAGGAATCACTAGATTGGATGCAATGGAAACAACACAGAGAAGAAAATCACATGTCAAAAATGTAACTGGTGACGGGGTAGAAGAGAACACACTTGAAGTAGAAGAGATGATGGATGAATATGAGAGCATATTTTTATAAGTTATTGCAAAGATGGGTAGAAAGTCAAAGTTGGATACCTCTTGCTATGGTGGAAGCTTAAGCCTTGAGGAGCTTATACGTTGGATTACTAAAATAGAGAAATGCTTTGACTGCAAGTCAATGGAGGATCCAAAGAAGGTGAAGTTTGCTTGTATTGGGCTGAAAGGTCATGCACCATTGTGGTGGGATCATATACAAACAAAAAGACAAAGGATAGGTAAAGAGAAAATCAAAATTTGGGATATGATGGTTACAAAGTTGAAGGCCAAATTCTTGTGTTTAGATTATTAGATGAGTTTGTTCAAGAAATTCTAGTCTTAAGCAAAAGGAGATGAATGTGAAAGACTACATGGAGAAATTTTACAAGCTCACCAGTTGGATTGGTCATATAGAGAACGATGAAGAGGAGATCTTCAAGTATGTTAATGAACTACATATTTCTATTCAAGATAGATTTGACATGATAAGATTGAGGTTGGTGGAGGAAGCCTATCAATGTGCTTTGAAGGCAAAATAAAAGTTATCTAGGAGGCAACAAAATAATTCAAGAGGAAACAAATGATTCTCTAAAAGAACATGACAAACAAATATTGGGAAGCAGAATCAAACATTTCTAAAAACAACAATTCTAGTCAAAAAATGAGAGTAAGAAGAAATTCTTAAGAGGAAGAGACTACTATGGTAGAGGAAGAGGTAGAGGGTTTATGGAAACATGTTATAGGTGTGGAGAAGCAGGTCGTAGAGCATTTAAATGCCCACAAACATAGAACATTCATAGAGAAAATGAAGCTAGGAATTATATTTGCTCAAGCAAATGAAGAGAGTGTTGCTTCATCCAATTGCAAGGAAGAACTGGAGTATGGAGAGACTTAAATGATGAAGATAGTTCCATTGAAATCAGTTAGGGAGGAGAATGGGCTAATACAAAGGAAGAATCTTTTTAGAGCCATATGCAAATCTGGAGGTAAGTGTTGCAAAGTCATTGTTGGTAGTGGTAGCATGGATAATTTGGTGTCTAGTGAAATGGTAGAAAAGCTTGGGTTAAAGAACATTGTGCACTCAAACCCATACAAGGTTTCATGATTCCAAAAGAGACATCAAGTCATGGTAAATGAACAATGCTTAGTGAATTTTTCGATTGATTCTTATAAGGATGGAATTTTATGTGATATTATGACCATTGACGTTTGTCACATTTTGTTGGGAAGGCCTTGGCAATTTGATAGAAATGCCATACATGATGGTAGGATGAATATCTGCACTCTTCTGAAGGGTGGAATAAAGTTTAGATTGAGCCCATTGAAGGAAAAACAAGAAGTGGAATAGTCCTAAATTTTGTTTGGACTTGGGAAGACAAATCCTAAGAGTGGTGAAGAAGGAAAAGCCTTGTTATGCTTTCATTCCCAAACCCATGGATGTTGGGACAATAGGTAGAGTGGAAGAAATTCCAGATGAGGTGAAGAATTTGTTAGATGAAAATGCTACAGTTCTTACTACGGAGTTGCCAGATGGGTTGTCACCCATGAGAAGCATTAACTACCATATGGACTTAGTCTCTATATCAAGCTTACCAAATAAGTCAGTATATAGGTTAACACCTATGGAGAGTGAGGATGTGAAGAAGCATGTCCAAGAGCCATTGGATAGGGGTTTGATAAGAGAGTTTAGCCCATGTATGATTCAAGTTGTACTCGAATGCAAGAAGGATGGAGAATGGTGTATGTGCATGGATTCATGAGTCATCAACAAAAAAACTATTAAAAATATATTTTCGTCTCCATGAATGGACAATTTAATAAATTTATTGAGGGGAGATAAGTGCTTCAAGAAGATATATTTGAAGAGTGGATACCATAAAATCTAGATTAGAGAAGGGTATGAGCAAAAGTAAAACCACATTGAAGACAAAGGATGGGTTGTATGAGTTGCTTCTTATTCCATTTGGATTAACAAATGCACCAAACACATTCATGAGGTTGATGAATGAAGTGTCCAAACAATTTCTTGGTAAATTTGTAACAATTTATTTGGATGATACCTTGATACTTAATAAAACCAAAGATGAACACTTGATGCATCTAAGGCTTGTTTTGCAAAGACTGAAGGAAGAAAGTTGTTGGTGAACTTGAAAAACTATAGTTTTATGAAGGAAAAGTTAGTGTACTTGGGCTTTGTGATTTCCCAAGAAGGTTTGTGGATGGACCTAGAAAATGAGAGCCATTATGGAGTGGCCATCACCAATAATCATGTTTGAGGCAAGAAGTTTCCAAGGGTTGGAAAATTTTTACAAAAAAATTATCAAGAATTTTAGTGGCATATGTGCACCCATCATGGAAACAATCAAGGGTGGAAGGAAGGAATTTATTTGGACAATTGCAATAGAAAAGAGCTTTTATCTTTTGAAGGAAAAAATGATAGAACAACTAGTTTTAGCGTTATTAGACTTTAATAAAAAGTTTCAAATGGATTGTGATGCTAGTGGGACAATGATTAGTGGAGTTTTAATCAAGAAGGTAAGCCCATTGCCCACTTTAGTGAGAAGTTGAATGAAGCCAAGAAGAACTATTTGGTTTATGACTAGGAGCTTTATGCAATTGTTCATTGAAGAAGTGTAGGCACTATTTGCTACCTAAGGAGTTTGTTTTATTCATAGACCATTATCCGCTATAGTTTATTAACAACCAAGGTAAGTTGAGTCAAAAGCATATGAAATGGGTTGAGTTCCTTCAAAGTTACTCATTTGTTTTCAAGTATAGGAGTGGTAGATAGAACAGGGTTGTTGATGCATTGAGTATTAAGTGTCTTTTTTTCGTAAGAGATGAGAGTAGAGGTTGTTGGATTTCACTCTAGAAGAGTTGTATAAGGATGATTGGGATTTTAGGGAGGCTTGGGTAGCATGTAAGAGCCCAATTGACATGGATGGGACTATATGGTTGGAATATTTCATTCAAGAAAGTTTATTATTCAAACGTCAATGTTTGTGCATACCTCATGGTTAAATGAGAGAAAATTTGGTAAGAGACATGCATACTAAAGGTCTAGCTAGTCACTTTGGGGTGGACAAAACATTGCCACAACAGTGTGAGAGTTACTATTGACCAAATATGTTGGCAACTATTTCGTGTATCTAATTTGCTCTCCCATCCAATGGCTATAATATAGATTCTCTCGCTTTTGGTTTGGGTATTGTAGTGGATGTTCCTGGTCTCATCGCTCCTTCTATGCCTGGTTCGGGGGACTTCCTGCCGCTCGGGTCAGGTCCTGATGCCACTCCTTCAGTCTATGAGGGTTTGGTTGTTCTTGGTGCTATGCAGACTTCTAATGTTGGTGCATCCTCTTGGGCATCTTATGCTGCCATGGCTGAGTCCATTGCTGCTCCTTTGATGGGTATTGTTCATGCCCCTCTACGAAACAAACTTAAGCCTATCTCCCGTGCTCGTTCCTCCCCTGTAATTCTTTGGATAGGAAGTGAAGGATAATGAAGATCATTTCAAATGATTAGCCCTTATTTACAGGTTTAACCAGTTTGGGCCTTCCCTGTCGGATCTGAATAAGTGGGCCTTGGAGGCCTCTCACTCAAGGCAGGGTAGAACTTTAACCCTATGCAAGGGGATTTTTCATTACTTCCTTCCAATCAGAAGAGGATAAGAAGCAAATTTTGGATGGTGAGGTTTGGCTATGGGGATAACATTCCCTCTTACTCAGCCATGGTTTCCCTCATTTAATCCTATGATATAATCCTTGAACATCATGCCTGTATGGGTCATATTACCTAACCTTCCTTTTCATTTTTGGGATGGTTCCTGTTTTGAATCTATTGGCAATGCACTTGGTCGCTTCTTACACGAGGATGATGCATCTTTGAACTTCGGCCATACTACATTTTCTCGCATTCTTGTTGACATTGACACATCGAAGGAGCTTCTCGGAGATGTTGTCTTACTAGTTGGGGATAGACCATGGACTCAAACTATCGATTGTGAGGGTCTTACTTTTCGCTGCAAGAGATGTTACACCATTGGACACCTTGCTTTAGAATGCCCTCGTCCGCGCCATAAGAAGGGTGAGGCGACTTGGTGGAGGAACTCCCTCCATGACCATTTGATGGTTGGCAATTTTACTAAGGATGATGTGTCCTCGATGGATCTTGCTGAGACCATTCCCTCTTGGGTTGCTGTGACTTCTGAATCTCCTGCTGGGTCATCTCTTGCATCAAGTGTTCCTGTTTCTGTGGTGTCTTTAGTTTCATGCTTTGTTCCTCTTCTAGCCCCACTCGGGCTTAGGTATCTGTGGAGGATTGTTCTCCTCTCTCCCATTATGAGTCCATGGAAGATGATGTTTCATAGAAGATTGTTCATAGGAGGAATAAAGGTCTTCCAAGACATGCTTCTTCTTCTCACACTCATGCTGTGGGTGGTTGGAAAGAAAGATTGAAGCCTGGGGTTGTGTAGTTGGTTTCCCTTGGTCTTTTTTGGTTGGCAACTTGGCTGTTGTTGTGTGGGTTTGTTGTGGGGTTCGCTACATCGCGAACATTTTGTTGTGTTTTGGCTATCCTTTTGGCTTGTTGTTATAAGTTTCAGGACCCCTTCAAAACCTACTTTACCTCTAATCAAAAACTATTGGCCAAAGATAAGGGTGGATGTGAGGAATGTTGTGCAAGGTTGTAAAGTTTGCTAATATGCCAAATGAAAAAGTTGGAATAAAGATTTTTATCAACGATTGTTTGTACATGAAAGACCATGAGTAGATGTGAGTATGGATTTGATTCTCTACTTACCAAGAACCTAAAGAGGTAATGACTATTTTTTATAGATAGATTTTCAAAGATGGAACACTTTATAGCTTGTGAGAAGTCAAGTGATGCAACCCATGTAACTACTTTGTTCTTTAGAGAAGTAGTAAGATTGCATGGGTAGCTAAAGAGCATTGTATCAGCTAGGGACATGAAGTTTTGGGCCTTTTTAGTGTACTTTGTGGATAAAGTTAGGGACTAGATTGAGTTTCAATTCGGCCTACCATCCATAAATAGATGGACAAATTAAGGTTGTCAATAGAAGCCTCAATTTTTTTTGAGATGCTTAGTTGAGAATAAGCCAAGCCTATGGAATACTACTTTGGTACATGCTAAATTTTCATACAAATCGGTTAATAGAAGTACAAGGAAGAGTCATTTTAAATTGTCTATGGTTAAAACCCTAGAAGAGTAAATGAGTTGAGAAATACAATTGATTTGGGAAGAAGAAGTGCCAATGCAGAGGATTTTGTGTATTACAATTACAAGGAAAAGTCCTTTTTAAATTGTATGGAAACCCCTAGAAGAGTAGATGAGTTAAGAAGTACAATTGATTTGGGAAGAAGTGCTAAATTAGAGGATTTTGTTGAATACATGCATGCGATACATAAACAAGTAAAGAAGGATTTCAAGGAGAGCATGATGAAACACAAGCAACATGTTGATCTGAAGTGAAGAAAGAAAGAATTTAAAATTGGAGAGTTGGTTTTATCTCATTTGAGGAAGGAAAGGTTCCCAAAAGGAACTTGTAACAAGTTGAAATGGAAAAAACATTAGACCTTGTAAAATCTTGAAGAAGTTTGCAATGAATGCCTATGAGATAGAGCTCGTAACAATAGATTACTTGTCAATCTTCAACGTTGCTGATTTGTACCCTTATTATGAAGGAGAAACAAGTGGAGAGACAAGTACATGTTATTAAAATGGTTGAGCAAATACAAAGACAGTTAATCAAACCATGAATGCACAGCAAAAACAAAACATAAAATAATATATATTAATGTCATTGAATCGGATGATTTTTACAATATAGTGCAATGGCTTTTTAAGCCTTATTTTTCCTGTGTATAACTTCTTATAGGAAATAACTTCTAAAAACTAACATTGTTTTATTTATATAAACTATAGATTAACTAAATGTAAACCTTATATTATATTTATTCTAACACCCCCCTTAAGGTTTACATGTAATGAAACCAACATGCCCCCCTTATTACATTAACTCGAATAAAGGACAGAACACTGCAAAAGTTGATCACAACAACCCTTCTAGAGACTTTGATGAAGCACCTTCACCAATCCTCCTCACTCACCCAGGAAACACCAGACTGACGCCATCAGCGGATCTCCCGATTGTAGAACCTGCAACCTCTGCACAACATGAGAGAACATAAAGTGTCCCCAACCTCCTTGCACAATGAGACAACAACTTCCTTCGAAAGTCCACATCTCCTATGAGTGTCAAAATGCCTCCTCTAGTGTTGCACATGAGAGAACAACTCTCCTCCGAGATTCCACATCTCCTCCAAGTGTGTCAATATCCCTCCCCTAGTGTTGTGGAAACAATCCCTCCTTTACTGTACAAAACAAATGAAGCACTGTGAATATACTAATCCCATCTATTTCAGAGATTACACTATCCACAAACTCCAATGTGAATACACTAATCCGACCTATTTCAGAGATTACACTATTCACAAACTGAGTAAATGCAGATACACTAACTCCACCTATTTCAGAAGTTACACTATCCACACATACTACCACAAATTGCCAAGCCCCCTTGCTCCATGAAGGGACACAAATAAAAAATGGGTGCTCCTCATGCAATAATCATCCCTGAGCGAGAAGCTAGCTCAGGATGATGAAGATCCTCCTACCTCCATTGCCTCCTGCCTCCAATTTGACCTTGTTACTCTTTAATTGCTTGATGTTACACGTGAGCATTTGAAAACCCTATTAGGTGTAGTATGAACGGTCCCTAGAGCACAAGCAATGTTTGATGTAGCCATGATAAAATAAAATAAACAAGGTGTGGGATTCCACCGAAAGTGCATAAGTATATTTTTATAACTCCAAAATCAAGGCACATTAATCTTTATCACTCCAAAATATGCAAATTCAACTTTAACAAAGAAATCCTTATATCTCCATAAATAATTTTCCTTATCACTCCAATGTAGAGCTTTTTATATCTCCAATGTTACACAAAATCATGTATCAATATACCATTAAACCTTATTTCTCAAATAATTTCAAAGAAAAGAATATGTCTCTCTCTTCTTTTAAAAGGAAAAAATAAAATAAAAATAAAAATAAAACCCTTATATCTCCTAATGCCTCTTTAAATTTTTTTTACTTTTCCATTTTTTTTTTTTTTAATTTTTTAATTTTTACTTTACTCCAAACTTAACTCCACCTTTTCTTAAAAAAAAAAAATAAATTTTTTAATCTTCCACTCCTCTTTTAAACTAAAACATTAGATTTCCTTTTAAAAACAAACTTCAAACGGTTTTTTTTTTAAAAAAAAAAACTTTGTTTTTACCTTCCTGCCTTCGTTTATGCTTCCACATTTTACTCTTCGACATGCTTTCATTTTATTGCTTCCACATTTTACTGTTCAACATGCCTTCGTTTTATTCCTTTCCTTTATTTGTAAACAGAACTGCAGTTTGTTGAAGAAAAATATTACTGGCAGCGACACAAGTGTTTCTCTCACGGCTTCGACGAACTCCTCTCCAACATAATAGTGAAAGTTTTCATACAGACCTTCTATCTTCTGCAATAATTATATTCCATGAGATGCTGCTATCTCATTCTTCCATGAGAGCGTGGGGAATTGTTTAGCAAACACCATCTGGAGATGTTTATCCAATGCCTCCTTTAATCTTCTTTGTATGCCTTCTTTGTACGACTTCAACATTCAATAGCATTCAACAACATGGATGGCTTGGAGATTTCATTTGCCCAACTTCAAAGTTAAGCATCCATAGAAGCCATGCTCGATGGAAAGAAAGGTGGATGGCAGTTTCATAGAAGCCATTACTATGCACTAAGATGAAAGAAAGAAATGTTACGGAATGGTCTATGAAAAGACATACATTCAATATATTTATATTGCCTCCTTCCTTAATTTTTTCACATGTAGAACGAACATATCAAATTGTAGGATTTGAGGTGATAGGCGCCTGGAGAAGGATATCTCTCGGCGTACTTTAGATATATTTTTAAAATATAAATATACTCGTTACAATACAATGCAATGGCTTTTTAAAGCCTTATTTTCCCCTGGAAATAACTTCCCAAAACTAACATTGTTTTATTTATTTAAACTATAGACTAACTAAATGTAAACCTTATATTATATTTATTCTAACACATGTTTATATTGATCAATGGAGTGTTTGATACAATAGTTTCTTGAGAAGGAAGTGGATGAAGTAGAAACACTTATTGACTCTTGAGTAATCATGAGAAAAAGGGGAAAGGAATACAATGAGCATTTAGTGAAGTGGAAGAAGAAGACAATTGGAGAAGTAACATGGATGAAGGCATTTGAAGTTGTAAGATTGGAATTGTAGTCCAATATTTCATGAAATTCCCATAAGCAAGAGATCATGGTTCATTTCACTTACCTAACATGTATAATGCAGGAGGGTTTATGGGTGATCTTGCATCATCGAAATAGTTTTTTGTATATAAATAATTTTTTATTTATTTATGATGTTTTGGTTGTTTTTTAGTAGGCTATTTGTAAAGCATGCATGCTTATAAGGTTTCTATAGGTGTTGTATAGGCTGCTACAAGTGTTCAACAAATCAACTACAAGTTGCTATAGGCATGTAACAAGTGTTCAACACGTCAACTACAAGTTGCTATAGGCATGCAATGGGTTGCTATAGATATGAAACAAGTTGTTATAGGTCAACTACAAGTTGCTATAGGAGTTAAACCTTATGCTCAAATTATATAAGATCTCATAAGGGGTGTTTTCTCGACTTCATATAGGTCTTTGGGGGTGATATTCTACTATCAAGATCATTATTGGGACGATTTTCATTGCTTTTAGTAATATGTTTAACAACAAAATGATTATGTAGAGGTTTCATGCGATTTGTAGAGTTAAATATCCATTCCTTTGTTTGTTGTTGGGTAGTTTTGGTGCTAACAATGTGATGAAGGTCAAGGGGGTGATGTAGGTGATCTTTATTCTTTCTAGTGATTAATTGACTTCCAAAGTGGGGTAGTTCTTTTTTCATTTCTGATCTTGGTGGTGTTCGCATATATTCAAAAGTCTGCAAGAATCCTTAGTGTGGTGCCCCTTTGTTGCCTTGAAAATAATCATGTTCATCACTTATAACCGGTCTCATATATTTTAAATTGGGCTGCCCTTGGGTCAAATGTGTTTTTGATATGGTTCATGGTTTCTCCTTTATGCTTCAATTACTTGTCTATGTTGAAAGTCCCCAAAATATTCTAAGTGTAAGCCTTGTATGCTTTTAAAGAAGCAAAGTGTCAACATTTTGACATGTTTGCGAACCTTTGAAATTGTCAACAAAGAATGGGAAGAACAAAAATTCATGAAGAAGATAAAGAAGATGAGATATTAGCATTTTGACAGCTTCGTGAACCTCTGAAATGCCTGACAAAGTTCATGGTTTCTCAAAAGTGCTAACAAAGAACAAAGATGAAGACAAATTTTTTTTCGTTGATGCTTCCAGTGGTTCAAGGAACTTCAGAGTCCCTGACATAGAGAGGAGGATAGTTTATGTCGATGTTTTGGTAGGTTCATATACTTCCCAAATCACCAACAAGGTTCAGATAAGTTCCCCACCTCTGACAAGCTTGAAGCGGACAAAACAACAATGAGTTTAGGGTTTCTCAAAAATGATGATAGCAATAAAATGTAATATTAAAAGGTTTTCGTGAGCCCTGCATTCAAGCATTCACATCGTTCTTCCATTCAAACTCCTCACCTACCCATTTGCATGATTCAGGTTGCCATTAATGGCCTAGGATTGATGCACTCAAGAAGATGAAGACTCCCATACTCCTCAAGGTACAGAAGGACCCCCTCAAGGATGTGATGGCATGGGCAAATTACCAAAATAAGCATGATTTCAGGTGCTATCCAAGAGAAATTGATGTGATTAGGCATGGGCGACCCTTTACCTCTACAAACGACCAAGTCCTACCACGATGGCTTGTCGACATGAGCAGGAGTATATAATGCATTTTAAGAGATGAAGAAAAACAAAGAAGGACAAGCATAAATCATTAGGGTTTTCTCGATAGATTTTGGGACATTTTCATTGTAAATTATTTAGGTTTTCTCCCAAGGGTTATGATAGGACATTGTAATTTAAAAAGAATCTATTAAATGTGTAAATTTGGCATCTTATTGAGTGTCTCCATGAGCATTTCATGAATTTTTTGATGGCTTTTTGACATGAGCAGGCATATATAATGCATTTTAAGAGATGAAGAAAAACAAAGAAGGACAAGCATAAATCATTAGGGTTTTCTCGATAGATTCTGGGACATTTTCATTGTAAATTCTTTAGGTTTTCTCCCAAGGGTTATGATAGGACATTGTAATTTAAAAAGAATCTATTAAATGTGTAAATTTGGCATCTTATTGAGTGTCTCCATGAGCATTTCATGAATTTTTGGTGATTTGTTAAATCCCTTGGTCATATTTGCTAATTTGAGTATTTTTCTTGATTAGTTAGTTAACTAGAAAACTATAAAACTCCTTGCAGAGCTTTTGCAAGGTATCTTTTCAAGACAATACAGGAAAATCATGGGTCTATTTTTGGTTTATTAAGGCATGCTCAATTATATGTTCTACAATTTTATGTATATGCTTGCTAGAGTGCATATATCCTAGCTTATGTATGAAGTATGCGGGTATAGTCTTTGTTGATATCTTGATTAGGGTATCATAGTGTAGATTACATTGGTGTACCCTTTTTTTGAGAACTTAGACTCTACTACCCTCACTGGATAAAGGCACCATTGTGCTGCAAGTTCAACCTCTTCTTCCCTCCAACACACCAAAATATAACAACATTAAATCTCTATCCTTATCTTGTGTTGTTTATTCTTTCCACATCCATATCTAGATGTATGCATAGTTACACCAGGGGATATTGAAGCAACATTTTCAGACTCTCTACGTGGTTGTTCATTTGCTTATTGAAGGTGTAATATCCTTGTGTATTTCAAACTATCATACAAGTGCTTAGTGATAGCAAATTTGGAATTTTCTATGCATGGGGTATGGTTTGTTACAAGGTCTAATTTTATGTTATTATCTATTTTATCCCCATACACCTTAGGGAATACCCCCCTTGGTCTAGCAAAGCCTAAAGAAGAAGGTCTTACCCACCTTATCAATGTGGTCCATTGTTTCCTCATCCTAATCATACGTTGGAAGTCTTTGTCTTGAGTTTGACACCCTTGGCACTCAAGAACTTCCTTTCTTTAGGGATTTGAGGAACCTCAACTTTGAGCACCAACTAAATTGGTATTATTGCTAGGGAAGAATTAAATTCTTGGTTTTTATCTTGGATGTCTATGTTGATAAAGGAAAATTTCTCTTCCCAAGTCAAGAGTGGTGACTCTGTTTGAGTTGAACCCTTTCAAATATCAAAGTAAAGAAATAAATACGGAAAGAGGAAGATACCAAAAGGATTCCCAAGAATCTGATCAAGTGGTAGCACAAGCTAGAAGACAATGTACTACCTAGAAAGCAAGAAATAAAGGTATGTCTACTAGACTTTCTTCTCAAAGAGATGATGTTGGTTCTTCTGCTAGAGAAAGTTTGTATGACTTGAGGGATCAATATCCATATACTTTAGATGATTTAGGTGATATAATGATTAGAACTGGTAGAAGAAACTATATACATGAATTTGGTAGGCAAAGAGATATTATGAATATAGATGGGAGAAATAAATATGCATCCCATGAAACATATGTTGGAGGTGGAGATGTATCCAATCCCCAATGTGTGAGAAATTTAGGAATAACCTCACACCCTTTCTCTCCTACATCCGTACCTAGAATTGAAACTAAGGAAGACCTTACATTCTATGATGCTAATGCAACCATACAACCTAAAAATGAGTTTAGGGAAAGAAATTGATCAGAGATTGGACTTTCTTGATCAACTTATACAAAGTCAGTTAGAACTTCAAGATTAAATTGATTTATAGCAAGGCCAAATTGCCCAAAATGCCCAACAAAAAAATCAACATCATGCCCATGATGTTCCCAATCAACCAAAAGCAAATCAATAACATAATCAACACCAACACAATCAATTAAACATGGGATCCCATAACAGGAGACAAACTCAAAGGATTCCACCACCAAGACAACCATTAGGAATGGAGAGATATAGGTAGGTAGAATTTTATGGTATCCCTAATTATCCCAATGAGATACCAAGTGAAATAAGGGTAAAGTGCCTAAATTCCAAGGTAACAATGCTGTCACTCAAGAAGAACACCTTAGGCACTTCATCAATGTAATTGATGAATATGAGATTGAAGATGAAGGTGCCGTGATGAATTGGTTTGTGCAGTCTTTGGAAGAGAGTACAAAAGAATGATATAGAAGTCTTCAGGATAGTAGCATAGACAAATGGGAAGAATTCATGAGGGTTTTTAGATTGCAGTATGAGGACATGATTGACCCTAAGTTTGCAATTCATGAGTTAACAATTGTTGCTAAGTTCAATAGTAGATTTTTCATGACCATGAGGAAGGTGCCTCCTAACCTAAGACCAAATGAATCAATGCGCTTGGTTCTATATTGTGGCGCATTTGATGCTAGATTGGGATATTTCCTTCAAGACAAGAGCCCTCAAACCTTAAGAGAAGCTTACAACATGGCAATTAACATAGAAATAAATATGAGAGCATTTGGAAAGCATGTCAAGAGAGATGATGTAAATATATTGAGGCTAGATTTATCCTATAGGTTTGTAAGGAATGAGAAGGGTATGTCTTCTAACAATACTGCTACTCACTTCAATTAAGGCCAAAGGTTGCATAACATGCCTTACAATATTGGTTGGTCTAAACGACCAGGACATAATGATAAACAAGTTGTTCCTATCCAAGACACTAAGACAAAGATACTTCTGATCTTTTAAGGAAGGATCATGTTAATGTTCAAGATGATTCACTATGGTGTGAGACATGCTATTTACCTCATGATTCAAAAAAATGTACTATTGTAATTGCACTTTTGAAGGAGAAAGAATTCCCCAATGAAGATGGTACCTCTGACTATTATGAAGACGTTGATGTGGACCAACTTGATGCCTATGAATTTGATGAATTCTTTCAATGTGATCATGACAATTATCAAATCCAATATGAGTTATGAAGCCATGATTTAAAAAACTTCAAGGAACTCATGCAACAAAGATATAAGAGAGAAAAACCTTCAAGTGACGATATTAAGGCTCTTACTAATGAAACTGTCATGCGAGTGTAGAGTGAGTATCAACTTAGAGGCAGACATGTGAATGCCACACAAGAGGTTGTAATTGTAGTTATACTAGAGGCATTGAGCACACATGTAGGTAAAGGAAAACAAAAAATAAACATTAATACTAGGAGGAAAGACATTGTAGAAAAGCGTGTGAACAAGATTGTAGAAAAGCTAGCACAAAAGATGAGATCATCTATGCTTGAGACACCTATGCAGAGGAAGTACATGCTCCAAAAAATAAAAGTGTAGGATTACTGATAGGTAATGTTGAAAATCCCAAAGTGATAGAAGTAGGCAACATGCCAAATCAGGCAAGGAAAAGCTCTCAAGAAGAAAAAATTGCAGCTAAAGCAAGTAGAAACATCAATAATGGAAAGGGTGTCACTACTAATGGCTAGGTTTAATGCCTTTCATTCCTGATACTAATACAACAATGTGTCCCTATCCACTCCCTTCCCTGAATACATCCCCATTGACATGATTCTTACTTCAAGCCAAATGAAAGTCCTTGTACCAGTAAGGGAGATGCTTATAATCCTTGAACATAAAGAAAGGGTCTTTCAATACATTAATGCACAAACCATATTCAAAGACCATATTAATCATTTGAATGATTTTGTAGATGATGCAACTGTTGAGACAAATTCCCAAGGAATACTTGAAGTTTGCCTTGGTACGGTAGCTACGAATAATCAAACAATGGTTGATCCATTTTATATCACCTTGTTGATAAATGAGTGGTTGGTGATTTTGGTGCTTCAAGTAATGTAATGCCATTATAAGTCATGAATCAACTAGGCTTGAAAGTTTTCAAGTCTTATGAAAAATGCTATGTAATGGATTCTAGGTAGGTCAATGTTATTAGAGAATTGTCAATGGATTGGAAGTACAACTTGTTGCATACCCTAGAAAGTGTTTCATAATGGACATAGCCATTTTTTATTATCTAGCCAAGTGGGGTATGCTGTTGTCAAGGAAATGGGCAGCCTTAATAGGTGGCAACATACAAATGGACCTATCTTATGCCAAAATACCAGTTAATGGGAAAAAAGTCTAGTTACATAGAGAGAAGAAAATGTTGTGTATTGTGGAAGATCCAGACAAGGCAAATGATGAGGTGAACTATGTATAAAGTGAGGTTGGGAACATGATTGGATACTATGATGATGCTAACACCATGTTGATCCTGCCTCTCCCTCAAGGCCTCTTTAACATGAAAGCAATGATATATGGAATATGTATTTTGATGGTGCTTTCTCAAAAGAAGGAAATGGTGTAGGTATTGTTTTGGTTTCCCAAATGACACAATTTATAGGTTTACCTTCAAGTTAAACTTTTATTGCACCAACAATGTAGTAGAATATGAAGCTTTGCTGCTTGGTCTAAATGTTGCTTCTAGGTATGGAATTAAATGTTTAAGTGCATGATGATTCTAAGCTAGTAGTGTCTTAGATTAAAGGCTCATATATAGCCAAAGAAAAAAGATTGAAAATATATAGGAATGCTATATGGGATGCCATTGAAATGTTTGATGCCTTTGATATCAAGTAGTAGGATAGAACTAAAAATGTTACAACTGATGCCCTTGCTGTCATAGCTTTAAATTTTGATGCCTCTCTAACTTCACCTCACTACACATACATCATGGAAGTCCTCACTAGGCTAAGCATTCCTAATAATATATATAGTTGGTAGGTATTCAATGATGACAAGTATATTTATGAGTTCTTGAACTAGATAAGTAGTTTTGAAAGACAATTGATTGATTGGCAACCTATGTTTAAGTTAGAAGATGGAAATGAGACCTTGTTTGAAAATGAGGTAATTCAACTCAAGAACGATACCATTCCTAGAGGTATTGTAACTCTTGAAATAATGTTTGACAATGCTAATTGTTACAAGACAAAGAACAAGACAATCAATAAAGATGATGTAGAAGGTGTGAATCTAGGAACTAAAGTAGCTCCCAAGATGATTTGCATTAGCAAGAAGTTGAAACCAATAGAAAAACAATTGCTGATTGCACTATTAAGAAAGTTCAAAAGGTGTTTTGCATGGTCATATGATGAACTGAAAGCCTATAAGTAGGATTTAGTCCAACATACTATTCCCTTGGAACCTAATACAAAACCATTCAGGAAAAATCAAAGGCCTATCAATCCTACACTAGCACCTTAGATGCAGAAGGAAGCGATGAAGCTAAAAGAGGGCGATATAATCAAGATAATTAGGCATTCAGAATGGGTGTCTAATCTTGTCCCAGTTAGGAATAAAAATGGAGACATAAGGCTTTGTGTAGACTTTAGACTTTTGAACATCAAGTCCCTCAAGGACAACTACCCATTGCCTGGCATGGACCATTTGTTGTAGAAGGTAACAAGATCTATATTGATGTCAAAGATGGATGGCTTCTCATAATATAATTAGGTTATGGTCAAAGATTCTGAGCAACATAAGATAACCTTCACAACCCCTTTGGGGAACATTTGTTTATGTGAGGATGCCTTTTGGACTCAAGAATACATGAGCCACCTTTCAAAGGGTAATGGATGTTGCCTTTGTAGGTCCAATAAATGAAATCATGGTTGTATATAAGGATGATTTGATTACCTATTCCAAGGATAGAGGTGATCATTGTAAACACTTGGAACTAATTTTTTAGTGATGCTTAGAATATAGGATTTATTTAAATCCTAAGAAGTGTATTTTTAATATTGAAGAAGGAATTTTTTTTTGGAATATAGTGTCTAAGGAAGGAGTAAGGATTGATCTTGAAAGGGTTAAAGCAATGAACCTTATTCCTCAACCCACAATAATTAAGGCAGTGCAATCCTCTTTTGGACAAATTAATTTTGTTAGGAGGGTTGTTCCTAACTTTTTTGAGAAAACAAAGGCTATCTCCAAGGTGTTCAAGAAAGGGCAATCAACTAGTTGTGATAAGGAATCAACTTAATCCTTCATGGATATAAAAAATGCACCAAAAAGGCATCAATATTGGCAATCTCATATTATTCAAAGCCTTTTCAACTATTTTCTTTTTCTTCCTTTTATACCATCACTGCAACACTGTTTCAATAAAATATTGATGGATATGAGTAGCCAATTACTTTCTTCAACAAGTCATTGTATAATGTTGAGTTAAATTATTTGATCATGGAAAAATAGGCATATGCTCTTGTCAAGGTTGTCAAGAATTTTAGGCCTTATCTTGTAGGAGAAAAAATCATTGCATATGTGCCACATACAATTGTAAGGGACATCATTGCTTAGCAATAAGTTTTAGGCAAAAACTGTAGATGGATCAATAAGATCCAATAATATGACATGGAGGTACAAACTACTAAATTGGTTAGAGGTCAAGGCCTTGCTGAGCTAATGGTGGATACAAACTTGGATGTAACAGAAGATCATCAGGTAACCTTTAGTTTTGCACTTCCTCCTTTCCTTTTAAACAATGATCCATGGTATAAATATGTTATTTTCTATCTAGAGAACTTGATTTGTCCTCTAGGATTTAATGATCATCAAAGGAGAACCTTGACGTTGGCAATGCAAATATATGTGCTTCTGTAAGACCAATTAATATGGAGAAACCTAGATAGATTGCTTCTCAAATGTTTAGATCAAGAGAAATCTATCAAATTCATAAATGAATGTCATCAAGGACTTTGTGGAGGACATTTCATGTCAAAGATTTCTACCCACAAATTAATTATAGAAAGATATTGGTGGCCTACATTATTCAAGGATGTGGCCAAATTTGTCAAAAGATGTGATGCTTGCCAAAGACTTTCAAGAAAGATGAAGTTTGTAGGTGTACTCTATTGCATAAGGTTGTCATTGATGTCAATAGTGGTATGAAGTGTTGCGCAATAGAAGGTTGGAAGTGTTGTCACCAGTGAGGCCAAAGGAAGATGATTACAGAATGGTGACTAGTGATGATAGTAGAATAAGTAATCAAAGATGTTGTGAAGAAAAGAGCAAAGGGATGTATATATGCTCAACAACAAGCTATTCAGATGAGTTGTGAAGTAAAGAAGATGGATCAATATCATCAATACATAGTCATGCCATATCTTCTAAAGTTCATGTGTAAGTCCATATCCTTGATATGCTATGAAAATGATTGTGTTTGAAGTTTTTGATGGGTTAAGTTGAATTCATGTTGTATGTTGGTGATATGAACTCATAATGGTTGCCACTGGATGAAGAAAGTTGTGAAAGTTTAAAGGATAATGGTCTAAGTAGAGTTCTACTCAGTGAAGGGGTCACATGCTCAAAAGAATGTACCACATTCTGCCGCATTTGAAGTTATGGTCCTACAGATTGGACAGATGGATAAGTATCACACTCAAGTATCTATGTTTCAAGTTTGAGATCATAAAGTTTATCGCAAGGTGTGTTAGAGACAGAAGAATGAAGACAATAATGGAACATGGTAAGTGCAATCACAGTGGGACTGGAGAATGCTTTGCACTTCTTCGTAGATGAAGATATGATGTTGCGGCTTGGAGGATAGTTAGATATGAATCAAAGGTATGAGAATTTCAAGCTTCAAGTGATAATATGATGAAGGGGGTAAATCACAAAACACACAACAACATAAATTGAACGCATAAAATAGAACTTTATTTTATTGATCTGGGAAACTCATTACATTAGAGAAGCTCAGTTACAATTAGAGGAATCAATCCTCCACAGGCTGCAACACACTACAACTACACATCACCAGGCTCTGGAATATTCTGCCTTCTGTAACCCCTAAATCAGCTAGGGTTTCTATTTTCCCACCTATTCTTGACTCTACACTTTCCCCCTTAACTCTACTACCACCCAGGATTCCCAAAATAGTCATAAATAACACTTTTTGGTGGCTTCCAGCTAAATTTCAAAATTTACAACTCCCTCCAAAAGTAGGTCAATTTTCGGGAAGCATAACTTTTGATTCGGATGTCCGATTGTTGAACTGTTTTAAGCGCCGGAAAGCTTGCAATGTGAACTATCAAGCTGAAAATTCATAAATGGATTTTTGTCAAATTTTTAGGACGTTATGGGATGTTTTAGTGCCTCATATCTCATTTCAAAAGTTTTCAGGGGCTTTTCGGAAAACAAAAACTTTAATATCTTTTAGCTCACAAATGATCTTTGCCTGATTCCTTCACCAAAGGTCTTATATTTCCATTATGAAGCTTTCTGCAATTTTTTTCTTCAATCCGTGCCCAAATGCAAACTTTCCTAAAATGGCAGGTAAACTTTTAAAAACTGGCAGTTTGCTATTTTTAGTAGTTTTGGAAAAACTGAAAGTCCTACATCATTATTCAGGATATTATGGAACCAGAAACACTAATTATGGAAAGAAATGAAAACAACCACAATGATTTTGAATTAACTTCTTTTTGGATGATGCAAGATTGCCCTTATACCACTGGATGCTCCTGCATCAGACACCCAAGGTAATTTGAGAAGTGACCTTGTCATGTCTTAGGTGTTTGTTTGAGGAAAACCCAAATAGTCAACCTCTACCTTAGACAACCAAGAAGAATCTTCAATAGGCCTTCCTTTCCATTTCACCAGATAATCTTCATATTACCTGTTCTGAGTACTTCTTCCCACACAGCTATCCAAGATCTCTTCTATCTCTTCCATTGAAGTAGATGCCGTAATACTCCACTGTTCTTGTGTCAGTCCATCCTCTGTGCCACCTTCATGATATTCTGTTAAATCAAAAATATTGAACACAGGGGAAATATTGATCCCACTCGGCAACTCTACGTCATATGCATTTCTTGAATCATGCTTCTTCAAGATTTTGCACGGTCCAAATTTCTTCATTTTCAACTTATTGTATGTTCCAATTGGGAACCTTTCTTTTCTCAAGTGAACCATGACTTCCTCTCGTACTTCAAACTCCTTATATCTCCTCTTCTTATTTGCCTTAGCTTTGTACTAAATATTCATCTTATTAATGTGCTTTCTCACCTCTTCATGCAAATTCTTCAGATGTTCTGCAAAGTCTTCAGCTTCAACACTTGTCTTTTCTCCTTTGTCCAGCTTCCTTAACTCAGAAGCATTTCTTGGGCTATTGCCATATACAATCTGGAATGGTTATTTACCAGTATTCCTATTGACAGAATTGTTGTAAGAAAATTCTACCTGTGGTAAAATTAAATCCCATCCCTTGGGCTTATCTCCTACTAAGCATCGTAGCAGGTTACCCAAACTCCTATTCACCACTTCTGTCTGTCCATCAGTCTGTGGATGGTGTGTAGAACTGAACTTCAAATATGTTTTCAACTTCTTCCACAATGTCCTCTAGAAATAACCAACAAACTTGGTATCTCGATCTGAAACTATGCTCTTTGGTAGACCGTGTAATCTCACCACCTCTCTGAAAAATAATTCAGCAATATGAACAACATCATTGGTCTTCTTGCAAGGAATGAAATGTGCCATCTTCAAGAATCTATCCACCATCACAAAAATGGAATCATGTCCTCTCTATGTCCTTGGTAAACTAAGAACAAAATCCATACTAATATCATCCCATGGCTTCTCCGGTATAGGTAATGGCTAATATAGCCCTGTATTCTGATTTGTTCCTTTTTCCATTTGACACACTCTGCAACTCTGCACAAATTTCCTCACATCCTGCTGCAATTGTGGCTAATAATATTTTTCACCGACAATGGCAATGGTCTTATCTCGACCAAAGTGTTCAGCTAATCCCCCACTATGCTTCTCCTTAATCAGGTTCTCTCTCATGGAACTCCTCGGAATGCACACTTGGCTTCCTCTAAACAACATGCCATCTTGGATTATGAAATCCAACCATTTTGTCCTGTCCAAAGTAACAGGTTCCAGACAAGCTTTCCAAGCCTCTGCAAAATCTAGATCTTCAGGATACAAACTTTTGAGCTTATCGAATCCAATAATCTCTACATTTCTATCAACAAATTTTACCTTCTACTCAAGGCATCTGCAACTCTTTTGGACTTCCCACTCCTGTGCTTCTAAACAAAAGTATAACTCTGCAAAAACTCAACCCATTTTAAGTGCCTTTGGTTCAACTTTCCTTGACTATTAAGATACTGCAAAGCCTAATGATCAGTATATAAAACAAACTCTTTTGGAAACAAATAATGTCTCCATTTCTTCAAAGCCTGAACTATTGCATAAAATTCCTCATCATAAACAAAATACTTTTTCTTGGCATCATTAAGCTTCTCACTAAAATAGGAAATGGGCTTACCTTCTTGGCTCAAAATAGCTCCTATAGCACTGCCACTAGCATCACAATCTACCTGAAATACCTTATTGAAATCTGGAAGTGCCAAAACAGGTTGCTCTGTGACTTTCTGCTTCAATGTATCAAAGCTTTTATTTGCTCCTTTAGTCCATCTAAACTCTTTTCTATCCCCTCTCATTGTCTCCGTTAGGGGTCCACAAATGCTACTAAAATTTCTGATAAAATTTCTATAAAAACTTGCCAAACTATGAAAAGATCTTACCTTTGTGGCACTCCTTAGTGTAGGCCATTCAAGGATAGATCTCACCTTCTCTGAGTCCATCTTAAGACCTTCCTCTGAGACAAAAAATCTCAGTTATACCAAATCCTTCTTTGCAAAACTACATTTCTTCAGATTAATCAGCAACTTCTCCTCCTTCAGCTTCTCTAAAACTCTTCTGATATGCATCAGATGCTCATCCCAAGTCTTACTAAAAATCAAAATATCATCCAAATAAACAATAACAAAACTTCCCAAAAATTCTTTCAGTACCTCGTTCATGAGCCACATGAATGTGCTCGGTGCGTTGGTTAGCCCAAATGGCATGACTAACCACTGATACAAACCCTCCTTTGTATTGAAGGTTGTCTTCCATTCATCTCCTTCTCTGATTTGGATCTGGTGATACTCACTCTTTAGGTCAATCCTCATGAAGTACTTGGCTCCACTCAAACAATCCATTATGTCATCCATTCTTGGCAATATAAATTTGTAATTGATCGTGATCTTATTTATGGCCCAAGAATCTATACACATTCTTGACTGTCCATCTTTCTTTGGTGCTAGTACTGTAGGTATTGCACATGGACTTAGGCTTTCCCTTATCAGTCCCTTCCTTAACAGCTCCTGAACTTGCCTGTTCAGCTCTTCATTCTCTGCAGGGGTCATTCTGTGAGCTACCTTATTTGGAAGACTGGCTCTTGGTATCAAATCCATTTGATGACTTGTCTTTCTCACTGGTGGTAAACCTTCTAGTACATTATCAGAGACAATGTCCTAAATTTCTTCCAACATATCTAAAACTTCTGCTGGTACATCTTCACATTTCTCTTGACCGATCTTAGGAATCAATGCAAAGCAATGATGCTCATGTTTCATACCCTCCAAAAATTTTCTACCATCTACCAAGAAAAGTCTAGTAGTACTACATACCTTTTCTTCCACCTCCTTCAAGGGCTTCAACTTGTGATGAACTCCATCCTTTGTTAGGGAGTATGTGTTTGCATGGCCATCATGGACAGTGCTCCTATCATACTGCCACGGCCTTCCCAACAACATATGACATGTATTCATCGGTATGATATCACACAACAACTCATCATGGTAGTCCCCAATCTTGAAATTCACTAAACACTGTTCATTGACCAAAGCTCTATGGTCTTTCTGCAACCATGCAATTCGATATGGATGTGGATGATTTCTTCTTGTCAACTTCAACTTGTCAACCATCTCCTCTGAAACAAGATTGTCAGTACTTCCACTATCAATAATAATATCACAACACTTACCTTCACATTTGCACCTTGTGCGGAATAGACTCTTCCTCTGATTGGGTTCTTTCTCCTCATTCAACAAAGTTCTTCTGACAACTAGGGTTTCTCCCCTTTTAGCATCTTCAGAGCACTCAAATTGCGCATCTTCATTGACATGTGCAACTCGTGCATTACCTTAAGGTCTTCTATTTGTCCTTCCTTAATGTTGCAGACACTCGTATGCTCAATGTCCTTCTTCTCCACATTGGAAACAGGTTCCTCTAAAACCTCCTCTTCCAGGTCCTTGCCCAGGTCTACCTCTTCCTCTTCCTCGTTGCTCACCATTGTTCTGGTCACGAGGGCGGTAGGTATTATCTCCTCTCTAATTTTGACTGGTGCCGACTTCTTCACTTTTCTTTGAATCTTCATTTCAGCCCCCATAGGGTCTTCCACCAGTCCTTCTGCCTTGACCTCTTCCCCTTTGCTTGCTGTCAAATCTTTTATACAGCTCTCTTCCACCTTCAGGAAAAACTGGTATGCATCTTCTATGGTGGTCATTCTGACCAGGCTCATCTCCTCTTGAATACTTGGCCTCAACCCATTAATGTAACAGGATACCTTCTCCTTGTTAGTCTTTGCATGGCCTATCCTGATAGTAATCTTATAAAATTCCTCTGTATACTCCTTAACAGACTTGTTACCTAGCTTCAATCCTTGCAGCTTCTTCAGCAACCCCATCTCATAGTCCATAGGAATGAACTGCTTCTTTAGTTTTTCCACCATCCAATCCCATCTGGTGATCTTTCATTTTCCTCTTTTGTTCCTCTCTAAATGGACCTCCTTCCACCAAATACTGGCATGGCCCTTCTGTTGGATCTAGGGCATACAACTGAGAGGGGGGGGTGAATCAGTTGTATAGAACTTCTTCTAATTCAAACACTTAATTCTCTATTGTTAGTTAGGAGCATATCAAATAATCATTCATGGAAGCATAATACATAAACACAAGAGCAGATAAGCATCAACACATTGAACACCAAGATTTTGACGTGGAAAACCCGGTTAAGGGAAAAACCACGGGGTGATTAACCCAAGAATTATTCTCTGTTAGAAGAATAAAGAAAAATGAATGGCACATGCCAATAAGGGCTCACTGCCCGAGCACACTGCTCACAAAGAGGCCCACTGCCTACAAGGAGACACACTGTCTACAAAGTGATAAAAATCACAGTCTTGAACTGGAGTAAGACATCTCTACCATGTCCGGATCAGTTCCAATTAAGCCCAACAATCTCTGCTCTGCCTTTCGCACGTTTCTTCGCTATATCATACTCATCCTCACACCACACATTGAAATGAACTCACAAACCGTTATTTATACAAGACATCAACTTAGGAACAAACATCTAAGTCGGCAAACAACCATAGGAGTATCCGCAAGATGAATAACACATCCGGTCGGCCATCACAAGAACATTCGTAGGATGAACAACTCATCCGGTCGACTAAACAGAGCAATAACTTCATCCGGAAGAATAACTTCAATTCCGGGTTCTACCATCAATGCGGACCAACAACACAACCTAAACATGATCCAAGAACCTTCACAAGCCTGTCTGAATGTCCGGATACATCCGCACTTCCTCTGCTTACTGGGATCTCTTGTCTTCTTCATCCGGAACTTCAAGAACACAGTCTGTCGCCACTGTCATAATGCAAGAGGTACTTCCGGACCTCCAAATCACACACAAATCAGGATGACACATCACAAGGACATCTCAAACACTCCTTCCAATCCGCAAATTATGATAATACAATTCCGGACCTCACCGGACCTTTTTGTGATCCTCTGTCACCTCCGGATACTTGCCGGACCCGGTTCTATACCGGCAGCCACAACTTCTTCAGATCTTCATGCGGACCTCTGAAATCTTAGCTGTAGCATCTCAAGACTCATATCTACTAACCCTTTAATCCGCATCCTCCGGTTCTCATCCTATACAGTACATTTGCCTTCTTCTCATCACTGTTCTTCACTGTTCCTGACTGAGGCTAATTTTCTCAATATCCTCAGCACACAGCTCATCAAATCCTTCTTGTCAATGCAATATGAGTATGTTGACATCAATGACAACACTGGTTCACCTCATACTTGCAACAATCTCCCCCTTTGTCATTGATGGCAACATATGATGTGAAAAACCATTAAGACAAGAACTTCAACTTTTCATATGTCTTCTCTTCCTTTACTGCTCCCCCTTTGATCATCAACCACCTGTTTTTCACATGTCTTCTCTCCCCCTTTGACATCAATGGAAAAGGGCTCATACTTGCAAATCTCATGCATCAGAATCATACCAGCTGCTCCCCCTTAGTTGCAGCTCCCCATTAGTCTGGATCACAAGATATGACTGTGATAGCCACCGGACTGATGCACATCAGTGCATCTTAGTTCATCACCGGAGGGGCCATGACCCCTAACTTTTCCCGGAGATATTCAAAAGAGTCTTTGGGAAGAGGTTTTGTAAAGATATCTGCAATCTGATCCTTGGAGGGAACATACTCCAATCTGACTTCTTCCTTGTTTACTTGTTCTCTCAAAAAGTGAAATTTGATAGATATGTGCTTAGTCTTAGAATGCAATACCGGATTCTTGGAAATATTAATTGCACTTGAATTATCACAGAAAATTGTGATAGGCTCCTCATATTCAACTTTGATGTCTCTTAGCATCTGCTTCATCCATAAGATTTGAGTGCAACTACCTGCTGCTGCAATGTATTCTGCTTCAGTTGTAGACAGAGATATTGCATCTTGTTTCTTGCTTAGCCAAGAAACCAATCTCTTCCCCAAAAAGAATGCTCCACCACTAGTGCTCTTCCGGTCATCCACATCTCCTGCCCAATCTGCATCTGTGTAAGCATGAAGAGAGAAGTCCGGATCTCTAGGGTACCATAGACCATACTCAACTGTTCCTTTCAAGTATCTAAAAATTCTTTTGATTGCCATAACATGAGATTCTCTAGGATCAGCCTGGAATCTTGCCACAAGACCAACAGCCTGCATTATATCTGGTCTAGTTTGAGTGAGATACAACAATCCACCAATCATTGATCTATACTTTGTCTGATCTGCCTTTGGAGAATCATCATCTTTGCTTAACTTACATCCGGTTGCCATAGGAGTGTTCATAGGCTTTGAGTCTTCCATACCAAATTTCTTTAACAATTCTTTCACATATTTGGTCTGAGAAATGAAGATCCCTTCTTTTGTTTGAGTAATTTGCAGACCCAAGAAGAAATTCATTTCACCAAGCATAGACATTTCAAACTCACTTTTCATCTGATTTGCAAAAGTTTTACACATACTATCTCTTCCTCCAAAAATGATATCATCCACAAACACTTCAACAATCAGAATGTTCTCATGATCAATTTTGAAATATAAGTTGCTGTCAGCAGTACCTTTGTTGAATCCAATCTGCACAAGATGCTTATCCAACCTTTCATACCATGCTCTTGGGGCTTGCTTCAATCCATACAAAGCTTTCTTCAACTTGCAGACCATATCATTATTATCAGACAATTGAAATCCATCCGGTTGTTCAATGTAGACTTCTTCTTCCAGATCACCATTTAGGAAGGCAGACTTGACATCCATCTGATATACCTTGAAGTCTTTGAAGGCAGCAAATGCAAGAAGTAATCTGACTGCTTCAATTCTTGCTACCGGAGCAAAAGTCTCTTCAAAGTCAATTCCTTCTATTTGAGAGTAGCCTTTGCAGACCAATCTAGCTTTGTTTCTGATTACTTCACCAGCTTCATTTAGTTTGTTCCGGAAGACCCACTTGGTTCCAATTACATTCCTGTCTCTAGGTCTGGGAACAAGATCCCAAGTATGATTTTTCTCAATTTGCATCAGTTCATCTTCCATTGCTTTGGTCCAGTTTTCATCATTGCAGGCTTCATTTATTGTTTTAGGTTCAATCTTTGAAATCAGACAACATTCATTCTGATCTTGAGCAATATTCCTTCTAGTTTGTACACCTTTGCTTCTGTCACCTATGATCTGATCTTCAGAGTGATTCAGTCTTACATACCTTGGAATTTTGGGAGTATCCAGCACTGCTGTTTCTTGATCAGGCTCATTCAAACTTATCTCTTCTTCCTGATTTACCGGATCAGGCTGACTCTGTCTCACCGGAGAGGATTGAGGTCCTTGAACACTGTCTTGGTCATCTTCATCAAACTCATAAAATCTTGAAGGCTTCTCAATTCCTTCATCAACCTTTACATTGGTGCTTTCTATTATTTTCCTCAATCTCTTATTGTAACATCGGTATGCTTTGCTTTGAGTGGAGTAGCCCAAGAAAATTCCTTCATCACTTCTAGCATCAAACTTTCCTAGATCTTCATCTCTTTTAATATAACACTTGCTACCAAATACTCTGAAATATTTCACAGTAGGAGTGATGCCAAACCAGAGTTCATAGGGGGTCTTACCGGTGTTGTTTCTGATTTGAACTCGATTGAGAGTGTAGACTGCAGTGCTGATAGCTTCTTTCCAAAACATTTGAGGAACATTTGCTTCCAACATCATTGTCCTAGCAGCTTCCTGGATGGTCCGGTTCTTTCTCTCAACTACTCCATTCTGCTGTGGAGTCTTAGGAGCAGACAACTGTCTCCTTATACCCTGTTTCTCACAAAAATCAATGAATTCACCAGATGTAAATTCACCACCTCTATCAGACCTTAGACACTTTAGTTTCAATCCGGTTTGATTCTCCACCATAGCTTTGAAGATTTTGAATTTCTCAAAAGCTTCTGATTTTTCTTTTAGAAAGGTAACCCACATCATCCGGGAATGATCATCAATTAACAACATGAAATATCTATCACCTTGCAGACTCTTGATTCTTGTCGGACCACATAGATCAGTATGTACTAATTCCAACAATCCGGTAGAAGACTGATCTTTGCTTTTAAAAGAGACTCTGCTTTGTTTGCCTAACTGACATTCTTTGCACACACTATTTGTAGGTTTCATCAACTTTGGAAGATCTCTCACAGCCTGAGTATTGCTTATTTTGATGATGTTATCAAAATTTACATGACACATTCTTCTATGCCATAACCAACTCTGATCAATTTGAACAAACAAACAACTTTTATTTGAACCAACCAGATGAAAGATGTTACCTCTTGTCTGAGTACCGGATGCAATTTCAGTTCCGGAGCTTGTAAAGATTCTGCATTTTCCATTCTTGAACCGGAGATCATAGCCTTTGTCCACTAACTGACCAACACTGAGAAGATTGTGCTTCAATCCTTCAACATACAGTACATTTCCTGTTTTGCTCTTACCATCAAAGGAAATAGTTCCCCTACCTCTGATTCTGCCAGCAGAATTGTCACCAAACTTTACCATTCCTCCTTCATATCTTTCCAAGTCTAAGAACTTATTCTTGTCACCAGTCATATGGTGAGAACATCCACTGTCAATAACCCAATCATCCTTTTCTTCCACTTGAGCAGCCAAGGCTTTTTCAACAACTTTGTGATTGACAGATTCAGAGAGCAAGGAATCTTCTTCCTTGATGGCTATAAACACCCACTCATTTCCGGATTTGCTTCCTGGATCTGATTCATCATCTGTTACTCCTTCATTGTCATCTTCTTCATGAACATAATAGCAATTCTTTTGAAACCTTTGTCTGTGAGTATTAGATCTTGCAGATCTCTCTGGACATCTTGAGGCAAAATGACCAATCTTATTGCAGTTGAAACACTTAAAGGGTAGTTTTCCTTCATACTTACCAGATCCTCTTGGCAGTCTCTTTGCAATGAGGGCTTCAAGTTGAGCTGTTTCTGCTTCTTCTTCTTCCATGTCTCTTCTTGCTTGATCATACCATGACATTTTCCTTGATGAGTTTTCACCCGGATCAAATCTCTGTTTGCCTTTCACATAGGCACTGGCTTTGAAAGCAGATTCAGTCTTGGGAGGATCATCTCCAAACTCGGTCATTTCAAATGCAGCTAGTTTGCCGGCCAGTTGTTCTCTTGTGACAGTTGTGTGGGCTCTGAATTCATCAATGGCAGCAACTTTGATTTTGTAGGCAGCAGGAAGGGATCTTAGGATTTTGCAGACAATCTCATTTTCATCTAAAGTTCCACCAGCATTTCTGATTCCACATACCAGCTCATTTACTCTTGGCATAAAGGTAGTAATGTTTTCATCATCTCTCATTTTCAATCTTTCAAATTTCCCTTTCAGACTTTGCAACCTTGCACTTTTGACAAACTCATCTCCTTCATACAGAAGTTCCAGTTTAGTTAGGATCTCATATGCAGTGGGTAGGTCAATGACATTCGAGAGATCTGAGTCATTCAATGCACTTAGAAGAGCTTCCTTGGTCCGCAGATTGTTTTCAGCTTCTGTGATTTCATTCAGAGTTGTCGGACCACCTTGTGGAGGTACATATGGTTTTGAAATCATACCCAGATATGCTTTTCCCATGCATTCCAAGTGACACTTCATGCGACCTTTCCAGAGAGTAAAGTTGGTTCCATCGAACTTCGGACTATCCTTCTTGTAAGACGACATCCTGGATCTCCTCAAGCGGTTAAGCTCTTGTCAGAGGAACTTAGCTCTGATACCAATTGTTGGATCTAGGGCATACAACTGAGAGGGGGGGGGTGAATCAGTTGTATAGAACTTCTTCTAATTCAAACACTTAATTCTCTGTTGTTAGTTAGGAGCATATCAAATAATCATTCATGGAAGCATAATACATAAACACAAGAGCAGATAAGCATCAACACATTGAACACCAAGATTTTGACGTGGAAAACCCGGTTAAGGGAAAAACCACGGGGTGATTAACCCAAGAATTATTCTCTGTTAGAAGAATAAAGAAAAATGAATGGCACATGCCAATAAGGGCTCACTGCCCGAGCACACTGCTCACAAAGAGGCCCACTGCCTACAAGGAGACACACTGTCTACAAAGTGATAAAAATCACAGTCTTGAACTGGAGTAAGACATCTCTACCATGTCCGGATCAGTTCCAATTAAGCCCAACAATCTCTGCTCTGCCTTTCGCACGTTTCTTCGCTATATCATACTCATCCTCACACCACACATTGAAATGAACTCACAAACCGTTATTTATACAAGACATCAACTTAGGAACAAACATCTAAGTCGGCAAACAACCATAGGAGTATCCGCAAGATGAATAACACATCCGGTCGGCCATCACAAGAACATTCGCAGGATGAACAACTCATCCGGTCGACTAAACAGAGCAATAACTTCATCCGGAAGAATAACTTCAATTCCGGGTTCTACCATCAATGCGGACCAACAACACAACCTAAACATGATCCAAGAACCTTCACAAGCCTGTCTGAATGTCCGGATACATCCGCACTTCCTCTGCTTACTGGGATCTCTTGTCTTCCTCATCCGGAACTTCAAGAACACAGTCTGTCGCCACTGTCATAATGCAAGAGGTACTTCCGGACCTCCAAATCACACACAAATCAGGATGACACATCACAAGGACATCTCAAACACTCCTTCCAATCCGCAGATTATGATAATACAATTCCGGACCTCACCGGACCTTTTTGTGATCCTCTGTCACCTCCGGATACTTGCCGGACCCGGTTCTATACCGGCAGCCACAACTTCTTCAGATCTTCATGCGGACCTCTGAAATCTTAGCTGTAGCATCTCAAGACTCATATCTACTAACCCTTTAATCCGCATCCTCCGGTTCTCATCCTATACAGTACATTTGCCTTCTTCTCATCACTGTTCTTCACTGTTCCTGACTGAGGCTAATTTTCTCAATATCCTCAGCACACAGCTCATCAAATCCTTCTTGTCAATGCAATATGAGTATGTTGACATCAATGACAACACTGGTTCACCTCATACTTGCAACACCTTCAACTTTGTTTTTGCAAAATTAACCCAATTTGGGTCCTCCACATCTTCATACTCGAAATACTCCTCCATGTCATTGATCCAATCAATAAGTTGTTCCAGATTTAAATCTCCAGAATATGTAGAAACTTTGATCCTAGGCCTCTTTCTAATATTTGAAATGACCCTCAACAACCTAACTTCTGCAGGATTTCCTGTAGCTTCTTGTTCTTCCTTAGATAGCTCTTCCTCAGCTTCATCTTCGCTTTCTTCTCTTGTTCTCAGCTCAAACCCTCTTTGTAGCTCCTCTTGCAATGCATCAATTTGGATTTGAAGGGCTCTAAAACCCCCTTCTGTCAAAGCATTCCTCCCAATACAATTTCTTCATGGAGGCATCTTGATCTCTGCAGTAAACCCACAACCTCAGGTCCTAGTGCAAACTACCTCACAGTCGGCGATCTGTCTACACACTCAGGAACCCTTGCTCTGATACCACTTGATGAAGGGGGTAAATCACAAAACACACAACAACATAAATTGAACACAAAACATAGAACTTTCTTTTATTGATCTGGGCAACTCATTACATTACAGAAGCTTAGTTACAATAAGAGGAATCAATCCTCCACAAGTTGCGACACACTACAGCTACACATCACCAGGCTCTGGAATCTTCTTCCTTTTGTAACTCCTAAATCAGCTAGGGTTTCTATTTTCCCACCTATTCTTGACTCTACACTTTCCCCCTTAACTCTACTACCACCCAGGGTTCCCAAAATATTCATAAATAGCACTTTTTGTTGGCTTCCAGCTAAATTTTGAAATTTGTATCTCCCTCCAAAAGTAGGTCAACTTCCGGGAAGCATAACTTTTGATCCAGGTGTCCAATTGATGAATTGTTTTAAGCGCCAGAAATATTACGATGTGAACTATCATGCCAAAAATTTGTAAATGGATTTTTGTCAACTTTTCAAGATGTTATGGGATGTTTTAGTGCCTCATATCTCGTTTCAGAAATTTTCAGGGGCTTTTCGAAAAACAAAAACTTTAATATCTTTGAGCTCACAAATGATCTTTGCCTGATTCCTTCGCCAAAGGTATTATATTTCTGTTATGAATCTTTATGCAAGTTTTTGCCTCAATTCGTGCCCAAATGCAAACTTTCCTAAAATGGCAGGTAAACTTTCCAAAACTGGCAGTTTGCTATTTTTAGCAGTTTTGTAAAAACTGAAAGTCCTACATCATTATTCAGGATATTATGGAACGAAAAAAACTAATTATGGAAAGAAATGAAAAAAACCACAATGATTTTGAATTAACTTCTTTTTGGGTGATGCAAGATTGCCCTTACACCACTGGATGCTCCTGCATGATAATATGTACCTTAGTTGCTTCTCCGAAGTTAGTTGTGCGAATACATGTCTTGGTTCTGGTTAAAGTAAGTAGAGGGAGATAGTGGAGGCCACTACAGTTCACCACATGATGGTATTTGGCCTTGCTGATTGAATGATAAGCTCTTATGTCTGGTTGGTATGTGATGTTCAAGTTTCAAAATGATTATGTTCACCGGAAGTATGCTTTTCATTGTTTTATCTTAAGACTGTGCAAGCAGAGTATGTTAAGGATACTGGAATTAGAATTCATGTGTATGCACTAGCATGTGATGACTTGAAATGGTAGAAGGATTTTATAGGAATGATTTACAATTCATATAATCCTCTTTGTGTGGTCCTCATGATGTAATATTATCTTCTCCGGTACCGCTTTTGGTCTAGAGTTAATTTGTGGAAGGACAAGTGTTTGAGAAGCCAACATGATATATGATGATGTTTATGCTAGGTGTTTTGGAGTGTGTGCTAGCATGCAAAAGTGTGCCTAGGTAAAATAGGACCTAACTATATCTTTCTCTTGAACCATATTAGATTTTTACTTACCACATAAGTTTGGGAGTCGACTGTTGTGGCCGTTGCACGTTTCATTTCACAAGTTTCTGTTTGGCCGACAAAGGAGAAAGTTTTTGTAACTTGCGGAGGATATAACAACAAGATCAAGGATTGTTGAATGAGGTATGAGTGGTGAACTATGTGATAGGATAGATATTGTGTGAATAAACTTACCACTGAAGTAGATTTCATGATGAAATGTGGAAAGGACCAATTTATGTAATGAGATATTGTTGCGAAGGCAATTGTTGGTGATGTGATGATGGAGAAGAGTTTCTAAAGTTGTTTTGTTGTGGCGAAGGTTGATATTGCAGTTGTATAGAAGTGAGATAGTTGTGCAAAGGCTAAAGTGATTAGCAGTCAGTGTTGTGAGAAGAACATTTGAATCAGATAAGTTTTCTGTTGTGTAAAGATTGTAAGTTTTGTAACTGTTCAGGGAGTTACAACTACCTTTGGGTTGTAGCCCATAAATAATATTGTAATCTTGATTTTATTTGTGAGGCTAGCTTTGGACAATAGATCCAAGCAGCTTGCTCACCTTGGTTTTTCCCTTCTAGGGTTTTCCACATAAATCTAGTGTTATGGATGTGTGCTTCTATGTTTTTGTGCTTTTCATGTTTTAAATGCATATGTTAGTTTGAATGTTGTTGGAAGAAAAGAATTTGAATAAGTACTGATTCACACCCCCTCTCAGTACTTTTGTGTGTTCAACAATTGGTATTAGAGATGAGATCCTTAAATACAGTCTAATAGATGACGTAGATCTTAGAGTGGAACACTTGGGAACTGAAGTACTGTTTAATGGAAAGAAACCTCCATAAGATGATGAAGACATGACAACCTAGAATCCAGAGGACTGTATAGTTGATTTTGAAGGAGAACTCATTTCTACCCTTGAATATTTGGATGCAACAAGAAGTGAAAATGAAGAATATAAGATCAAGCTCATAAAATCAAAAGAAGCAATTGCCAAATTGAAAGTTCAAGTTGAAGAAGGTAAGAAGATTGTAGATGGTCTAAATGCTAAGCTCAATGACAAATCAATTGAATGTTCCAAACTTGAAAAATAAATTGCCGCTCTGAGGGAAGAATTGGAGAAAACAAAGGATCAGATAGACAAAGGTCTAAAACTAAAGAAAAAAACCAATATACTTGATGAGATAATCAGTAGTCAGAGACCTCTAAAGAATAAAGGTGGCATTGGATTTGAGAAAAGTCAGAGTCCTAAAACAAATATACTTGAATGCATGTTTGACATGAAAAAAACGAGCCTTGCACTGAAGATTCTGAGGAGACTAAAGAAGAGCAGAAGTTGAATGATGATGACTTTATATAGCTCAGCAATCAAAAAAAGAAAGATCCCAAGAGATCTCATCCTAGACAAGCTGTTGATCCCAGGTTCTCTCAATCCTTTTATGGTTACTGTTATTCTTGCAATAAATTTGATCATAAGGCTATTGATTGTAGAACTAAGGATAAAAGAAATGATAACATGAGGAAGAATTCATATGTACCTCCAAAGCATGATGCTAGAATCTCTTATTCCTTTTATGGCTATTGCTTTTCATGCAATAAGTTTGGTCACAAGGCTATTGAGTGTAGAACTAAAATAAGGAGAAATGGTATGATTTCAGAGTATAATGTTGTTTGCTACAAATGCAACAACTTTGGGCATAAAGCAAGGTTCTGTAATAATGATTCTGAGAAACCACCAGTTCAGCTCAAGAAAATAGAGGAAACTGTGACTCAGAAGAAGGAAATGGCAAAGGTATGGAGAAAGAAGATAGAGCAAGTTAATGAGAAGAAGGAAGAATTGGTGCTTCTGCCTAGTGTAGAAGACTTCATTGTTGAATGAGATAAGACATGGGGTCAAGGGGAGCTAATAAGGACATATCTATTCTTTCCCCATGAATGGTTGTGGCTTCTTCTAATGGAAGCTAGAAACACAATTGAGTTGGCATGAAATTGGTAGACAAGATTGTTGACAAGACAAGGTTATTTCTTTCCCCCAAATTTTTGGAACAAAATATCAAGATGTGGAGGATTGCAGAAGGTTTTTGAGTCTATGGACTTTACAGAGCATTCTAGAAGTAGCTTACCTAACCTGCTAAAGGTGCATTAAATGAGGAATGTTAGGGCAAATTGTAAAGTACTTACCCTTGGCTTTATGGTCCATAACATCATATTCAACAGTCAAAGTAGCATTTGTGGGCCTTGAAACATTCTCATCAATAGCATTCCATAGATCTTGATCAATTAACAGATCCTCCATCTTTAGCTTCCACATCTTAAAATTGTTACCAGAAAATTTTTCTACCTCTATTCTCCCTGATGTGCTCGCCATCTGGAAATCCCTGTAACAATATCACAAAGTATCTTCTACAAAAGCTCCCACTCAAAACTAGATTAGTTTAAAAAACCCAACAACCCACAATTGAAACCAAAGGTGATCAAGCTCTAATACCAATTGTACGTAATTTAAGGTAGTAGAACAACTTCCTTCACTAATATTGAAGGGAGGGATATGCAGAACTTTTCAGATCTTTACAACAATTACAAAAATAAACACAAATAGCAATCATACCACAACATAGTAATTACATGGGGAAACCCTTTTGGGAGAAAAACCCCACACTCCAAAGCATCCCAATATATTATTTAGGAATCAAGAAGATTACAATATACTTGCAGAGCAAGCTTACCAAAGATCCGGAGGCAACTCAATATCTATAAGACTCTTACACACAACCTCCATCTCAAGCTCTTGATATATAGGAGATGCAATACAATAAACCATCAACGGTAATTAGCTGATAGGCTTTATAGTGGGAGCTTCGATCCTCAGAAATTTCTGACATTGGAGAATTGTCTCATGCCGAAATTTTTTCTAAAGTCGTCAATTTTTCCGCTTTACCGAAAAATTGTCTCACGTTAGAAAATTTTCTAAACTCATATGTTTTTTCACGCTAGGAAAAAAATTGTGTCAGAAAAAGTCTCATGTTGTTGTCAACACTTGTTACTATATCAATTTAGTTTTTGACATTCTTTCATGCGATCCTTAATGCCTAAACCACTTACGAGGGCTTGCAGTTTCCTTTCGCTCCACAAGACTGAGAGGAATAGTCTCTATCTAGTTTTTTTAAAAGGTGTGGAACTCGATTCTTGACCATAAATTTACTGGGTTTTTATCATTTCAAGGATGGGTGAATATAATCTTTGGATTAGTTCCCCTCAAGTCAAGCCCCATTTGAGTGCTGATTTTTTCCACAGCATAGTGCCGGTCGACTATAACTTGCCTTTATTTATCCGTTTTTTGGATTTAAATAAGTTATTTGGTTTTTGTATTGTAACGAGCTATTTAGTTTTTGTATTATAATGAGCTATTTTGGTGATGCTAGATTTATTAGAGAGCCCCAGTGTGACTAGAACCCATGACCAATAATATCTAGGCCACTAGTACCAATTACTGAACCACAACCCTTTATCTCTCTTTGCACGTTGCACACCATATACAATTACACACCCCATTCCATGCTCTCACCTTTGGTTTGCCTTTATCATGTCAACAATGCTTTGCTACCTGATTGAGTTGTTTGACCTTTCTATTTAATCTTAAGTTTAATACCCTTGTGTGCCTATAGCTCATTGAAGACTACACACAAAATTAGGAATGAGAATTTTGGTCAATGGAAATGTAAAATTCAGTTGGTATTGATGGAAAATACATATGGAACACAATAGATTGTACATAAAAAGAAGTTAAGGTCAATTTGCAAAATGCAGATTGAAAGAAACTAGATGATAAAGTGATCAAAGCCATCATTCTAACTTTGAATATATAAATTCTCCTTCATGCCTCGAAGCCGAAAATAGAAAATGTGGTATGGAATAAATTAACTTTCTATTTAAAACTAAAACAATAGTTAATACATTGTCTATGAACATCAGAGTATTCTTATGCAGCTTGCCATACTCATTTGATAAATTGGTTGTGTCTCTTTGGTCTAGCACATCCAATACAATTAAGTTGGATTCTTTGACAGGCCTATTTATTGCAATAGGAAATGAGGACATCATTTGAAAATATAAGTGAACATGATTCAAAATTTGCATTATTTAGCTGATGTTTTAGAGAAAGTTCACGGGTTTCTAATTTATAATTTTTGGGTAAAGTGAGGGTTTTTGATTCATAAAGAGCACCTTTCATGATATATTACTTGGAGAAATGCAGGTAGAAGTGAGGACAAGACAAGGCCAGGCTTTGAATATTCACTATTAGGTCTCTAGATGGACTTGGTCTTGATGTCAAATAAGCTATCATAAGCTACTTTAATGTGTTCAATGTGAATGCTTTTCAAGCAGATGTATTGAAATTATTTCCTTAACTCAAATATCCTCTGCATATGATCAAACCTTGATAAATATAAAATAGCCAATGTTCTTACTTGGTACTTTGGGATTTGTGGCAGCAAACTAAGGGCCAAGATATTGCACCTGATGTGATTAAGGATCTGCTATTATCAGAGTACACTTACACTCCAACAAATACACCAAAAGACTTCCAATTCCTTTTTGGGTTAGAACCAACGAATAGCAGTTAATGAGGTATTTCCAAACATGGGCATTAAAAATTCATAATGATGGATGCTTGCAATAAATTCTAGGATGCTATTGGGGTGCCCTTCTGTTCTATCTATCATAAGAAAAGCCACCAACTTCGCCGACTGACATTTTTGGCCCGATACTTCTTTTTAATATTTACATCTAAGTGGTTTAAAAAGTGGCTCCCACATTAATTATGTGCATTAATCAAGGCAAAAAAAAATCCACTTCATCCCTGCCTTTATTTTCACTCAGATTTCAACGCTTCGATACAATGAAAACCAAAGCTATTGTTAGTCTGAAAGCTTGGAAATTTTTCTACTATTTAACATTGAATCTTGTGTATTTGTTGTTGATTTTGCTAAGTGTTGATTGTAAGCACTCACCCAACCATCAACAAAATTTTGTGGAATGCAACAGGGGTTTAGAGAATATTTTAGCAAAGAAGCCTCATTTGAGGAGTTTTATTTTGCCAAAATTTTCCTAAGATTGCTTGATGCAGCTTGTGACTGGGTCATCATCACAGTGAAGTCGCTTTAGGTTGTCACTAGACTATGGGTTAGCAAATACATACGTCAATTAAAAGACCGAGTTATGTTAAATATTGCCTCCCCAATGTTTGTTGAATGGATAACAAAAAACCAATAAATAAATTGGAGATGCTAAAATTGTTGTGGAAAATTCAAAATAGTGTATGTCCAGATACCTGAGTGATGATCACTTCAACTTTGGTGGCACATGATTTCTATTTTGGATCCAAGTCAACCTCTTTCTTTTTTTATGGTTAACATTTTCATAATAAATTTGATCTTTTGAATTTTAGAGAAAAGTTGGATGGTAAGCAATTTGGATTACCCAACAAATAGCTACCACATCCATAATTCTAACTTCAATTCCAACATGTTTATTACCCCATGCAAATTTATTGTTCTTTTGTTGCCTTACGCAGCCATGCACCTCCCTAGAGTAGACACTTGTAATACTTATTGACACCTAGCTATGTGGCTTGGTAAATAAATAACACATGTACACTCTACCACACTATTGACATCACATTCACCAGACACTACTAGACATTGCTAGTAAATAACAACATTGAGATAGATCCATGTGTCTATCAGCCATTCGTTGGCTGAAAGATGCACTCCTTTTATCCACCACTGGCCAATGCAATACAAAAAATTTCTATGCCTTAATGATAGAAAATGTGCACATTGCCTTGTTGAAAGAATGTCCACCTTAGAATGCCCTAACTGTGAGAGGAATGCCCAAAATTAATTTGGTCTATAAATCAATAAAAGGAATTTTTTTTTAAGGTTTGGTATACAAAGCACATGAATTTGGCATTATAAAACACATTTTTATTCCATTTTCAAACATTAACTTTAAAAAAATCTATTTATCATTGCCTATCAGCAAATCTGTTGGACATAAATATTGTGCAATTGCTAGTTACAAAACCATGAGCCAAAACCACCCAAAAGTGGTGCCCAAATTATGTCCAATCAAAGATGCCTTGTGATGTGCCAAATCACACACCAACATGTGTAACTCTCCCCTTTACATCTCTTTTAAGTGTCCAACACGTTTTCACATTTCCTAAAATAGGAGGCCCAACTTCCATAGGCCATAACTTTTGATCCAGGTGTCTGATTGACGAACCGTTTGATGTGTCAAGAATCTCGTGAAGAGATATATCATGCTATAATCGGCTTCACCAATCACAACAACTTTAGGGACATTTATGGACCTCTACATGCCTCAAATCTAAGTTCAAAACTTTTCTGGGAGTTTCAAAAAATGGAAACTTTAATCTTTCAATCCAGGTATGATCTTGAGTTGAAACTCACCCAATATGTTTACTTGGCAGTTTTGCACATTTTGGGAAAATTTTGGGTCCATCCATGCTCAAATTTAGAGTTACTAGAAATAGTAAGCCTTGCCATTTTTAGCCCCTTTTGGAAAGTTTGAAAGTTCTAAACCATTCTTCAAGATAAAGGGTATTCAAAAAGACCAAAATTGGGAAGAATAGAAACCTTTTGTAGTTGCAAGGATGAGACACCTATCCTAACACTGTAAATGTTCATCATTTGTAAGTTTGAGGTGCTGGATCATATGCAAGCATCAAGCACTGATGCTTAATATTGTAGGAACAAAGTCAAACTAGAACTGATAGCTATACTGACAAAGTAACTCTAATTTGGATGAGTATAATTGACTAGGCTTCTACCATGCAGAAGCTTAGACCCTCAAATGCCTTCCTATTTTGGATAATACAACCCATTTTTATTTATCCTTTCTTGTTTTGTAAACCCCACATACCGGGTTAGAAAGATTTCCTATCATAAACATCTTATAATAGAAATTTTCACTGCATTTTTGAATACAAACCAACTAATATTTGATACAAGTGCAAAAAATGTACACCTAGAAACTTGTCAGGTTCCTTAAAGCATACAAAAGAAATTAGAGATAGATTGTATAGAAAAAACAATAATATGTCTTATATTGATTTACTAATTAGATCACAATTCCAACTGTAGAAAATTAGACCAGGAATCAAACACTATTCACACAATTCATGATTTTACATAGCACTACAAATCCCAAAGTGATTACATACAGACCTAGAATTGGCCTAGAAATAGCCTAAAGCAACACCCAGAACTCCCAGACCAACCTCAACAATACCCATAAATCACAAATCTAAAGAGAAGAAGAAAGGCTCAGATTGGACACAAGATTGACTCATGGCACAAATTGAGCCTCTAATCTGCAACTACAAATGGGCATAAGGAATATTCCATAACATCTTTAACTTCTCTTTTGTTCTATCTTAGGAAAACTTTAAAATTAGTTTCCCAGATTTCTAGAAGTATTCATGAGAAAATGTTTACCCCTATGGTAAAAGTGTATTCCTAGAAAACAAACTTTTCTTTATAGTATTTTGATTTTATGCCCTTTTGGTCACTTGTGGGAATTGATGCACTATTGCATGTTGAAGCATTGAGTGCAAACAAGGTGTGATCCTGTGAAATCCGTATTTGAATTCATGGCCATTCGGGAAGACATTTTGACCATTGATTTGTTCAAAGCAAAGATCAATGACCTATCACATGTCACACTTTTAGAAGCTACATCACCTTTAGAATTGAGATGTAGAAAACACTTGTGATATGAAGAAAACTTGTGATACAATAAAAATTTTCCACATATCCCATAATTGACATGGGCCTTGATAACACATGAGCTTTTGTATAGTTAGAAACATAGCTGGCACAATGACTAGGCTCCAATTTGATAGATATCAATAGTCTCTATCACCACACATAGATGGTACTAGACCTACCACTAAAATTGTGATATGAAGGGCCTATGCAATATAATTAAAATTTTCCACCTATATTATTTGATAAATTGTAAAAGTGAAATACAACATTAGTGACATCCTATTTCTGCAAAGAGAAATGAGTGAATTTGAAGGTGAAGGAACAAAAGGATTAAAATGTAGAATGGGACAACAGGATGGGATGTGGGATGAAAGAAATGATATCCTAAAGTCAATGGAAAGTCCACAAGGGGAAGGGATGGAAGATTCATTAAGGTACATGAGCTTTTTGGAAAACATGACTGAAACTAGATATGGGAAGTAAAATGAAGAAAACTATAAGGTTGGGAATGTCTTGCAAATAGAAGGAATTGAGGAAATGGAGGATGAGGGAAAAACATGCGGGACTAGAGATAGGAACTAGATGTAAACATATCTAGTCTGGGAGGGAAATTCTACAAAACAAAAAGGAAGGTGAATTGAAGGAAAGCGGAAGAAGGATGAAGATTGGAAGGTTTCAGAAAAAAGGAAGGGGAAAAGATATAGGACAAAAGGTGAACCTATCCAGTCTAGAAGGGAAATTCTACAAAATAGAGGAAGCATAGAGAAGTTAAGGGAGCAAGGGACCAAAGGACTTGCAAAAATGTGGAAGAGAATGAGATATGGAAATGTATCATGTATGTGAAGGAACTTTCACAAGATGGAGAGGAAGAAATATGGAAATAAGATGTGGATCTAGAGGTTCGAGAATGGAAGGAAAACTAAAGGAGTTCGGTAGATTTCCTCTAAACATAAAGTGGATGAAAAGGAAGTGGAAGGGTGGAACAAAGGTTTTTAGAAAGGGAAGGGAGAACTGGATGTGGGAAGTAGAGATATGAAGTTTGGTACCCAAGCAGGATCCTACAAATTGGAGGAGACGAATGGAGAAAAATACAAGGTAGACAAGGAAGCAAATACAAGGTGGGAGATTCAAAGGGATCACATCCGTTAGTCAATCAAGATTCTACAAATGGAAGAAATGAAGGGAATGAAAGATGTAAAGGAATTGATAAAATTCATGGGGATTCTAGGGCGAATAGGAGGAAGGAACTAGGTGGAAGATGAACATATCCAATCTGGTAGGTGACCAAATGTTTGTAAAACATAGAAACACTGACAAATGACCTAAAACACTCCAAACATAGAATTTTCTTGGATTTTCAGCAACTTCAACACATGGTAAGCACATTGGAGATGACATTGAATAATACTAAGGTAAAATTTGACCAAGGGGAAACCCACTTAAACTTTCTCAGATCGGTTATAAATGGTGGGTTAAAATAGGGCAAGTGCACAAAGGGGGACCAAACTTAGGATTTTGTCATTTTCTGAGGCCTGTGAAACTATGCTCCAAAATGGGCTCTGGTTGGGGATTTATGTTCCAGTGGGACATAGAAAGAATCCAGAAAAACTCTAGGATGCAAACCAAGGTGTAAGCATAAACACTCTGAATGATTAGCTTGCAAATTTCTAAATTTTTAGTTTGTAATCATCCTTCAGTAGCCCCTATCCACTGAAAAATGTAGAACCAACATTTGCCTCTAGAAAATACCATATTCTCTAATTAATGCTTAAGTATGATTTGAAAACACTATCATAACTTGACTAGGTAACAAGATCGATGTTGATGTACTTCACTATATTCCTAAATTTGCCACTATTAAAAACTACTAGGCCTATTTAAATTTCACAACCCAATACCAAATGAAACATCTTGCATGGTGGCATCCCAAGATACATTTGTCGTGTGTATCATATCCATTTGCATTGCAATAACTCTCATCAAGGAATTTAGAGTATATATTGTCATGTACTCATCATTCTGAATTGGAAGATAAAAATATTTGTAGCTCATTACACAAGACAAATCATGACCATTATCCCTTTTTAAAAGTTTCACATCAAATTCAAAACCTCCATATGAAGTATGTTCAATGAATACCTTCATATGCACTTGGTCCAACTTGTTAAAGTCACATCTCACCTCTAAATTAGAGGAATAAACTAGGAAAATTTAGGGACATGGGACACACAAAATGAATTATGTTGCTCATGACAATAGGGCATTTCATCATTCTTCTTTGAACTAGTAGTAGACCCATTAAAAAATGTTCCATTTTCATGAGGTATGAGTAGATACACATACTTTGAATTCTTCTTTGCACATATGAAATAATACTCAAGCATGCTTAGTTGAAAAGATTCATGCTTAGGCACTTCTCCAAGTTGAATTGCATCACACTTATATTTACTTTCATTAAAATATTGCATCTCATTCACATCACTACATATTCCAATATATCCTTGTTGAAGGTACAGGAGAACTAAGAGGAGGGGGTGAATCAGTTGTCTCAAAAACCTTAAATTCTTTAAACAAAATCACATTCACATTCACTTACTTTAACTCCTTAATCTGTTATGAAGATTAAACATGAATTACAGAAACAAAATATAAACACATCACCACCATACACACATGAACACCATATTTTTATGTGGAAAACCCTAAAAGGGAAAAACTATGGTGAGTGTTAGCTCACAATATAATGTAATAACAATATTGAATAACAAAGAGGCTCACTGCCCAAATGAATGCTCACTGCAAAAAGGCTCACTACCAAGGGGTGGCTCACTACCAAGGGGTAGCTCACTGCCAAGGGGTGGCTCAATGCCAAAGGGTGACTTATTCCCAAAGGGTGGCTCACTACCAAGGGGGTGACTCACTACCAGGATGGGTGGCTCACTTCCATGAACTGATATAATAGCATCTACAACATGCCTGAGTTCAGTTCCATTGAAGCACAGTATATCTCTTCTTCTCTACCTTTACACCACACACACTTTATCTTCGCATCTTTGCATACTCTCACATCACTCACAGATTCATTACGTATATTTATACCAATCATCAACCTTGGAACATTCATCAAGGTCAGCAATACAACTTACAACCATTGGAACTATCTCCAAGGTCGACATACATACATAAATCAAATTAGGTCTAGACCTAAACAAACTTGCAGAGCAAATGAATGAAGCAAGAACATTTCATGGATTATCTTGGACCCAAATACATCCTTACATGCTTCCTTATGCTTCTGCAATCCAAGAAACACATCCACAAAGAATGTTAACACCCAAGTCGGACAAATTGGTGGAAACATCAAGAATACTTAGACACACACTTCCAGGAACTTCATTATAGCTTGCGGATCAAGCACATGCCTTCAATACATTCTAGAGACATCCACAAACAACATAGAATCACTTGGGAGCTAACAAATCCATCCACAATAGATCTCACTTGAGGACAACAAATATCACTTGAAGACATATCACCGACTGCTCACAACAAACACTGTCAAACTCTGCTAATCAATAATTTGCTTTCCGGAGCACCAAATCACAAATCCTTTAGAATGAAGATAGATAAAGACTTTATAAACTTAAGTCCAGAACTGCAAGATCAAAATCTAAACCGCGAAGAAATGTGGAGTAAAATACTTTCTCCCTGTCACACTGCAAATGCTGCCAAGCACAATCTTCAAACTGGTGAATAGAACTTTTGCTGTATAGTGATCCAGACCACCAAATTATGGATTTATCATCTTAAAACACTTCTCTAAAACATATCCAAATCTCATACTCTAGTCTTCAACATAGAGGAAATGTGGAGCAAAAACTCAAACAGTGTCCTTAACATGACAACTCAATCAATCAACAAACAACAATATCAAAAGACACATTTGGCACCAATGACAACACAAACATGTTAACATCAATGACAACACTAGTTAGAACATACTTGCAACAATCTCCCCCTTTGTCATTGATGGCAACATATGATGTGAAAAACTGAACAACATGTTCCTCCATCAAGACACAACTCTGCATCAAAACTACCCCTTTCTTTTTACACATATGAACTCTTTCTCCCCTTGAGTTTTTCACATGATCTCTCTCCCCCTTTGACATCAATGGAAAAGGGCATCACATCTCTTCCACTGCACATACTTACACACTACTACTCTGATCAGTCTAAAACCATTCTTTACTCCCCCTGACTGCAATAATCATCTCAAACCACTACCTGCTCCCCCTTAGAGGTAGCCTCCAACATCAGTCCAAAAAGGAGAAATATGCTTTGAGGCACACTGGATTGATGCATCTCCTTATGCATCTAGTTCAAGGAAGGAGGGCCAACAACCCCTAACTTTTCCCAGAGATACTTAAATGTATCCTTTGGAAGAGCCGTAGTGAACATATCAACAACTTGATCTTTTGTAGGCACATACTCACGCTTCACTTTATTCTCTGCAACTTTCTCCCTCAAAAAGTGATACTTAATTGAAATGTGATTTGTATTTGAATGCATCACTGGGTTCTTTGAAATTTTTATGGCACTTGTGTTATCACAAAGAATATGGATTGGCTCATCATACTCAACTTTGATATCCTTCAAGGTCTGTTTCATCCACAACACCTGAGTATAACATGATGCTAAAACAATATATTCTGCCTCTACAGTAGACAAGGAAACTGATTCTTGTTTCTTGCTATGTCAGGACACCGCCCTATCTCCAAGGAAGAATGCACCTCCACGTGTGCTTTTCCTGTCATCAACACATTTGACCCAATTTGCATCTGTATAGGCACTTAAGGAAAAATAATTGTTCTTAGGATACCACATGCCATGATCTAGAGTGCCCTTCAAATACTTGAATATCCTCTTCACTGCCACAACATGTGATTCTCTGGGATCTGATTGAAATCTGGCCACAAGACAGACTGCATGCATGATATCTGGTCGAGTAGAGGTTAGATAAAGCAGTCCTCCAATCATTGATCTATAGTTGCTCTGATCAACCTTAGGAGATTCATCATTCTTGCTCAACTTGCAACCAATAATCATAGGGGTACATGCCGGTTTAGAGTCCTCCATTCCAAATTTCTTCAACAACTCTTTAACATGCTTGGATTGAGAAATGAAAATACCTTTACTAGTTTGAATAATTTGCAGTCCAAGGAAGAAGTTCATTTCACCACACATAGACATCTCAAGTTCTTTTTGCGTCTCATCTGCAAACTTCTTACACATACCTTCATTTCCACCGAATATGATGTCATCAACATAGATCTCAACAATCAAAATTTGTTCTCCACTTATCTTGGTGTACAAATTACTATCTGCGGATCCCTTACTAAATCCCTGCTACAACAAGTACTTATCCAGTCTTGCATACCAAGCTCTAGGAGCTTGCTTCAATCCATACAAAGCCTTCTTCAATTTGCATACCATATATGGTTTGTCTAATAGCTGGAATCCATCCAATTGCTCTATGTAGACTTCTTCTTCTAATTCACCATTCAGGAAAGCAGACTTCACATCCATCTGGTATACCTTAAAATTTTTATGTTTTGCAAATGCCAAAAATAGTCTGATAGCTTCCATTCTTGCCACCGGAGAAAAGGTCTCTTCATAGTCTATTCCTTCCACTTGTGAGTAGCCTTTACACACAAGTCTTGCCTTATTTCTCACAACTTCTCCAACTTCATTCAGTTTGTTCCAGAATTTCCACTTTGTTCCTATCACATTCTTGTCTACAGGTCTAGGGACAAGTCCCCAAGTCTTGTTCTTCTCAATCTACATTAGTTCTTCTTCCATTGCTTTGACCCAATATTCATCATTGCATGATTCTTTTACTATTTTAGGTTCCACCTTTGAGAGTAAACAGAGATTTACTTGATCTTTTGTAGCCCTACTTCTTATCAACACACCTTTCCTTTTGTCACTAATAATCTGATCTTCAGAGTGATCTCTTTGCACATAGCTGGAGGTTTTAGGAATTCTTTCTAGAGCTTCAGCTTGAACTTCTTCTTCTTCAGGAGAAGCTTACACTTCAGTCTGAATTTCCTTTTCTTTGTCTTTTTCAACCTTTTTTGTATCAGCAGATCCATCTGACTCATATCCATCTGGATGAATATCTTCATCTACCTTCACATTTGCACTTTCAATGATTTTTCTCAGTCTTTTGTTATAGCACCGATAAGCCTTGCTCTTAGTAGAGTACCCAAGGAATATGCCTTCATCACATCTAGCATCAAACTTTCCTAATTCTTCATCTCTTCTAATGTAACATTTGCTTCCAAAAACTTTGAAGTATTTGACAATTGGAGTTCTACCATACCACAACTCATAAAGTGTCTTTGTTTCTTTTGCTCTAACTTGTACTCTGTTCTGAGTGTAGACAACCATGTGTATTGCTTCTTTCCAATATACTTCCGATAGGTCTGCTTCCTTGATCATTGTTCTAGCAGCTTCTTGAACAGTTCTATTCTTCCTTTCAACCACTCCATTTTGTTGAGGAGTCTGAGGGACAGACAAATGTCTCTTTATTCCATGTTCTTCACAAAAAGCGTTAAACTCATTTGAAGTAAACTCACCACCTCTGTCAGATCTCAAACACTTGATTCTCAAATCCAATTCATTTTCAACCATAGCTTTGAATGCCTTAAACTTGTCTAGGGCTTCTAATTTTTCTTTAAGAAAGGTAACCCGAGTCATTCTTGAATAATCATTAATAAGAAGCATGAAATACCTATCACCTTGTAGACTTCTTATTCTTCTAGGGCCACATAAGTTTGTATGCACCAACTCCAACAAACCGGTAGAGAATTGTTCTTTTCTCTTGAAAGTAGTCTTTGTCATCTTCCCAAATTGACATTCTTTGCACATAACATTGGCAGGCTTCACAATCTTAGGCAGGTCTCTTACTGCTTGTACTGTGCTTATTCTCACCAAATTGTCAAAGTTAATGTGACACATTCTCCTATGCCATAACCAGCTTTCATTTGTCCGAGGCAACAAACAACAATTATTAGTCCCTTCAAATGAAAAACATGTTGGAATACTAAGGATCACTGAGAGGGGGGGTGGATCAGTGATCTGATAAAACTAACTTATTCATCATCCCTTATTCATCATCCCAATATGAATGCAATTAACATCAACATACTTAAAACATAGAGAGCAACAGAATCATGAAACCATAACACAAATGTTTAAAATGGAAAACCCTATCTAGGGAAAAACCACTATCCAACCTCACCAAAAATTTATTAGGTCTCACTAACCAAAATCTCACTTATTACAATATATCTAGGAGCACCAACTCCAAAACCAATAGGAGCATCAACTCCAAGTCTTCCAGGAGCACCAACCCCTACATCAAAAACACCAACTCTGCACAACTAGGAGCACCAACTCCAAATACAAAACATGAATATATACATAGTACTACTCTGTTTACAATGAAAAATGAAGGTTATAGATGAGTTTTATAACTCTTACATAAATCCCTTATCTCTCCTAGATTGACACAAAAGAACTCTTCAAGATTACAATACATCCAATCACAGAAGTGCATGACATCATAGAACAATGCAAGAACTCCTAAACTCAACAGATACTCCAACCTATATCAAGAAATTTCACCTTTGCATGATACATTATCTTTGTCATTAGTCCTCTCAAAGATCCACTCTATACATATGTGCTTGTATTATTATAGTATTAATAAAACTAAAGGAAGCCAATACAAACAAAAATTATCATACTGTGAGCAACAAATCTTTTACCTTTGTCAAAACTATTGTATCTTCAAATTTCTTTGTCTCTGCAAGCATCATACTCTTCTAACATCATATTTTGCGAAACACCACTCTCATCATTCTTCTGTCATCTGTCCTATGTATATGCTTTGCATATCATACCATTTCACTTATCACGCACTTTACTTTGATAAAGAAACACACTTCTCTCAGACAACATACCCTTGTTTATAACATAACTCACAACTCTGTTACAACATCTTCAATGCCGAAAACAAAAACTCTACAGAAGCATTTCAGACTTTAAAAAAAAACTTACTCTCACATTTTCATATTCTTTTATATCAAGACAAACACATTAGATGTCAAACAACCTTAGGAATAATCAAAACTAACTCCCAAAAACCTTTCAACTAGTATCGGATCCAGGGATAGTTATAAAATTGACTAGAACACCAGTTACAAAGAACTGCACATCAAATTTAGACTTTAGGAACTATCCGTTAATAGTTTGAACTCTGACTGTTGATTAGGAAAATCATGCCCTTCAGTGTTTTAAATGAAGACCGTAGATCACATGCTGGTTCCCAAACATGAACTTTACATCGAGAGAATCGGTTCCTTTGGATAGGAAGGGCTAATCACTTATTGATCTAAAACAGCCTCAAGCCGGTCACTTAAGTGACTATCACCTACTATAAAAGGTCAACTTCAAAACATAAATAAAGTGTAAATCTGTCACTAAAAGCTTATAACTTGTAAATTAGGTTTTAGACAACAATTAGTGTTTTAGGTTTAGGTCTTTTAATCACCTCATAAAACCTTGAATCTACATCATACAACCCTGAGACACCACTGTACCTAGAGATACCCTTTGGTGAAGGGAATAATTAGAGCTAGACATTGTCTCTTTGAAGATGAAATAAACATACACCATGTTAAAGAAAGCTTAGCCAATCAACTCACCTTTGATCATCTTACTTCAATGACCTTCCATATGTTTATCCAACATAAATCACTGAACCTTGACATCAGGCAACAAGGACCACCTAATCATCACAATGAAATTTTGACATAGTTGACATCAAACACCTCTAACTGGCAACTTTTTGAATAAATGTTCAACAAGGACTTTGACATGAACATCAACAATCACTTTAGCAAGCTTCAACACAACATCCATCTGTCTGAGATGAAACATTTCATCATTGCATCCAACACCATCTCAACATCATAGAGATGAGCATGCACCATGAGATGATCAACAGTCATCAATATCATCAAGGATTAAAAAGAGGACATCATGAGGTTACTGAGTGAAATATAGATTTGCACTACAATGAAATATAAATTTGCATCAACCATCAACATTGTGCCTTTGGAGATGTGCATTAATAATGTGACACCAAGAAACCAAGAAACACCAAGTCAATGCAAAGGCATTACCACCACTAAAGAGGACTGTTATCACTAGGAATTGCACCCGTATGCAATGCTGGTAAAGCTCTGCAATTCTGTGTAACATGGGACTAATTTCAGGTTGTGGGTGCCCTATAATGAAATTAGACCTCCAAATTATGAGATGGTTCCCTTCAAATGTTCTATTGAGATGTATGTTTTTTACTATTTTGGAAAAGGGAAGAAAGAAATTATGTGAATGCAAAAGGTAAAATTTGGTGATGCACCTGATTTGGATAAAATTATGCAATTTGATCCACAATATTACTCAAAAATCTAATCTTCACACAATCCAAACTTGGCATAAATATCACAAAAGTGATTCTAAGGAAGGTTTGAAAAAAGGGTTTCTATGAAGGAAATGATTTTTTCACAACACAAAAAGACTATTTCTGGTTAACACAACCTAAGACCTATGATGATTATATGCTTAATGCTGCAAGCAAGGAAGTGAGACAATAATTTTAAAGGTTTAATGATAAAAACACAATAAAATTTTATCAAAATCACTTCAATAATTAGGACTAAATGGAAAGGTAATTTAACTGATCTAAAAGAAACAAAGGAAAGTTCTGCAAAGAAGACAAAAATGGAACCTGTAACCTGCCGATCTCTCAATAAAACTGTAAAATGAGCTACAAGAATTCTCCAATCTGTCTGAATTAGAACAAGAATCAAGAACTAGCAAAAAAAACCTTTGCTTTAAAATATATAGGTTTGCTCTCTCAAAGAGGCATGCAAAATATGAACTTGTAGATAATTGCCTCTAAAAATAATCTCTCACAAGCAACCTCCAAAATCCTCAAAATTAGGGTCTAAAACTGCCACAATTTGAGCAAAAATAGCTGCAATTTGGGCCTGTCCATATGCTTGACCAAAAAGTTGACCAAGAACCCTAAAAATACTCCTAAAATCATTCAAAAAACCTCCTAGGTGGCCTAGTTAACTCAACTAATCAATTTGCATAATTTTGCATCAACAAAATTGATTGTGAGTAAATAATAAAGTAATAAAAATAATTACTTTATTATTGGTTACAATTTGTTTCTAATTTTGATTTTATATTTTTTGGAAAATAATAAAGTAATTTGGAAAATATCACTTTATTATTTATTTACAATTAATATCTTTGTAAAATCATGCATGATGAGAAGAAAAAATAACACTCCTTATCTCTCCAATTTACAATTGCCTAATCTACATGATATGAGCACAAATAGGACTTTAGAAGAAAATAGAAATCCAGTTATACCTCCATGTGGAAAAAACCCTAGTTTGCATGCCAATATATATTAAGGCAAAATTTTACTCTTATCACTCCAATTACATTGTCAAAATGTATGAACACCTAAACATAATCATCTCAAGCCCTTATGACTCCAATCACACAGCAAAATATCTCACTGCTACATAAATATCATGCAAAAGGTCCTAAGTCTTCTTCCATCTTGCAATGTGTATTTACCATGCCAAAATAGATCTTATCTCTTCGAACCTCCTTCATGCAAAAAATATCCTATTTGACACCTTCCCTACCACCTTGACTTTGTCTTATATGCATCACCTTTCAATGATTTCAATTTTTGACTTAATAGAGTTTCAAATGCAAAAGGAATGATTCCTTTTAGCACACGACCCTTCTATGCATGAACACAAGGTCTTCAAGACATAAGTTTTCAACCACAGGGAAGATTTAGACTTGCAATGATTTTTATCTAAGTCAAAAACACCTTTAAGCTAGGCTAAGCTTCAACAGAACAAAAATAAACCCTAAAATATTCATTCATCTCCTCATTTGGTTGCTCATACTGAGGGTTGAGCATCAACATGATGTTTATTGAAGGTTTGAAAGAGCACTGCCATCAAGGTCTCTGTTGATTCAGAGATCACCATGCTCGATGGTTCTTGTTGCAGCTCCTGTGTATGTCATTATCGGTCCTAGAGGCTTATCTATCGTTCCATACTTCATTCTATTGGTAAGCTTTTTGCCTTATGTATTTGTATCTCCTCTGTATCTTTGCATTCTTGCTCTTGGTTAAAAAAAAACTCCATGCAAGGGTTTCAGATTTTGAAGATGGGTTTCTTTGTTTTGTATGTCTCTCTGTCTGCAACCGTGACTTGTATTTTGAGAAGTTTCAAAAGATGAAAATGGCGGCTTCTGTGGTTTTAGCATGAAAATGAAGTGAGCCTCCATTTGTTTGGCCCTTTATTTCCTTCCTTTCAATTATATTTACAACAATCAAAGATTCGAAGAAGAAAAACTGAAGTGGATGCTTTGTGTTTTTGAAGGAATGTTCTTTATTGACAACGACCATGCTGTATTCTGTAGTAGTCCTTCTTTGGTGACTATAAATGCAAAAGAATTTTGAGAGTTTCAAAAAATATGAAGAGGGTTTGCACATTTTGCACTGATTTAGCTTCTGAATACCTATGTCATTTTGCACCCTTAATGCATTGTTCTCATTATCTGCTGTGGATAGCTTCTAACTACTATAGAGGGGCTTCTTACTTTGACATTTGATATTTGGAAAAACCCTAAGACTGAAATAGCCTCACGGAGTATGTAGCATCTTGTAATTTTAAGGGTTTAAATGACAATGAGGTTTGCAAGTTAAAAAAAGTTTCTCTATCCATCCTTGAAACTAAGTTTTGTTTACTGAATATGCAGATATAAAGACCTTGAGCTCTCTGTCTATTATTCATTGTTCTCATGACAACAATGTCACTGCTTTTATTCCTGTATTAAAAACTATCCTCATTGTAGCTTTGTCACTGATTGTATAGAGCCTCGAAGAAGATACCGTCAGCTTATTCTAAAGGTCACTACACCTATCTGTCATCATGAAACTATCCCTTTAAAGAACTAAGACCTCTGAAAAACTCTAGACAAGTTTCTCTAGACTGTCAAATCTTTACTCACCATTAGTGACTGTATAGGGCTGATGCATGTAATCTCTTGATGTTTTATCACTGTCCACCAGATTTTAAACCAAACATGCCTCTTTCATTCTCTTTGTCTTCTTCATGCATGTAACATGAACTTACTCTTGGTGTTCAAATGTGACTGTCCCTTTATCAAGCTTGTGTATTTCTATGCCAGTTCATGGTAGAGAGATCTTATTTAAATACTATCCTTTCCTCATGCCTACTCCATTATGACTGTATTTTTTGAATTGCTAGCACTATATATGTACTGCTATTAGTGTCCTATGCCTATAGGAATAGAGGCTTCTGACACATGCTTTTGTGTTTAACTTGGCACCTAATCATTGTTATGCATGCATTTTGGCATGTTTGGACCTTCTTTGTCCTATAGCATGATGACTTCTTTGAGTTTAATGATCTATTCTTTGAATTTCAATGATTGTTGTTTGATAGGACCTGCCTTTGACTGTCCTGTATAATGTTCCTATAGGATGAATGTCCTTTGTAACTTGATTGTTGTATAAGGTGTTTGACTATACTATGCTCCTATTTGATCTGAACTTCTTCATATCATCAAAAGACATATGATTGATGTATTCTTGCTCTTCCTGTCATTGATGTGTATCCACTTTCATGCTTGTTCTATTCTTGTTGATGGGCATGGAAGCTATGATTTATTTCTGACTGTAATTGCTCTAGTTAACAGCTCAATGTCTTCACTATGGTTCCGACCCTGTGATTGCTTCCTCTTTATCCCTGATCTTTATTACCTAATATGTATAATTTCTCTTAGGTATATGAAAAGATATTATGTTATCAGCATATGACTGTACTTGCTCTAGTTGATAGCTCATCTTTGCTGCTGTTACTGTCCTGTCCTTCATGTTGGCAACACTATATGATGTGCTTTAAGGTCCTTTAGACCTGCTTACTCAGTTATGTGGTATAGTTGCTCATTGTGTATTATTTACGACTATACCTTGGGTACCTTGATGTCATAGGATTGTTATGAAAGATCACACATCATAAATGATAAGGAAAGTAGAACAATACCTTGTTTCTTGTATATCATTTGGAATTTTGATCACTGATGAGCTATTGGATATAGCATAACATGTAATGGTATCTATCACTTGAGCATGCTGGGCTCGACCCTTGTGGGAGCCACATTTTCTCCACGTACTTTATCTTTGAAGCAACAACATTTACTTTTCCTATACCTGCACAGTGAACAAACAAGTTAGCATAAAAGATATACTTGATGGTATTGATTGATCTTCTTTGATATTCTGGCTTGTAGCACATGTCTGATCTGATCTTTCATATGAATTGCATGATGGGATAAGTTGATATATCTGACTGATAAAAGCATATGATAACCTTAAACATCCAGAGCGCTAATAGGGTTGTCCCCAAATTTTTTGCAGGTTCAACTAATGATAGGAGCTGACGATGAAGACTAAAGACTAAAGACTTGAGGGTCGGCATCAAAAAACAACCTTCTTGCTCAGGAAATGATGGATGTTTACTTTTATCATGTGTTTAGTTCTTTTCTTTTATCATTCAGATGTATAGCTTGTCTGTCTGCCATTGCTCAGTGTAGTTACTCCCATGGCTTGTGTGGGACACGTTTGAACACTTCTTTTAAACGTAATTTGTTAATTTATCTTATGCATTTGATGCATGTGTATTTCTTTTTCGATCAATGCATAGAATAAAGTAATAGATATTGAATGTATGTTCAAAACATGACATGAAATAACAGTTTAAACTATCTTTCTTTCTTTTATTCAAAATTGAGTAACTGACTAATCAATCTAACTTCTAACTCTTGAAAGATAACATGATGCAAAAACAACTGAATTTATTGAATCTTTGATTTCTTGACAATCTTATTTTCTTGTCATGATAACTCATCAGTCTTGATTAGACTGATGGGTTATCCTGTCAACTGAATCTCTTTTCTGCTTTGTCAAGATATCAACTGTTCATTAAATGCATAACTTCAAAATTTTCTTTTATCCCTTCTGAATAATTGCACTTAGGTCAAACTAATTTTAGTGTGAACAAAAAATTAGTAACATTTCTGGCGACCTCTCAGGGGTGTTTGCCTTCTAAACAACTTAGAACCAGTAGCCTTTACAACTCCATTGGGCATAGAGTCTTTTCTATCCTGAATTTAGAGAATTTCTGCAACTCAAAACTGACTAAGATGCAACAACAACAACTAACTGAAAACTGAAACAAAACTAATTTTCTTAAAACAAAATCAACATGTACAAAAACACTTCTTGGAAATGAAATACTGAACTGAAATTCTACCTACCCTACACTAACCAGTCAAAATGTTGGTCAAACAAAACCATTAACTATTTGGTTAAAATAACTTCCCTTTCTGATTAGGAAAGGATGTTCTGCAAATCTTTTGGCTACTAACATAGCATGATTCATAAGGATATACTTCACAGAATGCTGCAAAATATTCTGAAGAATGAAAACAAGATTATTGATTATCCAAACCTGATCATTGATATTGATGTTACGAGGTGAATAAATGACCTCATTCTGTTGTTTTAGATCTGCAATTTGCTCTTTTGGTACAACAGAAATCTATACCTCTTTATTTAGCTCTTTCTCGGCCAATGTAATTCCCTGTCATGCAACCCTAGAGAGAGTTAGACTAACAAGAGCAAAATTCTAGAAATAATTTTTTTTTGAAGCAAGTAAATGCAATAATAGTAACCAAGATATCATAATACACAACATAAAGAAAAGTGAACTTCCAACTCCTCTAGGGAAACATAACTACATCAATGAATAGAAAATTAAAACCACACAAGTAGTATACATTATACTGCTACTACAGATAAGATCCACTTTTATATTAGCGAGATAGTTATTAAACAAATTTACAATACAAGATTACAAGACCGATCATGTCGGTTACAAATGAATACAAAAGAAAGTATACAACAATGCTGAAGGTGGGAAGCAATCTGAAACTAGAACACCTCTGTACAGGACTCGAACCGAAACTCCAAAAAGGCCAATGGATAGCTTTGCCACCCAACCATGTGGAACCCTGAGGTCCACCCCTCCGAGCTAGGAGATAACAATAAGGATTCATCTAAGCTAAAGTAACATCTAATATAACCAAATGACCACCAACTTGACACAACCCACCATATCAACAAGCTGCACAAGACAAGACATCACTCCAGAGGCACAACCAAAAAGGAAACAACTGAACTGCGTAAGGAGAGTGTCATTGCATGGTCCTAGGATGGGTTACCCAGGCTATCTATCACCAGAAGCCGGCCCCCATCTATGGTTACCTTGGCAGCCTCTCTCTAGGCACTGTCCCCGTAGGGTGACACATGTGGAGCCGATAGGTCCTCTCATGGAGACAAGGAGGTCGGCCTTGCCAACTAGGCCTTCTCATCCCATCCTTAGCCTGTGAGAGCACTCAAGGCATGGGTGAGGTATCTTACTTATCTTGTTAAGTGTTTTAATACCCCAACCCTCTTGATTAAGTTATTAAGTTTCCACATGCTTACAACTTCCATGGGGTTACCCAGGCGGCCTCTCACTAGGCACCGACCCCACCATGAAAGCCACTCCCTTAGCGTTCTCTGATCAATCATACGTATCACAACATACAGGTATAAAAGTCACAAATCAGTTCCTACCCATAACTTACACCATTCACTAGGCCACAACAAAAAGTCCTTAGAATCCCTTCAAAATATGAAGCAATACCATCAAGAAACCAAGTACTATATCCAAGAGGCCATTCCCCATTAATTACAAGATATGAAAATCTAGTGAACCCATTACATTGACATGCCATAATTTGAACCAGAACCAAGAAATACACCTCTGAAGTTAGGTACATGACAAATGATAAGGTGACCATTATCCGACAAGGACAACGCTTTCGCGTCTTATTACCAAGTACACATGACACCCCTCAAGATTCCCACTTCACAAATAACCAAAACATTGACCAAACTCCACCCGAAAGTAACATAATGATCCAAAACAAGCATATAGATATGACCAGAAGGATAATCGAGCATAAGATATACCATGTACTCCTAATTTAATCATGAAAACAACTATGAGATTTAACTTCTTTTTCAAGAGAATTCTAGTTCACAAATTTTCCTATCTAATACTTTCATGACTACCATTCTCTAATAAAACATCTATAAGTAATTATTAGCATACTCTTGCAATGACATTAAACCAACTGCAATTCTAGTCAAACAACTGTAAATATACAATATATTCGTCTAATAAAAGAACAAACCAAAGCATATACACTAAACCAGAATTACTAACTAAGATTCTCCAATTACACTTTCTACTTTGAACAACTACGAACATATAACCATTTTGCCTACCACATCCATACTCCATTAACATACCACCAACTACAATATTAATGAAGGGGGTAAATCACAAAACACACAATAACAGATATTGAACACAGCAAATAGAACTTTCTTTTATTGAACTGGGCAACTCATTACATTACAGAATCTCAATTACAATCAGAGGATGAATCCTCTACTGGCTGCAACACATTACAGCTTTCCAAACCTCAAGACTCTAGAATCTTTAGTCTTCTGTAACCCCAAATCAGTTAGGGTTTCTGTTTTCCCACCTATTCTTGACTCTACACTGGCCCCTTTAACTCTACTACTGTCCAAGGTTCCTAAAATAGTCATAAATAGCACTTTTTGGCGGCCTCCAGCCAAATTTTGAAATTTGCAACTCCCTCCAAAAGTAGGTCAACTTCCGGGAAGCATAACTTTTGATCCGGGTGTCTGATTGACGAACCGTTTTAAGCGCCAGAAAGCTCGTGATGTGAACTATCATGCTGGAAATTTATAAATGGATTTCTATCAACTTTTTAGGATGTTATGGGAAGTTTTAGTGCCTCATATCTCGTTCCAAAATTTTTCAGGGGCTTTTCAGAAAACAAAAACTTTAATATCTTTCAGCTCACAAGTGATCTTTGCCTGATTCCTTCACCAAAAGTCTTATATTTCCATTATGTAACTTTCTGGAAGTTTTTGCTTCATTATGTGCCCAAATGCAAACTTTCTAAAAATAGCAGGTACACTTTCCTAAATAGGCAGGTTGCTATTTTTAGCAGTTTTGGAAAAACTGAAAGTCCTACATTATTATTCTGGATATTATGGAACCAAAAACACTAATTATGGGAAGAAATGAGAACAACTACAATGGTTTTGAATTAACTTCTTTTTGGGTGATGCAAGATTGCCCTTACACCTCTGGATGCTCCTGCATCAGACACCCAGGGTAATTTGAAAAGTGACCCTGTCACGTCTCATGTGTTTGTGTGAGGAAAACCCAAACGGTCAACCTCTACATTAGACAACCAAGAAGAATCTTCAATAGGCCTTCCTTTCCATTTTACCAGATATTCTTCATATTGCTTGTTCCGAGTACTTCTTCCCACACGGCTATCCAAGATCTCTTCTATCTCCTCTGTTGAAGTAGATGCCGGAATACTCCACTGTTCTTTTGTTGGTCCATCCTCTATTCCACCTTCATGATATTCTGATAAATCAGCAATGTTGAAAATAGGGGAAATATTGATCCCACTCGGCAGCTCTACCTCATATGCATTTCCTGAATCATGTCTTCAAAATTTTGCATGGTCCAAATTTCTTCATTTTCAACTTATTGTATGTTCCAATTGGGAACCTTTCTTTTCTCAAGTGAACCATGACTTCATCTCCTACCTGGAATTCCTTATATCTCCTCTTCTGATCTGCCTTAGCCTTGTACTGAATATTCATTTTATTAATGTGCTTTCTCACCTCTTCATGCAAATTCTTCAGATGTTCTGCAAAGTCTTCAGCTTCAGCACTTGTCTTTTCTCCATTGTCCAGCTTCCTTAACTCAGAAGCATTTCTTGGGCTATTGCCATATACAATCTGGAATGGTGATTTACCAGTACTCCTATTGATAGAATTGTTGTAAGCAAATTCTGCCTGTGGTAAAATCAAATCCCATCCCTTGGGCTTATCTCCTACTAAGCATCGTAGCAGGTTACCCAAACTCCTATTCACCACTTCAGTTTGTCCATCAGTCTGTGGATGGTGTGCAGAACTAAACTTCAAATCTGTCTTCAACTTCTTCCACAATGTCCTTTAGAAATAACCAACAAACTTGGTATCTCGATCTGAAACTATGCTCTTTGGTAGACCATGTAGTCTCACCACTTCCTTGGAAAATAACTCTGCAATATGAACAGCATCATTCGTCTTCTTACAAGGAATAAAATGTGCCATCTTTGAGAATCCGTCCACCACCATAAAAATAGAATCATGCCCTCTCTATGTCCTTGGTAAACCAAGAACAAAATCCATACTAATATCATCCCATGGCTTCTCTGGTACAGGTAATGGTTGATACAATCCTGTATCTTAACTTGTTCCTTTTGCCATCTGACGTACTTTGCAACTCTGCACAAACTTCCTCACATCCTGCTGCAGCTGTAGCCAATAATAATTTCCACCAACAATAGAAATGGTCTTATCTCGACCAAAGTGTCCAGCCAGTCCTCCACTATGCTTCTCTTTAATCAGGTTCTCTCTCATGGAACTCCTCGGAATGCACAACTGGATTCCTCTAAACAACAGGCCATCTTGGATTATGAAATCCAACCATTTTGTCCTATCCAAAGTAACAGGCTCCAGACAAGCTTTCCAAGCCTCTGCAAAATCTGGATCTTTAGGGTACAAACTTTTGAGCTCATCGAACCCAACAACCTCTATCTTCATTTCTGTCAACAAATTTTGCCTTCTGCTCAAGGCATCTGCAACTCTATTGGACTTTCCACTCCTATGCTTCAAAACAAAGGTATAACTCTGCAAAAACTCAACCCATTTTAAGTGCCTTTGGTTCAACTTCCCTTGACTATTAATGCACTGCAAAGCCTGATGATCAGTATATAAAACAAACTCTTTTGGCAACAAATAATGTCTCCATTTCTTCAAAGCCTGAACTATTGCATAAAATTCTTGATCATAAACAGAATACTTTTTCTTGGCATCATTAAGCTTCTCACTAAAATAGGCAATGGGCTTACCTTCTTGGCTCAAAATAGCTCCTATACCACTACCACTAGCATCACAATCTACCTGAAATACCTTATTGAAATCTGGAAGTGCCAAAACAGGTTGTTCTACAACTTTCTGCTTCAATGTATCAAAGCTCTTGTCGGCTCCTTTAGTCCATCTAAACTCTTTTCTATACCCTCTCATTGTTTCAGTTAGGGGTGCACAAATGCTACTGAAATTCCTGATAAACTTTCTGTAAAAACTTGCCAAACCATGAAAAGATCTTACCTCCATTGCATTCCTTGGTGTAGGTCCATCTTAAGACCTTCCTCCAAGACAATAAATCCCAGGTATACCAACTCCTTTGCAAAACTGCATTTCTTCAGATTAATCAGCATCTTCTCTTCCCTCAGCTTCTCTAGAACTCTTCTGATATGCATCAAATGCTCATCCCAAGTCTTACTAAAAATCAAAATATCATCCAAATAAACAATAACAAAACTTCCCAAAAATTCTTTCAGTACCTCGTTCATGAGCCGCATGAATGTGCTCGGTGCATTGGTTAGCCCAAATGGCATGACTAACCACTCATACAAACCTTCCTTTGTCTTGAAGGCTATCTTCCATTCATACCCTTCTCTGATATGGATTTGGTGATACCCACTCTTCAGGTCAATTTTTATGAAGTACTTGGCTCCACTCAAACAATCCATGATGTCATCCATTCTTGGCAATGGAAATCTATACTTGATCGTTATCTTATTGATGGCTCGAGAGTTTGTACTCATCCTCCATTCTCCATCCTTCTTTGGTGCTAATACTGCAGGTACCGGACATGGACTTAGGCTCTCCCTTATCAGTCCCTTCCTCAACAACTCTTGAACTTGTCTATTTAGCTCTTCATTCTCTGCAGGGGTCATTCTATGGGCTACCTTGTTTGGCAAACTGGCTCCTGGTATCAAATCTATTTGATGACTTATCTTCCTTACTGGTGGTAAACCTTTGGTACATTATCAGAGATAATGTCCTGGAACTCTTCCAACATATCTGAAACTTCTACAGGTACATCTTCACATTTCTCTTGACTAATCTTAGGAATCAATGCAAAGCAATGACGCTCATGCTTCATACCCTCCAAAAATTTCCTACCATCTACCAAATAAATTTTGGCAGTACTACATACCTTTTCTTCCACCTCCTTCAAGGGCTTCAACTTATGATGAACTCCATCCTTTGTTAGGGAATATGTGTTTGCACGGCCATCATGGACAGCGCTCCTATCATACTGCCACGGCCTCCCCAACAGCATATGACATGCATCCATTGGTATGATATCACACATCACCTCATCATGGTAGTCACCAATCTTGAACTTCACTAAACACTGTTCATTGACCAAAGCTCTATGGTCCTTTTGCAACCATGCAATCCGATATGGATGTGGATGCTTTCTTCTTGCCAACTTCAACTTGTCAACCATCTCCTCTGAAACAAGATTATCAGTGTTTCCACTGTCAATAATAATATCACAACACTTACCCTCACATTTGCACCTTGTGTGGAATAAACTCTTCCTCTGATTGGGTTCTTTCTCCTCATTCAGTAAGGTTCTTCTGACAACTAGGGTTTCTCCCCTTTCAACATCTTCAGAATGCTCAGAATGTGCATCTTCATCTACATGTGCAACTCGTGCATTACCTTCAGGTCTTCTATTTGTCCTTCCTTGATGTTGCGGAAACTCATATGCTCAATGCCCTTCTTCTCCACATTAGAAACAGGTTCCTCTGAAACCTCCTCTTCTAGGTCCTTGCCCAGGTCTGCCTCTTACTCTTCCTCTTTGCTCACCATTGTTCTGGTCACGAGAGCGGTAGGTATTATCCCCTCTTTGATTTCGACTGGTGCCTACTTCTTCACTTTTCTTTTGATCTTCATTACGGCCTCCATAGGGTCTTCCACTAGTCCTTCCACCTTGACCTCTTCCCCTTTGCTTGCTATCAAATCTTTTGTTCAGCTTCTCTTCCACCTTCAGGGAAAACTGGTACGCATCTTCTATGGTGGTCATTCTGACCAGGCTCAACTCCTCTTGAATACTTAGCCTCAACCCATTAATGTAACAGGCTACCTTCTCCTTGTTGGGCTCTGCATGGCCTATCCTAATAGTAATTTTATAAAACTCTTCTGTATACTCCTTAACAGACTTGTTACCTTGCTTTAGTCCTTGCAGCTTCTTCAGCAACTCCATCTCATAGTCCACAGGAATGAACTATTTCTTCAGTTTCTCCACCATCTGATCCCATCTGGTAATCTTTGCTTTTCCTCTTCTATTCCTCTCTAATTGGACCTCCTTCCACCAAATATTGGCGTGGCCCTTCAACTTTGTTTTTACAAACTTAACCCGATCTGGGTCCTCCACATCTTCATACTCAAAATACTCCTCCATGTCATTGATCCAATCAATAAGCTGTTCTGGATTCAAATCTCTAGAATATGTAGAAACTTCGATCTTGGGCCTCTTTCCAATCTTCGAAATGACCCTCAACAACCTTACTTCTGCAGCATCTTCGGCAGCTTCTTGTTCTTCCTCAGATAGCTCTTCTTCAATTTCATCTTCACTTTCTTCTCTTGTCCTCGGCTCAAACCCTCTTCGTAGCTCCTCTTGCAATGCATCGATTTGCCTTTGTAGGGTTCTAAAACCCTCTTCCATCAAAGCATTCCTCCCAATACGATTTCTTCGTGGAGGCATCTTGGTCTCTGTAGCAAACCCACAACCTCAGGTCCTGGTGCAAACTGCCTCACGGTCGGCGATCTGTCTACACACTCAGGAACCCTCGCTCTGATACCACTTGATGAAGGGGGTAAATCACAAAACACACAATAACAGATATTGAACACAGCAAATAGAACTTTCTTTTATTGAACTGGGCAACTCATTACATTATAGAATCTCAATTACAATCAGAGGATGAATCCTCTACTGGCTGCAACACATTATAGCTTTCCAAACCTCAAGACTCTAGAATCTTCAGCCTTCTGTAACCCCAAATTAGTTAGGGTTTCTGTTTTCTCACCTATTCTTGACTCTACACTGGCCCCCTTAACTCTACTACTGCCCAGGGTTCCTAAAATAGTCATAAATAGCACTTTTTGGCGGCCTCCAGCCAAATTTCAAAATTTGCAACTCTCTCCAAAAGTAGGTCAACTTCCGGGAAGCATAACTTTTGATCCGGGTGTTTGATTGACGAACCTTTTTAAGCACCGGAAAGCTCGCGATGTGAACTATCATGCTAGAAATTCGTAAACAGATTTCTGTCAACTTTTTGGGATGTTATGGGAAGTTTTAGTGCCTCATATCTCGTTCCAGAAATTTTCAGGGGCTTTTCAGAAAATAAAAACTTTAATATCTTTCAGCTCACAAATGATCTTTGCCTGATTCCTTCGCCAAAGGTCTTATATTTCCATTATATAACTTTCTGGATGTTTTTGCTTCATTACGTGCCCAAATGCAAACTTTCTAAAAATAGCAGGTACACTTTCCTAAATAGGCAGGTCGCTATTTTTAGCAGTTTTGGAAAAACTGAAAGTCCTACATTATTATTCTAGATATTATGGAACCAAAAACACTAATTATGGGAAGAAATGAGAACAACTACAATGGTTTTGAATTAACTTCTTTTTGGGTGATGCAAGATTGCCCTTACACCTCTGGATGCTCCTGCATCAGAAGGATGATCCAAAACAAACATATAGATATGACCAGAAGGATAATCGAGCATAAGATATACCATGTACTCCTAATTTAATCATGAAAACAACTATGAGATTTAACTTCTTTTTCAAGAGAATTCTAGTTCACGAATTTTCCTATCTAATACTTTCATGACTACCATTCTCTAATAAAATATCTATAAGTAATTATTAGCATACTCTTGCAATGACATTAAACCAACTGCAATTCTAGTCAAACAACTGTAAATATACAATATATTCATCTAATAAAAGAACAAACCAAAGCATATACACTAAACCAGAATTACTAACTAAGATTCTCTAATTACACTTTCTACTTTGAACAACTATGAACATATAACCATTTTGCCTACCACATCCATACTCCATTAACATACCACCAACTACAATATTCAATAAAGAGACAACTATAATAATCTAAACTATCTCACTAACTACAAATACAATTACAATTTCAAAACAAAACGCTATACATAATTACATACAAGCATAAAATACCATTTAACGTTTAACCATTACAAATTTCCAATGAAAAACACTATAAGCTTAAATAAATATTTTCCTAACATCTTACCATTTCCTAATTTCTATTAACCCCAACTATGAGTAAAATACATGGTTCTCCACTTCATTATTCACATATATTTAAAGACGTATTTATGAATAACTATAACATAATTCCCAAGTAATAAGAAATATACCTCTATGTAATGTATAGAGTAAAGGAATAAAATACATATACGTTCACATATAGTAGCACCTTACTCTAATATACAATGATTCACATATATCAAATCACAAAGTTTGAATCTTAACTAAATCATTTTTATATAAATATATGATGATTATTAAGTCAACTTCTAACTTCCAAAATAGAATTTCCTTATACTAATTCTCAATTTAAAACTCTCTCCTAACATACTGATTGTTCTACTTACTTAAGCAAGTTAATATCTATTTAAGATTCCTGAATTGCCACGATTTTAGGCGTCCTACTACAACTGCAGCAATGATGATTTTATGGCATAAATGGCAATGTAGAAACAAAACATGATTGCAGCGATTTGCAAAGCCAGACAACCATTTCGCAGGTATAAAATCTAGGAAATTTAAGCCATAACATCGTCTTATTGATAGCATGAATACAATGATATGCAAGCTAGAATTATGCAAGGCGAGAGGCATTATTTGCTCAAGGAGATAATTGCAACATTCACAACAAATATTTAATGAAGCAACAGAGAAATAAGGAAACAATACAATTCTAGAAGTCGACGTTTTCAGGCATCTCTACAGGATACATTAGCAAACAATTTTATATGTTTCTAAACACACATCAGTCCCAACATAGCAAGAACTCAGATGATTATCAGTCAGAGATATTTGTCATTTAAATCAACATTTTTCCCGAAGGGCAAAAGGCATAATTTAAAAGCATTTTATGTTTACTCTAAACCAAGGCGAATGATAAGGTATACGGTAGATATTCCATTAAAAGAAGAATAGTTTGATATTAAATATGTTATCACAATCTTCTAAACTGAGACTCAACACTTTCAAATAACTTCTAAACATTTTTTGAAGATACTAAAAACAAATACCATCGAATACATATTGTTGGCTTACCATGACACCACAGATACATCAAGATTCAAAGACCTACAACTAGCAAGCTATGAAACGAGTCAAAATCAGCGACTAATATATATGGATAGCACATGCAGAGTTAAATGGCATATACAAACTAAGTATGATGCAGATCTGAGCAGTAATCTACCTCTAATCTGGTCGACGCTTACCGAAAAGGCCTAACTCATTGTTAATGACCCTCTAATATGGGTTGATATCAATCAGAAGACAAATACTATCATTTAGAAAATTTCTCGTATGGTCAGCATTAACGAATGGTATAACATTTTAGAGAGAGATCAATTCCCAAAAAAAAGACACCAACAAGGTCAACCTAAGTTCATCGAACTCACACAATCATATCCAAATACATGCAATTACCAATGCTACAAACTAGTGTGTACTATTAGACAACTAATTTATCAAGGTAGAGATTACACATCATCTCAACCACTTGTTCCAAAGTAATATGTTAGATCATGCAACTTGCAAAACACCAAAGATACAAACCCTGAACAAGCTCATTTCAGTCCTCAACAATATTTGAACAAAGATAGATTCATTATAAAAAGGCTCTGCAACAAGTGAAGATTCAGAAATCCTTCTTGTATCAATTTAACACTAACATAGAATATTGTAATAACAAGATTCCTTATTACAAGACAATAATACCACAATCAGGGCCACCTTTAATATAAGGATTGGAATTCATGGAGATACAGACCTAACAACAGATCAACATAAAAATTTAAATAATTTTTAGAACTAGCAAATTGAGATCGCCCTAATTTATAAATACCTACATAATAATTTCCGTGTAAAGAATGTCTTAAGCTTCTTCACAACACGTTGCATTATGATCCAAATCAAAGAAGGCAAAAAAGTGATGCTAGAGTTAACAGGCAATGTAACAACCGGACATGGAACCTGTTAGTGCTTAAATCCGCAGGCACCTTCCTAAGTATTCAAGCATTCATATATGAATGCCCCTTCCCAAGAAATCCAAAAATTCTGTCTTTCAACCTCTATAGTGCTAAAAAATGCAAAAAATTAGTTGAAATGCATGTCTTTATATGTACAAGGGTGTTTGTATATACATGCAGGTCGAATGTGCATTGGCGGGCTTGCAAAATTCTCCATCGGCCTTCAAAAAATGGTGAAAAATGAGTTGTATGCATTTTTAAATGCATATCGGGTTGCATATACATGGGGGAATCTTTCACAGATTCTCGGGAATATTCGCTGCTTGCATATTGGGTTGCATGTATATTTGGTTTGTATGTTCAGACATACAACGGTTAGATACAAAGAAAAGATACATTGCAGGTATATTCCATGGAAGATTCCCGCTTGTATATAGGGGCTTGTATGTCGCCGGTGCATATGCAAGGAAAATATACAAGGGCGCATATGCATTTGCTACAGTGGTGGGGGGAAGATACATGTGGTAGGGCCCACATGAATATACAAACGAGTTTGTATATTCAGCATATAAGGGAAATATACATTCATCGCATATTCTAGAAAGATTCCCTGCTTGCATGTTTGTGTTTGTATATTCGGCATACAAACAAAATATACAATGAAGAATATACATTCCGGACCTGAAGGAGAAATCAAATGCAGTTAATAATATATCAGGTCCGCGGCATGTATATTGGACGCTTGTATGTGCCAATGTACATTCAAAAGATACAAGGGTTAACATGCAAGCCAGATTTCAAAGTATCTTCAGCAAGCTTCATAAAATTTGAAATCCGCCTTGTATGCATAAGGAGAATGTATATGTGCATGTACAAGGAAATATGTAGGAAAAGGAGATACAAGGTGGAGCCCGAGGGTGTTTTCAATTTGTTCTATAATAATTTGGGGTCCGCGCCTTGTATGTTAGGTGTTTGTATATGCATATGTTCATGCATATACAGAGCGAAAATGGCAAAATGAAGAAAGGAAAGGTCAGCGATAGCAACAGGATGCCTACGTGGCATATTCTAATTGGCTGGAGACTTTTCAAGGCATTTTGGGGTCGTGGATCTCAGCGATAGGAGGGGGAAATCTACGACCATGTTTCAAGTGTTCGGCAGAGGCGATTTCTTTATTTATGTAGCTGTTTTCGGGCGGGAAAACTTCAGAGGCACGTAGGTGTTGCATTTCCAAAGGGCCATGGTAGGTTTGGCCATTAATGGTGAAAACCCAGAGGTATGGGTCGATGATTGACGGTAACCTACCTAATTTGTAAGGAAAATCTCCAATTGGCAGCCCAGTTCCCGATCTCACCTGCTCCTTCTTCTTCCTCTGCATTCTGCATTGACTGATTTGGGCACCATTCTTGGTGCAATGTATCTGGCAGAAATTTTGACTTGCCTTGTAATTAATTTTGCTGAGTGCATAGTCTTGGTATAAAGGCCAAACTATGTCACTCATTGTGGTTGTTGAAGACTTGGGCAATTTTGGGGGGAAGATAATGAAATACAGAGCATTTCCTTGTTGCTCTATCTCATTTTGGAGTTTATGTATTGCATCTATGATGTATCTTGCACATATGTTCAGTTTCAGTGTCAATTTTATATGAAAAATGCTTCTTGCATGTGTTTTGCTGTCTGTCTCCACTTGTTGTATGCATCTCTTCTTCTGAATTTGGTTGCTGAGGGTTTCTCAAATTCTAGAATATAGATTTATGTATTGCATACTTGATCTCTAACTTCCACTCAAGGAGTGGATTAAACTATTTTAGGTTAAGGTATGGAGAAGAGTGTATGTCAGCTGGGATATCTGTAAGTATGGACAGTCAAATACTTATCCTTGGGTGATGTTTTTAAGGCAAGCATCAGTCCTAACCCCTTGAAGCTTGAATGCTAGTTGCAAGCCATTCTTATGTATATGTCTATTTGACTCCTTGCCCTGAGATAGGCACTGGTCTGATCTGGGTTAGTAATTATGATCCAAAACCCCTGTCTTGCATCCAAACCATAATTTCAAACCATTCCATTATTTCCACCTGTTAGTTGTAGGACAAGGATTAAGAACCCCTGCATACTCTCATCCACAACCAGACAAATATGTCCAAGAACGTTGCCAACTTTGTGATTTGTCAAACAAATCTTGGTCCACACATGAGAGTATTCTACCTGTTGCTGTCAAGCTAAATCATTCTGTCATTGAGCTAATCAAGGTCACATCTTAAAGTTATAGGGACACCCCCCTCGGTGCGGCAAAACTAGAAGTGAAGGGGAGGCAGCTCATGCAACCTCCCGTAATCTGTTGGCTGAATCCGCCCCGTGCATTGGAACTGGCAAACCCTCTGCCTATTCGGGAAAAATAACCAACAGATTTTGGTGACTCTGCTGGGGAGTTAATGAAAAAGAATAGTATCTATGTGCCCATCCGAGTCACCAACAGATTTTGGTGACTCTACTGGGGAAGAATTGATGAAAACAAAATTTATGTGTGCCCGTCCGAGTCACCAACAGATTTTGGCGACTCTGCTGGGGATGTGAAGTCAAAGTACTATCTAGTCATCTCTGGTGATATATTTGTGTGCCCATCTGAGTCACCAACAGATTTTGGTGACTCTACTGGGGAGAGAAAGAGTCAATTGATTTGAAGGCTGGAAAATCTAGTTTCCAGTGAAGTTGTTGCAACAAGATCAAAAAAAGTAACCATGTGGTGCTCTGCTGGCGTGGTGAATCCAAAAAACAAAATGGCCTTGTTGATATATTGTCCTCTCTATGAGAGGTGGCGACTCTGTTGATTGAACCTATCAAAGCTGCAACATATTTTCAGGTATTCCATCCTTTTAAAAATGATGAGTTTAGAACAACAATCCTGGTTGTGCTCTCAAAGAAAACCATTTGTTATTGAAAGATATAAAGCCCTAAATTTTACTGGAATATGTGGTTACCCAAATATTATTCCCAATAAAATTAGAAAATGTTTGCCAAAATATAGTGGATCAGATTCTGAATCGGCAAACAAACATCTGCAAAAATTTTGTAATTTAATAGAAGATTATGAGGTAGAGGATGAAGATGTTGTAATAAGACTCTTTGTTCAGTCATTAGAAGATGATGCTAGAGTTTGGTTTTCAGACCTGCCTGTATGTTCAGTTTCTTCATGGATAGATTTAGAAATTGCATTCCTAGAACAGTTTGGTGAAAGGTTTGATGTGGCCTCATTGATCATACATTTTATGAATATTCAAAAGGAAGATGAGGAGATGGTTCCAACCTTTAACCTTAGATTTATTAAGTTGCTCAAGCAGATCCCTGAATATATGAGACCCAATAATCCATTGTGCTTAGAAATTTATTTGGCTGCATTTGATGAAGAAATGAGTTATCTATTGAGAGATAAGGAACCAACCACACTTCACCAGGCTTACCAATTTCCTATGGATATAGAAAACAATGAGAAATATGGAATGCCAGTAGGTTTCATGGCTGCAAGTTGTCAAAACAATTATCAAAGTGAATGTATTTCTACTTTTCCACAATGTTCATTAAAGGATGATTTTGCAGAGGGAAATATATTTCAGAGTAATGTGTGCAGCCATGATGTGATACATGAAGAAAATGTTGTAGAAAATGTAGGCACATCTTGTAATAATGAAAACAAAGATTGTTATCAACCTCTAGAAGACAAGCCTACAGACACAAGATGCCCTCCAATTGATCAAATGAAAGACATACAGGAGGTTGTGTCTTGCAGCAATGAGCATATCCCAGTTATGCCTGATTATTTGTGTAAAGTGGATATGCAGAGCTTCACTTTGAATATAGAAGATGCTGCTTCAAGGGATGGCAACGAATACATTAGTGATTGTCAGCATTCAGATGCATATGTGAGCCTTTCAGATGATGAAATATATATGGATGCTGAATATGAGTGTTTCCTTGAAGATTCTGACCACCTTCACAATGCAGAGTTTGAGACTTTTGCTGTTGATTATCGGTGCATTGATGAGGAGGAGAAACAGGGTCACTATTCAGAGGTCGATGGACGAGTTGCAGAAGTATGTGCTTGTACAGTTGGGGATAGTGCTGGTTGTAGGGGCAACTATGAAGTTTTTGACATAGGGTTGCATTCTGAGATATTTCTGCCTTCCTTTGAGACATTCCAGGTGGACATTGATGATGAGATTGCTGAGCATAGTAATGATGAATATCTGCATGTCTATAAAGATAAATTTGATTATGAGATGTTGCTTGTGCCTGAATATTGCATGTTTGATATAGAGGAGCTCTTATTTTTTGAAGAAGGGCAAAATTCTGATGTGGATTCATTTGTTTCATGTGAGTCTGTCATTTTTCCAAGCAACATCAATGACTCATATGATGATGACATCCTACAACTCATGATAATGTATGTTGATGAGGCTCGTTGTAGATTTGTCAATGAAAAAGAAAGGAGCAGCAACACAAACAATTGCAATGCTGAGTGCTGCAAGTGGTTAAATATTTTCAGGCTTCATTTGAAGAAATCAAAACAGAATCAAGTATTTGATAAAGGAAAATTTTGGTTTTTCCTTTTTGGTGGCCCTGGGCCGCCAAGTAAATTTTAAATAAATGTGTTTTGTGATGCAGGTTAGTATAGTTTTGACTCTGTGCCCAATGGATAAGGCCTAATCTATGAAACTAGAGATTCTGTGGTTCTCTCCATGCCTGCAAGAGGCATGCGTCCCCAGACGGAGCCTATGTTAGTGCTTAAATTTGCAGGCACCTTCCTAAGGATTCAATCATTCAAATATGCATGCCCCTTCCCAAGAAATCTAAAAATTCTATGTCTTTCGGCCTCTGCAGTGCTAAAAAATGCAAAAAATTAGTTGAAATGCATGTCTTTGTATGTACAAGGGTGTTTGTATATACATGCAGGTCGAATGTGCATTGGCAGGCTTGCAAAATTCTCCATTGGCCTTCAAAAAATGGTGAAAAATGAGTTGTATGCATTTTTAAATGCATATCGGGTTGCATATACAAGGGGGAATCTTTCACAGATTCTTGGGAATATTTGCTGCTTGCATATTGGGTTGCATGTATATTTGGTTTGTATGTTCAGACATACAACGGTTAGATACAAAGAAAAGATACATTGCAGGTATATTCCATGGAAGATTCCCGCTTGTATATAGGGGCTTGTATGTCGCCGGTGCATATGCAAGGAAAATATACAAGGGCGCAGATGCATTTGCTACAGTGGTGCGGGGAAGATACATGTGGTGCGGGGAAGATACATGTGGTAGGGCACGCAGGAATATACAAACGAGTTTGTATATTCAGCATACAAGGGAAATATACATTCATCGCATATTCTAGAAAGATTCCCTTCTTGCATGTTTGTGTTTGTATATTCGGCATACAAACAAAATATACAATGAAGAATATACATTCCGGACCTGAAGGAGAAATCAAATGCAGTTAATAATATTTTAGGTCCGCGGCATGTATATTGTGCGCTTGTATGTGCCAATGTACATTCAAAAGATACAAGGGTTAACATGCAAGCCGGATTTCAAAGTATCTTCAGCAAGCTTCATAAAATTTGAAATCCACCTTGTATGCATAAGGAGAATGTATATGTGCATGTACAAGGAAATATGCAGGAAAACGAGATACAAGGCGGAGCCTGAGGGTGTTTTCAATTTGTTCTATAATAATTTGGGGTCCGTGCCTTGTATGTTAGGTGTTTGTATATGCATATGTTCATGCATATACAGGGCGAAAATGGCAAAATGAAGAAAGGAAAGGTCAGTGATAGCAACAGGATGCCTACGTGGCATATTCTAATTGGCTGGCGACTTTTCAAGGCATTTTGGGGTCATGGATCTCAGCGATAGGAGGGGGAAATCTACGGCCATGTTTCAAGTGTTCGGCAGAGGCGATTTCTTTGTTTCTGCAGCTATTTTTAGGCGAGAAAACTTTAGAGGCACGTAGGTGTTGCATTTCCAAAGGGCCGCGGTAGGTTTGGCCATTAATGGTGAAAACCCAGAAGTATGGGTTGATGATTGACGGCAACCTACCTGATTTGTAAGGAAAATCTCCAATCGGCGGCCCAGTTCTCGATCTCACCTGCTTCTTCTTCCTTTGTGTTCTTCATTGATTGATTTGGGCGCCATTCTTGGTGCAATGTATCTAGCAAAAATTTTGACTTGCCTTGTAATTAATTTTGCTGAGTGCATAGTCTTGGTATAAAGGCCAAACTGTGTCACTCATTGTGGTTGTTGAAGACTTGGGCAATTTTGGGGGAATGATAACAAAATACAGAGCATTTCCTTGCTGCTCTATCTCATTTTGGAGTTTATGTATTGCATCTGTTATGTATCTTGCACATATGTTCAGTTTCAGTGTCAATTTTATATGAAAAATGCTTCTTGCATGTGTTTTGCTTTCTGTCTCCACTTGTTGTATGCATCTCTTCTTCTGAATTTGGTTGCTAAGGGTGTCTCAAATTCTAGAATACAGATTTATGTATTACATACTTGATCTCTAACTTCCACTCAAGGAGTGGATTAAACTGTTTTAGGTTAAGGTATGGAGAAGAGTGTATGTCAGCTGGGATATCTGTAAGTATGGACAGTCAAATACTTATCCTTGGGTGATGTTTGTAAGGCAAGCATTAGTCCTAACCCCTTGAAACTCGAATGCTAGTTGCAAGCCATTCTTATGTATATGTCTATTTGACTCCTTGCCCTAAGATAGGCACTTGTCTGATCTGGGTTAGTAATTATGATCCAAAACCCTTGTCTTGCGTCCAAACCATAATTTCAAACCATTCCATTATTTCCACATGTTAGTTGTAGGAGTAGGATTAGGAACCCCTGCATACTCTCATCCACAACCAAACAAATATGTCTAAGAACGTTGCCAACCTTGTGACTTGTCAAACAAATCTTGGTCCACACATGAGAGTATTCTGCCTGTTGCTGTCAAGTTAAATCATTCTGTCATTGAGCTAATCAAGGTCACATCTTAAAGTTATAAGGACACCCCCTTGGTGCGGTAGAACCAGAAGTGAAGGGGAGGTAGCTCATGCAACCTCCCGTAATCTGTTGGCTGAATCTGCCTGTGCATTGGAACTGGCAAACCCTCTGCCGATTCGGGAAAAATAACCAACAGAACCAAAAGTTAACTAGGGAAACTAATGCTTATCTCCAATATACAACATTCAAACCTAAGTTAATAAGGCACTCAATGAGTTCATTAGGAAGCTTCCTAAAACCACTAATTACTAACTTTAATCTATAACCCATAAGTCATTTAATAGACCACGATGCAAGACAGTGCTCAAACTTCATTTTCTGTAGAAGACAAAAGACCACCCCCAAGCCAACGAGAGAAAAGCATGAATTCTTGGCAGGATCGTTCTAGGAGAGAGGGAGAGAGAGAGAGTACGACCCGACAGGTAAGGTTTCAAGACATATTTAAGCAATCAAACGTATGGGGGCAGCGGCGGAGGTAAGAAAAACAAAATTGGAAGAAATAGTAACATGCTTGCATCCCTCCTCTAATGTATTTATAGATTTAATCCTCCGGCAATGCTGAGACACTAACCATGGCAGTCAGGATACTCCCATAATGAGTACTGCAAGGTTGATGCCATTATAACACACTATGCATGCAAGACACGATAACAGGCGAGGCACATATATTCCTTGATGAAAAGCTTCAAAGAGATGTCATATAAAGCGATGATCTCAGGGTAAGAACAAAAGTGGATTTGCTAAACAGGCAATACAACTGGTAGGTATAAAATCTATTTAAAGAAAAGGAAAATCAATCCTATTGACAGAGTAGTGAACTAATGGAGGAGTTAAGAATCTTAAGCAAATGTTGTTGGCACGCACAACAAATAAATTTAACTTCAAAACTGTTACAAAATACAAGAATAATTCATTGGGTAAGCATGCAAAATATGAAGTGAAGCAAGTGACTAAACCCAAAACATTCAGATAGAAATTCCCCAAAAGATCAAATTATGAAATCACTCATGGCATGCAGACAGATTATGTAAACAAGCTTTTCTCAGGAAAAAATCAAACCAACACCATGTATAATCCCGCTATGCAATCAAAATAGAATCAAGGATCCTATCATGTAGAGATAGAACCTGAAATACGAATACTCTAGGAGTCGTTGCTGCTTCTAAGTCCAACCCTGCACCTAATGTTTTCCCACTCCCCTCCGAATAGAATTTTTCCCATATAAAAATGGTTCAGCTCAAAAAAATAAATGCAGACATGCATCTGTTACCCAACAACCCACTCTCCGAGAAATTCAAAAATTTGCTATAACAAGAGATACCAAATCTTCCAATTTCCAAAATGATAACTCAAGGCATTAATTTCACATAACAAAAATTATTCTACACCAATTATATATTAATAACCCATAACTCCAAATTTACGACATAAATACTCTTGGTCAACAGATAATTTAATTCTAGACCATCATAAAATTTAACCAGGGTGTCATACAAAGTTCTAAGCCCAAAACAAATAATATCCAATAAACATAAAATAAGCATTATTAGTTAATAAAAAAAATCATTAAAGTATTTTCCAACCACACATGAGCATAACTAACACAACTCGACTATACACCACAACACGAGATTACCCAACCTAAAAGGCAAGGACCAAGCATCACAACACGACTTGAGACCACAACAGAAGACAAGGACCGACCTAGTGGAATAGACCTTGCGTTATCTCCCATCACTGATACCCATTGGTGCAAGAACCCGCTCAAACCTACTATATCAGGTGGAGTCGAGGTTCGGTACCTGCAGCTTGCATCCGAACAATTGGTTGTATACGATCAAAAACATATATGTCAACACACACACAGAGTCAAAGAATCAGGGCGTAGTAGGGTGCTCGAAGCGAGTAGTACTACACCGTCTCTGCTCTTATAACAACTTTTATCTAAATTCAAATACCAACAAATCAAATAAAACATGATAATATTAACTCGCATCGTAACTGGAATAATAGTAATGCCATCATAAACTCATAACACATGTCTAATTATATCAGTTGAACATAGTCCATCAAGGTCAAAATAAACATAAATCATAACCTACTAATCAAATGTCTTAGAATTGTATCAATGCAATGGACGACTAACAACTGTCTCTGACTGACAGAGAGCAATGCAAAACTACCACTATCACAAGCCAACAATGAGGGGGCACTACAACCAAATTCCTGATTGGACACCCTCTTATAATGATGTATCCTTGGTTGATGCTTCTGATGTCTTGATTTATATTTGTTTTCCTATTTTCACTTGAATGACATGAATTAAGGTCTATTTCCTTGAGCTAATCTAGTTGATCATAGATTGATGTTTTACCATTATTCAGACCATTATCAATATTTGAACATAAATCCTCAATAATACTTGAAAATATACCCTCATCCAATTGATATTCTTGTATTGAAACTATCTACTCACCATTCCTGACTTTAGCTCTTGATCATTACAAGAGTCCAGTAGACTGGCAAGCTCCCTACAGGCTAAACAGTCGGGATCTTAACAATCAGAAACATAAATATTTGGAAAAGATTGCATTTCTTCAATTGATCTACTTTGTTGTTCTGAAAACAAATCAAATGCTTTATTCTCACAGAGAATACTATTTGATATAGTCTCATTTTTAGGTTGGTTAATATTATGCTCATATGAAACTAGGTTGTTGGCATCCGAAATGCGACTGTCCTTTTGCTCTTCTAGCTGGACTAAGACATCAACCTCACTAATGATCAGCCATACCTCATATTTTGTAATATCAACTGGCTGTCTTAAATTGGCTGTACTTGTATGATGTCTTCATCTTGGTTAACATAAGCAGGTAGTTGATCAAATAGAAAGATTGAATCCTTTTCTTTGTCAAGTCTATTATCACTTGGAAACTAAGCAATCTATGTCTAAAATTGAAGATTTTGTCCCCCTAATATCTGTGACCTGCTTTCATTTATCTTGTAGACAACATTAGAGAACTTCTCGAATGAATCAAAATCTAAAGGATTGAATACCAAATTAGAACCAACATCTCCCTTATAGGCACTATGCTCATTTTCAATTGGAGATACAGTAAAAACAACAGACATATCTTGCACTACTGCTGATTTTTCTTGATTAAAACCTAGAATCCTGATTGGTTCAAGTTTTATTGATACTTCTTCCCTTTTCTGATCTTGGATTGGTATGGAAGAGTTAGCTTTGATAAGATTTGGTACTTTTTAATCAAGACATTCAGTACAAGAAGACTGCCATGGTTGCTTATAAGCCTGATGATTTGATTTAGGTACTTGATATGACAGATACTGAGAACTAATAGACCAATCCTAAATGTGAATAGGTTCTTGATTACAATCAGAATTCCTGAAACTTGAAACTTGATAACTACTAACCTCATTTTGAGAATACTGATCTAGAATTTTCTGCTTTTGTATTTGTGCAATCAAATACTTCATATGTGCCTCTTTGGCTGCAATCTATCTTGCAAGATTTTGTTCAAATTGTATCCTTTGTGCCTCCAACTCCTGCTCATGGAGATAGGCTTGATAATCCATCTCCTCCTGCTGCTACTGATACTCTTGTTGCCTCCTGAACTCTTCTAGGTTCCTTGTGACTTCTAATAATGTATCATTGATACCACTCATGTTGTACTTCATATCCCTAACCTCTTGGGAATGATTTTGGACATGTAAATGCTGATATGAAGGATGAGAAGGGGTGGGTGGGAGGCAAACATGTTGAGCATGCTGATTTCTTTGCAAATCAAAGGAATCAAGAATGAAATCAGCAGTATGGCTGATCTGATATGGCTGATAAGATGGAGGATTGGTAGTATTTTCATGATATGCTGGAAGATATGACATATCTCCAAAAAGGAAAGACATGTTTATTCATTCAAAAAGTCTGATCTATCAGACCAGAAAGATAGAGTTGCCAGGTATTTGTAAATAAACCTCTAAAAAGGCTAAATTAACTATTGATCATACCAAAAACAACAGCAATGGTAAGTCCTATTGAACTAAAAATTAGTTTAAGGTCCCACCAGGCGTGCCAAAAACTGTTATCACTGGGAATTGCACCCGTATGCAAGGCTGGTAAAGCTCTGCAATTTTGTGTAACATGGGACTAATTTCAGGTTGTGGGTGCCCTATAATGAGATTAGACCTCTAGATTATGGGATGGTTCCCTTCAAATGTTCTACTGAGATGTATGTTTTTTACTATTTTGGAAAAGGGAAGAAAGAAATATTGTGAATGCAAAAGGTAAAATTTGGTGATGCACCTGATTTGGATAAAAATATGCAATCTGGTCCACAATATTACTCAGAAATCTAACTTTCACACAATCCAAACTTGGCATAAATATCACATAAGTGATTCTAAGGAAGGTTTGAAAACAAGGTTTCTATGAAGGAAATGATTTTTTTACAACACAAAAAGACTATTTCTGGTTAACACAACCTAAGACCTGTGATGATTATATGCTTAATGCTGCAAGCAAGGAAGTGAGACAATAATTTTAAAGGTTTAATGATAAAAACACAACAAAATTTCATACAAATCACTTCAATAATTAACACTAAATGGAAAGGTAAGTTAACTGATCTCAAAGAAACAAAGGAAAGTTCTGCAAAGAAGACAAAAACGGAACCTGTAACCTATCGATCTCTCAATAAAACTGTAAAATGAGCTATAAGAATTCTCCAATCTATCTGAATCAGAATGAAAATCAAGAACTAGCAAAAACAAACTTTTACTTTACAATATATAGGTTTTCTCTCTCAAAGAGGCATGCAAAATATGAACTTGCAGATAACTGCCTCTAAAAATAATCTCTCACAAGCAACCTCCAAAATCCTCAAAATTAGGGTCTAAAACTGCCCAATTTGAGCAAAAATAGCTCCAATTTGGGCCTCTCCATATGCTTGACCAAAAAGTTGACCAAGAACCCTAAAAATACTCCTAAAATCATGCAAAAAACCTCCTAGGTGGCCTAGTTAACTCAACTAATCAATATGCATGATTTTGCATTAGCAAAATTGATTGTGAGTAAATAATAAAGTAATAAAAATAATTACTTTATTATTGGTTACAATTTGTTTTTAATTTTAATTTTACATTTTATGGAAAATAATAAAGTAATTTGGAAAATATTACTTTATTATTTATTTACAATTAATATCTTTGTAAAATCATGCATGCTGAGAAGAAAAAATAACACTCCTTATCTCTCCAATTTACAGTTGCCTAATCTCCATGATATGAGCACAAATAGGACTTTAGAAGAAAATAGAAGTCCCCTTATACCTCCATGTGGAAAAAACCCCTAGTTTGCATGCCAATATACATTAAGGCAAAATTTTACCCTTATCACTCCAATTACATTGTCAAAATGCATGAACACCTAAACATAATCATCGCAAACCCTTATGACTCCAATCACAAAGCAAAATATCTCACTGCTACATAAATATCATGCAAAAGGTCCTAAGTCTTCTTCCATCTTGCAATGTGTATTTACCATGCCAAAATAGACCTTATCTCTTCGAACCTCCTTCATGCAAAAAATATCCTATTTGACACCTTCTCTGCCACCTTGACTTTGTCTTATATGCATCACCTTTCAATGATTTTGATTTTTGACTTAATAGAGTTTCAAATGCAAAAGGAATGATTCCTTTTATCCCAAGGCCCTTCTATGCACGAACACAAGGTCTTCAAACATAAGTTTTTGACCACAGGGAAGATTTAGACTTGCAATGATTTTTATCTAAGTCAAAAACACCTTTAAGCTCGACTAAGCTTCAACAGAACAAAAACAAACCCTAAAATATTCATTCATCTCCTCATTTGCTTGCTTCTACTGAGGGTTGAGCGCTGACATGATGTTGTTTGAAGGTTTGAAAGAGCGCCACCATCAAGGTCGCTATTGATTTAGAGATCACCATGCTCGAGGGTTCTTGTTGCAGCCCCTGTGTATGTCACTATCGATCCTAGAGGCTTATCTATCGTTCCATACTTCATTCTACTGGTAAGCTTTTTGCCTTATGTATTTGTATCTCCTCTGTATCTCTACATTCTTTCTCTTGGTTAAAAAAAACTCCATGCAAGGGTTTCAGATTTTGAAGATGGGTATTCTTTGTTTTGTATGTCTCTCTGTCTGCAACCGTGACTTGTATTTTGAGAAGTTTCAAAAGATGAAAACTGCGGCTTCTGTGGTTTTAGCATGAAATTGAAGTGAGCCTCCATTTGTTGGCCCTATATTTCCTTCCTCTCAATTATATATGCAACTATCAAAGATTCAAAGAAGAAAAACTGAAGTGGATGCTCTGTGTTTTTGAAGGAATGATCTTTATTGATAATGACCATGCTGTATTCTGTAGTATTCCTTCTTTGGTGACTGTAAATGCAAAAGAATTTTGAGAGTTTCAAAAAATATGAAGAGGGTTTGCACATTTTGCACTGATTTAGCTTCTAAATACCTATGTCATTTTGTACCCTTAATGCATTGTTCTCATTATCTGTTGTGGATAGCTTCTAACTGCTATAGAGGGGCTTCTTCTTACTTTGACATTTGATATTTGGCAAAGCCCTAAGACTGAAATAGCCTCACGGAGTATGTAGCATCTTGTAGTTTTAAGGGTTTAAATGACAATGAGGTTTGCAAGTGAAATAAAAGTTTCTCTATCCATCCCTAAAACTAAGTTTTGTTTACTGAATATGCAGATATAAAGACCTTGAGATCTTTGTCTATTATTCACTGTTCTCATGACAACAATGTCACTGCTTTTATTCCTGTATTAAAAACTGTCCTCATTGTAGCTTTGTCACTGATTGTATAAAGCCTCCAAGAAGATACCGTCAGCTTATTCTAAAGGTCACTCCACCTATCTGTCATCATGAAACTATCCCTTTAAAGAACTAAGACCTCTGAAAAAATTTAGACAAGTTTCTCTAGACTGTCAAACCTTTACTCACCATTAGTGACTATATAGGGCTGATGCATGTAATCTCTTGATGTTTTATCACTGTCCACCAGATTTAAAACCAAACATGCCTCTTTCATTCTCTTTGTCTTCTTCATGCATGCAACATGAACTTACTCTTGGTGTTCAAAGGTGACTGTCCCTTTATCAAGCTTGTGTATGTCTATGCCAGTTCATGGTGGAGAGGACTTATTTAAATACTATCCTTTCCTCATGCCTGCTCCATTATGACTGTACTTTTTGAATTGCTGGCACTGTACATGTATTGCTATTGGTGTCCTGTGCCTATAAGAATAGATGCTTCCGGCACATGCTTTTGTGTTTAACTTGGCACCTAATCATTACCATGCATGCATTTTGGCACCTTTGGACCTTCTTTGTCCTATAGCATGATGACTTCTTTGAGTTTAATGATCTATTCTTTGAATTTCAATGATTGTTGTTTGATAGGACCTGCCTTTGACTGTCCTCTATAATTTTTCTACAGGATGAATGTCCTTTGTAACTTGATTGCTGTACAAGGTGTTTGACTGTACTATGCTCCTATTTGATCTGAACTTCTTCATATCATCAAAAGACATAAGATTGATGTATTCTCACTCTTCCTGTCATTGATGTGTATCCACTTTCATGCTTGTTCTATTCTTGTTGATGGTCATGGAAGCTATGATCTATTTCTGAATGCAATTGCTCTAGTTGATAGCTCAATGTCTTCACTATGGTTCAGACCCTGTGATTGCTTCCTCTTTATCCTTGATCTTTATTACCTGATATGTATAATTTCTCACAGGTATATGACAAGATATTAGGTATATGACAAGATATTATGTTATCAGCATATGACTGTACTTGCTCTAGTTGACAGCTCATCTTTGCTACTATTACTGTCCTGTCCTTCATGTTGGCAACACTATATGATGTGCTTTAAGGTCCTTTAGACCTGCTTATTCAGTTATGTGGTATAGCTGCTCATTGTTTATTATTTACGACTATACCTTGGGTACCTTGATGTCATAGGATTGTTATGAAAGATCACACATCATAAATGATAAAGAAAGTAGAACAATACCTTGTTTCTTGTATATCATTTGGAATTTTGATCACTGATGAGCTATTGGATATAGCATAACATGTAATGGTATCTATCACTTGAGTATGCTGAGCTCGACCCTTGTGAGAGCCACATTTTCTCCACATGCTTTGTCTTTGAATCAACAACATTTACTTTTCCTATACCTGCACAGTGAACAAACAAGTTAGCATAAAAGATATACTTGATGGTATTGATTGATCTTCTTTGATATTCTAGATTGTAGCACATGTCTTATCTGATCTTTCATATGAAATGCATGATGTGATAAGTTGATATATCTGATTGATAAAAGCATATGATAACCTTAAACATCCGGAGTGCTAATAGGGTTGTCCCTAAATTTTTTGTAGGTTCAACTGATGATAGTAGCTAAAGATTAAGACTGAAGACTAAAGACTTGAAGGCCGGCATCAACAAACAACATTCTTGCTCAGGTAATGATGGGTGTTTTCTTTTATCATGTGTTTAGTTCTTTTCTTGTATCATTCAGATGTATAGCTTGTATGTCTGCAATTGCTCAGTGTAGTTACTCCCACGACTTGTGTGGGACACGTTTGAACACTTCTTTTAAACATAATCAGTTAATTTATCTTATGCATTTGATGTATGTGTATTTCTTTTTCGATCAATGCATAGAATAAAGTAACAGATATTGAATGTATGTTCAAAACATGACATGAAATAACAGTATAAACAAATATCTTTCTTTCTTTTAGTCAAAACTGATTAATTGACTAGTCAATCTAACTTATAACTCCTGAAAGATAACATGATGCAAAAACAACTGTATTTCTTGAATCTTTGATTTCTTGACAATCTTATTCTCTTGTCATTATAACTCATCAGTTTTGATTAGGTTGATGGGTTATCCTGTCAACTGAATCTCTTTTCTGCTTTGTCAAGATATCAACTATTCATTAAATGCATAACTTCAAAATTTTCTTTTATCCCTTCTGAATAATTGCACTTAGGTCAAACTAATTTTAATGTGAACAAAAAATTAGTATCAAGGACATCATTGACAAATATCATCAAACAATAACTTTGTCATGCAGTAACTCCTGAAGAAACACTTTTGACATAACTCCTTTGGTCTCCAAATACAACTCCATCTCCTAAAGCAAGAACACCACTCAATCCAACTTTTGACATCAATGACAAACCTATTTCAACAAAGTGTTACCATGAGTCTTCTTACCAAAAACAATTAAAGTTCCAGAGCTTTTCCTTATCTCGCACCCATTGTCCTTAAACACCATTTATACCCTTTGTCACACATTTTTCCAACACTTAGAAGATTATGCTTTAAGCCTTTGACATAAAGAACAACATCTGTATTATGCTTGCCATCAAAAGTAATTGATCCTTTTCCACAAATCTTACCAGTTGAATCATCACCAAACCTAACTAGTCCTCTATCATATTTTTCACACTTAACAAACTTACCTTTATCTCCTATCATGTGATTTAAACATCCACTGTCAATGATCCATTCATCTTCCTTTTCAGCATGAAATGCAGACAACTCTCTTGGGCTTTCTTCACACAACTTGCAAGATTAGCAAAAACAATTTCTTCTCTAAGTGCAATAAACAAGCATTCACTACTATCACCATTATTAGAATTAGGGTCATCATCAGTTACACCATCATCATCTCTAACATAGTAACTCTTTCTTACCATCTTTCCTTTACTTTCATTGTTTTTGATCCTTAAAGCTCTGTCAGGACATCTTGAAGCATAGTGACCAATTTTACCACAATTGAAACATTTGAAAGGTAACTTACCTTTGAATCTACTGCCTCTTTTCATTCTACTTGCAAATTTTGCCTCAAGCTGTTCAAAATCTTCTTCATCTGATTCCACAACATATTTATATGATCTAGTAGTCTTTTCTTCCTTGGCCTTAAAAGCCATTTTAGTTTTCACAGGGCCATCAACAGTACCAAACTCTCTCATCTCAAAAGTAGTCAGTTTACCAAACAATTGGTCTTTTGAAAGCTTGCCCATATCAAACAATTCTTCAATGGTAGATACCTTGTGACTATAAGAATTGGGAAGAGTTCTGAGTATCTTATCTACAACATCCACATCCTCTAGCTTTCTACCAAGACCTTTGATGCTGTTGATAACTTCATCAATCTTTTGTATGTAACTTATTATGTTCTCATCCTCAACCATTCACATGGTTTCATATGTGGTCTTCAAGTTCTGCAACTTAGCCTTCTTGACAGATTCATCACCTTCATAGATGTTTTTCAATTTGTCCCATATCTCATGAGCAGTTTCCAGATCCACAACTTTTGCCATTTTAGTGTTAGACAAAGTATTTAATAGAGCATTTTTAGCTTTGTGATTAGTCTCATAATCCTTAATCTCTTCATCAGTCTTCAGACCACCTTTAGGTTCTGTGTATTTATCTTTAACCATCTTCCAGTCATTATAACTAATAGAAATAAGATAACTTTGCATTTGTACCTTCCAGTAGGCATAGTCAGATCCATCAAACCGAGGAATGTCTTTCTTGTGTGCCATCTCGGATCTACCTTAAGCTGTTAGTCTTTCTTCCAAGGAACCTTGCTCTAATATCAATTGTTGAAGGCACAAGACAACTGAGAGGGAGGTGAATCAGTTGTCTCAAACGCCTTAACTTCTTTAAACAAAATCACATTCACATTCACTTACTTTAACTCCTTAATCTGTTATGAAGATTAAACATGAATTGAAGAAACAAAACATAAACACATCACCACCATACACACATGAACACTAGATTTTTACATGGAAAAAACCAAAAAGGGAAAAACCACAGTGAGTGTTAGCTCATAATATAATGTAATAACAATACTGAATAACAAAGAGGCTCACTGCCTTAGGGCTCATTGCCCAGGGCTCATTGCCCAGGGCTCACTGTGTTGTTATATAGAGCCTAATCAGACTCAGAGGTTAAATTTTCCCCACTTTTATTGGTGCAGTTTCCCCCCAAATTATTTAATAGGGGTTTGGGGGCAGCGCCCCCAAGATGGGGTCAAGGGGGCAGCACCCCTTACAAGGTCCAGGGGCAGCGCCCCCGAAACCTCAAATAATTTTTATTATTTTATAAAGGCATCACGAGTTATTTTTCTATTGGCTGACATTAAAAAAACCCTATTTTTGTAACCGACATAAGGCTTGATAAAAGTAGCTAAGGGTTAGGAATTCTGTTGATATTGTATTGTAGCATTTGTAGCAGTGTTGATTTGCAAGGATTGCTGGTTGTAATCGGTTTGATTGCTAGATAATAATATTGGACTCTCTGTTGGTGGATGTAGCCCGAGTTTGGGTGAACCACATTAAAACTTATCTCTCATTGTTATTATTTTTGTGTTTTTTCATTCCTCTGTTTAATCTTTATTTGCATTTAATTGATATCTTTGTTGGGAATTAAGGTGTCTTAACCTTGGTAATTCCTTGTATTAATTATTGTATTTATTTATTTATTGCCTATTAATGTATTTTGGATGCAAGTCATGTTTCGTCATCTTATGGGAGTTGGCATGGTGATGTGTCATCCTACGTGGAAGGTGACCACATGTAATTTTGTCCTCATATGAGGAGATAGGTGTCCAACTTAGTGGTAGAGGTATTTTTCCATGTGTCGTCACTTTGACTAGTGTGTAAGTGAATCTTGACCGAAACTGTTATGACAAATTCCTATGACATAATCTATGATGTGTAAAAGTCATAAATGGAATGTTCTATGACATGTGAAGACATGTGTCACAAGGCATCTTGGAAGAAGGCATCTTTGGGCACCCCAAGGAGGGTTATGACATGTTGTAAGAGAATATGCTATTTTTAGTCAGTGTATGACAGATTCTCTTACAGTTGTAAGAGCTATCAGTTATGACGGATTCTATGACAGTCGTAAGATGGATAAGAGCATCTGTCATTGCCCAACTTGAGAATAGGTGACCATTTTGGGATGGAGTGATATGAAAAATGTCATGACCATGCTACAATGTTGGACAAGTGTCCTTAGGCATGGGTTTTGGGCCATGAGGCCATGTTGGACGCCCATCTCAAGAAAGGCTCATTTTTGCCTTGTAAACTTCTATTTAAGCAGGTGCTTGGAGAGGAGATGTATTATGTGATTGGCAAGTACTGTTATGCTACCAAAATATCTCCAGATATGAGTGTCGAAGACTCCTGCAAGAGCATTGGCTTTGAAACTATATTATAACCTTGATTGTTTATTGGAATACATTTGAGCTACGTTTTGGAGTGTGGGGTTTTTCACCCGTAAGGGTTTTCCCCACATACATCTTCTCTCTCTCTCTACATTCTGTGTGTGTGTGTATTGTTGTAATATCTCTATTGTTGGGTTAATAACACTGTAATTGTAAAGGTTAAAAAGAATTTGTACACATCTCTCCTCATTAGATTAGTGTAGGAAGCAATTTCCGCACACCTAGCTTCCTTTCAGTTGGTATTAGAGCTTGATCACCTTTGGTCCTAGTTGTTGGGTAGGGGTTTTTGATTCGATCTTAGTTTGAGTGGGAGTTTGTGTAAAGTATTCTGTAATCTTGTTGCAGGAAAGAGATGGTAGGCACATCCAGAAGATTAGAGGTGGAGAAGTTTAACGGCACAAATTTTGAGTTATGGAAACTTAAGATGGAAGACATGCTCGACCTATGGGAAACTATTTCTGGTGTAAAAGCAACCGCAATGGCACAAGCTGATTAGGATCTCAAAGATCGAAAGGCTAAGGGTCTCATAAGACTTAGTCTAGCTGATTATGTCCTGTTAAATGTCCATGAGGAGAAGACCATGAAAGATTTTTGGAAGAAGCTAGGAGATGTTTATCAGGCCAAATCCCTGGTGAACAATCTTTTTCTGAGAAAGAAGCTATATTCTCTAAGGATGGAGGATAAAGGATCTGTTGCAGAACATTTGAATGCTTTCAACATGTTAGTTGCACAAATGACTTCCATTGGTGTGAAGATGGAGGAGGAGGATCGTTGTATGACCTTGCTTTGTTCTTTGCCAGACTCATGGGATCATTTTGTTATGGCTATTGGGAGAAGCACATCCACTTTCAAAATGGATGAAGTGGTATCTTCACTTTTATCTGAAGAGATGTGGAGAAAGTCCTTTGAAGCAGCCAAAGAAGCTCTTGTGGTTCTTGGAAGACCTAAAGAGAAAGGGAAAAAGAAGGACAAGAAAGCTGAGAAGGGTAGATCCAAATCCCATGGGAGATCCAAATCTCCTGGAAAGTCCAAGGCTCTCTATTGGAACTATGGAAAAACTGGGCATTTCTGAAAGGAATGCAAAGAGGAAAAGAAAAAGAAGAAGAAGAATGTCCTAGATTCATATTCTAACAAGTCACAAGATGATGGTGATACCTTCAAGCCCTGGCCACCCATGCATCTGATGACGTGTGGTTAATTGATTCTGGTACATCATTCCACATGACCTCACATCAAAGCTGGTTCATGAAGTATGAAGAGTTTGATGGTGGAAGAGTGTACCTGGGTGATGATTCTCATTTGAAGATTGTTGGTCATGGAAGAGTCTCAATCTGATTCCCTGATGGATGAGTAAAGGGGATCACTGGGGTCATGCACATCCCTGGCTTGGTACGGAACCTGCTTTCTGTAAGTAAGTTGAATGATGCAAGTGTGTAGGTTGTCTTTTCGAAGGACGGATGCAAGATGACTAGAGGATCTATGGTGCTTGCGAAGGGTACTTAGAGAGGTACTCTGTTTCAGCTGGAGGCATTCACTTCACAATGCAATAGTTATTCTGACTCAAAGAAAAGAGCTGCAGTCACTTCATACCCACCAGTGGAACTGGCAGTGAAAAAGTTTGTTGTAACAAATTCTTATGGTAGTACATTTTGGGTACCCAAGGGTGCTCATGCTTTGAAAGTTAAGCTTCCTGCTGAAAAGACATTGTTATGGCATATGAGATTTGGCCACATTGGTGAGAAGGGTCTTAGAACCCTGAAAAATAAAAACCTCATTGAGGGGTTAAATGATTGTAATCTTGAGTTTGACTTTTGCGAACATTGTATATATGGAAAGCAAAACTATGTTCAATTTTACTCTAGTTCTCACAAGTCTTCTGGTGTGTTGGACCTTATTCATTTTGATGTGTTTGGTCCTATTAGTGTTCCTCTAATTTCCAAATCTGTATATTTTGTATCTTTCATAGATGATTACAGTAGGACATGGATTTATTTTTCTTAGAAGCAAGTCTAAAGTCTTTAGTCAGTTCAAAGATTTTAAATCTTTTGTTGAGAATTAGACTAGTAAAAAGATTAAGTGTTTGAGGATTGATAACAGTGGTGAGTTTTGTTCAGCAGAGTTCGATAAGTTCTGTAAAGAGCAAGGGATTGAAAGACATAAGACAACTCCATACACCCCGCAGCAAAATGGAGTTGCAGAGAGGATGAATAGGACACTGATGGAGAAGGCTAGGAGTATGCTTCGTGGAGCAAGCCTCGAACAAAAGTTTTGGGCTGAAGTTGTAGCCACTACTTACCACCTAGTAAACAGGTCTCCTACATTGGTGCTTGTTGGTAAGACACCTATGGAGGTGTGGTCTGGTAAGAAGCCTTTAGTTAGACATCTTCATGTTTTTGGTTGTGAGGCATATGCACATGTGCCTAGGGAGAAATGGTTTGAATTGGAAAATAAGGCTATTAAGTGTATTTTCATTGGCTATGGTGTCTGTGTGAAAGGATACAAGCTTTGAGATCCTGCGGCTAAAAAAGTGTTGTATAACAGAAGTGTTATCTTTAGAGAGCTAACACCTTCTTCCATTGTTCTACAACCAGAACAGATAGAAAAGAAAGAGGATGTGGTTCAGTTTCCTTCTACCCCTAAGAAGATTGAACCAATAGACCCTGTGAGACCTGATGATGAGGAGAGATCTAGCAGCTCTGAAAGATTAGAAGAAGAAGTAGAACCTCAACCTCAGCCTTTGAGGAGGTCTACATGAACAAGAAGCAACCTGATAGGTTTGGTTATTCATTGCTTGATTCTAGTTGTGCTTTTGCCTTGCTTACTAACACTGATGAGCCTAAAACTATGACAAAGGCTATGGGCATGAAAGGTGCAGGTTCCTAGAAGGAGGCCATGGAAGATGAGATGGCTTCTTTGGAAAAGAATAAAACTTGGGACTTGGTGCCTTTGCTTGAAAGAAAAAAACATGTTGGATGCAAATGGGTGTTCAAGAAGAAATTCAGTGCAGATGGCAGTGTTGAAAAGTACAAGGTCGAATTGGTTGCGAAGGGGTACTCACAAGTGGAGGGAATTGATTATGGTGAAATTTTCTCTCCCGTTGCAAAGCTGACATCTATTCAGTTCTTGTTATCTCTTACAACAACTCATGACTTAGAGGTGGAGCAGATGGATGTGAAAACAACTTTCCTTCATGGTGATTTGGAGGAAGAGATTCACATGTCACAACCAAAGCATTACATAGAGAAAGGTAAAGAAAATTTGGTTTGCAAACTAAAGAAGTCTATGTATCGTTTGAAGCAGTCTCCTAGGATGTGGTATATGAAATTTGATGCCTTTGTGTTGTCGATTAGATTTCTGAGATCAAAATCAGATCATTGTGTGTATTACAAATTTGACAATGATCACATTCTCATTATTGCATTGTATGTTGATGATATGTTGTTAATTGGGAATGGTAAGAATATGATTTCTGATTTGAAGTCTCAGTTGTTAGCATAGTTTGAGATGAAAAATCTAGGGGCAGCTAGGTACATTCTGGGAATGGAAATCAGAAGAGACAGAGCTAACAGAAAACTTTGGTTAAGCCAGAGTATGTGAAGACCGTGTTGGATAGGTTCAACATGGCAGATTGTAGACCATTGTGTGTTCCTGTATCTTTGGGGACAAATTTATCTGTTAACGATTGTCCAAAATCTCCTAGTGAGGTGGAGAACATGATTAGAGTACCTTATGCTAGTGTTGTTGGTAGTTTGATGTATGCTATGGTCTGCACAAGACCAGACATTTCCCAAGCAGTGGGAGTCCTTAGTCGATTTATGGCTAATCCTGGACGGGTACATTGGGATGCAGTTAAGTGAGTGTTCAGATATTTGAGGGGTACTTCTGAGTATTCCATATGCTATCATGGTAATCCTACAGGACCTCCATATTCTATTTGTATTCGTGGATTAGTGGATTTTGATTGGGCGGGTGACATTGATAGCAAGAGATCCACTAGTGCTTACTGTTTACTATGTTCGGTGGTGCAATTAGTTGGATGAGTAAGCGGCAACCTATGGTCACTTGTAAGGAAGCCATTTGGCTAAGTAAGAGATTGTGTTCAAATGTTGGTGTTGATGTAGGACATATTACTATATCTTGTGATAGTCAGAGTGCGATTTTCCTAGCAAAGAATCCAACTTTCCATGCTAGAACAAAGCATATTGATGTACAGTTTCACTTCATGCAAGACATGGTAGAGGATGGGAAGGTGAATTTGGAGAAGGTAGACAATTTGAAGAATGTTGCGGATGCATTGATGAAACCAGTGGGTACAGAGAAGTTTAGATGGTGTTTGGAGTCTACAGGCCTCTCAGCCTATAGCAGTTAAATCCTGTCATTTCCATTGGCTCTTACAAGGTGTTCGACAAGTGGGAGAATGTTGGGAATTAACGTGTCTCAACCTTGGTAATTCCTTGTATTTATTTATTTATTGCCTATTAATGTATTTTGGATGCAAGTCCTGTTTCGTCATCTTGTGGGAGTTGGCACGGTGATGTGTCATCCTACGTGGAAGGTGACCACATGTAATTTTGTTTTCACATGAGGAGATAGGCATCCCACTTAGTGGTAAAGGTATTTTTCCATGTGTCGACACTTTGACTAGTGTGTAAGTGAATCTTGACCAAAATGGTTATGATAGATTCCTATGATAGAATCTATGACATGTAAGAGTCGTAAATGGAATGTTCTATGACAGGCGAAGACATGTGTCAAAAGGCATCTTGGAAGAAGGCATCTTTGGGTGCCCCAAGGAGGGTTATGACATGTTGTATGAGAATATGCTATTTTTAGTCAGTGTATGATAGATTCTCTTACAACTGTAAGAGCTGTTAGTTATGATGGATTCTATGACAGCCATAAGATGCGTAAGAGCATCTGTCATTGCCCAACTTGGGAATAGGTGACCATTTTGGGATGGGGTGATATGACAAGTGTCATGACCATGCTATAGTGTTGGACAAGTGTCCTTAGGCGTGGGTTTTGAGCCATGAGGCCATGTTGGACGCCCATCTCAAGAAAGGCTCATTTTTGCCTTGTAAACTTCTATTTAAGCAAGTGCTTGGAGAGGAGATGTATTATGTGATTGACAAGTACTGTTATGCTGCCAGAATATCTCCAGATACGAGTGTGAAAGACTCCTACAAGAGCATTGGCTCTAAAACTATATTGTAACCTTGATTGTTTATTGGAATACATTTGAGTTATGTTTTGGAGTGTGAGGTTTTTCACCTATAAGGGTTTTCCCCACGTACATCTTCTCTCTCTCTCTCTCTCTCTCTCTCTCTCTCTCTTGTCTACATTCTGTGTGTATGTGTATTACTGCAATATCTCTTTTGTTGGATTAATAACACTGTAATTGTAAAGGTTAAAAAGAGTTTACACACATTTCTCCTCATTAGACTAGTGTAGGAAGCGATTTCCGCACACCTAGCTTCCTTTCAATCTTCTGCATGCAATTCCTAACAAGTGGTATTAGAGTGGGTTGTGTTTGATTATCGTCTACAGGAAGGTCTCACAGTTGAGTGTGAGTCTCATGGTTGAGTGGGAGCAATGGCGTACGAGGGTAAATTCAAGGTAGATAAATTCAATGGGCATAACTATCAGTTATGGAAGATGCAGATGGAGGATTATCTCTATTAGAAAGATTTATGGAGGCTGTTGGAAGGAATAGCCAAGAAACTGGCAGCAATGACTGATGAGGATTGAAATCTTTTGGATAGAAAGGCATTGGGAACCATTAGGTTGTGCCTGACACCATCTATGGGATTCAATATAACAGAAGCGAAGACAACAGATGAACTGATGAAAGCTTTGGCTAAATTGTATGAAAAACCCTCAGCCTCAAATAATGTATTTCTCATGAAGTGTTTATTTAATTTGAAAATGATTGAAGGTGGATCTATGATAGATCATTTAAATGAGTTTAAAATTTGATGAAGAGGTGAGGGCTCTCTTGGTTTTATGTTCTTTGCTAGAAAGATGGAATAGCTTGGTAATGGTTGTAAGTAACTCTATCTATGGTTCAAATACTTTGAAATTTGATGATGTTGTTGGTGTTATCCTTAGCGAGGAAATGTGATGGAAAATCCCAGGAGGGTCCACATCAAGTAGTGTTTTGAATATAGAAAGCAGGGGTAGATCAAAGGAGAGAGGAAAAGGTTCTGGAGGCCATGGGAAGTCATGAGTAAAATCAAAGGACAAGAGGTCCCAATCCAGAGGACAGAAGGATTGCTAGTGTTGTGGGAAACTAGGTCATCTGAAGAAAGATTGTTAGTCTCAGAAGAATAAAGGAGACAAACAAGAAGGCAATAAGGAGGCAAATGTGGTAAGCAATAAATCTAAAGACAATGCTTTGATTCTTTCCCTAGATAATGTTGATGATTCATGGGTTTTAGATTTAGGGGCCTCATTTCATGCTACGCCACATAGAAGTTATTTTCTTGATTATGTCTAAGGGGATTTTGGGCTAGTTTATTTGGGAGATAACATATCTTATCAGATTGTTGGAAAGGGAAGAATCAAGATTAAGTTGCAAAATGGGAATCATTGGCTACTACAAGAGGTAAGGCATGTTCTAAGGCCGAGTAGGAATTTAATTTCAGCAGGGCATCTAGTTGATGAAGGTTGAATAGTTACTTTCAATGATAAAAATTGGAAGGTTTCAAGAGGTGCCTTAATAGTAGCAAAAGGTGTGAAAGTAGGCACCTTATATCTTTGTATAGGTCATACTGTTCCTTCTACTTTAGTTGTTGTAGAGAAGAATCAAACAGGTTCAAAAATAGTTGCTGCAGATTTGCAGGAAGAGATTGAAACAGTTGCTACAGGTTCTGAGATAACACTGTGGCATAATAGACTGGGGCATATGAGTGAAAAAGGTATGAAGGTACTTCATTCTAAGAAAGTTTTACCAGGTCTGAAATGTATTAATATGGATTTTTGTGAAAGTTCTGTGTATGGAAAACAAAAGAGAGTTAGTTTTCTCAAGGATGGGAAGCAAAAAAAAGATGAAAAGTTGGAGCTTGTGCATACAGATGTATGGGGACCAGCTCAAGTATCTTCTCTTGGTGGCTCTCGATATTATGTTACATTCATAGATGATGCAACTAGGAAGGTTTGGATTTATTTCCTTAGGTAGAAATATGATGCATTTGAAACATTTAAGAAATGGAGAAGCTTGGTTGAGAATGAGACAGGTAAAAGATTAAGATGTCTTAGATCTGATAATGGTGGTGAGTATTGCAGCAAATAATTTGAGAATTATTGTTCCTTTAATGGAATTCATAGGCAGAAAATGGTTCCAGGGACTCCACAAGAAAATGGAGTGGATGAGCACATGAATAGGATAATAATGGAGCGTGCAAGAAGCATGAGATTGCATGTTGGGTTGCCTTTACTGTATATTTAATTAATAGAAGTCCTTCAGTTCCTTTGGGCTATGGTATTCCAGAGGAAGCATGGACATGTAAGAAGTGAGTTATTCTTTTCTCAAAACCTTTAGATGTGAAGCATTTGCACATGTAGATTCTAAAAATAGAACCAAGTTAGATGTAAAATCAAAAAAGTGTATCTTTGTTGGATATGGCATTGATGAATTCAGTTATAGGCTTTGGGATGTTGAAAATCTAAAAATTGTGAGAAGCAGGGATGTTGTATTCAATGAGAAGGTGCTATACAAAGATTAATTGCAACAACATGAGAAGAAAGAAAAGGATTATGTGGTGTTGGATGATACTCCAGATAGTGATGTTCCAGTGGTTCCTCATTCTCCACAACAACAACAAGAAATACTACAAACTCCAACGAATGTTAGACGGTCAACAAGGCTAAGTAGACCTCTTGAAAGGTTTTCTCCCTCTTTGTATTCTATTTTTTTAACAGATGTTGGTGAACTGGAAGGGTATGATGAAGCTATGTAGGTGGATACAAAGGTTCAGTGGGAGCTTGCAATGAAAGAAGAAATGGACTCCTTGCTGAAAAAATAGACTTGGGAATTATTTAAGTTGCTTGCAGGTAAAAAAGCTTTACCAAACAAATGGGTGTATAGGCTGAAAGAGGAAGATGGAGGTAAGAAAAGATTTAAAGCCAAGTTAGTTGTAAAAGGATTTGCACAGAAAAAAGGTATTGATTTTGATGAGATTTTTTCTTTGGTTGTTAAGATGACTTCTATTCATATTGTTTAAGTATTGTGGTTGTTGAAGATTTGCATTTGGAATAGCTAGATGTGAAAAATATCTTTCTCCATGTTGATTTGGAGGAGGAGATATATATGGAATAGACCCAAGGATTTGAGTTCAAAGGTAAGGAGAAACTGGTGTGCAGATTGAAGAAGAGCTTATATGGCTTGAAATAAGCACCTCGGCAATGGTACTTGAAATTTGATAGTTTTATGGTTGGGCAAGGCTATAGCCAGTGTAATTCTAACCATTGTGTTTATTTGAAGAGGTTAGATAATGACAGCTACATTATTTTATGTTTATATGTTGATGACATGCTTGTAGTAGGGTCTAACATGGATCACATAAGAGAATTAAAATAGTAGTTAGCACAATCATTTTCTATGAAGGATTTGGGGGCAGCAAAATAAATCCTTTGTATAAAAATTTGCAGAGATAGGAAGAACATAAAATTGAATCTATCTTAGGTTGATTATATTGAAAAGGTGTTACAGAGATTCCATATGGAGAATGCAAAAGCTGTCAGCACACCTTTGCCTAGTCATTTAAAATTGACTAAGGAGATGTGTCCAAAGACACAAGACGAGGAAGACAAAATGCCCAAGGTACCATATGTTTCAGCTGTAGGAAGCTTAATGTATGCCATGGTATGCACGAGATTGGATATTGCACATGCTATAGGAGTCGTAAGTAGGTATATGAGTAATCCCGGAATGGAGCATTGAAATGCAGTAAAATAGATTCTCAGATATTTGAGAGGTACATCCAATAAACACTTATGTTTTGGGGGCTCTAATACTGATTTAGCACATTATGTAGACTCAGATTTGGTAGGGGATATTGATACCAAGTGGAGTACTACAGGTTAAATGTCTTTACTGTAGGTGGGACAATAGTGAGTTGGATCTCACGGTTGCAAAAGGTGGTTGCTTTATCCACCACGGAGGCAAAGTATGTAGCTGCAATAGAGACAAGCAAGGAGATGATATGGCTACAATCTTTCATGGAAGCATTGGGCAAACAACAGGCTAATAGTTATTTGTTTATGAACATCTAGAGGGCCATACATCTTGCAAAGAATTTTATCTCGCATTTAAAGACCAAACACATACAGTTGAGGTATCACTTCATTCGATCGGTATTGGATGATGGATAGTTAAGGCTGGAAAATATCCATATAGATGAAAATCCAACGAATATGTTTACAAAGGTAGTGACAAGGGAGAAGCTAAGCTCCTCTTCAGATTCAGTTGGTCTTCAAGACTGACAACAAAAAATCAGAACAACAGGGTCCAGGGTGCTTATTTTTAGTGGGAGCTACAGGGTTAGCGGTGTTATGATCAATCTCTAAGTGGGAGATGATATGGTGTGGAGTCTGATCAATCTCCAAGTGGGAGATTATTGTTATATGGAGCCTAATCAGACTCAGAGGTTAAACTTTCCCCACTTTTATCAGCGCAGTTTCCCCCCAAATTATTTAACGAGGGTTTGGGGGTAACGCCCCCAAGACGGGGTCCAGGGGCAGCGCCCCCAAAACCTCAAATAATTTTTATTATTTTATAAAGGCGTCAGGAGTTATTTTTCTATTGGCTGACATTAAAAAAAACCCTATTTTTGTAACCGACATAAGGCTTGATAAAAGTGGCTAAGGGTTAGGGTTTCTGTTGATATTGTATTGTAGCATTTGCAGTGGTATTGAGTTGCAAGGATTGGTGGTTGTAATCAGTTCAATTGCTAGATAATAATATTGGACTCTCTATTGGTGGATGTAGCCTGAGTTTGGGTGAACCACATTAAAAATTATCTCTTGTTGTTATTATTTCTGTGTATTTTCATTCCTCTGTTTAATCTTTATTTGCATTTAATTGATATCTTCTGCATGCAATTCCTAACACACTGCCCAAATGAATGCTCACTGTTAAAAGGCTCACTGCCAAGGGGTGGCTCACTACCAAAGGGTGGCTCACTGCCAAGGGGGTGGCTTACTGCCAAGATGGGTGGCTCACTACCATTAACTGATATAATAGCATCTACAACATGCCTAAGTTTAATTCCATTGAAGCACAATATATCTCTTCTTCTTTGCCTTTACACCACACACACTTTATCTTCACATCATTGCACACTCTCACATCACTCACAGAGTCATTACATATATTTATACCAATCATAAACCTTGGAACATTCATCAAGGTTGAAAATACAACTTTCAACCATTGGAACTATCTCCAAGGTCGGCATACATACATAAATCAAATTAGGTATGGACCTAAACAAACTTACAGAGAAAATGAATGAAGTAAGAACATTTCATAGCTTAGCTTAGACCCAAATACATCATTACACTCTTCCTTATGCTTCTATAATCCAAGAAACACATCCGCAAATAATTTTAACACCCAAGTCGGCCAAATTGGTGGAAACATCAAGAATACTTAGACACACGCTGCCAAGAACTACATTATAGCTTGCGGATCAAGCACACACATTTAATCGATTCTAGAGACATCCAAAAAACATAGAATCACCTAGGAGATGATAGATCCAACCGCAATAGATCTCACTTGATGACAACAAATATCACTTGAAGACATATCACAGACTACTCACAACAAAGACTATCAAACTCTGCTAATCAATAACTTGCCTTTCGGAGAACCAAACAACAAATCCTTTGGAATGAATATAGATAAGGACTTTATAAACTTAAGTCCAGAACCTTAAGACCAAAATCCAAATTGTGGAGAAATGCAGAGCAAAATACTTTCTCCCTGTCACACTGTAAATGCTGCCAGGCACAATCTTCAAATTAGTGAATAAAAATTTTGTTGTATAGCGATCTGGACCACCAAATTTTGGATTTAGCATCTTCAAACACTTCTCTAAAAGATATCCAAATCTCATACTCTGGTCTCCAATACAAATGAAATGCGAAGAAAAAACTCATACAGTGTCCTTAACATGACAACTCAATCAATCAACAAACAATAATATCAGAAGACACAGTTGGCACCAATGAAAACACAAACATTTTGAATAAATGACAACACCAGTTAGCACATACTTGCAACATATCCTACAAAGAAGACTTAGTTGTTATAACAACATCATTATCAATAGTTAAGTCATGATTTTCATGAGAATGAATAGCTCTATCATTATTTGTATACTCATCAAATTATTGAATGATAGGTGGCAAACATACATAACTTTCACATGTGCTAATATACATTTTAATATCTAAATCATAAGCATGATTCAAACCATCACCACAAAGGTCAACATCATGAGACACTTCAAGTGAAGAACCAAGTTCTTCAATTTGTACCTCTATTTTAGGCCCATTTTGGCAAATTGTTGTGTCACATTAACTATTGAGATGATACTAATGACACATATCCTCTTCTTCCTCATTAATTTTAACAACATTTCCTTTGGCCCACTTGAAGCACAATCTACATGAGGGAGACAACAAATTTTGTACCAAAGAACTAGGCTCTCATATGCATCCACATAAACAACATCTTCACAATTATCAAGGGTAAAGTCTTCAAATAGAAAATTAGTGTTTGCACTACCATTTGTCTCAACAAACTCATTACTAAGTGAAAGCACATCCATGTCACCCTCAAACATTAGTAGCTTCATCATCATTAATAAGAACAAAAGAGGGAAACAAATCAAACAAGAAAATAGTTTATTTCTCATCTTTTACATCATATACATGTACACACTCCACATAATCAATTTCATGAATTGATCCATTTCACTACTCATTTGTGCACACACCTTCCTCTTTGTCCATCTCGCTACCACAAGGTGTAGGGCCACACACCTCAACCTAAAGATGAGAGTCTGTTGGCATTGGAATTATTTGTCATTGATGTCAAAGGTCATGGAGACAAGACAAAGGTTTGGTGTGTTGATGTATCTAGGATATTTTATGACCAGGAGTTGACATAACAAAACTTAGAAGTTGCCTCCATCTCATCAGGAGTTAGAGTTGGTTATGTTTGGATGCCCTCATTTCATGCTTGGATATAATGTTCAAGAGGTGATACTCTCCAATGCTAAGATGTCATCTGTGGTCATTTGATTCACAATCTTGTTTGAGTTCATGATGATTGGGTTCGTGCCATAATAGCAGGATAGTAAAGGATAGCAAGGTAGGACATGGATCTCAGATGTCTTCATGATCAATCTTCTTCATAATTGTGATGTTGATAATGAGTTACCAATCAAGAGTTCATTCATGGAAGAGGTATTTGTCTTCATAAATGTTATTACAAGGTATTGGTGTTGGTGTCTTTACAAATGTATTGTGAATTTACCTTGAGAAGTCTTTTTGCAGTTATATCAGAGGCATAGTGATGCACTATTGATACATGACCTTGTTCAAGAAAATTAGGGTTTATCTTTCTCTTATAAAAATCTAACTTACAAGCTTTGAACTCTAAATATTCTAATGATCTAAGCCCTAATTCATGTGCTTTAATCACCTAAACATAACTGTCACTCAAAGAAAGCACTTTATGTTTTAATTTGAAGGTGACTCCCTATCGAAGGTTACGTGTAACTTAAGTTACATCTTATGGGTATCAGCATCATGCTTGACCGACACCCTCTTCCTAGTGGGACTAGATGTATCGGTCACTATATGTGCTCGTGGGTGCCAACAACTTAATTGAAGGCTAGTATTTAAAACATGGAGGGCGCGCAGATTAAAATCGGTGGATAAGGTTTAAACTCCAATCTCCTCCCTCGAGCATGCACATTGACGTGCATTAGAATGTCACTATTATGTGACAACATTGGTGGTGTTTTATATGGCTATTTTTAGCCACTTAAAAAGGTAGAATCTCTTGGAGATTTAAAAACATTATTTTAAGATCTTTTTTTAAATTTTTGATCCCACTAGTGCTTTGAAGACAAAGGAGTTTCTTTTTTGATTTTTCTAATGTTGGGAAAGTGAAGTATTAAATTCTTTTTGAGTGGTGTATAGGGGTTTCATGGATTCTTTTTAAGGCTTCATGTAGATGGTTTGAGGAGTGGAGTACGAATATGGAAAATGTTTTTTTTATAGGGCAGACTGAATTAAAATTATTGAAGATTTTTAATGCAATGTGGTGGATACCTTTTATGGTTTTATTTTTGAAAATGGGAGATGAAATTTGTAGAGAAGAGGAAAATGAAAGACTTTTATTTTAATGGCATTGCAGGTTCATTATGAATTTGATTTGAGGACTAATATATGCAGCATTGAAGACAATTTTTTTGGTGAGGTTTTTGAAGGGAAAATGCAGATGAATCAGGTGATTAAAAATGTGAATATTTTGTCTGAGAATTGAGAGATGTATGAGATGTTTTTGCAGGGGTGAATCAAGCACAAGATGAAGACATTATGCAACAAATTTATAGAGTGAATCATGTCCAGTATGAAGACAATATGTAGCTGATTGTGCAGAGATACTGAGAAGGAAATGCAGATTGAGTTGAGTGTGATTGTAAGGGGATATGCAAGTTTAGTGATTTGTATTGAAATAGAGAAACCCTTTGTACTCTTTGTGTTATTCTGAGATTGTATATTTTGCCAGTGAGGCTGTGTTAGTGAGACACTATTGATTTGTTAGTGAGGCTATGTCAGTGAGACACTATTGATTTGCTAGTGAGGCATGTTGTGTACTAGTGAGGCTCTGTGATCAGTGGGATTTTATTAAGCCAGTGAGGTAATTTTTTCCTGAGTGGTTTTTTAACCCTATGAGGGTTTTCCACTCATAAATCTTGTGTTATGTGTTGTCTTGATTGTGTATCAATTTGCATTTGATAAGTCTTTGTAGTTCAAATTTCTTGTACTGGTTGATATTACTGTAATTCACTTATCATTCAAAGTCTAATTGTTTGAAGTATCTTGATTCTCTATGTTATGTCAATTAAGTGGTTTAAAGGTGTAAAAAGTTTGAAAGATTATAGACCACTGATTCACCCCCCCTCTCAGTGGTCCTATACTCCAATAGAGTCATCTTGAATATCAACACTATCATCTCCAAAGAGTGACTCATCTAACTAAAGGTAATGTATATACTGTATTCATCATCTGCAAAGTTGTAACATGATGCACCATGATCAATTTCTACCCTTCTAATTACACTCTCATATTGATTTATGTTGCATCCATCTAGTTGCTACTTATATCAACTTGTTCATTACCATTTGAGGACAATAATTTTACAATATAGTCATTCCTCATTCTTTCAAGGGAGTAAAGGTATTTGTGAGCCTATTTCAAGCTTGTTAACTTCAAATCCTCCTACACTGAACTTAAACCAATCTCATATGCTTCAAAAAACATGTCAATGCAAGTTGATGTATTAGGTCTAGAAACATTTGGGATTCTGGAAAGAACAACAACAAATCTATGGCTAAAATCCATACTAGACTCTCCCTCTTGTCTTTTGATACTTACAAATTCTTGGATGAGAGTAGCAAAGTCTATATCACATGAAAATTCTTCATCAAAGGTAGCCACAAGGTCCTTTCAAGAAGCAAAGTAATATTCTAGAAAACTATCAATCCATCTCTGTTCATTTCCATGTAGAGACCTAATAGAGAACCTCATGAACACATGTCTTCATATTCAAACTAAAATTTATCCATGAATTATGAAAATGCATCACATGTGTGTCTCCTTCATAAATATCATACCCATCAAATGTAAGCATCTAGTTGAAGACCTTGGATGTCATGGTTTGCATTTCATAACTGACCCAAGAAATGTCTAGCTATTTGTATGCAGCATGGAGGGGTTATATTCACAAGTCATAAAGGTTGCAAGTTGCGACTTAGTCAATGAAGCATCAATGTCATAATATTTAGGTGTATGGGCCTTCTTTGAATCATGAAGCTCTTTGTAATCTTCTTTTGTTATCTCATCTTCATAATAGCATTCCCACATTCCACCATGTTGCAACTAAATTCAACACTTATTTTACTTTTGGATGATCTATCTTCAACCTCTAATTTTACATCACACTCCTCATCTTCAATTAAGAATTCTTCCATATCATATCCTCCTTGGGCTCATTCATGTTTGGAATACTTCCATGGTAACTTGACTATAACTATAGATTTATTTCTATCATGGAAATTATCCCCATTCTCTTATTTAGATTATTATTTCAAAGGAGGTGTTTCAAGGTGATCAACACCTATAGATGTAACACCTTTCATCATTTTAGGTTATCCTCAATATCTATTTCCATGGTGTATGCTTGTTGAAGTGTTACATGATTTTTACCTCTTATTAAGAAACTCATTTTCTTATGAAATGCACCCACCAAGCACATCAAAATATTCAGTCTCACACTTTATGGAATGTCTCATAGACTTTACAAATATCATATTAAAAGCATGGGCTAACTCTTCTTCACCTTTATGAATATGAATGAGTCCATTGATTAGCAAATTTACACCCACTCTTTCACCAAACTGATCTATATACATTGCTTTGAATCTTGCCATGCAGAGATGGAAAGAATTGGTAGATTAGAGAACCAATCTCTTGTGTCTTCATTTACGGACTGCACAAAGAGTTTCATTATGACATCCTCATCCTCAACTTCATAATCCTCTATTAATTCATTGAATGTCTAAATATGTTTGTTAGCTAATTCAAAGTTATTTCCACTAATTTTGGGTAAGTGGTCTCTAACTTCACTAGGGATGGAGTTTTGATACTTTGGGATACCTATGAAATCAAGTGCTCTATACCTTTCAACAACAAAATACATTCTTCAAGGACATGATCTATGTTCTTACAAAACTATAGCTAAATGTGCAGGGGAATAGGAATGGTAATACTCCATTTTCAAATCTATTCTCAAAGAGGATCTACTTCCCTTGTTTCCATTGGTTTCACAACTTATTTCCTCTTACAGATTTCAAGATTACACAACATAACTCCTTATTCCTCCTATTTCTAGATCCTTCCTTGTTATTGGACTTCAACACATGAGGCAATCACACCTTTTTGTTGGCTATATAGGGCTTATGTATCTATGAAAATTTGATATACTCTCATAAAATATGCATCTACAAACATGAATAATCCTTTTATTTCTCACCTACTATGCATATTTCATAACCATATACATATCATGACCATATTTTCAATAACACACAGGTATGCAATGCTTATCTTAACCCCCCTCTTCCAATATAAATCTACACATGGGAAGGTAATAAAATTTCTTCACAAAGTAATTTCAACCAAGATCCTTATACCATAATGATTTCATCTATTAGAGATAGAAGGTGATGAGAATTGGGAATACCTGGAAATATTGTAGACCTCATATAACTACTCGCCTTACTTGAATGCTTTGTAGATTTATGCATCACCTTTGCATAATAAGAAATAATTCTTCAACAATTTGATAGTAGAGTTGACATCTCTCAAAGAGGACTAAAATTTGAACACACCATTACTCATCAAAGTAGTAATAATCATTTGGGTTCGCATCCCCAATAGAGTCTTCACACACAAATTCAACAATGGTAATCTCCTGGCTCAAATTGATAGGCCAAGCAATTCAAATAAAACTACAAATAATTTCTTCATTAAGTTGCATAGATCTTCAACATATAAACTAAAACTTCACTTCCTTAGTAATGGTGCTAATTTGTTGGGATTTTTTATCACAACCCTAAGCTTTAAGGCATAACATAACACCTAGACCTAGGGATCAATTCAATCTAGGTAAAATGACAACCCCGTGAATAAACCAAGGACGAGAAAAGGCCAACTAAAAAGACTAGCCTTGTCTTCTACACTTTGAGCTCTACAAGACTCGAGAGGGTTATCATAATGAGGATCTTAAGGAATGGTAAAGATCTTTGATGGGAACTATTAAAAAGACAAAACCAAGTCCAACTAGCACAATGCATAAGCCCAATTTATTGTCACTAACTCAATTTTCATATAGATTTGTAGCTATAGACCCTAGGTATGTAGATAATTGACACATTCAGAGATATATAAGAAAAGGATTTGATATTCATCATGTGTAAGTGTGATCCTTTGTACCTTGAAAAGCATTGTGAACAAATAACTTATAAAAACTTTTCTTCATTCTAATTAGGCAAAGGGATGATGAATTTGCAAGAATTTAAGCCTATCCTTTACATCTTTCAACTCCATGAAGACAAGAAGACCATAATAAATTATACATTATGTAGATGTTCATCATTTGTAAGTTTGAGGTTTTGGATTAGATGCAATCATCAAGGATTGTTACCTAACCTTATAGGAACATAGTCAAACTAGAACTAATAGCTACAATGACAAAGTAACTCCAATTTGGATGAGTCTAATTAACTAGGTTTGTACCATGCAAAAGCTTAGACCCTCAAATGCCTTCCTATTTTGGATAATATAACCCATTCTTAGTTATTATTTCCCAATTTTCAAACCTCACATACTAGGCAATAAAAGACTTCCTATCATAAACAAATTATAATAGAAAATTTCACTGCATTATGTGAATGCAAACTAACTAATCTCTAATACAAGTGTAGAAAATATGCACCTAGAAACTTGTTAGGTTATCTAAAGCATACAAAATAAATTAGAGACATGTTGCATAGTAGAAATAAGAATATCTATTATATTGATTTACCAAGTAGACATTACAATTCCAACTGTAAAAAAATAGAATGGGAATCAGACACTATTCACATAATTCATGATTTTACATAGATGTTTGTACTGCAAATCCCAAACTAATTACATATAGACCTAGAATTGGCTTGGAAACAACTTGAAGCATTACCCAAAACCCCCAAACCAACCTCAACAATACCCATAAATCACAAATTTAAAGAGAAAAAAGACTTAGATTGGACACAAGATTGACAATGCTGAGCCCCTGATTTGTAACTGCACATGGGCATAAGGAATATGTCATAACATCTTTAACTTGTCATCTTTTGTTCCCTTAGGTAAACTGAAATTAGTTTCCTAGATTTCTAGAAGCATTCTTGTGGTAAAAGTGGTTTCCCATAAAATAAACTTATCTTTATAGAACTTAAGTTTTGTGCCCTTTTGGTCAGTTATGGGAATTTGATGCACTACTGCATCTTGAAGCATTAAGTACAAACAAGGTGTGATCTTGTGAAATCCATGTTTTAATTCATGGTGATCTAGGAAGACGTTTCAACCAATATTTGATCAAAACAAGGATCAACGACCTATTACACATCATACTTTTAGAAGCCGCACCACCTTTAGAATTATGATGTGGACAACACCTGTGATGTGAAGTGTGCTCACAATACAATGAAATTTTGCCACGTACTTCCATACTTAACATGGACGAATAACACATGATCTTTTGTATACTCAGAAACACAACTGACATAATGATGAGGCTTCACTTTGACATATATCTTGGCACTTGGTTTCTTTTTGCAATTGGAAGGGATCACCACCATTGGATCTGAGCAAATCAAGATCAATGGTCTCTCACCCTGCATACAGATGGGACCAAACCTACCACCAAAAATGTGATATGAAGGGACTGTGTGATTCAATGAAAATTCATCACTTATATTATTTGATAAATTGCAAATGTCAAATCTGGCATTAGTGGCATCTTGGGAGGTTGTTGGAGCATCTTGGAGTGTTTTGGAAGAAATGCAAAAAATTGATGTAGGATAGGATATGGGAAGTGGATGAAGGAAATACATAAGTTTATCAGTTTTCCACAAATAAAAATGAGTGATTTTGAAGGTGAAGGTGAAGGAATAATGGGATTTAAATGCAGAACATTACGATAGGATAGGATGTGGGATGAAAGAAATGATATCCTGAAGTCAATGGAAAGTTTGTAATGGGAAGGGAATGGAAGATTTCATGAAGGTGTAGGAACTTTCTAGAAAACATGAGTGGAATCAGATATGTGAAGTGAAATGAAGAAATCTAGAAGGTTGGGAAAGTTCCACAAATAGAAGGAATTGAGGAAATGGAGGATGCAGGAAAATCATGCGGGACGAGGGGTAGGAACTAGATGTAAACATATCTGGTTTGGGAGGAAAATTCTATAAAATAGAAAGGAAGGTGAACTAAAGGAAATCATAAGCAGGATGAAGGTTGGAATGTTGCATAAAAAAGGAAGGGAACTAGATATAGGACAGGAGGTGAACATATCCAGTACAGAAGGGAAATTTAGTGAAATAGAGGAAGCGGGGAGAAGAAAAGGGAACAAGAGAACAAAGGATTTGTTGAAATACGAAAGGGAACAAGATATAGAAATGTATCCAATATGGGAAGGAAGTTTTGCAAGATGGAGAGGAAGAAATAAGATGAGGAACCAAATATTTAGAAATGGAAGGAAAACTAAAGGAGTCTAGTAGAATTTTGTGAAATGCAAAGTGAAGGAAAAGGAAGCAGAAGGATGGAACATAAGTTTGCATAAAGGAAAGGGGGAACTGGATGTGGGAACTAGAGATATTAAGTTTGGCACCCAAGTAGGATCCCACAAATTGGAGGAAATGAACAAAGAAAAAAAGACTAAGGACCTAACAAGGTTTATGAGACTTTTAGGGCAAAATGCAAGTGGATATAGGATGGAAGATGAAGGGATCACATCCATTAACTAGTCAGGATTCTACAAATGGAAGAAATGAAGGGAATGAAATATGTGAAGGATTTGACAAAAATCCATGGGTATTTTAGGGGGAACAAGATGAAGGAACTAGATGGGAGGTGAATATATATGGTCTAGTAGGTGACCAAAAGTCTGCAAAACACAGAAACATAGGAAAATAACTTAGAACACTCCGAACTTAGAATTTTATTAGATTATTGGAAACTTCAACACATGATAAGCACATTGGGGATGACATTGAACAATACTAAGGCAAAATTTGACCAAGGGGCAAGCCACTTAAACTTTCTCAGATTGGTTATAAATTGTGGGTTAAAAGAGAGCAAGTGCACAAAGGGAGACCAAACTTAGGATATCTACATTTTTTAGGCTCGTGACATTGGGCTCCAACACATAAAACCCTTAATTTGTCTCGAATGTATTTTTCCACTCATCCCCTTCTCTTATTCTGATCTAGTGATAACTTCTCTCACCAATCTTGGTGAAATACTTTGCTCCACTCACACAACCAATTATGCCATCCATTCTTGGCAAAGGGAACCTATATTTTATAATAATCTTATTTATTACTCTAGAATCTGTTAACATCCTCCACTCCATCCCTCTTGTGTGCTAGTACCACATGTACCTCACATGGGCTTAAACTCTCTTTGATCAACCCTTTTCTTAACAACTCATGGACTTCCTAGTTTAGCTCTTAATTTTTTGTTGGTGTCATCCTATGTGCTACCTTATTTGGAAAACCTGACCCTAGAGCTAGACCCATATGGTTATTGATACTCCTTACTGGTTGTAATCCATCTAATATAATGTCTTATATGATGTCCTTGTATTCTTTCAGTAGCTCTGAAACTTCTTCTTGTGATATCTCTTCTACATTTGTGGTGGTAACTATTGTGCCTACAGTGCCACATACTTTAGGAATCAATGCAAAACACATTTTTTTATGTCTCAAACCTTCTAAGAACTTCCTTCCATCTACCAAACAAATTTTGGCATTGTTATAGATCTATCCTTCTCTTTATTTTAACAAGATCAACTAGTGCCTTTAACTATTAATTATTAGACTATAAGTATTTTCCCTTCCATCATGCATAATATTTCTATGAAATTGTCATGATCTTCCCAATAACAAATTACACACATCCATTGGAATTATATCACACAAAACTTCATGGTATGTGCCTGGATTGAATTTGACACATCATTGTTCCTTTACTAACACTCTATGATATTTGTGTAACCATGAAATTCTATATGGTTTATGGTGTTCTAGCCTTTCCATATTTATATTTTCATGTTGCATACACTAGGATACTGAGAGAGGGGGGTGAATCAGTATCTAAACAAACTTCAAATCCTCCAAAGTAGATTAAAACTTAAGCATTACAACATCAACATAAACATGAAAGATCAACACAATCAACACATAACACCAGATATACGTGGAAAACCCAAGAAGGGAAAAACCACAGTGATGATTAACTCACAATATATGAAGCTTAAAATTACAACTTTGTTTTAAGGCTACAACCCAAGGAAGCTACTATTCCCTGCTGACTTTGTTTTAGGGCTACAACCCAAGGAAGCTACTACTCCCTGAAGACTTGGTTTTAGGGTCACTCCCAAGGAAGCTACTACTCCCCACTGACTTTGTTTTAGGGCTACAACCCAAGGAAGCTACTACTCCCTGAAGACTTGGTTTTAGGGTCACTCCCAAGGAAGCTACAACTCCCTGCTAACTTTGTTTTAGGACTACAACCCAAGGAAGTAACTACTCCCTGAACTGAGAGTGAACTCAGTAAATATTACAACATGATAGTCCTTCTACTGTCTAAAACTGACAATGAAGCTCACACCTTTGATGATTGCAATTTACCTCTTCACACTTCTTCTGATGATTGGATCAATTAGGCACACTCTTCACTTCCCTCCTATCACAAAAATATCTTCAATATGAATCCGGATAGCCCTTGTTACTTCTTCTCTTTCTCCTTCAATCGCACATCATAATGCATGTAATATTCATATTTTTCTCTTCACATATTCACATTCACAATCATACCTCACCTAGATCAACTAGGTTTACAATATATACATGGCATTACATTGATTACATTACAAGTCGGCTAATATAACAAGAATATTACAATTTAGAAGTCAGCCAGACATCACACTACATGAAACATGCATAGGGAAAGCCCCATCATGAACTGCACGATGTTCTAGGAAGAGACACATGCTTTGCAGATCCCAATACATGCTTAGCTTGGTCCTAGACATCCTTCACAACAACATCCTTCAAGGTATAATATCCGTACACTTCACAAATTTGAATTAGGTCGCCTTTAAGCAAGAACACATGAAGCTTGTAGCACAACCTTCACACTCTTGGCGGTACTCATGAATGTTTAAACATTGCTTGTTCTTCTTCTAGATGAGTCGAGAGGACCTATACACTATCTCCAAACACTTCTTGAACTCCACACAACAAGAACTTTGTGGTGCACACATTCAACCTTCTTTAGTCAGCCAGGCATAGGCATAGCCTGACAATATCATCATTCTGGACCTCAACCAATTCCAGAGAGAGTAGAAAAACACCTTGCGGAGCAACTAGAGACAACACAAGATCATCACAATCATCTTCCATTAGTCAATATACCATTTCATGTCACAACAAGTTGGCGCACATCATTAGCATATGTTCTGAGAACAACTAGGCATCCAAAACTATATGTATCACAATTGTCATTTGAAAACTAAACTTGTGGACCTCTAAACCACCTGAAACACATATGGATGCACTCATACATAGCTTTGAACATATCCTCAAAGCTACATGAGCAAATCTTAATTTGCAGAGGAATGCATAGTATTTCAATTAGCCTTCATCAACACTTTACTCTACCAGAGTACAGATCGGAACTCAATTGCTTGTAACTTTCATTGTGGAGGAGAAAATGATCTAAACCTTTGGATTTAGCACATTTAAATCATACTAAACTTAGCTTTTGAAATGCATGACCATATCTTCAAATGCGAAGGAATGAGGAGCATTTTACCAGAGAACCTTCTAGGCAACTTCCTACAACAACAACCTTCACCAACATCCGGAGGTTAGAACTTTCTTATAGCAACTCATACTCTCTTAGGATCATTAGGAGGGATCATATAACATGTTGTAGGTCATTAGTAGCATCTTCTCATCCTCAGCATAGCTTCTAATTCCCATTTTAATATATCATCATTCATCTTTATGCTTCTAATTCCCATCTTAATATTTCATCATGAAATCATCTCTGCTGACCACAAACATGCTCAATACACTTTGTCTTGACATTAATCAAGGAATGACATCCAACCATGAACATTAGAAACCCACTATGAACATCACTGAACATCAGCATCATCATTGTATCTCACTGCATCTCTGTTACCACATTAGTATATCAGACAACCATAAGTAGAGTGCAGGCATTACTCAAAGTGTTAACATCAATGACAACACATATTGCCAACAATCTCCCCCTTTGTCATTGATGGCAACACATACTCCTCCTTATATCTATATTTCTCTCTCCCCCTTTGACATCAAGGACAAAGGGCAATTGCTTCTCTCCCTTAGGGCACAAACTCTCCCCCTGAGGTGCACATTTCCCTAACTTTCTCCTCCTTTGATGTTCATATACATTTTTCCTTGAAGTAACTCACAGACTCCCCCTATCAGTAAAAGCCACTACCTTCTCCCATGAGAGGTAGTCACCATCAATCTAGGAAAAATATATAGCATGAACTCCCCCTGGACAGATGTGTTAGAATGCACAGGACAACTGCGAGGGGAGGGTGAATCAATTGTCTATTAAAACATTAAACCCTCAAAGCAACATCAACCTCTTATTATGCATTAGCATAATGTAAACATATGAAGCATCAATGCAAACACATAAGAACACATAAGAACACCAGATTTACGTGGAAAAACTAAGAAGGGAAAAACCACGGTGAGGATTAGCTCACATATATATGAATAACAACACTGAAATCAAATAGGTTCACTGTCTAGAAGAAAGGCTCACTGCCAAAAGAAAGACTCACTGCCAAGGGCTCACTGCCCAGAAGAGAGAAGAAAGTAGAAGACTGTTACAGAGAGATTCACTATCTCAAAGCAACAGGAGTAATCCACCACTCCCACTCCTTGCCATCCACAACCTTTAGCTCACTGTCTCTAGCAACTTCTGGCACACTGAAATGTAGACACCTTTTTCTTACTGCATTCCAGAGTCATAAGCATTTAAGCTCACACACAACTCATTGCCCTTGATTCAAATTCGCATTCTCTTCTCTACCTTGCTCCACTCAACTTCATATTGCATTTATACCATCTTCAATCGAGACCTATCTCAATTAGGTCAGTCCTAATGAAGCGTGTGCACCTCAAACGTGCAACACCAATTAGATCGACACTAAACACTTTTGTGGTGGAAAGAAGTGAAAGTGGACCACATCAAGGGTTAACTAGGACTCAAATATGTATCACCAAGCTACTCAACACATCCACAATCCATGATGTACCTTTGCAAATGGTGCTAGTAAGCTAGGTCGGCCAAACCTAAGCTAATGACCACATCCACGCTTCTTCACATCCAAAAACATCATGCGGACCAGAGAGACACTCCACAACATTCACACACCTTTCCATAACATCCAAAACTGTCAAAATTTCTTGTAACACTTCCACAATCTCCTGAAACAAATAATGTCTTCAATATGCACATCAGGATCCACTACCTTTGAACACCAACACAATAATTAAACTTGCAGAACAATCCATCATTAGAAACTTCAAGGAAAGGTAGATATAGACTATATAAGCACATCTCTAGATCTGTAGAACAAGATACCTTAATGCAGAGAAATGCAGAGCAATCTCATTGCTCCCAGACAGTCTTCTACATAGGCAAACACTCTGTAAAACACATCTTTCACTTCTGCACAATCTAGAAACTGAAACTTTGGATATAGCACCTCTGAACACCTCTGATCAACACTTCCAAACTGCACAAGCATATCTTTAACGAAGAAGAAATGCGGATCACAACAGTGAGAGCACCTCCATCACACTGCACACCTTTTTATCAAATTTTCTCAAAAGCACTTAGAAACCAAGTGAACCATCTGCTGGAGGTTGACATCAATGACAACACCAGCAAGTTTCCAACAAGATGTACCACTATGCATCTAGCAAGAAGAAGGAGGGGCAATTACCCCTAACTTCTATCAGAGATACTCAAATGTGTCCAAGTAGCAAGAGCCTTTGTGAAAATATCTGCCATCTGATCCTTTTTTGGAACATATTCCAACTTCACTTCCTTATTTGCAACCTTCTCTCTCAAAAAATGATACCTGATTGATATATGCTTGGTTCTAGAATCCATCACTGGATTCTTTGAAATATTGATAGTACTTGTATTATCACACAAAATAGGAATGGGGTCATCATACAATACCTTGATATCTTTCAAAGTTTGCTTTATCCACAACACTTGTGTACAACAGGATGTTGCTGCAATATACTCTGCCTCTGCAATTGATAAAGACACTGAATCTTGTTTCTTGCTTTGCCATGAAACCAATCTGTTTCCTAAGAATAAGGCACCACCACTTGTACTTCTATCATCAACACAACCAACCCAATCAACATCAGTGTAAGTACTTAGATCAAAGTCATTACCTCTAGGATACCATAAGCCATAATCAAGAGTTCCCTTCAAGTATCTGAATATTCTTTTCACTAACTTCTCATGTGTTTGCTTAGGATTATCTTGATATTTGGCAACCACACATATTGCATGCATAATATCAGGTCTAGAAGCAGTCAAGTACAACAATCCTCCAATCATAGATCTATAGAGAGTCTGATCAACCTCCAGAGACTCATCATTCTTGCTCAAGTGACAACCAACAACCATAGGAGTACTTACTGGTTTGGAGTCCTCCATACCAAACTTCTTCAACATCTCTCTAACATACTTAGCCTAAGAAATAAAGATACCATCATCTAGTTGAGTAATTTGAAGTCCAAGGAAGAAAGAGATCTCACTAATAATAGACATCTCAAACTCTTTCTACATCTCCTCTGCAAACCTCTTATACATATCATCATCTCCACCAAAGATGATGTCATCAACATATACTTCAACTATCAATATCATATCTCCTTCTTCTTTGATGTAAAGATTAATATCTGTGGTACCTTTCTTGAATCCTTGTTGAAGTAAGTACTTATCCAACCTAGCATACCAAGCCCTAGGTGCTTTCTTGAGACCATACAAAGCTTTCTTGAGTCTGCACACCATGTCTGGATCTTCTGATATCTAGAAACCATCTGGTTGCTCAATGTAGACTTCTTCCTCTAGACACCATTCAAAAATGTTGACTTGACATCCATTTGATAAACCTTGAAGTTCTTATGAGCAGCAAGGGCAAGAAACATCTTGTTTGCCTCCATCCTGGCTACCGAAGCAAAAGTTTCCTCAAAATCAATGCCTTCAACTTGAGAGTAGCCCTTACACAATCTTGCTTTGTTCCTCACAACTTCACCATCTTCATTTAGCTTGATCTGGAATACCCACTTTGTTCCTATGACATTCTTATTTGTTGGTCTGGAAACCAGTTCCCATGTCTGATTCTTCTCTATATGATTCAATTCTTCTTCCATTGTCTTCAACCATCCATCATCTTTGCTAGCATCAACAAAGGTTTTGGGCTCTACCTTTGACAATAGACATAGATTCACGTGCTCACTTGTTTTTGCAAACCTTCTCTTGGTCAACACACCTTCATTCTTGTTTCTAATGATCTGATCTGCTGAATGGTTCTTCTGAACATACTTTGTTGGAGTCTTAGGGTTCTTCTTTGGTGCTTATTCCTTCTCTTCTTTCTCTTCTTCTTCTTCAATACAAGGAAATATATCAGATCTAGAGTCCTTTGATTCTTGTGAGATCTGATACAAGTCTTCATCCACCTTGAAATTTATGCTTTCAATCATCCTTCCCAGTCTCTTGTTGTAGGATCTATAGGCCTTGTTTCTGGTTGAGTAACCAAGAAAGATCCCTTCATCACTTCTTGAATCAAACTTTCCTAGGTCTTCTTCATCTCTTCTAATATAGCATTTGCTGCAAAAGATCCTGAAGTATCTGACTGTGGGAGGTCTTCCATACCACAACTCATAAGGGGTCTTAGTGTTATTGACCCTCAGTTGCACTCTATTAATCAAATAGACAACAGTGTGAATTGCTTCCTTCCAGTACATCTCAGGCAGATCTGCATCTTTCAACATTGCCCCTTGAACAGTCCTATTCTTCTTTTCTACTACCCCATTTTGCTGAGGGGTCTTAGGAGCTGACAGATGTCTCCTAATACCATGATCTTCACAAAACTTTTCAAATTCATTTGAAGTAAACTTGCCTCCTCTATCAGACCTCAAACACTTCATCTTAACATCCATTTCATTCTCAACTATAGCTTTGAAAATCTTTAACTTATCAAAGGCTTCTGATTTTTCTCTTAAGAAAGTAACCCAAGTCATTTTAGAATAATCATCAATAAGCAACATGAAATACCTTTCACCTTGTTGACTCTTTATCCTTGTAGGGCCACATAGGTCAGTGTTGATTAGCTCCAATGGATTTGCAGAAGAATACTCCTTGCTCTTGAAATTTGTCTTTGTTTGCTTTCCCATTTAACATTTCTTGCATAACGTGTTTGTAGGCTTGGTTATCATGGGCATATCTCTCACCGCATGAATAGAGATGATCTTTACCATATTATCAAATTTGATGTGTCCCATTCTCTTCTGCCACAACCAACACTCACTAGATTGAGCCAATAAATAGGTTCTTCCATTTACCTTCTTTAGATGATAAATATCTCCATATGTTTTGATGCCTTCTGCAACTAATTTTTTGGATCCTACCTTCCTGATTTCACATCCTTTGGCATGAAAAGTAAGATTGTATCCTTTATTGCACATCTGACTAACACTAAGAAGGTTATGCTTTAGCCCTTTGACATAGAGGACATCCTCAGTCCTATTCTTCCCATCAATAGTTATAGCACCCTTTCCACATATTTGTGCTGACTCATCACCACCAAACTTAACAGCTCCACCATTCCACTTCTCAAGGCTGATAAACTTCTCCTTGTCAGTAGTCATGTGGTTGGAGCAGTCACTGTCAATTACCCAAGTATTGGCTTCTTCTTTTGCATGAAAAGCAGTCCATACAACCATTGATTTTTCGTTGTCTTGATCATTCTGCAAGGTATTAAACTTTTCACAATTCCCAAAATCATCCTTTTGGTCACCAACATTCAAGGCCATGAAAAGAGTTTCATCATTTGAATCATCATGATCCTCATCTTCTAAAGAACCACTTCTCTGTATGGAATACAAGCTTCTTTTGAACTTATCTCTCTTGTTACTACCCCTTGATTCTTTAAAAGGACATTTAGAAGCAAAATGACCAATTTTTCCACAATTGAAACATTTGAAAGGTAACTTACCTTTGCATTTTCTAGTGCCCTTATTCAATCTTCTTACAAAGTTTGCTCTATCTCATCAAGGTCATCATATTGATCAACTGCTTTATCTTCTATCTTCTTACTTGCTTTGAATGTTGCTTCCTTCTTTGGAGCACCTTTGTCAAATTCTCTCATTTCAAAGGCTGTGAGAGAGCCAAACAATTGATCTACTGTATATGTATCCAAATCTTGAGTCTCCTTAATAGAAAATACCTTATGACTAAGATTTGGGAAGAGTTCTCAGTACCTTCTTCACAATCTCATCTTCTTTCACTTCACCACCAAGACCTGTGATGCCATTAACTATTTCATCCACTCAGAGCATATAACTGGCAATGTCTTCATCTTCTGTCATCCTCAGGGTCTCAAATTTGCTCTTGAAGATTTACATCTTGGCTTGCTTTACTTTGCTATCTCCTTCATAAATGTTTTCAAGTTTTACCCAGACATCCTTAGCAGATTTGCAACTCATTATCTTTAGAAGTTTAGAATCAGCTAGCCCACTCATGGTAGCACTCTTTGCCTTGGCATTGTTACCATACAACCTAATCTCATCAGCATCTGTAGGCTTAGAAGCAGAAGCAGTGCAACCCTTCTTGACAGCTTGCCACACACCAAACCCTAGAGAAGATAGATAGTTTTCCATCCTTAGCTTCCAAAAGGAGTAATTTGTTCCATCAAACATAGGAGCCTTGTGAGATCCATTATGAGCCATCCCAGACCTTCTTCAAGTGGTTAAGATTCTTCTGAGTAACTTGGCTTTGATACCAATTGTTGAACACACCAGGATACTGAGAGGGAGAGGTGAATCAATATCTAAACAAACTTTAAATCCTCTAGGGCATATTAAAACTTAAGCATTACAACATCAAAATAAACATGAAAGATCAACACAATCAACACATAACACTAGATATATGTGGAAAACCCAAGAAGGGAAAAACCACAATGAGAATTAACTCACAATATATGAAGCTCAAAATTACAACTTTGTTTTAGGGCTACAACCCAAGGAAGCTACTACTTCATGTTGACTTTGTTTTAGGGCTATAACCCAAGGAAGATACTACTCCCTGAAGACTTGATTTTAGGGTCACTCCCAAGGAAGCTACAACTCCCTACTGACTTTGTTTTAGGGCTACAACCCAAGGAAGCAACTACTCCCTGAACTGAGAGTGAACTCAGTAAAGAATACAACATGACAATCCTTTTACTGTCTGAAACTGACAATGAATCTCACACCTTTGATGATTGCAGTTCTGCCTCTTCACACTTCTTCTAATGATTGGATCATTTAGGTACACTCTTCACTTCCCTCTTGTCACAAAAATATCTTCAAGATGAATCAGGACAACCCTTGTTACTTCTGCTCTTTCTCCTTCAGTCGCACATCATAATGCATGTAATATTCATATTCTACTCTTCACTTACTCACATTTGCAATCATACCTCACCTAGATCAACTAGGTTTACAATATATACATGAAATTACATTGATTACATTACAAGTTAGCCAATACAACAAGAATATTACAATTTACAAGTCAGCCAGAGATCACACTACATGAAACATGCATAGGGAAAACCCCATCATGAACTACACGCTACTCCAGGAAGAGACACATGCTTTATGGATCCCAACACATACTTGGCCTAGTCCTAAACATCCTTCACAACAACATCTTTAAATGAATAACATCCACACACTTCATAAATTTGAATTAGGTCACCCTTAAGCAAGAACACATGAAGCTTGTAGCACAACGATCTTCACACTCTTGGCGGTACTCATGAATGTTTAAACATTGCTTGTTCTTATTCCAAATGAGTTGGAAGGACCTATACACTATCTCCAAACACTTCTTGAACCCCGCACAACAAGAACTTTGTGGCACACACCTTTAGCCTTCTTCAGTCGGCCAGGCAGAGGCATAACCTGGCAATATCATCATTTCAGACCTTAGCCAATTCCAGAGAGTAGAAAAACACCTTGCGGAGCAACTGGAGACAACACAAGATCATCAGGACCATCTTCCATTACTCAATGTACCATTTCATGTCACAACAAGTTGGCGCAGATCATCAGCATATGTCCTGAGAACAACTGGGCATCCAAAACTATCTGTATCACAATTGTCATTTGAAAACTAAAGTTGTGGACCTCCAAACCACCTGAAACACATATGCATGCACTCATACCTAGCTCTAAACATATCCTCAAAACTGCATGAGAAAATCTTCATTTGCAGAGGAATGTGGAGTATTTCAATTAGCCTTCATCAACACTTTACTCTGTTAGAGCACAGACTAGAACACAATTACTTGTAACTTTCATTGCAGAATAGCAAATGATCTAAAACTTTGGATTTGAGAGGAACTTCCTGCAACAATATAATAAAAAATGCATGAAATAATAGAAATAACAGAACACAGAAGGAATTTATTGATCGCAGGCCACTTGTGGATGCTTTCATTGGCCTCAACATGTACTTATATACTAAGTCTAATCTAAACAACTATTACTTCCCATGAATGTGGGATAATACAATATATTCATGAGACGACTTACAAAACATATGCGTCCAAATGTAATATACTAACAAAGTAAAGATAAGGGTTAAACACGGGTTCCTAACATCCCCTCCCTCTTAGAAAAGCTTTGTCCTCAAAGCGTAAGATGTGGAAATTGTTGCTGAATTTGAAGGAGTGGTTCCCCTGGAGCAATCTCTGGGTGCATTCCATGCCATTGAATTAAGACCTCTATGATGGATCAGGAGCGAAGAGGACAAGTGCCCCTGTCGAGGATTACCTCTAGCGCCAAAAGGATGGATCCTTCATTATCCAGTTGTGGTAAAATAGTTTGTGCTCTGTCGTTGGCACCAAGAAATTTCTTTAGACAAGAGACATGAAATATTGGATGAACGCAGGGAGAAGGAGCCAGCTTATGATCCCCAATCTAATCCTGGGTGCAGAGAACCATGTCGACTGCCTGAACTCGTGAACTGCTAGGGGAGTATGGAAGGAGCGCTGGTGGGGCCTGACCATAGACTGCTTCATATGGAGTCATGTTAGATGCACTGTGGTAGGAGGTATTGTACCACCATTCAGTGAGAGGAGCCACTTTGCCCACTGATGTTGTTGTTATGAGGTATCACATGCAGCCACAATCTGTTGAATTGCCTTGTTCATTCCCTTCTAAAAGAAGTGACGCCATGCCCGCAAATAAGTTTTGAGGAACCCAGAGTGCCCTACCGATGGAGAAACATAGAGTTCATAGAAGATAGCCTACGGGATAGATTCCAACCAATTTGGAACATACATAGAAGTAGTTGAAAGGGAAGCTTGGTCATCACATGTGCGAGAAAGAGAATCTACCACAATATTGTCCTTACCCTTCTTGTAAGTGATCTCATAGTCATAACCCATGAGTTTACTGATCCATTTCTGTTGTGCTGGGGAGGAGACCCATTATTCCAAGAAATATTTCAGGCTCTGGTGAGTAGCCCTGATGCAAAAATGATTCCCTAGTAGGTATGGCCACCACTTCTGTACTGCATGCAAAATAGCCATCATTCATTGGAGAGCTGAAGGAGTAGTGGAGACCACGGAAGGTTGCATCTAAATGGAGTGAAGTTGAGTGATGACACCATGTGAATTCTTCTTAAGAAGCTTTTCCAAGCAATGTGAACTTATGATGCTGAGAGCCCCCGGTTGTAAGCCCTTCAATGTGTGTTTGTGCCCATTGTCTGAAAACTACATCCAAAGTTCAGCAAAATCCCATAAGATGGGTCCAAGTGTGCGTAACCATTGGGCACCCAAAACTACATCACATCCGCCTAAGGGCAAGGCAAACATGTCGGAGTGCAGGTTATAATCTCCAATAGAGATACACACATTGCGACACTTCCCTCTGCAAGGTAATGTGCCCCCATTGGTAATCATGACTTCAAAGTTCGAGCAAGGATGAACAAAACAATCAGCCTATTTGGCTATTCGATGGTCAATGAAGTTATGAGTACTACCAGAATCAATGAGTATTGTAAGAGGGAGCTTCTTGAAGTAACCCTTGACCCACATGGTTTGTGGGATGGTGACTCCTGCTACGACATGGAGAGAGATCTCTAGATGGTCTTCCTGAGAAGCAGGGTCAACAGACAACTGTTGAGTTTCAACCTAATCAGCTACTGTATCCTGAGCATCTGCATAAACTTCAGTTTTAGGTGGAGAATCCACATCTAAGAGATAGAGCTTTTGCTCAACACATCTATGTCCCCGAGTGAATTTGTCATCACAATTATAACAAAGCCCTTTTTCTCTATGTGCTCGCATCTCTGCTTCAGTCAAATGCTTGATAGGAGTTGTTCTAGGAGCTGGCATTATTTGAGGGCTTTGGGGATCCATATTTCTGAATGGAACAAAATTGGATTTAGAGCATTATTGAGCTGTGATCTTGTCCTCCGCCAACTTAGCCAAACCTAAGGCTTCCATCATTGTGCTTGGAGAGAACATTTTAACCTTAGAGCGAATTGCATCCTTCAAACCACTGACAAAACAACTCCTGAAGAATTCATTAGACAATCCCTCTGTGTGATTGGCCAGTTTTTCAAATTCTATTTGATATTCTCTTATAGTGCTTGTTTGGCACAGTTTTGTGATTGCTCTTGTGAAGTCATCAAAAGCACTAGGGCCAAATCGTTACAAAATGAGTTTGCAAAAATATGTTCATTTTGGCTCTTCATGAGCTTTGATGTACCAACGGAACCATTGAAGGGCTTCATGTTCCAAATGAAAGGAGGCAAGTGGGACTTTGTTGACATCAAAAGTATTATGCAGATTGAAATATTGTTCTGCCCGGTATATCCATCCAGTCGGATCATCACCATTGAAGCGAGGAAAATCAAGCTTCGGTCCACGAAAATTGCTGGAAGAAGAAAACCCTATATCTGCAGAAGACTCTGGTTGCCCTCTATTGTTCATGGCTGAATGCTAAAGATTGAGGCCGAGAAATTTTTCATCCAGATCTTGGAGTTTGGTCTTGATGGCTGCAAGTTCCTCCTCCATGTTTTTTGCTCTTGTGCTGGTGACAACCATAACTAGGATTTTTTTTTTTGGAATGGGTAGAAAAACAAAAACAAAAACTTTTTTAGTAAAGGAAATTTGGATTTGGGAAAAACTCTGATGGGTAATTGAGGTGTGACTAGGTTTTGGACACTTTCTAAGGGACAGGGAAGCAGAAAATGGGGATTTCAGAAGCGGGGTGAAAGAATGGGAAAATTTATCCAAGAGGGACAAAGGAACAGAAAGAGGAAATGAACACTATGGCAAAATTTGAAGGCGATTGGGTGAGAATCAAAGAAGTTATGGGAAACCCTAAAAATAGACAAATGTGGGATTTCTGGCTTTGATAAGTGGAATTTGGGATAGGGTCCTCAAGGAAGGAAATATGCAGAATGGAATTTCAGGGGTTCTAGTGAATTTTTAGAGGAAATGGAGCTAAAGCAAGGAAGATATGGTGAGAAAATAGATATGGAAATGATCTGCAATGGGATCTGCAAACGGATCTAAATAGATTCAATCTACGATTTGTCAATTGGCAATAGATATGGACCCCAGGTATGTTCAGCTTCCTAAAGGTTCAGGGAATTCACTTGGTTACCAATGCTGTCTAATGGCTTGCGTATTGGGTTAGTACCCCTCACTCCACAGCTTAGGTAAAACTGATAACCGCTTTGCCACAAATGACAGCTCTTGGTTAACCTCACGGATGGGAACTAGTCAATCAGGTAGGGGCTGTTGCCCTTTTCGCTGGCAGGTCCTCTCAATGGGCTAGGTACTTCAGGGTTCCTGTGGTACTCCTCACAATGAGTTTTAGGGCTATGCCCAGGCACTTCCCACAGTTAAGCAGATAGGGATTATTCCCTTATCCAAACCTGCAATTAAAATGAACAATACAGATGCAAAGAAAAAAGAACTACTATAATAATCATAGCGCCTGGAGGCCATTGCGAAAAAAATTTGGTAGAAATTCCACCTAGCGAGCCCAAGAAAGTGCTCTGATACCAGATGAGAGGAACCTCCTGCAACAATATAATGAAAAATGCACGAAATAACATAAATAGCAGAACATAGAAGAAATTTATTGATCGCAGGCCACTTTGAGGGGGCAACCTCCATTGAGAAAGCTCAATACAATAAACTCGTGGATGCCTTCATTGGCCTCAACACGTACTTATAGACTAAGTCTAATCTAAACAACTATTACTTCCCATGAATGTGGGATAATACAATATATTCATGGGACAACTTACAAAGCATATGCATCCAAATGTAATATACTAACAAAGTAAAGAGAAGGGTTAAACATGGGTTCCTAACAGTATTTAGCACCTTTAAAACATACTAAAATTAAATTTTGAAGCGCATGACCATATCTTCAAATGTAGAGGAACGCAAAGCATTTTACCAGAGAGCCTTCTACACAGCTTCCTACAACAACAACCTTCACCAACATCTAGAGGTTAGAACTTTCTTATGCAACTCATACTCTCTAAGGATCATCAAGAGGGATCATATAACATGTTGTAGGTCATCAGTAACATCTTCTCATCCTCAGCATAGCTTCTAATTCCCATCTTAATATATCATCATTCATCTTTATGCTTTTAATTCCCATCTTAATATTTCATCATGAAATCATCTCTGCTAACAATAAACATGCTCAATACACCTTGTCTTGACATTAATCAGGGCATGAAATCCTACCATGAACATCAACAACCCACTATGAACATCAGGAACATCACTGAACATCAACATCATCACTGTATCTCACTGCATCTCTATTGCCACATTAGTATATCAAACAACCATAAGGAGAGTGCATACATTACTCAGAGTGTTGATATCAATGACAACACATATTGCCAACATTTCAACCATCTCTTCATACACCAAATTATTTGTACTACTCTTATCTATAACAACTTTACAACACTTACGTCTTGATTTCCATGTTTTTTTGAACAATTTTTCCTTTGCATTGGTTCTTCTTCATAATCATGTTTTAATAGAGCTCTTCTTGTAGCAATTAACTCTATTCTCTCTGGTTCATCCTTAGAGCTACTTGATCTCTCAATCTCCTCATCCACATGTGCAACTCTCTCTTTCCTTTCTGGTCTCCTATTAGGGATTCTTTGTCTTTGATGACATTTAAATGCTTGATGTCCATCTTCTCCACATCTAAAACATGTTCCCCTTAAGGGCCTCTCATCACCTCCACCATATCTTCCCTTACGTCTTTGATAACCATCAATTATATTATGATTGTAGTAATGATTTTTGCCATCTTTGTCTTTGCAGAATGAGTTACTTCCTTCCCTCTTGTTGTGGTGGGGATTACTATCTACTCCTTCCTTGTGATATGGTCTACTAACATTAAGGTCCTCTACATATGGCCTCTTGTCACCATGGTGAGACCTGTCTTCTTAAAACTTTCATTCCCTACCTCTTTATCAATTTTTCCATTCTCCAAATATTTTGCATAGTTTGTTTTCTTCTAATATGTTGCCTCTATTGTTTGGATACTCAACATACTCCACTCTTCCCATATTGATTCTCTCAAACCATTCATGTATCTAGCCACTTTCTCTGCTCTCTCATCATGGTGTATTGAACACATTGTTAGTCTATAGTATTCTTCAGTGTAATCCTTCTAGTCATACCCTTTTGCTTTAGATTGTGTAGCTCCTTTAGTAACTCCAATTGATAATTTATATGAATGAACTTAGATTTGTTTTTCTTCACCATCCCATCCCACTTCCATACATCAAGTTTACCTTTTCTATTTATTTCTAGCTAGACTTCTTTCTACCAAATATCAACATGACTCTTCGTCTTAGTCTTAGCAAATTTTACTCTATTTGGGTCATCAATATCTTTATACTCAAAATGTTCTTCTAAATCAATTATCTAGTCTATCAATTCTTCATGACTTACACTACTAGAATAATTGGGAACATATACTCTAGTTTTCTTACCAATACTTGATATGGATTTCAATATTCTTTCTTCCTCGTCTTCCTCTTTATCCTCACTCTGCTTGGTAGGGTTGGCTTATTGTTCATCATTACTTTCATCATCTCTAGGATTAAGGTTTCTTCTATGATCTTCTTCAAAAGCATCCATCTGGATCTTCATAGCTTTCACCATCTCGAGCATCTCTTCCATCCTTCCAGTGACATTAACAATACCATGTCCTCTTCGTGGTGACATCTTGGATTTGGTGTAAACTACCTCATGTCAGTGATCTATCCATAAACACCCCTACAAAAGTCGGCGCTCTGTTTACAAGCTTCTTGTGGACTATCTCAATTGGTAGTTTATTTACAACGTAAGTTCACAAGGATACCCAACACTCTCTTGCTAGAAAATACCCTTATTCAATTCCTAAAAAGTACAAAATAAAATGAAATCTTTACTGGGATAAGAGTTGTGTTACAAGTTCTGAGTGCTCAACCAATTCACATGGAACTCTACGATGTGCTTCCTCTTCTAAGTATGCCTTAATTTACCTAACTCACATTATGACTCATGACTCTAGCACTAGGTTGACACTCCACTTGCTAATCTTTTTCCTTTTTTTAATCAAACTCATTCAAAAAAATTGCATTGACCAAGATTTGATACCATCTGATGTAGTCATAGTTGGAGGGTCCAATGAAGGATTATCCAGCCATGCAACCAAGTGAACAAATACATAATAAACTCACTAAAACAATAAAATAATCATACCTTCTTTATTCATTCATAGTCACAATAGTATTACAATATGTTGCAATGGGCTTCCAACATGTTAGGCCTTAGTTGTTTGATTACAAACTAATAAAATCATAACATTGGAAAGATTCTATAGTACAACACCATGCCCAAATATCTCCTACTTTCTTCACTAACTTCTAATGATCTTCCAAGATGTTTATATATCATCTACTAGCCTTAAGAGTGATCTTAGTTGATCGCAAGGTGGTTCCAAGATCGATGCCAATTGAAACATGTAGTCGACCAAATGTGTAGATGAATCTCCCAAATTGAACGCGACGAAGATAGATTGATGAATTTTTATATGATAAGCACTCTTGGGTCCATTATACCTTGATATGTGTTCCTTTATTGCCAAAAGCTTCAAAAGATGTTGCAAGCCACAAACAATGAAATTGAGTGTAAGCATATTAAGCTCAATAATAGTTTAGAAAACAAATTATGCCTTTGTAGTGAAAAAAATCTTTGAGAAATTGAATATGACATTGATGAATTAGTGTAGATCATGTATCCCAAATTGTGAGGTGAGATCATCAAGTATGATGAAATGCGGTGGGATCCATAGTGACTGGTTGATGCCAGAAAAGCAAATGACAACCTACCCAAAAAACAAACAAGTAAAAGAAAATATTTTTGGTGATGCAAGATTGCTCTTACACCCAAGGATTCTCTTGCATCACAAGTCAAAGTGGGGGAAAAATGTAATGGTGAAAATTGCATAGCTTATATTTTTCTCTTCATTTTAGGTTCACTTTTGACTCTTTTGTCCCTAATGCAATGACTAGTGTGTGAAACATGTTCTTGCAGCAAGGTTGACAAATAACCCAATTACACATTTACATATCCCTTGAGACTAGTCTTGAGCCTCACATTATCCATTCATTTACTTGGGTCAAATTTGCAAGTGTAGAATAGTGCAGAAGTGTTCCCTAAACTTTTAAAAATTCAAAGTTTAAAATTTGGCCCCTTGTTGAATAGAATAGTGCAGAAATGTTCCCTAAACTTTTAAAAATTCAAAGTTTAAAATTTGGCCCCTTGTTGACTCCGTCAAATTAATTGTTACGAGTTGATAAAATGAAAAAACATTTCAAATTACATGATAGGGTATTGTATAAGAGGACAAAGTCTAATTCATTAAGATCATCTAGTTATAGGTCATTGAGCATTCATTAATCATCATATGACATTAGCACTAGCATTGCATTACCATCCTAGGCATATTGCATGATTTCCTATTGTCTTCTAACATTGTACCCAATCATTGAATCGATAACATGAGTTTCACCAATGAAGAACAATCCTAGCCTAGCAAGCTTCTAAATGGTGTCTATTGACACCACACCTTTTTAGACTCAAGTTCTAGACATCAAGTCAAGTGGATTCCCAGCATTAGATTTTGCTAAGTTCAAATTTGTACGCAGTGTTCAAATCCTAAATATAGTTCCACAATTACTTAAGTGAACCCTATCACCAAACAAGAATTTCACTCATTTAGAAACAATCTTTTGACAAGTTCCAATATTTTGGTACATTGACAAGTCAATTAGCAGCATCTGTCATAGTCAAGTCGGCATCAGATTTAGAGCTGAGTACCATTATTTTAATTATTTAAATCTCATACATTTATTTTAGTAACATGACTAGTCCCAACTTTTTATCTTAGGTTAGATTGTTTATTCATTGTGACTTAATTAATGTACCTAGGATATTTATGTAGGTGTAATTTACTCCCATACAATAATTATTAAAACTTTCAAACTATTGTTAGTTTAATTTTTGAACTATAATTATTTTATTTAAAATTACATCTCCATCCATTAACAATAAGAATAACAAGAGATGCATTGCATCAAGTTCCTATTAGTAAGTTGTTGATTTAAATTACATTTGGATTTGAGTTATGGTCTATTAAGTGAAATAGTATTTGGTTTGTAAATAGGTTTTTGAGGATTGCTTATAAAAATGGACTTCTTTGTGTAATTATTATTGGTTAAGTATTGGAGATGATTTCTTTATTCTCTTGCTTTCTATTCTCCTGATGATGGATCATGGAGTATGATCTGAAACGTTGAGGAAAAATTCTATCACATAGTTTAATCCAGAAGCATTCATTTACATGATTTTTTTATTGTCAAAGATCTTATGGATTTTCTAGTGGAATATATTTATATAATTCTTCTATAATGTTTACATTTCTTCTAGACAATCTAGATTTTTTGATATGTTGATGATAAGATACTAGTAGCAAATGATGAGATTTTTCATGAAAGTTTCAAAGTTCAACTTGCTAAAGAGTTTGAAATGGTGTCTTGTGGGGAAGTCTATTATATTATTTTTATAGAAATCCTCTGATATTAAAGAAGGTATTTGATTGAATTGAGTAAAAAAATTACATCAAAGAAAAATTAGAAAGACTTGATATGAGCAATTGCAAACCTTCTGACACTCAAATGGAAGTAAATGTTGTGTTGAGATTTATCTCTGAGAAGGTTTAGGATAGGTTGATACAAAGTTATATCAAATTTTAATTAGAAACCTAATATATGAAACTCCAATTTTAATCTCATGTTCATTATGACAATCCCTAACTAGAATTTACAATTAAAATTACAATCATCTATCATTTATAATCATTTATAGAATACGTGACATACAACTTAATATTTAATGTTTTATTAGCATTCAACTGTGTAGTTTTTGAGTCAAACTCATTAACCCATATTTCATTAGTATTGGTTCTCAAGAACCCATCTCTCATGATCATGAACGGTCTACTTAGCATTCCTTGCAATTAGGTGATATTGTATTTTGGTGATGCTTAAAAGGGTGAACCATCAAGACTTCCCAACAGGTCACCCATCCTAGTGCTACTCCAACTCAAGCATGCTTAACCATGAAGTTTCCCCAAAGATCAAGCCCACTTACCTTGCTATCATCTCCTTGATAATGAATGAGCTAAATGAGCTCTATAATGAATGGTTCATAAGGCACAAAACTTGTTAAAGGTTTCTTTTTTGGGATGGGTGACCTCTTGGAAAATCTTGATGCTTCACCCCTATGGGCATCACCTAGATGCAATGAGTGCTAAGTAAACCATTCATGTGATGGGCTCTTGTGAACCACTACTCATGAAATATGGGCCAATGAGTTTGACTCAAAAACTACACAATTGGATCCTAATAAAACACCACATAATATGACTTGCTGTGAAAACACCACCTCCTTGATAACTTAATATGTACCTTTCTTTTCATTACTCCTCCAACACCTACCTATGATTTTGCTATTTAATTATGGGGGTTTCTAGTTCTTAGTTCAGTTGCTTTAACTTTCAATAGAAGAATATATGATTTAGAGTTGTGAATCCTTCCTTTTTTTCAAAACAAAAATACTATTGCTTTTCTAAAATAAAATTACATCTAATTTATGATGTGAATTTAAGTTAGAACACTTGCCCTTTAATGGATTCTAAATACATGTCTGTTTGGACTATATAGCATGTAGTACAAAGAGTTTCATTTTAGTCCCATTCATTTATATTTATGCCAATACAAAAGTAGAAGTTATTAAAGTGACATGTCTTTGAGATTTCACAAAAAGTATACAAAATTGCCACAATCAAAGATACAAACTATTAATATTGAGCAAGCCCTTCACTAATCCCACGCCTTTCATGTAATCTCTGTCTATTGCTACAAATATTTTATTCACTCAACTAGAGTAATTCTTATGGATCAAGGAGGCTCATGGCCTTACCACAATAGACATTGGACACCCTTGAAGTCATTTTTAGAAAGCTTATCTAAATTAGCGTGTAGGTGGGAATGAACATTCCTACTATTTGTATTTCTATTTTATAAATGCCTCCATGAAAATTTTCAAATCATTTGATTGTACAACTAGAATCATGCACTTAAATATACCAAAGCCACAAAATTGTTGGGGTGTACACTTTAAGGTGCCTTTGGAGAGTAGAAGCTTAGTGTTCACAGTAAATATAGGAAGGGGTTTTTCAACTAACCCACTACAAACAAAAACTTATGCTTTACTATCTCTATTATTGATTTGAATGATGCGAGATTGAGGCATATATTCTGTCAAATTGTAGTAGTGAGAAGGTTCTAGCAAAGGTCACCTCACCTAGACAAGATGATTGTTTTGGTGGCAATAATAGTATTCATATGAAAGTAAGAAGTAAATATAATATTATGGACTAGCCACCTCACCTAGACAAGATGATTGTTTTCATGGCAATAATAGTATTCATATGCAAGTAAGAAGTAAATATAATGTTATGGACTGGCCACCTCATTTAGATAATATTTGTGGAGATTAAAATATGAAAAAAAATATCATTAATTGTCATCTATAGTGGATATGAAGAAGTTCATGTAGCAAATATTAAAACTTCATAGCAAAGAAAAAATAAATTGATATGATAATGATTGCTTGTCTAAATTGAACTCCTATGGAAAAAATGCACACTACCTAATACATATAGAAAAAAGAACATAGTAGCCAATAAAAAATTAAATAACCAAAATTTATAAAATTTTAAAATTGTTGGAAATATTAACACTATTGACATGACATCAACCATTAGTAATGTGGAAAATTCAAATATTAGATTGGTCAATTATAAAAATATTAAAATTCAATAGTAGGCATGAGTATTGGTCAATTATAAAAATATTAAAATTCAATAGTAGGCATGAGTTTTCCACAGTCCATGACATAAGTGAGTAATGCTTCTAGATTCAACTGTGTATGTTTTTGCTTCAATTTTGCTTCAAAAACATACACAGTTGAATCCAGAAGCATTACTTACATATTAAAATTTAATAAATATTTTAATAACTTAGTAAGAAATAAACATAATTGATTGTTTTAAAAAATAAATTGAATTGATGTAAAAATTGCACAATAAAACTCTTCATTTAAAAAAATACATAACAATCAATAAAAAATTAGATAAATAAAATTTATAAATTATTAAAAATATTAAAAGATTATTATTAAAATTTTAAATTATTAAAAAATATTCAAATACCTTTTTTTTTGATAGGTGTGTTGGGATAGGAAAATTTCAAAAAATTTCTATACTTTGATCCACCCCCTGTCCAACCAAATCAGAACATTATACCCCCAAAATCATAATAATAGTCGATAAATTCCACAAACATAACATGATTTGTATGATAAGATCCCTACCATAACTATTTGGGAAAAAACCTTCAAGTCTTTGATTTCGGCAAGACCTCAGTTTTTCATATCGACCCATGTTCCATTTGAAGCAAATTAGATGTGTATCAGCATTAGGAGTAAGGTCAGAATAAGAATTTCAAGAATCCTCGATAAAAGAAGTTATGCCGATGACCCCTTATCGGAAGGAGAATCCCTAGTCACATCGAATTGATCAAATACAAGGACCATCGGGATGAGAAAGCATTGTCAAAAAATACTCCGAACATTCCCCCGACAGCATAGATCATACTGATGGGGAAATTCGACAAGAGTCCTGCTGAACAACTCAGGGAACAGATGGAACTATCGACTCATCGGGAAGAAATGCACATTGGAACAAGAAATTAATGTTTCTCTGACCTTATGATGTCTCAACGACCATAAAGCATTTTCGGCCAAAGTCATACCGATATATGTGAAGGATATAACTCATCGGCAAAAGGAAACAAATCGGAGTAGGATTTATAGGTCCTGCCGAGTCTATAGTCACAACATATGACTGTGATCATTCCAATAAAGAAAGAATAGAAAGGAAGGCATTGGGGAAACAACAAGGATCGAATAAATCAAATAAGGTCATCCCGATAGCATATGTTGTTCCGATGAAGACAATAACCACACACATCGATGAGACTCTTTCCAACATGTCATATGTGTCAGAAAGACAAGTGATATCGGTATCGATTTCTTGGGTCTTACCGATTTCACTAACCTGCCCTATGAAGAGAAATCGATAAACATTTCGGGAAGACTCACACCAATATAAATAATTAATATCGGAGAGATTTGAAATATCAGAGTAGGATGTTGTTCTCACAACGATAGTGTAAGTTAAGCTGACAACAGCTTCTATGCTCATTTTTATATCGGATAGGCATTAAAACGTCTCACCGATATAAACATATATATGCTTTCATGAAAAGTGACATCGAGGAGATAAAACAAAGGGTCACATCGATTGAGTCATCTGCAAATATTCGCGCCATAAGAAGCATTTAGATCGCACTGACATTACAAAAGTCCTGCCGATGAAGGACGTTATGATGATGTGACATTTCAAAACGATTATGGACATTAATGCAATGGAAGTATTAATTACAGGCCGAGAAGAAATCCCCTGAGAGGTCATTCTAAATCATTGCAATTGTGTTCGAAAGAATTGTCTGAGAAGAGAACACAAGCAAGAATTTGGAGGAGAAAACAAAGGAATTTGGTGATCATCTGAAGCAACAGGTATACACATAAAACCTCTGTGTGGTCACTTACAATTTGTATTTGCTATTTAGAATTAAAACAAATGGAGACACCAATAAAGGGCAAGGGTAGAAAACAACAGGGTGAAACCAATAAACCTAAGAAACAAAGAACTGATAAAGGTCCTGATGAAAAGGTGAAAGAGAGAAAACTAAATCAAGATTTGATAGATCAATTGCCTGGGTCTACCCGTAAAGCCCGAAGGTCTGCACAACTCAGGGTGGAGGTGGAGAAATTAGAAGACAAATGCAAATACTTGGGAAATGTATGGACTCCAATCAGAGGCTATGAATTGTTTAAATTCCATTATGATAGAAGATTTAGAAATGTCCCAGTGTCTAATCCGTGGCATTTGAATTTGGGCAAATTGGTCGTCCTGGATGTGTTTGTGAATGTGGAACTCCTAAAACTCTTGGCTAAATATTACAATCCCATCCTTAAAGCCATATGCAATCCACAAGGAGAGCCTGCTATACACTTATCCAAAAATGCCATTTGTAAAGTATTTGATTTGGATGAATTATGTACACTTCCCATAGTATATGAGGATTTAGACAAAGAATACAGGAGGATGGACACCACATACAATGGATGGAGATTACTTCTCCACAGGCCTAGGGTAGAGGGAAAAACAATACCTTTTGATGACAATGATGGACCTCCATTTTATGTGTCCTTGTTTGAACCTTATATGAAATACACATATTATTCCATTGGCCAAGTCCTAGGGTCAGAAGTTCCTAATTTCATGACAATTCCATTAATGGTGATAGCAACAGATATCTAATGTCATAATGCTAGGCAATTTGACTATGCTGCTTATATTTTTAGAAAGATTGATTCTAGCTTAATTGCAATTAAAAATAATGCCCCAACAGTTTCTTTTGAGCATTATTCACTCCTCATGCACATGGTATTATACTATGGCCAGGAAATGGGAATATGGTCAAATGAACTTAGAATTGCTCAAGTAGACAAAAGGGGACAAAAGTTGAGTATGTAGATGTGGACAAGGGTATGGGATAGTAGGTTTGCCCACTCCAGTTACATTCATTTTGAAGAATATTTTGTAAAAGTGTTGTATAGATACTTTAATCATCCTTGTGAATATTCATTGTCAGATGACATAAAAAGGTTTCTCAGACCAAAAGACTTTGGTGGTCCCCCAATTGTCACCCACAATTGGGGAGATTGGTATTGCTTTGAGGACTCAACTATGGTCAGAATTTATGGTTTTGAAGATACCCCATTTATATTGCCGAAGACAGTTCCTGATAGGATTGCTTACTTAGAGATAGTCAGGCAGATGAACTATTCTAATGTGATGAACTTAAGTCCCTATGACAAACAATCCTTCATGCCTAGTACTCTGTGCTTTGGAGATTTTACTGTGGTGTCTAAGGAAGGTTATGGTCTCATCAGAGATAAATTAATGCATTACACCATGAGGTGTGCCGAGGCAAGAAAAGGATTTTATCCCGAGGGTTTCATTGATTTTACTAGAAGAAAACAAAATCTCAGTGGATACACACATATTCCATATCCACATGATGATATTATTAGGAACATGGAAGAAGCCGAAGTTGAATTGGTAATTGAAAAATATAATAGAGAATTAGATGAGAAAAGAAAACAACTTTCAGAGATAGAGTTGTTGTCTTCTGGTGATGAGGAATCCGCAGGTGAAGAGGAGCTCCATAAACAGACAAATAGAATCTCTAGATGAAAAATGGAATGTTATCAACTTCCTAATAGAGAGCAGGATGAAGATGGGCTTGGTGATGAGGATCCCAGACAGTTAGCATATGATTCTTTCATTGCAGATGATCAGTTTATTCATTCTTAGGAATTTAAATCATTTTTGTATAAATGCAAAGGAAAAGAACTCAAAGAATCAGTTGAAGATGTCACAGCTAATAATGCAAGACAATTGATGGATGTGTTAAAGACAACAGTAGACAATGAGTTGAGGGCTATGACTCAACAGAGGCAGACAATTGCTTAGAGAAGCGGGTGTCATGATGTTTCCTGGACTTGACATAAATTCTGCCTTGGTATTTGTTAGTTTCTTGCACAATACGGATGATAAATACAAACTCACTCCTGAAGGTGTAACATAAATATACATGGGTACCAAGTATAACAATGATGAAAACTCACTCATGATATGGGCGTTATACCCTCCTCATAAGAAGACTGCCATTATAGATACTGAAAAAACCTTTGGGCATGTTATGACTTTGAAAGCAGGGGAAATTGATCCTTTGATTACTGTAGATAGTGGTATAAATGTTGCAAGACTAAATAAAGCACAGGCTCAAATGTTGATCAAGGAGTGAGATGCATATAAACTGAGTTGTGAAAGATTGACAAAGGAAAATGATTTCCTAAAAGATACTGTCAAGAATGCCTTTGGAGGATCAATTAAAAGATTAACCCAAGGAGAAAGTTCACAAAGTGCCCAGTCACCATCTATCGATCAAATAGCCCAGGTTCAAATTGACACACTTGCAACAGTACTACAGAATAGGCATATCAATATGATGCATTGGATGAATAAATTCTAGGATGTCTACTCTGAAAATCATAAGGTTATCCAAGAACATGAGAGGTTAGATAACAGGCTCCAAGAGAAACTCCACGAGATATAGAATAGGGATACTTCTGACAATATAGGTATCTCCAGTGCCCAAGATTTGATCGAACAACATAAGAAATATCATGACCAGCTTCAAAATGATGCCAAGGAATGTGTTGACCTATGTTGTTCAGAAATGATAAGGAGTTGAAGAGCAAAGATGAATGGATTAAAGAATGCCAGGTGATATTACAGGAGGCTTTAGAAGCTCTCAAAGATAAAGACTCGGCATCTGGGGAGGCCTGCAAGCATTTGGAAAAGATGGTGACGATAGATGTGATTACAAGAAATGCTATAGAATTTGATGATACACATCAGAGCCAAGAGTACCTGGATCATGTTGCTCAGATATACCTGTGGCTTAGCAGAGCTTAGGGTCATTATCTTTGTTTATTGTTATGTTAATCCTTTTAATTCTCAAAAGACATTTTGAAGAGTTATGTCTCTTCACAAATATTTCTATATAAGTTGGACATATGATGATCAATCAGGATCAGTTGTAGGAGATAATAGAAGAAGTCCATAATATTTCAAAAGACCATGTTGCAAATATTATATTGAAGAAGTTAATAGGAGATCTTTGATTATGTGGCTCTATATTGGCATCAATTGTTTGTTGAAATTATTCAGTTATTTGGTTGTCTCCAGTTTAGTATTTCTTTATTATTCAAATTGATATATCAAGTATATATTTAGTTTGTCAATGCACATTTGCTGTACTTGTGTGATTTGATTAATTGGTTTCCTTAAAGAGAATTAAAAATCCTTCTGGTCAGTCATAGTAATCTGGAATTATTGATTTGGATCACTAAGAAGAACCACATAATTAGGATTGACATTATGTCTCCAAGTTGATATTATCTGCTATTCTTGCATAGTTCATTCAATTGGTTCTTTCAAGAAAGGATTAAAATTCCTTTTGGTGAATAACAAGAAACCTGATTGTGTCAGTTGGATATTAAGAAGAGTCTGTCAATCATTCCCCTGCACGTTTATACAAGTTATAAACCAAAGTATTGTGCCAAATAGTTAGAGTTATTGCCCAATATAAGTCACTGGTCTTAGATTTTCACTTAACTCTATTTACCCAACAAGGCATTGGTCTTACTCATTTCAATAGTTAAATTCATTTATTAGTTCTTACCTTGATATTGCATATAGAATTTATACCAAATCATCTTTCAGCTATTAGAAATAGAACTAGTTAGCAAGCTTTCATCTATTCCACACCATTTGCCACTGTGGGTAGATCCATTAACTTAGTCACAACACATACACTCATTTAATCTACCTTAACTTTCAAGGCCTACCCCCCTAGGTGTAGCAGTGCCTAAAGTGCAGGGAGTCATTTACCCTATATGTTAACTCCGTCGCGTTAGTTCAAAAATGTTGCCAATCTGATCATAGAGTCTGGCATCCTCTTGGGATTGGCAACCTGCATTTTTGAGACCTAACAAGGTGAAGGCTTTTGACCGGAGCTATGAACTAGTGAGGCCACAACACGGGGGACCTCATCCCCTAACATTATCAGGTGTGAGGTCACAACACGGGGGACCTCATCCCCTAACATTAACCCCTGACATGAATGCCTACATCAAGGGGGTTCAAATACTATCAACATAACATCAAATATTAATAATATAGAAAATTCAAAGTTATAAATATTTATTAAAATTCAATACCTACTTAAAAATAAATAACAATAACAATAATAATAAAAGAAGTTATTAACTACCTGGATGCCAAGTAAGAAATAATCAAAAACAAACCAATTCAAGGCCAAGAATCACACAGACCATTTTTTATTGCCCTAAAAAGATGTGCCCGTTACGGGGCAAGGAATCACCCCGCCCTTCTTCATTCATTGCCTTGCAAAGACATCATTGCCCTTATTTAATCCCCAGATTCTGTTTTTGCAGAGGATCTAAATTACTATTATATGGTGGATTCACATGATCGTTCCAGGTCGATAAATTGCATAAAACAGAGATGTTTCAAATGCACTTCATTTCTACGCATGGTTAGAAGGGGGAGAGCTCTTTTTGCAGGGAATTGATCACTTCACAGCAATGATCATGTCGTTTAGATGAATCCAAGTAAGTACTAAAGTCTTTCTTACATACCATCCTTGGATTTTTAAACCAAATTTTATATATAGGGCCTTTGAAGTCTTTGCTTGGGATTTAGATCAGACTTGCATGATCCATAAACTGATAGCATTGAAGAGTGAAAATGGGTATTAAGTAATTCCAATAAAAATATAGTAAATGGATTAAAGATTTGAGGAGTGAAAGTGGTTCTAATCAGTTTCAAAAGAAAGTATAGCAGATGGATTAAAGCTTTGAGGAATGAAAGTGGGTATAAGTAATTTCAAAAAAAAAGTGTATCAGATGGATTCAAGTTTGGAGGAATGAAAGTGGTTCTAAGTTGTTCCAGTGGAAAGTATATTAGACGGATTAAAGCTTTGAAGAATAAAAATGGGTATAAGTAATTTCAATAGAAAATGTGTCAGATGGATTAAAGGTTAGAGGAATGAATGAAACTGGGTATAAGTAATTTCAACAACAAAAATTATTACATGGATTAAAGCTTTGAGAAATGAAAGTGGGTCTTAGTAATTTCAAAAGCAAACACATGAGATGGTTTGATGGAGGGACTTAGACAGTTAACAAGACTCAGAACTCTTAAACAGTTAACAAGACTCAGAACTTTCAGAAGGGTGCTAAGAGCTAGACCCATAACTCTACTCCTCTCATTGTTTGCGACTGTGTTTTTCCTGTTTTTGCTTCAATGGGTGTACTCAATCCCACCTCCCAAGTTTGGTCCACAGACACATAAAAAATGCCGAGACGGAAAGGAAGGATATGTTTTGAGAAAGAGGGCTGTTTGCACGGACACTTGTGGGGTCTTGTGCTTTCCTCGTGTTAGAGGAATCTGTTTTGGGAATTCTCAGGTTACACTCTGTGATGATGTTGAATCACAAACGTATTCAGGATTGCCTAATGAGATGAGGTTTGATATGGAGGATCATAGGAAAAAAGTTCCTGTGAGAAATGGATTTTGCCCTGGGTGGGACCCTGATCGAAAGAAGCCAGATGGAAATGCAAGGCATGCCAGATGGATTCATGGATTGCATATGGTAGCAGATCTCACCTTGATGCCGTATGGCAAAGCTGGACCAAACCCACATCATGAGTCCGAGAAGGTCATCCCTGCCATTCTCATGTCTCAGCTTTATGGCCTAAAAAATGCTACTTTTTATTGGTTTGCAAACCCACGTGATCCAACTTCCATCAGTGTGTGGTCCAAGGGCCTTCTAAAGGTCTTTGCATCTCAGATGAAGGTTGAATATCTTCGTCCTGTGATGTTTGATGAATCGCCAATTTGCTTTGAGGATGCTATAATCTTTGCTTCAATGACAAATGCTGCCTACATCCCTAATCAAGATGCTCATGATTGGTTGAGACAGAAAGTGTTGACACATTGCAAGATTCCTACTGTGAGTGCTAGAAGGCCTCTGTCTGATGCTGTTGCTATCCACCGGCCTAATTCTTCAAGAAACATAGTCAATTTTAAAGATATGCAGACCATGCTTGAGAGGGAATTGCATATATCGGTAAAGGTAGCTGAAACTGGTCCAAGAGAGTTTTGTCAACAAGTCAGGCTGGTTGCAGAGGCAGACTTTCTTCTAACTCCTCATGGGTCCCAAAATGTTGCAGTTTTGTTCTCCCGACCTAATGCTGTAATATTAGAGGTGTTCCCTCTCCTCTATTATGTTGATTGGCTTGGAAATTTGTTACGCACCGGAAGAATGGATCACTATGAGTTATATGGAACTTGGACAACTGACAGATTGGGCATGCCTTTTCGGATGCGTCTATATGCACTTCTTGTAGGCTGGAAGAAATGTTTTTATGTTAGACAGTGCATGAATTATGGTAAAACACAAAAGATTTTTGTAGATTTAGACCAATTACAAGATATTTTACACACCCTTACATCTAGCTGTCGTGTGGTTGTCCATGGTTCAAGATGTCTCACGTCATTAGTTTCAAACAGAACAATTTTTGCTTCTTGAGTCTAGAGCATTAAATTCTTTTCATGGATTTGATTTTATCATTTTATTTTTTTCAGAGTATTATGTCTCTGACAAGTCTCACATATATGATGGTGCATGATGAACTGTTTAATGGGCAAGAACTTCAGTTATGGTGGGTCAATCATTATCCTGGGGAGAGATTGAAATAAATGGCATTATGATAAGAATTAGTAGTTGTCTTTCACAACCAACCATCTGCTGTTTGCTTGCATGAATATACTGGAAGGTTATTTGATCAAGTCCTCAAGGACTAGAAGCTTAATCCTTACTTCAACAGTCTAGTATATGGCATAAGTGCAAAGATTGTGAAGGTTGGAAAAGGATGAGGAAAGAAATGATTTTATGGTGACGCGTGGGGAGTTCACAATGCAAGGCAAATTAACTTGAATTACTTCAACTCCAGAAATGCATCTCTCTCTGTATGTGCGTCTATAGTGCCTTGATTGCATTCTCATTTTTTTTCTACTTAACCTGACAAAGTCAGGGCTCTGTTTACCATTGAATACTGTCTTTTTACATATGGGGTTTTCTTCTTGAACAGAAGCCTTGTTCCATTGTTAGTTTAATGAATGAGTTGCAAAGATTTATCTCTAATTATTTTCATCAAGAAGTTTTGTTTTAATAGGTGAAAATTCATTAACAAGTTTTGTGCTTTGATAGCATTCCCATTTTTTTTCTACTTAACCTTGTAAAGTAGGGGCTCTGTTTAGCATTGAATACCATATCTTTACATATGGTTGTTTCTTCTTAAACAGAAGCCTTGTTCCATTGCTAGTTTAATGAATGAGTTTCAAAGATTTATCTCTAATTATTTTCATCATCAAGTTTTGTTTTAGTAGGTAAAAATTCATTAACAACTGGTGTTATTTAACATGCAGTGAGATTGTATGATGATAAGAAGTTGGATGCAGATTTGTAAGATGTGGATGAAGTTGTGGTTTGACATATAGACATCAGATATTTGAAAACATTGAAGGTCCGGTATGCAACACTTGTTGGAATGAATTTGATAACAAGGTACATGTTTAATCTGTTGAGGTTGTGTGTGTCTGGTAATCCCTTATACAGCAAGGCTAAATGATGTCAAGGAGTTTGATGCAGATTTGTAAAATGTGGATAAAGTTTTGGATTGACATGTAGACACTAAATATTTTAAAAAATTCAAGGTTGCATATGAAACTCTTGTAAGAATGAGTTTTGATAACAAATGTACCAAATTAATCTTTGAGGTTATGCATGTCGGATAATCTTTTCTGGTATTGAGTGGTGAATTCCCCACTGAAATCCAGCTGTATTAGCTGCAAGCATATTTGGTGCGTAAAACATAATCTTCCTGTTGACCCTAAAAAGATATGGCTGACTTTTTAGTTGCAAAATAAGAATTCCAAATAGTGATTTAATTGCACAATTTCAGAGAACCTGACAGGTGTTTGTAAGAGCAATGTACTCATATGAAAAAGGGTATAATATTCTGAGGTAGACTGCAATGAAAAGTATGGGACTGAATACACCATGGATTAGGACTCTGCATTTTGAAAGCAGAGATGGAAGTATGACTTATCATTTGAAAATATGACCTCGTTGGTCAAGTCATCAAAGCATATAAGGAACCAAGGAGCCATGTATCAGCTGTAATGTCTTGGGCTATGTTTCACTTGGTCTGTGCGGTATATGGTGTACACATTATGTACGGTGTAATGCCAATTTCAATTACAAAAGAACAGTAATTTGTTCGACCTTTATATGCTGCCTTACTTGTTTATATCCATACTTCTTTACATTTCTTTTGTCATGCAACAATTGCTTGGCAGATTGTAGCTCAGGTGATGTTTCAGTAATCGACATTTTATATGTATCATAGGAGCATTACATTTACATGGCATTGACACGGAAAACTGAAAGTGTAAATGGAATTCAATTACGCTGGTTTAAAACAGAAAAAACACAGGATAAAAAGGGTAAAGTGAACCCTAAAAAACAGCAGTGTTTTTTGAAAAAATGTCAAAAAAATGCAGGTTATTAAGTAACCCACATTTTTTCCCAAAAAACCTGGGGATGCTGGTTTGACCCAGCACAGCCAAGGAGCCAGGTGCCGATTAAATGCAGTTGGTTGTGTTTTATTCCCGTTTAATGCTTCTATGATCTGTATAGTGTTTCTCATTATTAAAACATTCCAGTGAAGTGGAATTGAGGATGAGCCTTTGAATTAGATCTCAACAAGATAAAAGAAGACAATATGTTTTGTAGTGATGCTGAGATAGAACTATGGTTGAACGTTTAGTACTTATACAGTTTCTTGGAACATCCTGTTCTTGGTTCTTTTCCAAATCTGCTGTATATCAAGCAAGAATTTTATACAGTGCCTATTCCCCTCTATCTAACATTAGAAATTCAAGAGTTTAAGAATTTATCCTGCATCCACCTCTAAAGCTTGTTGAGCTTGAAGAAGAGTACTACAGCATCGTCAAATTTCAGGATCATTATGAAATTGCTTCAAAAATGTAGTTGGAGGAGATAATTTGGCTTCTGAGAGGGTATAAATAGCTTCGAATAGGTTGGTACTTCCACAGGCTGTCCCCGACATGTCATGGATGTCTAGGGGCATTCCCTATGTATTCCCAGTGCTAGATCCCAGTGTTCAATGCTTTCTAGCATCCAAAAGGCACTAGCTGTTAGCTACTTGCATGGAATCTTATAACTCAGTATTTACCTAATGAATCAATATTGAAGGATGAAATGCAAAAACATAAGGCTCTGAAGAATGTCAGGCAGAACTGAATCGTAATGTTGAAAATAGTGACTTCAAGTAAATCTATTTTAGTCCCATTAATTCCATGAAGAATTAATCCAACTAATCTTCAGATATGTCTGGATCTTCTTTGCTTAATTTTTGTGTCTTGAATAGAGTCTGTAATGTAATTAGAGGGAGAATCTTATTTTTCGTGTGTTAAGAATGGTGAGCGAAATTGTGGATAGGAATTTGAACAATATGAGGCTTAAACTCCCTTTTTCATGCCCATCAAATCATTTTGATAGGAGCATCTTAGAGTTCACATGAGCAGCTCGGCAGAAGCCATTTTGCAAAATTGCAGCCGAGCATACATATTTTACAGCAGCAACCACTTGTTCCAAGCAGTCAAAAAAGATAAATTTCGGAGCTTAGCAATCTTCTAGCTGAATGACTCGGTATCAATTCTAAGCCTAGGGAGTGGTAAATTTCTTACTTTCTTTTGTTCTCTTTGAAAGTAGTCTTTTGGAACAGTCTCTAACACTCAAAAAAACTTATAAACCCTACCCCACCCATGAAAAAAATTAATCAATCAAGTAGTAATGGTAGCAAAAATCAAGGAGGGTGTGGAGTAGAAAATGGGACAACTGGAACCGATTGCCCGTTAATCATTTTGGCTGAGTTTGCAAAGCTCCTATTAGCCCCCAAACCCCCTGCTTCAGCATGCCACCCAAAATAAGCAGAACAAACCTGACTTGGGTGGTGTCAAAGGAAAAATAAGCAGAACAAACCCGACTTGGGTGGTGTCAAAGGAAAAATAAGCAGAACAAACCTGACTTGGGTGGGTGGTGTCAATGGACATGTAATAACTGTTACAAAAATTTGAAGGGGAGTTGTATTTGGGTGAGACGGCATCACCCCATTTGTTATCATCTGTTTCTACGACTTGTTTTATACTGTGCATTAAAATCTTACTTGTCTTGTTCTTTTTGAACAGTGGTCTTTGGAGCAGTCTCTAATACTCAAAAACTTAAAAACCCAATTCACCCATTAAAATAATTAATCAATCCAGTAGTAATGGTGGTAAAAATCAAGGAGGGCGTGGAGTAGAAAATGGGCAACTGGAACCAATTGCCCATTAATAGTTTGGCAGAGTTTGCAAAGGTCCCCATAAGCCACAAAACCTCTGCTTCACTATGCCAGCCACAATAAGCAGGACACACTTGGGTGAGACAACACCACCTCATTTGTTATCATATGTTTCTATTTACCGGTTTTACATTCGTCCTTCTCTGCGCATTAAAATCTTGTTATACAAACCAAATAGCACTTTGCTAGAGCATATTCATAGAATCTCCTTTGGGTAAATGTCTGCGGAGGATAGCGATGTGTTGGATATAGATGTTAAATGGTGCCTTTTCTAAAGCGAGTAGAACATAATAGAATGTTTTTATTTGCAAGGAGATCTTGTTAAAATTCAGCATATGTTGTCTAGATTCTGTACTATAGGGTTTGACATAAATTGTCTAACTTAAACTTTGATTAAACCTTAATTCTAAGTGCTATAACCTGCAAATCAAACTTCTGAAAATATAAGAAATTTTTTTAAAAAAAATCTCAAAAAATATAATACTCATTCAAACCTATTGTTCCTCATATATTGGATCCATCACGTTGTCATCATTTGAAATATCTTTTAGTGCCTTTATTGTTTGGAAGCTTTGATTTGGAAAGCTATTAGCCTTGAGAAATCTCTCATTCAAACCTCATGTTCATCATCATGGTTTGCCCAAAAATCTTCAAGGCTTGGCTTGTGCGGAGGAAGATCCTAGTAATCCCTCCAAGTGCCCTCTAGGATCAAATAATAAGCTTGATTCAAATTATAAACTTTAGGCAATTAGGCTCCAATCATACATCATTTACTATGACAAAACAATTAAAATTTAAAAGTAATAAAATATTTTTTGGGTGATTTAACTAGCACTAAACTATTTTTTTGTAAAAATGTGGTGATTTAGTTCCCTTTATAGCTTGTCCTATTGACCAAAAATAGAGGCCCCAATTGAACTATTTGCCATTTGGAAAAAAATTGCCATTAAAAAAATTTATGGATCGAGCACTATTAAAGAGACTACAACAAGGAGAAAAAGAAGAAAACAAATGATTCTAATGAGTCTGAAAAATCTTCTCTATATGATGTAACAAATTCCTTTTTCATGGCCTTGGCAACACATGCATTTGAGGGTGCATGGTTGATAGACTCTGAGACTTCCTTTCACATGACCTCCCCATTGGGGGAGGTTTTTAAAGGATAAAGAATATAATGGTCGGAAGGTGTATCTCAATGACAACTCTCATCTAAGCATGGTTGGTCATCGTAGAGTCTTAATTCAATTCCTTGACGGAAGAGTGAAGGGGATTAATGGAGTTCTTCACATCCTAAGTTTGGAATAAAACCTCTTATCAATGAGTAAACTTGTGCAGTAGTCTTCAATAGTGGAAGGTACAAGTTCAAGAAGCTATGGTGCTCGATAAGGGTGTCTGTGTTTGCACTTTATTTTATCATCATGTAAGCATTGTACATTGTAATAGTTCTTTAATTTATGAGATGAATTTAGATATGTAGAAACTTCACCTTTGTTATTGGAACTGGCAGCAAAGAGGAGTGTTGCATCTACTTTTGATGATTGTTCTTTTTGGGTACCTAAGCATGCTCTTGCTTTAAAGAGAAAGTTGCCCATGGAGAAGACTATAATGCATGGCACCAACAGATGGCTCATATAGGTGAGAAGGATATACAAAACTTGAAAAACAAAAAACTTGTTGAGGGGTTAACTAATTATACATTTTGAATTTGATTTCTATGAACATTTCATATATGAAAAATAGAACCATGTTTAATTTTATTCCAATTCTCATAAATCTTCTAGGTTGTTGGACTTGATTCATTTTAATCTATTTGGTCTTGTTAATGTTCCTTTGATTTCTAAATCTATGTATTATGTATTATTCATTGATGATTATTCTAAAAAGACATGTACATATATTTCCTAAGAAGTAAATTCAAAGTCATTAATTAGGTTAGGGAGTGTAAGGCTCTCATGAAAAATCAGGTAGAAAGATTAAGGTGTTGAGGACTAATAATAGTGGTGATTTTTGTTCTATAGAGTTTGATAGATTTTTTAAAGAGAATAGGGTTGAGAGACATAAAACAACTCCATACACCCCTCAACAGAATGGAGTTGCAAAGAGAAAAAACAAGATGTTGGTGTAATGTCCCCAACTAGATAGAATATTTGATATCTTGACAATAACCTAGTATTCATGCATGAATTGTAGCACTTTTTGATCATCGAGATCCCTTAATGGGTAGGGTGAGAGCATACAGTGACTAGAATATAATGAATATTAAAATAAGCATGCTTTTTGGCAGCAAGCTGCACAACTAATAGTGTGCATGGAATGACAAATGTTAGAATGAATCTCATGGAGCATGTGCCTTCCAAATTTCACCAAAAATATTTATATCAATTTGGTAGAGAACCACTCAGACTCTATGATTAAACACTAAATATCTTTTAAGATCAAAAAATAAGACCAAGATTATTGTTAGGAAATATAAGCCCCTTCAATATGTTGGTACAACAATATTAATTAACCACAACAAATTTCCCATGTTGAAATAATGTTATTTATCACACCCCAACACCAATGATGATAAACAATATAGTGTAGCTGATAGTAATAAACCCTACTTCACTTATAAATATTGATGAAGAACACAATAACAACAATCCTTCATACTCACAAGGATTTGAATGATACTAAATTAGGGTTGAATGCTACTTATAGAGCCAAATAAAGCTGCAACAATATGTACGGTGCTAAATACTTGTACAATGAGTTCAAAGACTTTGGAGATAGTGTTTTAAAGGGTACAATTGAATAGTAATGTATTGTAGATCCCCTTTGGTGCTACAGTAGAAATAAAGTGTTAATAGCATGTCTTGGCGAACATATGTGATGCCCTCCAACATGCTACAGATCTACTTTGACTACTATGACCAAATGGATTTGGTATGTTAAATCTGGAAGTCGCTACAGTCTACCCAAGGTATGCTAGAAACCTTCCTATACACTATGTGCTTCCAAAGATTATGATACAACAGTTGGTATATTTGTAATTTCCCTTAATACAATTGTACAACACATTCAGTGGAGCTATAAATGATTTGAAACACCCAAAATGGGTGGTGGTTGGATGTAGGAATTTATGGTAGTCTGAATATGGTACAACAACCTCAAATAATATCTCTGTGTGGATTAATATTTGCACAACAATCCTCCACAAATGGTATGATAGGCTCACAAGCACAAATTTGGCAATATAACAACAAAGAAATACAACTTTCAATACCACACCCAAAATCTAGAAATCTACAAGATTTATGCAACTACAGTGGCACTGTAGCAACAATACAAGAGTACTGTAGCAGCAGTACTATAGAAAACTAAAAATCTACAAAAATTCCTTGTTAACTAATTAAAACTAGATTAAACAGCAAGCTTTACTCATAATGTTAATCCCTGGATGCAATTACTCCAAGTGAATTAGAGGGTTTTCATCCTCCAACCCAATAAGGAAATCTAGAGGGTTTTCATCCTCCATATCCCAACACCAAGAGGATTTTCATCCTCGGGCAGAAAAGATGAACACAAAGATTGATCTTTGAGAAAGAGGTTTGATAACAAAGACACTGGATGCTTTCTTCTCAGCTTAGCTCTTTCTTTTGTAATCATCTTTTCTAATTTTTAATTCCTTTTTTTGTCTCCCTCTAATATTACACTAGGCTTCCTTTTACAAACGCTCTTTAACATTACATTGGGCCCTTCTTTTAATAATAATAGATAAGTTGCCCTTTTTACAATGTTATAAAATAAAGTTGCTAGGACAACTTAAGTTATTATTATTATTTATTTTTTATCTCAAAAGGGGACATGACAGTTGGTGGAGAGGGATAGGAGTATGGTTAGTGGAGCTAGCTTGGAGTTGAAGTTATGGGCAAAAGTGGTTGCTACTACATGTCCCTTGATTAACAAGTCTCCTACATCAATGCTTGTTGCTGAGACCCCTATGGAGGTCTAGATAAGCAAAAAGTCATCACTTTAATATCTTCATATTTTTGGTTGTGAGACATATGCTCATGTGCCTAGGGAGAAGTGGTCAAAGTTGGGTAACAAGGTAGTGAAGTGTATCTTCATCAGCTATGGTGTCGGTGTAAGAGAGTATCTTGTCATGAAGGATGTATAAGAGCATCTATGACAATGTAAGTGGTGTAAGAGAATAGATGATGTGCATAAGAACATTTAAGAGGGGGTTACGTTGTTAACTTGACCAAGTTTTTGAATAAGATTAGCTGGGAAAAGGGTCCCAGTCCCATACAAGAGAAGAACTAACAACCACAAATACAACAAAATGCCCGCAAATCCTCACCTGGGTCAGGGAAACAAGGGCCTAATCCCTTTACAAGCAAGCCCCCAGGGTAAACAAACAGGCCCAAACTTATGATTCATGTTATGACGTGTCATAAGACATCTTTGAATAGAGATAATAGAGTGCCTAATTTGGGAGTTATATATGACAGGTTATGACATGGCATGACGTGTAAAATCATATTCTATTTTTAGCCTCGAAGACCAAGACCAAGGATAGCATTGGAATTTGGGCCCATGATTTGGGCACTATTTTAGGTTGTAGTTTTGGCACATGGTATGTGGTTTACCACTCATGGTTTCATAGTTTGACTTCTCTATTTATTGGATGCTAGAGATGGAGGTTTCATAGTGAGTTTGCAAGTACCATTATGCTAGCAAAATTACTCCAGATCTAATGTTGGTGATTACTCTTGTAAAGGCATGTGCTTGGATATTGTATTGTAACATTTGTTGATGATTATTTTAGATCTAATAGATTAGTGTAGAAAGTGTTTCTACACCTTTGCTTCCTATCATGAAGACATGCCAAGAAAACATGTAATTATCTAATATGCAATGATGTAATATCTACTAATGTAATGTTGATGCAAGCTCTATGGTAATTAATTATGATGATGTAATCCAAGACTCTTTGATATGAGATTTTGATGCTATCCATTGAGTACTAATGACCTAGGATTGTCCTTAAAAAATGCAAGATCCTATATTGTCAACTTGAGGTGTTATGGAATGCAATCCAACAAGTAATAGTCAATTTATGAAAGGGTCAGCCTTAGGAGTGTGAAAATTGGTGTTTGAATTAGGGGGTTAAAGTCACGACATGGATTTGTCAATCCAACAAGTAATAGTCAATTTATGAAAAGGGTCAGCCTTAGGAGTGTGAAAATTGGTGTTTGAATTAGGGGATTAAAGTCACGACATGGATTTGTCTCAAGGAAAATACCACATCAGTAGTCTAGTTTAGGGAAAAGGAAATTTATTGAAAGAAGGATCAATGCAGACCATTAAAAGTCAGGAATGGTTGATTGATTAACAAGTTCAAGGCTAGGATCAACTTAAACACGAAACAAAATACAAATTGAACATTACAACTCTATTTACAATAGTACTAAAAAATATAAAATGAAAGAATAAAAAAGAATATATACTTTATCCCTTACAATTTTATTTAAATTATTTTGTTAACTTGTTATTTAGAAAAAAATCTCCTTAAGCTCTTAAGCTCTTTAATTTTATTTGTCTAATTCTCTCTATATATACTTTAACCACCTAGTATTTATGTTTATTAGTTTTATTTGCTTCTAATATTATGGAAGTTCTTTTGATGGAATAATATTATTGAAAGAATTAGTTGAGGTCAAAGTTATAAGGAATTAGTTAAAGCCAAAGTTATAAGGAATTGTGATTGGAGGTTCAAAATACAAGGCAACATAAAAAAAAATCAAAATAAATTAGGACAAGTTTTTAAAAAGTTATTAAAATGTCATATTGTCTATCTAGCATTCTAGATGCACATTTGACCGTATTTATTAATTAATTGAAATTCATAATGTAACATGATTTTGAATTTCAATTAATTAATAAATACAATCAAATGTGCATCCAAAACCTTAAAATGTGAAGGGTCTATTATTAATTAATCCAACCTCTTCTAGGTATTCTTCACTAAATGTGGCATGAAAAATGAGTAATGCTATTTTTAATGTGAACTAAAGTTATATGAATGATCTCCATATGCTATATTAAATTGTTATTAAATATTATCTAGTTTAACATTTATTAATAAAATTAGGATAAATATTTACCACTTTTTAGTGTAGATGAAGTATATAATTGTTACTAAGTATTTAACTACTGAATAAGAGGACGTTTAAATAAAGTGGAAAAATATATAGTTATAAACTACAATTTTATTTTTTATGATTGACAGTGCAAATCCATATTAAAAATATAAGATTATAATACACAATTCCCATAAAATATGTCTTGAATGGAATCACAATCCCAAGAGTCTATACTGAAAATCAAAAGAAAACAGGGGTCACACCAGTAAGCAGCAAGAGCTATATTAATGGGAGGAGGAGGGGGGTCATTATCAGGGGGTTTGGCCATCCTCGTTGTCTTTTTCTTCTTCTAAATCACCGGGAGTTGAAATAGGTGAAATAGCAAGAACTATACTGACGGAGGAGGAGGGAGGTTATTATCAGGGGGTTTGGCCATTCTTATTGTCTTTTTCTTCTTCTAAATCACCAAGAGTTGAAATAGGTGAAATAACAAGACCCAGGAGAATGAGCTTTTGACTATCAGACCAACCAAGAAGGCCACAATCATGCTGAGAAGCTGAAGACTGCCTATATAATAGTTCCCTTCTACTTTTATATATTCTTAATCCAATAAAAAAAATTACAAAATAGAGTTGCTACCGATAGTCTTTCAAATATTTATGGTGCTCCATAAACTTCCTCCATTGAATCACAAATAACTGTCAATATTCATTGCACCTAAAGATACATGAACTTATTGTCAAGGCAAACATCTACCTCTTGAAGTGCTGCAGCGATTGGTTAATTGTTTCTCTTGTGCATGGCATCTATGCTGCTTTAGCTGTGTTTACTCTGCTGCACTACTTGGTCATTCTTGTGCTGTTCCTTGAACAGTGTTTGACTGTGCCCTGTAGTTTTCCTTCTGATAATTAACCATGTAATCTGGCCATATCGTTTTGACTGTTTATTATAACCATTTCTTATATTTTACTTAATCCAATATTTAAAAAAGTGTTGGGTATCTATCCTATGCTTTGTTTGCAAGTGTAAGTCATCCCGAGCTAAATATTTGCTTTCTTGAGGCATTGGTGAATGTGACTGGTGACTGTGACAAACTTGATGAGCACTGTAGTTATGGAATTCAGAATTATTCTAGGAATTTGCATGAACCGGAATATATCGATGTTTTTGTCATCTTCCATCTCCATGAGGATGAACATTTTCATTAATTTCAAATGAAAGAATGACACACAAAATCCAAAAGAAGAATGACAAACTTGAAGTCAATATTCTCACAGTAACTTGAACTGAATAAATTTCATATGAAAAATGACAAACTTCACCTTTAGAAATCAACATCACTCTATGTTGATTTCAGAACATTTTAGATTCTTAGTGTGTTGTTAAATTAACAACAGTATTTACAGAATTCATGCTATAATTTTCCTCAGCTGGAGATCTCTCAAATAGTAGCTATTATTTATTTATGTTGGTAATAATTATAATGTACAAGATTTTCACTTTTAATTTCTTTTTTGGAGTATATAAGTTATTTATATTTTACAATTATGAAATGAATATAATTATAATTTAATAATTTATTACGCCAAGAGGCATTATACAGTGGGAGAAGATGTATGTACATTTTTATGCCCCTGATTAAAGTTGACGTCTTCTAACCTGTCAGTTAAACTATTAAGCCGGTCTTTATGGGTTTCTGTCATGTCACTGCAGTGGTCAGTATTATGCAGTATCCAAATCCTTTGTACCTTGTTCGAATAGGATTTTAAAAAATTACAAGAAAGAATGGATAGAACTAATTTATTCCTTTGGAAAAATTGAAAAGAGTTATGAACAAGGTAACTGGTATCTGCAGAGTGGACAAGTGTTCTTAGCTCCCAACCATTTAGCAAGGCACTCAGAGTGGAATGCATGCCCACAAGGCAAAAGCAACGGCTGCTTTGATTCACCCAGCTGTATGTATGAACTGTGACAGATACAACACCATGCATCTTCCTCACTTAAAGACTTCAGATTTAGCTGAGGAAGATCTAAATTGGCAGAACCATTAGCAAGACATTTTTTTGTTCTCCATCTTTATTATTGCCACTAATCAGCTCTTAGTCTTTATCATTTTGGACAACTTGCATATCCATCCTGGGAGCTTTCTCTAAATAAAAATGCCATGCCAAATCTGTTGTACTGGAATCTACATCTTGCAGTAAACAATACCAATCCAACCGGGGGAAAGTGATTTGCAAGATGGTGTACTTGGCAATATGGAATTTTACATGGAGAGGAAGACTATAAGAAATTTCAGAATTTACAGTATTTTCTACTACCTGGCATTCATTTTCAGTTTCATTTGAATACCGCTGCCCATTAGCCTTCTCAGCAGAATGTTGAAGTGGGTTCCCCTCTTGACTTAATATAATGTGATTGTCATCAAGCAGATTGGTATAACACTGTTGGCCATCACTATGTGATTCAGAATAACTAAGGTTATTGCCTTTACCTTTATCATGACTATGAAGAACACTGGGTCCATTTTCTTTTTCATAATCTGAAAACCATTTGCTGTCTAGCATTATTTGAACAACATTCATTGGGCCAATGGAATGCACACTGTAAATTGTTTTATCTTCACCCACTATGCGAACTTCATAACTTATCTCACTTGGAAATTGTGTTGGGCTGGGAACCCCAGCTCTTATGCAATATTTGATTTTTTTTGCGGCTGCAGGTTGTAAAAATGTTTATGTGTTTCAATGTGACTCACAGAGACAGCCTCCTCACACCCCCATTTACCGCAGGCAGAAATATCTCCGTCACAAAAATCACAGCACAATACTCTACTTAAACTAGACCCATCCATGTTAGATAGAATTTCTGTCTTTCCTCTGTAGAGTGTCCAGCTCTCAATGAAGATTTAGTTTCAAAGCCAAATATTGTTTGAAGTTAAAATTTGTATCAGGAAAATTACAGTAACAGTAAACCTGATTATCTTAAACCTATTAACTAAATGATTTATATAACTACATAGAAAAGGAATTTGAAGTCATTGGAACCACTAGCAGGCCGACAAGTAAGTCACTGGTGATTTGTAAGAAAGCCCAACACTAATCTGGTGGTGATTTGTGAGAAAGCTTCCAACTTGATGTAGGGATGATAATGTGTATATGATCACTCTATTTAAATATCATCCATTCCAATGGTTGAACAGTCAATAACAATTTTACACCTCATTCACAATAAAAAGTGGTAAATATTTGTCCTATTTTTATTGGCTAAAATTGACCATTGACTGTCCAAGTAGATGTATGTACATTTTTCTGCCCTGATTAAAGTTGACGTCTTCTAACCTGTCAGTTAAACTATTAAGCCGGTCTTTATGGGTCTCTGTCATATTTCTACAGTGTGTGGTCAGTATTACGCAATATTCAAATCCTTTGTACCGTATAGGATTTTTAAAAATTACAGTTAATTTACATAGGTAATGCTTTTAAATAACAGGGTTTACCTTAGTGTGAAATTGTGAATTGGTTTTGTTGTTACTTATTGGAATGGATGTAGGTGGAGCTGGTGGAGGGTTCGTCCTACTTCCGCTGCCTTTCAATTTAACGACCTTCATATGGATAGAGGTTTAGTTGGTGGGTTAGGGGAGAGGAGCCAATAGTTGAACGGGGTCCTATTGTTGTTATAGTAGTTGTGGTTATATATACTAATATTAACACAAATTAATACTATATCATGTTAATATTCATTCCAAATACTAATTAAAATATTACCAATTATGTGACTTATAGGACCTTTAATTGAACACTTGAGAACTTGTCATCCTCAAGTAAAAAAACCATAAATACATATATTGTTAAATGTTTTGTAATATGTTTTGTTCTTTATAATACACTATATCTATCTACTATGTGTGTATCAATTTTAAAATAAAGTTACTTGCATTAAATAAGAGTGTGTGACAAAAATATGTATCCATTATATATCACATTTAAAAATAAAATGTATAAGTACTAAATCTCATATGCACAAATATTGCTACAAAGTGGTACAAATAAAGATTTGATTTGTACTTGTGAACAAATCATTTTGAACAAGTTAACCAAATTTTTCATTCCACTGCAGTCAACTAGTGTACAACTACTGGAGTACTTATCAACTACTAGAGCAATTGTCCAGCCTATATTTGATATCCTCTATATTTAAAAATCAGCATTTTATTCTAACTTCTAAATCCAATTTGCTCACAACTACTGCATTTATGTCATTTTTTTGAACTCTCATCTACCATTGTACCTGCAATATTAAAAACACATGTAAGGCTCACCATAAATTTAGAAATTTTAATATAAACAAACAAATAAAATCTTCAAAAATTCAAATTCAAATGAAGTACACACAATCAACCAATCAATATTGAATAAACATAGCTTAATCCATACCAACCAACAACAACCAATAGGATGAAAGTCCATGGATCAAACAAATCTAAAAAGTTAAATATTGAAAATGCTATCTAATCCAATGTAAAAAGAAGTCACTTTCACCGAATTTGTTCAAAATAGTAGTGAATGTTCAGAAGTTGCAAGTCTATTTATCTGCTCTGATCAACATCAAGTCTACTATCTGCTCTTATCAACATCTTCAACAACTTAATCAATCAATATATACAGGTACGTTATCTTTGTCTAAATATTTCTGCATAAGTTTGTTTGAATCCAAATATTTCTACCTATAATAGCTTGCAGTGTTGGGCTTGCATTGGCCCAATATTCTCAAATTGTTTTAGATGTTCCAACACTACCACTTCTGAGTGCATTCTTAGCATCTCAAAATTGTAATTTAAGATTAATTTTGAGCTGAATATGTGTATGGCATGTGTTTCAAATTGTTGTATTTCTATTACAGATTTTGTTTCTTTCTTACATTTCCGATAGATGTTAACTTATGCTGGTTTTGGGTTTGGGGTTTTCCTGCATTATTCAAAAGAAATTTCTCAAATGAAATAACTGTGCATTATAGAATAGGGCAATGAAGATTAGTGCAATGACAAAGATATAAAAGTGATTAAGCCAATCATATGAAGTTATGAACTTTAAAATAGGGTGAATTAGGAAGGGCTTTTCAATTAGATTGCTTTAGCTTTTTAGCTACTTATTTTTGTGGGATGTATTAATATTTAGTCAGGGAATTAAGAGCAGTTGGTAAAGCATTCTCATCATGTTGAGCTATGGTATGAGGTCTCTGTAATTGAAAGAATGCATATTTTATTGTGATGTGAGACACCAATTACAGTACGGAAAACTCATAGGAAACTGTATTTCAATCCTAGTCCATTAACAACCCCTATAGCTCATTTAAATCCATTTTCCATGGAGGCACCTACAGTAACAAAAAAAATCCAAATACATTTCACAAGGGAGCTTGTGTTCATATTCATCTACAGCACATGGAGCTTTTCAATTTTATAAATGTTTTGGACCATTTCAGTTTTATAAATTTTCTCTGTTAAATATATGCAGCCATTAGATGCTTTTTTCAGTTTTATAAATTCTCTGTTAAATATATGCAATTGTTAGATGTTTAAATTTTCTCTGTTAAATATATGAACTGTTAGATGTTTTTTTCAATTTTCTAAATTTTCTCTGTTAAATAAATGTAACTGTTAGATGTTTTATTCTAAATGTCTTTTACTCATCAATGCCATGAATAATTTTTCTGCTAACTTGCAAATTGAGCTGTGGGGAATCGAACATGGGGCCTTTAAAACTCATAAATAACAATCATACCAGTTGCTGTTAACCCAAAAGATCATTCTTTGAAATAGCGACAAGTTCAAACTTTTGACAGGTTTCCTTTCATATATATTTATAAGTCTTATACTCTTTAACAATAAACTAACAAGTTTAGAATAATTACAATAACATGTTTCCTTTCATGTGCTTTTGGTAATAATTGTATATAATATGTGAGCTTCTGGAAAAGACTGTGTGTGCTTTTTTGAATCACACAGTCTTTTCCAGAAGCTCACATATTACATATCATGGAATATTTTATTATGATCTTCATTAAGAAGAGCATGAAAATGATAACATTGCAGGCTTTGCCCAATAAATAGATATATAGGTAAAGTCTGCAATCTTATCACTTTCTTTATTTTCCTAATAATAAATCCAAAAGTTAATATAAATTTCACATACAAAAAAGACTGCTATGATAGTATGAATAAAATACAACATACAACAAGAACCAACTACATATACACTTTATACATAGATAAATCGACATCTGATACAGATTTTAACTTCTTTCAAACCCTTCTGATTTAGTTGTTGAAATAGAAACTGGATTCACTAAGATGAAGCCACATTCCTCTTTGATCTGAAACTTCCCGTGGAACTATCATTTCCATCTAGCTTGCATTTGTAGATGGAGCGGTCCCAAAAGGAGATGGTAACTCCATGGTAAAGTAAACCAATCATAATAACAACATTTGAGTAGAAGAGGTTAAAAGAGTTAGCTTTCTGTTAGAACACACATAGGTTGCACATTTATGCATCTGTTGTAGTTAATTTTTTACTCCCATAGTTTTCTTTTACATATATTGTATTTATTTGTTTTATTCATACATATACATTTCAATTGATTCTTACAGATATATTTAATTTATCTGTCTTACTCATACAATCTAATTTCAGATTGACTGCAAAGTCCTCACATTTCACCATGAAACATTCCAAGAAGAATCAAGTTCAAAGAGTAAGGCCTTTGACCAAGCAAAAAAGAGGGGTGATGCTTCATTGCAATCTTGAAAATGAGGACACTACAGATCGACCAACTGAGATACCAGATTTGGAGGTGACTGGAGTTTCTACTACCTCTAAGAATGTTTCCATTAACAAAATGTGGACACAGTCAGACATGGACAATGCAATCAAAGATGTTGAGGATAATGAGTACTCAATCCGAGCTGCTGCCAAAAAGTGGGGTATTCCTACAACAACCCTTTCATATTGGTTGCAAGGTCTCACAACTACAACAAAGAGAGGGCCACCCACTATATTATCTAATGAAGAAGAACTGGAGATTGTGCAATGGTGTCAAGACATGGCAGAGCTAGGATATGGTCTTGAAATTATACAGTTGAAAACACAAGTTGCTCATATTTGTGAGACTAGGCCAAATCCTTTTAAGAATGGCCTCCCTGAGAAATCATGGTGGATAGGGTTTAAAAGAAGACATCTTGAGTTGGCACTTAGAACTGCAGAAGACATAGATAGAGACAGAGCTACCATGCTTCGACCTTCCATTGTAGCTGCATTTTATGAAAACCTGGGTAAAATTTATAAGGAAAACCAATATGGGCCACACCAAATATGGAATTGTGATGAGACTGGTGTTCAAGCTGGGAGAAACTATGGTATGAGGATAATAGCCAAAAAAGGTGCAAGAAGTGTGCCATATATTATGTCAAAAAGTAGAGAATGGATCACAATATTGTGTTGTGTTAATGCTGTAGGTCAAAACATCCCTGGATTCTACCTTTTCAAAGGTCAAAGGCAATTAAAAAATTACATTGCAGGTTGTGAGCCAGGGGCTTGTATGGCAGCCCAACCCAATGCATGGATGACCAAAGAACTATTCCTCAATTGGTTACATCATTTTGCAAGATCTGTACCTGGTGGAGTTTCACCTACCAAGAGGCATTTGTTCATCTTTGATGGCCATGGTAGCCATGTGGCACTTCCCACAATTCAAGAGGCAAGAATGTTAGGAATTGATTTGCTTACATTGCCAACTCACACAAGTCACAAGCTCCAACCCTTGGATGTAAGTGTGTTTTCTCCTTTCAAAAACTACTTTAAAAGTGAGAGGTCAGAGTGGATGGCAAAGCATCATAAATTAGAAATTAATAGATCTGAGTTAGCCCATCTATGTAGCAAAGCATTCAAAAAGGCCCTCACAGCAGATAACATCAAGGCAGGATTTAAAAGAACTGGTATTTGGCCACTTAACCCAACAGCACTTGCTAATGACATGAATCTAAGTAGAGCATTTGATGTTGGTGATGAAAATGAAGCAATTGCAATTGAAAGTATTCTAAGATTTGCAGGAATTGCTGAGTCTAATATTCAAGAGAGTGCAGAAAGATTTCAAGAAGAAAATGCTACAATTGAGGCACAACTACAACATGATCCTTCTATTGGTGAAGAATTACATCATGATTCTACTACTCAAGCACATGAAGATGCAGTAGGTTTAAGTATTCCTACTCAGGTAAGTATACCAGAATACATAATGGAAGGTGCCAAAAACCTTGGTGTCAACCTTGACTTTGATAATGAAGATGTGGGACTCTCAATGCCATCCCCTCCTCCATCTCTTACAAACAACAGAATAATTCATTACTATGCAACAATTGGAGAGTCTAGTGTAGAAGATGCAACAATTTCACAAGGAGAAAATGACAACATGGTAGAAGAAAATATTACAGATCAATATTGCAGCCAACCAGAAGGCAGCCAAATGCAGTTGCTATCATCTTTTTTGAAGTTGCCAAATGCAAGGGTGAATGAAAAATATTCTCATGACAGTGGTGGTCCAATAAGGTTGAGCCGACAATCTCAAATACTCACTGGAGATGAGTACATAGAAATATATATGGAGCAAGAAGCACGAAAGAAAGAGATTGCAGATATAAAGGCAAGGAAAAAAGAGCAAGCAGAGGAGAGAAAAGCCAATAGAGCTATTGAGAGGGAGATGAAAGAACAAAAAAAAATTGAGAATGCAATGAAGAAGCAGCAGAAAGAACAACTAAAGATGATACAAAGGCAAGAGAAAGAGAAGAAAAAGGAACAAGTAAAAAGGATGAGGGAGTTTGAAAAGGCAAAGAAGGAGCTAGTCAGACAGAGGCGTTTAAGCAACCCCTTGAATCCTATTCCTGAACATGACATTCTTAGGGACATGATTAACATTTACACCCCTGGTTTTTCATCTATAGCCAATTGTCCAATCAATAATCATGTTTCTTCAAGCCAACTACAAATGCCAATAACACCTGCCAAGGAGCATGCAAATGGAGGATTGAGTCCTAGCACATCAACCACAGTTAATGATGGTAATTGCTCCTTGCTTCCTCCATGGATGGTGTAGTGGGAAATCATATGGAATTTGATTTTTTTTGGGAATTTTGAATTTTTTGAAATATATGAAGGCAAGACTAATCCTCAAGTACAACTTATTCCATGGAAATGGATTTTTTTGGAAGGTGGGTACATGATTCATCATGCCATGGTATTTTGTTGAAATCACCTTGTCATAATGATGTAATTTTGTGAACAAATTATGGATTGATCTAATCAAATGTAATAGCTATTACAAAGTATTTGCTGTAATACATGGTTCGATCCAAGTTTCTGACATGACTTGTATTTTTTGTAATACACACACACACCTATGTATGTATGTACATACATATATACATATGTATTAAGTATGTACATACATATATACATATGTATTAAGTATGTACATACATATGTATATATGTATGTACAATTACATATGGTATACATACATATTTATGTATGCATATTTTTATGTATATACATATAAATGTATGTATATTTATTATAAATGTATGTATATTTATGTGTATATGCATAAAAACATAGACATACATATATTTGTTGTAATATTTATATTTTACACATACATGGTTTGATTGAAGTTTGTATCTTTATATTGTATGACATGACTTGTATTTGTTGTCACACACACACATACAATATGTATATACACATACAATACAATACAATATATATATATATATATATATATATATATATATATATATATATATATATATATATATATATATATATATATATATATATATGGAGCAATATTAAGGGTGAGAGCATTGTTCTTATTTTGTGTGCAATGTATTTTTGTGGACTAGTACCATTTGTGAGTTGCTACTTGCTACAAAGTTGTCTTCTTTAAATTATCTGGTTATCGAATACTGCAAGGTTGAGTTGTGCTTGTCATTGAAATATGCTTTAAAGGCTAACATACACAAACTTCTTATTTGTAGATTTCTTAAGTTCCTAGAACAATTGCTATATATGGCCACAGATTTATTTCTCTTTAAGTTTCCTTACAGCATAAGAAGACAACTATGCACATGATTTAATAAACTTAAAAAGTTTAACTAGAGAAAATATCCAGAATCAGTTACTGACTGCATGGCTCTTTCCCATTTCCTTCTTGTTTGAGATAAATACAAAGCATGTATAGATCATAAAAAAGTTTTAAATAACATTATTGCAAATGTTTAGGAAAGGACAGATTACAATCTTGGACAGTGATTTCTATCCTACAAGCACTCCAACTACAAATGTCCATAAATTTTGATCATGTTTCCTGTCATTGAAGATTTGGCTATAGCCTATGTGTAAATTCTCTATCTCTACGAAATGTTTATGGTGATTTAGTATATAAGAAGTAATATCTATGTGTGTGTATAAATATTCTTTTATGTATATGCATATAAGATGGTATATATATTTATGTGTATTGGCATATAAATATTGGCATACATATAATCACAAACATACATATACATACAAATACACAATATAATATATGTCTACACATTGTGTGTCTTTTAACATGATGTTTGAAAAATATAAAAACAAAATACGAAATGATAAATCTTAAAAAACAAAATATGGTTCATTGCCTTAGTGAGATCAAAATTGACCTCACCTGAAATCCTTGGTGACTTCATACTCCTTATACACCGTTTGCTTTGACCTCAACTTTCCCCTTTCCTTTGAATTATGTTTTCCTGCAAAACATTGGAGATAATGTTGATAATTAACACTACATAATAACATATAATCTTTTGGTAAAATACTATTTAATTAACCCACTCCGAGCAATGTATGGACATTTGTATTTTTATATTTACAAGCATATTGATACATTTGTCTCAACCTAACACTGAAGACACTCCACTGTGAACAACACACTCTGAAAATCCTAGTAGGAGACATAAACAGGTACAAATGTCTTTACAGGCAACATGAAATGTTTGAAACTTTGAACAAATTGCATTGTATGTAATAACCAAATGAGAAATTTTAAACTGCCATAAAATAAAATTGGTTTTGGCTGTAAATGTTGAGGCAAGGAAAAGACATTTTTGCTTGTAATATTAATTATTTCAAGGAAACCATTTCTAATGTGGCTGCTTTTGTAATGTTTTCAAGTTGAAGAGCTACTGAATGAATATGAAAATGTCTGCACACTTCGAGTTCGAATGCCTATCTCATTTGATTTGAGCAATGCTTGCAATTTCATTACAAAAATAACCCGGTACAATAAAGTAGTTAATATACCAAACAGCATGACAGTTCTTGATGAGTTGGTGCCAATTTTAGTTGAGATGGCAAAAAGAAATTGCAGAGGCATATGGAATTTCACCAATCCCGGGGTTATTAGCCATAATGAGATTTTGGAGATGTACAGGGACTCTATTGATCGCAGCTTTAAGTGGGTAAACTTTACCCTTGAAGAACAAGCCAAAGTGATTGTTGCCCCCAGGAGTAACAACGAACTTGATGCTTCCAAATTGAAGGCAGAATTCCCACAGTTGCTGTCAATCAAGGATTCATTGTTGAAGTATGTATTTGAACCTAACAGGAAGAACAAAATGGCAAACAGAGAACAGTCATTAGCCAGTATTCAGTAATACTGGCATATATATTCGCCATATCCCAAGAGTAGAAGCTACTTGCATAAATTCATATCCATTTATCAGGCCAGAGCTTTTCTAGTCCTGACTGTATTCCTTATGATTCTTTTACAGGAATATCATACACTATTATTTGTGTGAATACTCTACGAAGAAGTCTTACTTTGCAATTTATTTAGCCTTGCTAATCTGTAGGGAAATTTGATAAAGCTCTTTTTGGTCATTATTTGGCTTAAAATTCTATTAGTGAGAAAAGACACCCAAAGATACACTTCTTGTTTGGGTCATCAAATGTCGCTATATGAAAAAGGGGTCTGCGGCTATTAAAAGGGGTCCGTATTGGATAAAATGATAACTTAATTAGAGGTAAACAAACTTTAGTTAAATGAGTTCAAATAGCAAATGAAACAAAAGTTATAATGTGATTATCTTTTGATTGATTTGGAGTTATTAATAATGAAGGTTATGTTGTCTATTACACTCAATAATTAGATTCAAGATTCTGGAAATACACTAAACACATGTAGTTGAAATACAGACGGAATCCACTTTTAGGGTTTGAAAATCCACCAAGATTTTGCTACAGACAACGTACCTGAATCACCATCATTGCCGTGGTGGATTTTATTACTGATAAAACTCTTCAAACACCACAAAATAATCAAGAAAAATATCAAACCCCAAGAATACAAATGGATTTAGACGAGGATAAATATTCAAACCCTAGGCCAAAGAAGATTAAAACCATGACTTCCTAAGAATTAAATATTTTTGCTGCAACTCAAATAACAAAGTTTGTGGTAAATCCATAATAATACCAAAATTTGGGGCGATTTCCTGTAATGATGCTCCTCCAATTAATGTTTTTTTACAACATATTCAGTATAATAATAAGCAAATGTGAAAACGCCTGTGTCCAAATCATTATTCTGGAATTGGCTATGCGACAGTTGACTCAGAGAAGGAAGAAAGAGATTACTCCCCTTGTCTTTTGTTTATGATGGTCTTCGACTTAGCAGGTCATAACAGTACATTCTTTTAACACATTGTGAAACTAGCAGTTTGGTAGCGCTCTTGCATTATTTTAAATTTATAGTGAAATATACCAAAACAAGAATATGAATATGAATGGCTAATAAAACAATTCGGAGGACAACGTCTTCAGAAGAAATTTGGAGAAATCTAAGGTTGAGGAGTCTCAATAGGATACAAGATCACACACCAGGTATTATGACTTTCTTTAAAATCCAGCCTCTATGAAATTTTCTTTAATGGGTTCTGAGAAATGAACTATGTCTTAAGTTTTTTTTTCATAATTAATCTGCAAAATTAATCTAATAGGGATTAAATTTAGATAATAGATTGTATCCTACTTGTACACTAGGTATTTATGGCTTTTTTTTTTAAATCTAGCCTTTGTGAAATTATCTTTAATGGGTTCTGAGAAATGAACAAATAACATGAATCTGCAAATACATATCTGCAAAACAACTTTATTTCTGGAAAACAACGCATAATTTTTCATAAAATTATGGTCTACAAAATCAATCAAAATCTTTACACAATCATTATAAAAATTTACATAAAATCTGAAGCAGTGGACGAAGAACAAGCTGCAATGGCACATTTTATCCAACAGAACCCTCGACGGCTAGAGGTGAACAGGGGAAATGAATTCACTCAAACCAAACTAGAGACCAGGTTGAAACCCCTACTCAGATCCTACCATACCATTGAAACAGAGAAAACAATATTCCTTTGAGAATGCGGTGTGTATACACACCTTTAAAAACACAACTTACTAAGCTCTCTCAATAGGTAATGATTCTGGTTTGTGATTTTCCTTCTGGTTTGTGATTTTCCCATGCTGCCTGTTCCTCCAAACCCTCACGCATTCCTCCAAACCGTGCGCCGCCTTATGAGAATAGCCAAAATGTATAACACAAATGGATTTTAAGTGTACAATATTAGGGTTACCAATAATCGATTTTAGGTTTTAGATGAACTAAATTTAGGGTAAAATATAAAACAAGTTAAAACAAAGTTTGCGTGTTAAGAGAAAAACTAAAACAATTTTATGTAAATTTATGTTTTGTACAAGGTGTTTTATAAATAAAAATATGTTACATAATCAACATAATTAGTGTTATTTTTGTTCAACTATTGGTTCTTCTATATAAAATATAAGGATAACATATAACAATAATAATGGTTACTAAAAAAAATTGTGATCATTCTTTAATTGTATAAGTTACATTTGAAATAGGAATATGAAACTTCCCTAATGATAAATGGTATTTTTATGTTCAACTATTGGGGATTTTATGATAAACTTTTGGTCAAATCTTCAAAATTTGATTTTAAGGACACTTCTTACTAGATGTGGTGATGTAGCGAGTTACGTGATGAGTCACACCTCCAAACCTTAGTTGTAGGTAGATAAGAGACCATATTACGTATCAAAAAAAAATGGAGGTCCTATCATATTCCATGTAATGGCCATAGGGTTGCAAAGTTAACCCGTTCGACTACTGGCTCCTCTCCCCTACTTTGAATTGCAAAATAATACAGAGCTTGACCCAGAATTGAGACTCTACCCAAGAGAAAAGTACTTTGAAATTGGCAGAGATTAAGCATGCTGGCCTTGCAATGGTGGCCTTCTTTATATTCGGACTTCAGGCATTGTACACTGGCAAGAGCCCTCTCACCCTCTTCTTTGACAAAAAATAATAAGGGGATCAGACAACATCCTTAATCAAGGCAGTAATGCATTCACTTTTCATCAATCTTAATACCCACAAGATTTCTACAAGAGGCAACAACAGTTACTGCAGGTTCAACAACAGAAATATTTACCTCATGTTTATGCTCCTAGCCTTCACATGGAACAAAATTCAAGAACATCCAGTGAATTCAACTCAAATTTAATGAGGATGATTTACCTCCCTAACTTAGCTTCAACAACTTTGTTGTAGGACCTCCACAACTTCAAGGACCTTCAATAAATTTTCATGCTATATAATTTTTTTAATAATATTTTATCGATTAAAGATAATTATAACCAAAAAAAATGGGAAGATTTGGAATTACAACTGGAGTTAGGGATAAAATTATGATTAGGGTTAGAATTAGGGTTATAGATAAAAATAGAGAGAAAAGGGATAGAGCTAGAGATAAGAGATAGGGAAAGAGAGATAAAAAGAGAGGAAGAGAGACAAAGACAAAGGAAGAGAGAGACAAAGACAAAGACAGAGGGAGGGATGGAGAAAGCACGAGAGATATAGAGAGTGCAAAAGACAGAGATATAGATAGGAGAGAAAGAAGCAAAGAGAGATAATTAGAGAAAATATATATAACCAAAAAACATATGGTTAAAATTAGGGTTACAATTACAATTAGGGTTATGGTTAGGGATAGAATTAGGGTTAGGGATAGACTTAGAGTCAGGATTACAATTAGGGAAAATATTTATGACAAAAAAAATGGGTTAGACTTGGAATTATAGTCAGGGTTAGGGATAAAATTATGATAGGGTTATAGATAAAAATAGGGTCAATGTTAGAATTAGGTTTAGGGTTATAATTAGAATTAGGGTAAGAATTAGAATTAGGGTTAGGGCTACAACTAGGGTTAGGGTTACGATTAGAATTAGGGTTACAATTAGGGAAAATATATATATAACCAAAAAAGTTAGCTAACTATGTGTAAGGTTTGGAAATTTAGTTAGGGACAAGGGTTATAAAATGATAATTATGGTTAGGGTTTAAAATAAGTAGGGTTAGGCTGTAAAATGAAATGAATTCGATTGTGAAGGAAATATATATACCAAAATATATATACCACTATGAGGATAGCCATGAGTTTGAATGGGTTGAGGAACACGATTATATTAAAGTGTTAGAGAGAGGGGAACAAAGAAGTGGAGAGACAGAGAGAGAGAGTAGAATTAGGGTTATAATTAGTGTTACAATTAGAATTAGGGTTAGGGTTAAGGATATAATTAGGGTTACTGATAAATCACAGTTAGGGATAGAATTAGAGTTAGGGGGAATAGAGAAAGAGGGATAGAGCTAGAGATAAGAGATAGGGAAATAGATAAAAAGAGAGGAAGAGAGAGAGAGACAAAGACAAAGGAAGAGAGAGAAAGCATGAGAGACATAGAAAGTGCAAATGACATAGATATAGATAGGAGAGAAAGAGGCAAAGAGAGATAATTAGAGAAAATATATATAACCAAAAAAACATATGAAATTTTAATTTTTCCTAAGTCTACATGAGAAAATGTTAACAAAAATTATTGGGAAAATCATTTATGTGTAATATTTTTTAACATCTCTATTAGTTAATTGGATTTTGTTTGGATATTATTAATATTTTAAAAAAATTAATTATAATTATGGTAGGGAACTCAAACATCATCCAATTTAATTATCAAATAGTTAGTAGCAATTTTATATCTCATCCACAATAAAAAAGTGATAAATAGTTGTCATATTTTTAATACCTAGAATTTACTTTTAACTATTGAAAGGAATGCTATATAAGAAGTAATCATGTTAAAAAAATTAATTAATTACATAGGAATGAAAATAACAATTTTATACCTACAAACAATAAATATGATAATTAATTTAATGAAAAAATTAACACACCTAAGCACATAAATTTTTTGAAAACAAATTAACACATCTAATCACATAAACTATATAGAATTTTATATAAAACAAGTGTTGTGTAGTGACTACTATCTAGAGAGAGAATTAGGGAAATATATATAACCAAAAAAATATTAGGGTTAAGTTTAGGGTTATAGTTACAATTAGCATTACAGTTAGGGATAGAATTATGATTAGGGTTAGAATTAAGGTTACAAATATAATTAGGGTTAGGTTAGAATTAGAGTTAGGATTAGAAATAGTGTTAGGGATATAATTAGGGTTATGTTATGGTTAGAATTAGGGTTTTGATTAGAATTACAATTATAATTAGGGTTAGGGTCAAGGATAGAATTAAGGTTAGCAATACAATTAGGGTTAGGGATAGAATTAGGGTTACAAAATATAATTAGGGTCAGGGTTAGAGTTTCAGTTAGGGTTAGGGTTAGAATAAGGGTTAGGGTTAGGATTAGGGTTTCTATTAATGTTAGGGTCAAAATTAGGGTTAGGGTTAGGGATGGAATTAGGGTTATGGATTTTGTTATAATTAGGAAAAATATATAACTAAAAAAAATATTACGATTAGAAATAGGGTTATAGTTAAAGATATAATTAACATTAGCAGTAGAGTGAGGGATAGGGTTACAATTAGGGTAAATATTTATAAACAAACAATTGTTAGGGTTAGAGTTAGAATTAGGGCTTGGGTTAGGGATAGAATAATGGTTAGGGTTATAATTAGGGTCAAGGTTAGAATTACGATTAGGGTTAAAAATTGGAAAAATATATATAACAAAAACAATATGATGGTTCTTACAACTAGGGAAAATATATAGAACCAAAAAACATTAGGGTTAAGATTACAATTACAGTTAGAATTAGGGTTGGGTTAGGGATAGAATTAGGGTTACCAATAGCATTAGGCTTAGGGATAGAATTATAGATAGGGTTACAATCAGGGCAAGTATTTATAGAAAAAATAATTAGGGTTAGAGTTAGAATTATCATTGTGGTTAGGGATAGAGTTATGATTAGGGTCAGAATTAGGGTTACAAATATAATTAGTGTCAAGGTTAGAATTATAGTTAGAGTTAGGGTTAGAAATAGAGTTACATATAGAATTTGGGTTAGCGATAGAATTAAAATTTTGGACCTCAAGTGTCAACCTAAATCCCTAAACCATGTACTCTAAACCCTCATCCCTACATGTTCAACCCTCCTTAATTAAAGAGCCTATGATTACACTTAGCATTAAGATTAGGAATAGAATTAGGGTTAGAATTATGGTTAGAATTAGTGCTAGAATTAGGGTTAGGGTTAGGGTTGGGGATAGAATTAGGGTTACATTTAGGGTTGGGTTAGAATTATGGTTATAGTTATGATTAGCAATAAAAATAGGGTTAGGATTAAGGGAAAAATTAAGATTATCAATGCAATTGCAGTTAGGGATAGAATATATCTAACCTATATTATAAACTCATCATAACCATAATATATATTATTAAGATTATAATGGGATGCAAATATTTATAAAATATTATGATAATATATCTAACCTATATTATAATATTATATTATATAATATTAATAATTCTTGAGATATATAATATAGTTAGAATTAGGCTTGCTACTCCGGATGCTACTAGCATACATATATTTAAAAAATATATCTAAAGTACATCAAGATATATCCTTCTCAAGGCGCCTATTTTTTAATCACTAATCCTAACATTAGGCTCCTCCATAAGGAGGCATGCTTTAGATATATTTTTTAAATATAGGTATGCTAGTTTATATTATATGTAAAATATTTGATTGTAATTAACTTTTAAAGGATTTGGTTTAATTATTTTTAAACGGTTTTAAGATTAAGTTAATCTTAATGAATAATTATTGCACTCATGACATTACTCATTTATATTAGTGATAATTATAAGGTAAGAGGGCTCATTTTGTACATACATATTTATGAACTTGTAACATCTTTGATAGTGGGAGAGAAACCATAAATGTAGTTTATTGTTTTGGAATTTTCATAAATTGAATTTTAATAGGATTATAATTCCACATTGATAAAAATTATGACATTTTTACTCATTTATTTTAGCGATTATTAGAAACCAAGAAGACTCACTTCATGCACACATATATTTAAGAATTTGTAACATCTTTGATAGTAGAAAAGAAACCATGAATATAGTCTATTACTATAATTTTTTCATAGATTATTTTTTTATGGAAAATATAATTCCTTGTAAAATAAAAACAATTTATAAAAAAATTTCATGCTCAAATCTCATAAAAACTTCACTTATTAATATAAATATATAATAATCTCATAAAAAATAATTAGATTATAATTAAAATAATCCACATTAATAAGAAAAGTAAAACAAAGAATAATTTATAAGAAATTATTTTGTTCCAAAATTATATTAATGAGAAATAGTTTTAGGATGAAAAAAACTAAAACAATATTTTACATAATTTTATCAAAAATAAATGATCAAAAGTATTAATTTGAGATTGACCTAAACTTTTCCTCTTCCATCTCAAATATTAGAGTTAATTATATACTAAGTTATTTAAAATATATAGTAAAATCATTCCTCCCTCCCTCCTTATATATAGGGAGTTGGAAATATAAACTCTATTTCATTACTATCTCTAAACATCTATTACATATAGATACATCTATCACATAGGGACACATCTATCCATATATTTTGCCTATTTAAAGGATCTTTAGACCCCTCAATTGATATATAGAAAAATATATTCCAAACTCTCCAATTTTAACAATTGGTATTAGAGCCACTATCAAGAATAATAAAATAAAGAGGAGTTCTACTAAAAAGAAAATTGTGATATTTTTGTAGACCTATATCTTAGAGTGGTTCACTATTCATTGGTTGTTTGATTCAATTGATATTGAAGCCACCCATATTGATTCAACTTCCATTAACATCCCATCATCACTTGGAAACCCTTGGACCTTCTCTGCCTACACTCAACACTAGAAAATTTCCCATTTTTTGTGCAACCCAATGCAACAAGTATGATTAGCAATTATGTGCTTACAGAGAAAAGCATAAGAAGGGCTTTGAGACATTGCCCCAGAATGCTCCATTCAACATCAATGTAGAATTTGGAACAAGTATTAGAACTATTGGGGGGATATGGTTTGATCCTTCTCTAGATTTAAAAGTCATCGTATGCAATCCAAGATTGTTTGAATTAAATCTTGAGAAAAAAACATAAAGCCCAAGCTTAGCTTCCTTCAGACTCTTGTCAAGGAAAAGGATATGCCCAAACTAGTTTTATTGAATCCAAGGTTTTTCAACTTGAGTCTTGAGCCCAAGCTTAAAAGTGTAGTTTCATTTTTGTAGAAATGTGATTTTCAAGGTGAGGCATTGTCACTAGTGGTGGCCACAATGCTCAAGTTGTTAATAGTTTCAAAGACCCAAATATATGATGTTTATCAATAGCTTCCACCAAAGCTTTAGGTTGTGTTGATATCTAGAACTTTACCACATGCGATTTAGGTTGTACAGGTGCCTTACCAATTGAAAGAACTACATATTTATGATAACTCTTTGGAAGAATTTTTAGGGTTATTTGGAATATCAAGTGATTTAAAAAATGTATTGTTAGATGCTGAAAAATGCCAATTAAAGCTTGGTATTTATTACTATCCTTAAGAATTATTTGTAGGAGATTTTGGTTGAAATCATCTACATTAAGTGAGGAAATTTCTTTCAATAATAAGAGAGAACCCATTGCTTTTAAGCCTTCATGTTGTACAAGATTGGTCATCTAGAATTTCAAGGTAAGTGGGGAAGCATCTTTCGACAATAGTGAATAGTTTAGTATGTTAAGTTCCCCACAAGAAGACTTGAAAATCTAGAGATTTCAATGAAAAAGAGGTAACCAAGATCTTAATTGATGAAAATTATTGTTCTAGCCTTGAATCTCTTAGACTTAATTATGAGAAATCTCATGGAAGTGAATTTAAAGAGGGTAAACACATTGAATTGTCTGGAAGTAAACAATTGTACAAATTTGAAAACTTTAACAAGAATATCTGATATTACAAATCTTGTAGATTTGGACATCTCTAGGTGTTTGATGGTTGAGTTTGAGTTGTGTCTAGCATGCTTGAACCTTTTGGAGAGGATCAAATTTGATAATTATATAAAGTTCAAATGTTTTGTGTTGAATAGTTGAAAGAATTTAAAAATAATATCTGGATTTTTTGGTATGAGGGAGCTTACAATATTAAACATTTGTGATTCGATCGAGCTCAACCTTCAGGAGCTATGAAGATTGTTAAAAAATACTCAAACTAAATGGTCTCCAATTAACCATAATTGGGGCAAAACTTGTGCCTACACACTCAATAAAACATTAGGCATACATGCTCCACACAAGATAGCCAAAGCGCCATAAAACACCCAATGTGATATAATATAAATCATCAATAACTACTTCAACTAAAATTCATTCTAAGTAACATGATCCAAAAACATAAATTATGCAAACATTGATAATCATAATAAGAATGATGTTGAACTAAGGGTAAAAGCAAGAAGTTGGGTCCATGTGTAGGGGAAGTCGCACGGGTAAAAAAAATTCTTGATAGGAATGGGCACCCGAACCTAAATGGGTACCCATTTAGTAATGGGTGCCTGAGCCTAAACGGGTACGCGTTATAGAACGGATACCCATTTCTAAATGGGTACCCATTTCAAAAATGTATATAATTAAAAAAAAAACCTTGCGGGCTCATTTTCTTCCATAGGCCAACAAGGACAGTGACATACGAGAACAAGTACGCGTTGTTCAAGCCCCTGCTATCACAAATCCAGTGTGTTTTTTGGCTTCTCACCTCCTCCCACCACCTCGTTAGTTCTAAAGACCTCTAGGTTGGTTTCTTGCTTGTTTTTTTATACATTTTTTTTATGATTGTAGGTTTAAATTGAAAAATTAGGGTTTAAGTAAAATTATGCTATGTATGTTTTGATAAACCCTAAAAATATGTTACTATAAACCCTAAAATGCTAAGCATAACTATAAACCCTAAAACTATGATCAATACACAATGATAAACCCTAAAACTGTGATCAATAAACAACTATAAACCCTAAAACTATTAACTTGATAAACCCTAGAAAACTAAACTATAAACCCAAAAACTATGAACTTGATAAACCCTAGAAAACTAAACTATAAACCCTAAAACTATGAACTTGATAAACCCTTAAACTAAACTATAAACCCTAAAAATATGAACTTGATAAACCCTAAAACTAAACTATAAACCTTAAAACTTGAGACACACTACCTATTACATCCCAACCATGAAGTTATAGAAACAATAAATAACATATCTCATAAGGATGAAAATAACGTGATCTATGCACATATAATCAATCATTAGTAGTATCTATTTCTTCATTAAACTTTTTCCATTCCCTACTGCCATTAGCATTTGTCCAGTAAGTAGCCACCAAACTACCATACCTCTTTGTCATAACTTCTTCCAACCTAGCAGAAGGATGACCAACATTCAAAGGAGAACTTAGGATCTAACCTGGTCTTCCAAAAACTTAGGAATAGTATAAGGATAGGGGTTCATTTGTTTTGGAGCTAGAATAGAAGATGAAAAGTTGAAGATAGTATTGTTCTTGAGTTAGATTTATTGTTTTAGAAATAATATTATAAGATTTGGAATGCTTTTTAGAGATTGTATAAGGGGAATGTTGTGTTTGGAGAAAGAATAAAGAGTTGTTCAAATCTTCTTTTAGATTTAGATATTAAAGTGTTGAGGTAATATTCTTTGTTTCAGGTTGTATTTATTTTGGATATTTCTTTATTTGCATGGTACTTGAAATGATTTGTTGTCATGGATGTGCTTATGAGTGTGTTAAAAGATATTTTTAATATCTTTTATTTGTGTGATGGGAGAGAAAACTTAAGATGTGTTAATGAAGTTCTTATGAATGGTATGGGAAGAGCTATGAGTATGCATTATAATTTGTAGAAAAAGAGAAGTTTTAATTGCTTTGTATAATCGAAGGTGGGTAAAATGCTAGGAAAGGTGATAAAACACTAAACTTGAATAAAAAGGTTCCCAAATCTTGAATTACAAGAATAAAATGCCTTTCTTGATCCATAATGTCACCTAAACATAGCATGTACATCAATTCTCAAGATTACTAGAAATTCAAAAAATCCCCAATCTAGGGAAGAGGCGGATGAAAAGGTATAAATCTAGAACACCAATACTCACTCCTTAACAAGTTGCCAACAATTTGTCAATAATGATGTTTTCTCAAGTCTTGATTCCATGCACAACATAGGAAAACAAAAATCACACTCATTACGAAGTCGATATTGACATCAAACAATGCATATATAAATGAAATTATACCTAGGAATGATGGGATTTTAGATATCAAAGAAACTATACCAATTAAATAATCCTAGCAGGTTACGAGGTGATATAAATAAATTACCATAAAATAAGCCCTTATTGATAGTTACCATAACTTTTAAATACTTTCAATGTTTACAACATCTAGGCCTAATGATTTTCCACTCCTATACTTATTTTTTGCTCATAAGCTTCATCAATTCAGCTACATGTCAAATTCATATAGGAATCCACCTTCTCAATCATAACCCTTTTATCCTCCACTATACATCAGATAAAATAACTTATCATAGTATCAATGTGCTTAGTTTGCATGCTAAACATGTAGGGTTCTTTACAAATGTGATGTACCTAGTCTCACTAGATATCACATGGAATTTACATTGTATCCTAATTTCATCTACTATAATATTTCATCTAGGAATGAGTGTTTTTCATGCACTCTATCTTCATAGTTGAAAGACCAACCACTTGACTATCTTTTTCTTAACCTTGACACTATGTGCCACCAGCTAGGTTAAAAACATACCCACTAGTAAAAATCCTATTGGGTATATCTACTATCTAATCAAAATCCATAAATCCCTATATATTTAATGTCCTTGTCAAATCAAGACCCCTTGGTAGAAAATATAATACATTAAATTTAGTCCATGAATATATATGAAGACCCTCTTTTCTAAAGTTTAATTTTCTTCATAGATTGTACATTAACCTTATTAAGACTCCTACTCATTGGGCAATGTCTAGTTTGGTGCAAATAATAACATATATAAAGATAAAAACTACACTCATATACTTGGGGCACATGGTTTGGGTTCTCAATTTCATATTTAGTGTTGAAAACACTACTCAAATGAAGTCACTATTCCCATAGGAATGGGAACACTCATCCTAAATTTATAAAATAAATAGTCTTGACATATATCCTCTAACTTAACCAAAGTTTTATGTTAGCTCTGGACATCTATTCTAATTGACATTCCTAAGATAAAATTAGCAAACTTAAAATTATTGATAAGAAACTATGATGAAATGTAAAATTTCAACACGGTCTAATCATTTGCTTATTATTTCCAATTATCATGTTTTCGACATAAAGAATGGTAATAATAAAATAATCAACTATTATCTTTTAATAATCATAATGATCTAATTTAGCTTTGATAAATCCTAGGTAAGTTGTACATAACATATGAATTAAAATTTTAATAATGTACATCTTGGGGTACTTATTTGATGTTTCAACTCAAATCTTTAATGTGTCTATTAAAACTATTTTAATTTCAATTTTTTATAAAAGTAACTGTCTCTTGAGTCAAATGTAGTAAAAACATAGTACTCTCAACAATCAGGTCCATATTTTTCTTGACTGATTCAACTTGTGCATAATTTTCAAGTATTAAGCTTTCTATTCATGGATATTTTAAACTTACATTTCTAGATATTAGATTAAGTTTATTTCTAGATATTTGTTTGTAAGTTTTCAATATGGATATATTTGTGAGTAAATTTGTAAGTTTTTGATATGGATATATTTGGAAATGTAGGTGACATGGATCCAATGGAAGACCAAGGGGTGGATGAGTGTTTAATAGATGAAATTATTTTACAAAACCCCTCACCCCATCCACCTGAAAACCCCCCACCCACTCCACCTCCAAACCCCCCACCCCCTCCACCTAATGAGGCTGAATTGCGACAAAGCATTAATGCAATTGAGGAAAACATTAATTTGATTAATAATCAACCTCACTTGATGCCCCCACATGTAGTACGGTTTGCATCTTCAATGCAAACCATTATTGATTCTGTTAGGTCTATTGATGCAAACCTAGATAGATTTCGCCATTAGCGAGAGGAGAGGAGGCAATTTTATGCATATGGTCTTTCATATAAAGACATCCTTGATCTTCACATTACCAAACAAACAATAGCCCCATTTTTTTGTTCACCCTACAACTAATCAACCTATACCTGCAACAAAAAAAAAGAATATCAATTAAGTGGTGTAGGCATGAGGCGATCTCGAGACATTTTTGGGAGCAGTGGTGGATGGTGTTTGATCACCCACCACATGCTAATTTTGAGGTACCACTATATTTTTGAGAAAATTATGGGTGGAGTTTCAATTGGGTCAAAACCCAATTATTTTGATATTAAACCATTCCAGGGTGTTGGTGGTGGCATGCCACAACATAGACCAGGGGCACGAATTAATCCCAATTCACCCTTTCCTACTACTCCTATGGTTGCTCCTATTTTTCCCATGATTCCTGCACCCATTCAATACTAGGCAGTGTTGTCGACATTAGGGGCATTGAGTAGACTCTCAGGTAATCTCACTAAACAAGCTGCCCACATGGCAACTGAATTCAGTGGTGGAGAGCATCATGGAGGAGTCAGTACATCTCATCATAGAGCCTCACACATGTCAGGGGCACATTTGTGTCAAATTTGCAATCAACCGTGTTATGGTCCTGCTCCTACATCCACATCAGATGCAGCTACAGGAGATGTGGAGTCATACTTGGATCTACTATATTCAGATGATCATCCTCCACAAGTACATGGAGGTCACATTTTATTTTGTTTCAAGTGCTTAATTTGAATTTATCAAAATTTATATTTAATCATAAATTAAATATATATTGTGAACTATTTGGTGTAGATTTGAAGTCGCTCTAGAGCCTCAACACGATTTGATACACTGAGTTTTGCATCGGCAGTTGTAGAGACCGACATACCTTATGGGGTAAACCAATATATATTAACCCTAAAACCATATACATATCTAGTTCTAGTTTAAATTTTCTTCAAAACTTAGATGTTATATTTAAATTAACAAATGTATAATTAAATTTAACTCTATACATGTATGTGAAACATTTTGGTTGCAACGAGGAGGACACGTGGCAGTTTCCATGTCTGATCGACCACCTAAAGGTGTTTCTTGCAGTGCTCCCCCATCATCGTCTGTTATTCCTGAGTAGTCCCTGATGTGTGTTTTCAAATATTGTACTCAATTTGTACTTTGCTTTTTTGAGTTTATATAAATATATATATGCCCATATATGTAAGTGCAGGATGATAGGAGTACCATTAGGATAGCGACTGGTCAGGATACTGATCAGGGACAATTTCATGAGTCATCCACATATTTTCAGGTCCTAAACTTTGCTAAATTTTCTAGGTCTTTATATGCTATATAATATGGTTACATGTTTCGGTAAATATTCTAACCTATTATAAACTTGCTTTATTTGAATTTCTAGGAATTAGCAGCTTAGACTTTTGGTCTAGAATCTAAAACAACTATACCACCTGGACAACAAAATGTGGGAGTAGATGAGCATGATCGCACGATAATTTATGCACACTTTAAAGCCTAGATTTATATATTTAATTTCATATTTTTTATAATTAAATCAAGTTTGGATGCTAACCTAATTCTTGAGTGCTAAATATTTGAATATCTAGGAATTAGCAACTGAGACTTTTGGTTTAGGACCAACAACTATACGATCACCTGGGTAATAGAATGTGGTAGGAGATGACCAACATCATATGGTAATTTATGTATACATTAGTCTATATTTAAATATTTAATATGAGTATTTTATAAATTAAATTAAATTAAATCAAATGAAATGAAATTGTGAAATTTAAATTTCATATGCACATGTATGTGTCATGTTTTTAAAAATGTTATCTGATTTCAAGTTTCTTTCTCTTTTGTACAGCATGAGGCAGATCCATCTATTTCACGAGGAAGAAAGAGGCCTCTTTCAGATTTGAACTTGAGTGATGATCATAGGACATAGATATTTATTTCATGGACTGCACGATGCATTGTTTTTTATATATGCCACCAGGACTATGACTATATATGTTGAACTTGATATTTCATGGACTTGGAGATATTTCAGTATTTCATGAACTATGATTTGTATTTATTTATATGCTGATTATGAGTAGATGTTTTAGTACATTTCATGGGTCCTACCTATATTTTAGTATTTCATGGACTTAAATCTATAGATCTACATGTGTATATATATTATTGACTATATGCTTGTACATTTTAGTATGTTAGATCTAGTATGTTTATGCTTTATTGTTCACTTCTAGATTATATTATCAAGACATGTTAGAATCTCTAGTACATTTTTGAATTTAAAACGAAAAACTATCTAATGTGTTTAAAATAGTTCTAGTATGTGAATATCTAATGTGTAGATAATTTTTTCAAATTTTGAATCTAGTATACATGACTATCATAATGTATAAAATAGTTCTTGATAAATGATAACTTAACATGATTGACAACTTGGAAAAAACTCACTAAGATCTACAACCTAGTCTTATAAGCATGCTCAAGAAGTTATGAGGTGCTACATTTTTCCATTTAAGCTCATGGATAACACATGATCACTCTCTTCATACATGAAATAAAATTTTATTTATGCACTAAATTGTTCATATGGGGCCTACCTTTAACAAAGCTATATCTTGACCCAAATATTAATATAAAACCATAGACATTGAGGCCCATTTTTCCTATGTGCTAATGTGCATGAAAATCCAATGCCACAATAAAAATAAACAAGGATCAATAATGTGGGCCCAAAGAGGCCAAAGGAAAGATGCATGTTGCCTCAATTTGCCCCTAATCATAATCATCTTAAAATAAAAATAAAAATGCAGGAGTTCACAATACAATACAAAGACTTAGGCATGAAGCAAATATTTTAAAGGTTTCACATGTGCTAATCTAATTAAGATAGACTACCAAATATGTTGAATACTATAACATAGGGGTTTGATATGAACATTACAACTAGGGGAAATCATATGAGAAGCCTATATACAGATGAATATTTTAAAGTGATAATAAACAAGGCCATTGATCAACTACTGTGGGCAACAAATCATATTTTGAACCAAAATTAAAGAAGCGAACCTTTTGAATTTTCAAGAGTGGATCACAAATTCAAAAATAATTAGGGCATGCTATGCAAGCCATAATAAGTTAGGATGATACACCATTAGAAGAAACCATCATTTAGAGTAAATGTCATAAAGGATATCCATGCAAAATGGGACATCCACTAATTTATGATGTAAGATGGGATATTACATGTATTCATAATTACATCTACAAGTAATTATCTAGTAAGTGTAAGATCTTTCCTAGCCGTATGTGCGTCAAGTGATAAAAATCTTGTTGGTATTTCATGATCCTCAATATAAGAATCATAAAATATTTCATTTTCATTAGTATCCATGTTAGGGTTTAGATGAGAGTGCCTTTGCAAAGGAAGATTAGGGTTTCAAGTAGATTGTGGCATAATCAACACAATATGGCTACTATAAAGAGAAAGATGAAGCAATATAAAACACTCACAAATGTAAAAATTAGAAAATCAATAAGAGATCAAATCTAAAAATGAAACCCTAGGGGAAATTTGAGGGTGTGTAGTATGAAAATCTAAAGTTATACAAAGCAATTATAAAGATCTAAAACCTAAAGCTATAAAGAAGGATATAGCCTAATCTCAAAACCTAGGGGGCGTAGGAAAATGTCAGGTTGACCAATAAGTGTGAAGGAGTAAAATCCATTTTACATAGAAATATCATAAAAAGAGTCTCAAAACTAAAAAAAATAGATTAGGAGAAAAATAATAATGAACCAATAGAGCCACTATACATAGAGATCAAAAAATTATGTAATTTGAATTTGAAAGAATATATTGAAGACACAAAATATCAAGATACAATGCAACTATAGTGCTCATGATGAAACATATGAGTATCTATACAATTAGCTCATTGGTTCATTATTAGTTTGACAAGACTACACAATTGATCTAGCATTTACATTATGATGAAATCTTATAGTGGTAATCATGGAAAAATCTACTTGTATGGTACACCTACAAAAAATAATGAATGTACAAGTAAATGAGAATGAAAGAATATATATACCAAAAACACAAAACATTGATGCAATATGTAACTAGATAACACAAAGGATGGCTTAAAGCGATGTAAGCGGATGGCTTAAGGGGAGGTAAGAGGATGTCTTAAGGAGATACATAAGAGGATGGCTTTAGGGGATGTAAGAGGATGGCTCAAGGGGAGATGTACACGAGTCAATTTACAAATTAAATAAGATAAACCCTGATGGCTTAAGGGGATGTAAGAGGATGGCTTAAGGGGACCTAAGAGGATGAATTAAGGGGACGTACTATCGGATATCTTTAGAGGATGAATGAGAAATATATGAGTATATATATATACAATTACCTAATTTGCGTTCACTTTTAGTTGAAGACTATAAAATTGACCTCACAAATTTGTATGGTAAAAACTTCTATTCACAATCATTCAAATATCTACTTGTAGGGTACATCTGCAAAAATAATGTTCAAATGTACAAATCAATTAACTATATATTTACATGAGTCAATACAAATTTTAAGATAAAGGGAATACTATAGAAGGTGAAATGAGAATGAAAGAATATATACCAAAAACACAAACATTGATGCAATATGTAACTAGATAACATGTTGAATATGAAATATACAAGTATATATACAATTACCTAATGCGTTCACTTTTATTTGAAGACTACAAAATTGACTTCACATATTTGTATGGTGAAAACTTCTATCGACAATCATGCAAATATCTACTTGTAGGTTACACCTGCAAAAATAATGTTAAAATGTACAAGTAAATTAATTATATATTTACATGAGTCGATACACATTTTAAGATAAAGGGAATAATATAGAAGGTGAAATGAGAATGAAAGAATATATACCAAAAACACAAAACATTGATGTAATAAGTAATTAGATAACATGTTGAATTTGAAATATACAAGTATATATACAATTACCTAATGCATTCACTTTTAGTTGAAGATTACAAAATTGACCTCACATATTTGTATGGTGAAAACTTCTACTAACAATCATCCAAATATCTACTTGTAGGGTACACTTGCAAAAATAATGTTCAAATGTACAAGTAAATTAACTATATATATGCATGAGTCCATGCAAATTTTAAGATAAAAAAAGAAATAATATAGAAGGTGAAATGAGAATGAAAGAATATATATACCAATAACACAAAACATTGATGCAATATGTAACTAGATAACACAAAGGATGGCTTAAGGGGATGTAAGAGAATGGCTTTAGGGGAGCTAAGAGGATGTCTTAAGGGGATACATAAGAGGATGGCTTTAGGAGATGTAAGAGGATGGCTTAAGGGGAGATGTACACGAGTTAATTTACAAATAATAAGATTAAACCTGATGGCTTAAGGGGATGTAAGAGGATGGCTTAAGGGGACCTAAGAGGATGAATTAAGGGAATGTACAAGTGGATGTCTTTAGAGGATGGATGAGAAATATAATATGAGTATATATATACAATTACATAATTTGCGTTCACTTTTAGTTGAATATAAAATTGACCTCACAAATTTGTAGGGTAAAAACTTCTATTCACATCATTCAAATATCTACTTGTAGGGTACACCTACAAAAATAATGCTCAAATGTACAAGTAAATTAACTATATATTTACATGAGTCGATACAAATTTTAAGATAAAGGGAATAATATAGAAAGTGAAATGAGAATGAAAGAATATATACCAAAAACACAAAACATACCTGTAAATTTATTCCATTGTACCATCTGCATCCTCTCTTTTTTGTAATGCATCTATAATTGACTCATGTTCTTCCATAGGAAGTGTACATAACTATTTATTAGCAGGTCTCCCTTGATATTTGCCTAGTTTTATATTTGTTGCCACAACCAAATGTGAGTAGTGTATGATCTTCTTATGTCTTTCATAATCTTCAAATGCAGGCAAACCATTCTTTCTTATTAAATATTTTCATAGCCAGGTGCCAACAACAACCATAGAACTTGTTGGATACTCATAGTTATCATCATCTTCTCTAGGATGTAACAACTTTTGTTTTGTCTGAACACATCGAGCCAACCAATACTCGGTTTCATCTTCATTGCCCTCAGGTGCAACAACATCATACACATGTCCTGCAAAAAAAATATTTAATTCAATAAAGTGTGTCATGTATCTAAATCACATAAATATGTACATGCATACATATATAATTAATTATATAGATTAAAAAAATATAATAAAAAATATTGAAAATTAAAGTACCTTCTTTTACAAGGTCTGAAACACGATCATAGTCATCTGATGCAAACACTTGATTATCATCTTCAATTGTTGTTTCAAGTTGATCATGTGTTTCTGTAGGTGTCAAGGATCTTTGTTTCCATTCTTCAACCCATTTTGTATTTCCACATGCTCCCCAATCACCTGTAATATAAAATTGAAAAAAGAATGCAAGCTCCCTAGTCCATATAGTCAATGTGCTTGCATTTGAACTCTTAAATGAATGTCATTTTGTTGATCCAGTTATTGTCTCACAATCAAGTCGAGTAGGAATGTTCTCTTCTTCAACTAACCAAAAGAATCATCCAATTGTAGAGTTCTCGCTTGATCCCGTAGATAATTTTTCATTACACCAATTCACAATTGCGCGTGCATCTCTAAATTTTGCTGCATCCTCAAATTTTAATTGCTCTCTAGAAAGAGCTCTTTTCACACATGCTCCAGCTCCATCATGTTCTCCTTTACCATGTCCAGCTTCAAGAAAACTCCACATATGTTGGATATTATTTTCTTTGTGAGCCCTACATAGCCAATAAAATATTCTTGCATTTTTGAATTGCCATATACAGTTATCTGACCATATGAAATGTTGTGCCATCTGGATTTCTCTTTCTTTTAAACTTTCATAAAATTTTGTGAAACAATATTGCACAAACTCTGAAGAGTGTAACCGGTTATCACTCAAATGAAAATGATACTCCCTCAAAAATTTTCTATTATCTTCTGTACTATCATCTGCATGTCTATATACAATATGAACAAAGATGGCCACCTGCACTGAATTATAATACTGAGATTGAATTTCCTCTTGTGGAGCAAGAGTATAGTTTTTTGCAAAGTCAACCACTGATAGGATAGATCCAATTGGAAATGTGTTTTTACATGTACGAAATTGTCCATCAAGCCACCGAGCATATTGGGAGTGTTTGACATATTTGGATACAATATTATCCTTAAAATCTTTGATGAATGCATGCACACAATTTTTTTCTATGACTAACTCACAACACTTTCTAATTTTTCCATCCTTTAAAGAATATTCAACATTCTTGAATCTTTTCACATCCACTAATTATTTTCCAAATTCATGTGAAATATTTTCATGCATACATTCTCCTAACAATGAAAAGTTGCCACATCTATTGCATTGTTCAGAAATACATGCTTTTGAATAAAATAAGTATGTATTAGATGTTTCACAAAACAAACCTGATACAAACTCCTTAATTGTTTGAGGTGGCATATTAATACCACATTCCTGCATAATTTTGTTAGTATGCAAAGTAGAACGTATATATCGAAAAACATCATAATAATAATGAAATTGCACAAGAGTTTTACAACAACAAGAGATTCGTTGTTTATTAATTTTCACATACCAAAGTTTACACTTCTCGAAAGATCTTTGACATATGGTAATATTAAATGGTACTAACACTGAATCATCTAAGAATTTTTTATATAATTCAGTTTGAGTCATGTCTAATAGATGTTTTGGATGAGGATCACGAATTTTGGACCCTACTCTTAATTTTAAAACATTTCTAACATTAGATGATACCCTTGTATTAGCATGCCAATATTTTTCAATTAAAGATTTGATTTCACTATTGAATTTCATGTCATACCTTGGGAGTCTACCACTAAAACTCCAACATTGGTTAATTGGATCATTTTCAATAGTTTCTCTTCTCTTTGTTGCTCTTCTCAAAGTTTTAAGATTTATATTTAGAAATTCACTAGTCTTACTTATCATTCTTTTATTCGAAAATGATTTATTGACTAAAGTAGTTGTTATAGCTCTTCGTGATGCATTGCTATCTTTAGATCAACTCTTTTGTTTCATTGATTCATCTTTCTTTTTAGGTTTTACAAAAATGCCTAACTTTTTCATTACTTTTCGCAATTTCCACATTTTCATCAATTGCATCATGAGTTGACATTGAAATCCAAGAGTTTTTCTATGAAAAAAACATTCTATATAATCTATTTGCATAGGTTCTCATTTGTCTCCGAGAAATCTTACTACGAATATTATCCAAGACATTTCTTTCAATCTTAAAAAAATATTTTCATTTTCACTCATATAAGGGATTTTATTCTCATTTCCTCTTTCCATATTTTCAGTAGTATAATTGAGCTCATCAATGGTATATCCAGCTTTATTTAATAAACTAATTCGATTAATATCATCGACAGGTGGGTTTGAAAACATACCTGGATTTGTTTCTATAGTCGCGTTTTCCATATCATTGAAACTTGACTTTGAAGACATACCTGGATTTGTTTGTATAGTCGCATTTTCCATATCATTGAAAGTTGGGTTTGAAGACATACATGCATTTGTTTCTATAGTTACATTTTCTTCCAAATTCACCATTTCCACATTTGCATCATCTAAATTCATCCCATCCTTTATAGTCTCTTGAATGTCTTTCTCTTCAATAGTCATGGAACTAGATGCTTCAATATTCTTCATCTATTGAATCCTTGTTCTTCTATCTCTTTGCCTTTTTGCTTCTTTCTCTTTATTTGCTTCAATTTCTTGAGGTGTCATGACCCTCCTTTGGTTTTTTTTTTTTACATTGATTTGATCCCATGATTACCAAACCCTCTTGATAAAATAGCAAATGATATTTAATCCAATTTCTGATTGATGTACTTCTTTGAAATTTTGAAGTACAACTATATGTAGATCCTTTGTTGCATAGATTTCGAAGTAAAAGTAGATGTAAAATATAAAAACCCTCTTTTTTTATTCCTCTTGAAAATAGCTCCTGCACTTGATTCCACCTGAAAATTATTCATATGATTGATTCCTTTCAAAATCTGAATAGAATATGATATGCCAAGAGATTCCACAAGATACTTGTAAGTAAAAAAATGCAGAAAATGTCATTGTTGGCCCGTACATCAGACTTGCAAGTTGCAGGGATACAATCATAGTATGTTTTTCCCTGATGATGGGAAATAACAGATATAAAAGAAACGGGTACCCATTCGTAAAAATAATAGGTACTCGTTTGTAAAAATAATGGATATTCATTTTATAACAGGTACCTGTTCTAACCGTTATATAATGCATACCCGTTTTACCCGTTCTAAGAAATTTGAAATGGTTGACCATCTTTTCCCTTGCCTTTGGTTTGGTTTTAGGCTCGAGAGAGGCATGGGTAGCTGGCCTTGAGCCTTGGACCTGCAACTTTTTTTCTAAGTACAGAACAAGAGGAGACCGAGTTTACCTATAAGGCTGACGCCATTTTTTTCTGAATTTTTTTATGAAATTCAAACTCATTACAGATGACAGTGTCTAGTTTTCAAATATGTAATTTTTTTTATTGGACTTGTTTTTCTATTTGTTATTTAATTTATGAGCAAACTGGTCCAAAAACTTGAAATGACAGGTGTTTGTATTTTTTTAATAACTTTTAATTTTTAAAGTTTTAAAAAAAAAATTATATGTCATCAATCTACACACCATTGTTTACACAATGAAAAAAAAATTTATTGTATGATTAGTTTTGCTCAAATTATGTTGGTTGTACACGAGGGGTTTTCAAAAACAACAATTAGGGCCAATAACAAATTAATAAAAAAAAAGATTTGGAAAAAAATTATAAAAAAAATATCCTCATCAAACTTCATTGTACTACACATCTTTCTCCAAAAGGATTTAGAAAAATACTTTTATTTAGGTCAAATTATGTTGGTCGTACACGTGCATGGTATGGTTAAAAAAAGTGACTTTTAAACAGTAGTTTTTAGAAATGCTTATTGAAAATCAATTTATATCATTTGAGTATTAAAATAAATTACATATTTAGAAACTAGACTCTGAGTACTACATTTCATATTACTAACTTTTTTTAAGATTCAATCTTTAAGTGCCTCAAATGTTTAATTCAAATGTGACAACTTCTGAAAATTAGGGAAAACACTTCCACTTTTTGGCCAAAAAGTGGACCCAACTTCTTGCGCTCACCCCTAAATAATATGATCAATCACATATAATAAATATAATGAAAATAGTGAAGTTGAACACTGAAATAGTCCAAACACATATAGAGTCACAATGTATGCCACCCATAATACATAATCGGACATCATGTACCAATACAAAATATCATCGATAAAGTACATCGATGGCAATACAAAAATCTCATCGAGAAGTACAATATCAAAACAAATATATACAAGCAGTCGAACAAGGCACATACACTTGAGGCCTTACAGGACTAAGTTCTTGGGGTAGTGTTTCATTTGGAAGTTCCAACCCTTCCTCTAGTTCTCTAATTACTAGTTATAAGCAACCCTTCAAAATCTTTCCAAAATAGAAATATATCTCATTAGAATCCAAAGGATTCACAAAATAGGTAGGATAACCTACCATCTCTTTATTATACACCAAATTGGCCAATTTATTATTGGGGTTAGTGTAGGTTGAGTAGGTAATTGTGAGGGGTTGCATGTTAGAATTATTCAACAAAGATGTTAAAAGGAATTGTGTTTGGAGACTAGGGATTTGTTATTATTATTTCTGTTGGCAAGGTTGATCGCCTCTCTAAGGTTGTTACCATTGGAAATCATTGCCACTAGTTTGACCATCATTGGCTCTTCATCTATTGTGTTTGGAACTTGTTGCTATTCTCCAGGTGGGTACCAGTTTTGAAAAGGTTAAGAATAAAACTGATTTATTTGATTACCCTAGTGAGGACTAGAAAATTGAGAATCACTACGCGTACCTAGGTATTATTATTGTGGCTACATGGCTTGCTCTATCTTCATAAAGTAGAATTTTTCTTCATTCTCTTTCCTCCATTGATACATCAAATTCAATGAAATATAGAGTCCAATTGTGATACGTGGATGCCTCTCAATCCACATTGTTTGGATCGTTACAAATTGAACTGGAATTTCTCCATATAATCCTCTAGTGCTTCATCCTCTTGCTAAACCATAAAACTCTTGATATTTCTTCGAGAACGTCCTCTACATTTGCATCCAAGTTTCAATGTTATTCCAGCTGAGTCCCACGAACAAGCAGAGTGTTGCATCCTTTAAGGTTGTTGAAAATTACTTCAACTTCTACACATTGCGCTGATAGTCGTAGCTTTGGCACAACACATCAAATTCAAATAAGAATGTGCCCAAATCCTCACTTGTAATCCCACAGAATTTGGGTAGCACTGATGGCAAGGTATTCTTCATAGGTTCTGATTTCGAGTATGGAAATTGAAAAACCAAAAGTAATGGGCTCATGGCTTAAGTATTCTCCCTTATGTTTTGCCATTATGATAGGATATTGATTGCCCATTGAGTACACTTCCCATTCTTTTTTTTTTTGTATTGGATGAATGCAAATTTTACAATGAAACAGTCCACAGGGGACTATTAAATAGTTCATCAAAGACAACATTACAAATACAATACATAGATATATACAACACAACAAATATAGTACACAAATATGTACAGCATAGCTGCCACCATAAAGACAAAAACTGAGACATGAAAGAAAAACTATTCATGAGTACATAGCAGGACATGCACCTAGCCATCACTACCCAACAACTCAAAAGAAGACCAAACACTTATAGGACAAAACACCTCTATAAGCTGATCAAAATCAACAACACAAAACTGTTGCACTAGTCACATTGACATGAAGCAAACCACAGTCCACTGCACCCGATCACAACCATCATGTAGACATGAAGCAAACACTATTGAAGCAGAGCTGCCTCAAACTGTAGACTGGGAAGAAGAGCACCAAAATTGATCAGGCCATCTCAGAAAACCTTCCAAATGCTTCATGTTCAATGCTCGATCATTTGCAAGTTGTAAAATTTGAGATTTAATTTGCTCAAGATGATGAACAAACATCACATTCTTCTTCGAGAACCTCTGCAAAAGTGAAAACAAAGACGCGGTTCGCAAAATGATGTCAGAGTAAAGCCATAGAATCACTGTTTCTGAATGAAAGTTAGCATTTGAGAATACTACCAAACACCTGATTTTCCATAAATGAAATAAAATACCCTGTCTGATAGAATCAGCTATCATATTATTAGATAAACCAAAACCCAATAAAGCTTCCTTCCATTTTAAATGATGGCCGAAGATAGCAGGCAAATTTTTAAAAATAGTAGCCCATTGCTTTTTAGCAAACATACAATCCCAAAAAATATGCTTCAATGTCTCTTTACAGGCACATAAAGGACATTTAACAGGCTGAACTGAGATGCATTTCAACCTATCTTCCACTGGTAACTTATAATGTAAAATCTTCCACGCCATAATTTTTGCATCCTCATTAGCTTTAGTTTTCCAGATTTGAGCACTTAACTTAAACCAAGATTTGTTCTTAAGTTTGCACTTCCACTTTTGGTTCAATCGTGGATTACGTTCCATACGAGGAAGAAGAGAGAGATAAATTTTCTTTAAGGGGAATTGGCTAAAATGACTAGAAGCAAACCAATGCCAGTCCTTAAAAAAACTACACTAAACAGGGGTGCACATTTTCATTAGAAATTCTACTGAAACTAGAGATTGAACAAAAATAAGAAACCCTTCAAGCTTCTTGTCGAGGGTAAAACGTTCCATGGTAAGAACCCACGAAGACCAACTCAAAGAATTGAAATCCCAAAGGTCACTAAATTGACGAACTCCCTTTTTGAATAACAAATAGGCCTGTTTGGGAAAGGTTATAGCCAAAGGTTGGCCATGGTACTGAACATGTCTATTCCACCAGATAGATGAGGTGGCAAGACTAAAACCATGTTGTAAAGATGCTTCCTTCCACTTAAGGAAATGACACCTTCTGCCACGCCCTCCAAATAGATTGTAAAGCTGGAGATGCCTTAATTGTAAAGAAAGGCGCAAGAAGAATTTTATCTAACCAGCCAACCTCCTGCCATTTACTTTTGACAGAAGTAGATTTCAATCTGTGCCTTACCAAGATTTTCCATGGCTCTTCACCTTCAACAACTCTCACAATCCATTTTGCCACTAAACATATCCCTTGAGTTTTAGGATCAATCACACCCAATCCTCCTTTCTTCCTTGGCTGAATACAATGAGACCAAGAAGTATACCTAAAACCTGAACTACCATCCCATTTGGACCAAATAAATTGGTGAGAGAGCCTATTTAAATCCTCATACCCTTTGCTTGAAGGCATCCAACATGAAGAAAAATAGACATGAGATGCAAGGAAAACTTTGTTAACTACCTGAATTCTACCAGCCAATGATAAAAACTTATTGCCCCAGTTGAAAAGTTTATTCTTGAGTTTATTAAGAAACCATTTCCACATCTCATGGAGAGAGACACCAAAACCAAAAGGGATGCCTAAATATCTTGTTATCTTGCCGTGTTTAATTTGCTTCCATGCCCTAGGAATCCATTGGGGTACATGACCGGTTTGAATCATTAAAAACTCTATTTTTTTCATGAGCTAATTGGGAGCCAGATAATGAATAGTAAAGATTCAATATGTCAAGAGTATTCTTAATTTCAGTTTCTGAATTTTGCAAAAAAAGCATGCTGTCATCAGCAAAGTGAGAGTTGATCACGCTAGCTTCATGTGGAATAGAAATGCCTGATATGAGATTTAAATGGTTGGCCTTTTGCAATAAATAACCCAAAGCATCAGCTATAAGAACATATAAAAAAAGAGCAAGTGGACAACCTTGTTGGATAGAGCGTTGCAGAACAAAAGGATCTGACAAATGATCATTAACAATTAATTGAGCATTAGCATCCTTAAACAGCATTCGAACATGCTCACATATTTTAGGACCAAAACCAAGCCATTGAAGCATTTTCAGGATAAAGCTCCAACGCATTATATCATATGCTTTGCCAAAATCAAGCTTGACCACTAAAGCATTTTGACTCGTTTGCTGAGCCCATTCACTCACCTCCCAGGCAAGAAGAAGATTATCAAGAATAAATCTGCCCCCCAAAAAACTAGTTTGTTCAGGCCTTACTATGCCTTGAACCACTAGTTTAATACGCTGAGCCAAAGCTTTAGCAATAATTTTATAAGAGGTATTTAGTAAAGTAATCGGTCGCCAACTAGAAATAGGGTCTTCATTTCTGCCTTTAGGTAAAAATTTGATAACTCGTCTATTAATAATAGAACCCAAAGAACCTTTGCTAAAAGCCTCCAAGTAAAGGCAGTAGAAATCATCTTTAATATGGGGCCACATAGCTTGATAAAATTCCACTGGAAGCCCATCAGAACCTGGACTTTTGTTCAAGGCCATAGAGAACAAAGCATGCTCAAGATCATCTAGAGAAAGCATCCGGTCCAAAAACTGACTATAGCCAGGATCGATTCAATTAGGAATACAGTCTTTGACAATATCTTCCAAAATGTGCTGAACATCATCCCAATGTTGATCCTCACTGAAGAGATTAGCATAAAACTTTTGAAATATCAAGTTGATCTCATTAGAATCAGTATGTAAAGAATCCTGATCATCTTTAATTGCATTAATCCTTTCCTTTTTATGTTTGTAATTTAAATAGTTAAAGAAGAATTTAGAGCCTTTGTTACCTTCTTTAATCCAATGAAGGCGAGCTCTGATTTTAGCCCCCATACCTCTATAACAGTCAAGATTGCGCAACTGTGTCTCAATCTTAGCAATAGCAGCTTGAAGCTTAATGTTGCTAGGGTCTGTATTTAGCTATTTTCTTGCATGTTCCAATTTCCCTTTTAACATTTTTTCTTTGCGCCTATGCTTCCAGGCCATTCTCTTACCAAAAGCACGTAAAAATAAGGTACATTGAGAAATAGTAGAACACCATCATTCAATCCAAGATTCCCCCTCTTGAGGCTTGGGGATAGTATCCCAGATACCTTTCAGAGCAGCCATACATTCAGAATTTTTGAGATTGTCTTTTGGGAATAGTCAACCTAATCATTCTTTTTATAAGGTTAAAAATTACTTACTTTGTTCAAAAGTAATGGGTTCATGGCTTAAGCATTCTTCCTTATGTTTTGTCATTATGATGGGATATTGATTGCTCATGAGTCCACTACCAATTCTTGTTGAAGTTGAGCCTATGAGATTGTCTTATGGCAATAATAAATCTAACCACCTTCTTTTTATAAGGTTAAAAATTACTTACTTTGTAATCTTAACTCTACATTTTTGTATTCATTTGGTGTCCATGCCGTTAGACATGTTTAGGATTCATTTGTCTCATTTCTTAACTTAAACTTGTCACTAATATGTTTTGCAAGCACTCATAAACCTATTCTAGAAATCTCAGCTTCAGCATCTAACTCTCAAATGACGCTTTCGCATTCGAATGCTAATATTCAACTCAAAATTTAATATTTTTTATTTCATAAATGGATAAAACCCTAACCTTAATTATGCCCTACTAACTTTTCTATTAGATCATTGACCTAAAACATCATATAAAAGTTAAAGACATTAAGTTTCCACAATCCATAATATTAGATTTGAATGCTTCTGGATTTAACTGTGTAAAACTTTTTCCATCGACATTTTGGATCACACTCCAGGATCCATCATCAGGATGTAGAGAGCGAGAGAAGTGAATGCAAAATGGTAAGATTGCAGACCACAACTAACTAAATAGAGGAAGGGGGTGAGGTGGTGTGGGAACCAAGAGACCACAAGGGTTAGAAAAGAAACTAATTACTTTAAAAGAGCATACAGTATTATAAAAATGTCGAAATGAGATCAAGCACTATACAAGACGAATGTGCATGATTATTATAAAATGAAGAAGAATATGATAATAATATGAACATTCTATAGTTTAACAAAAAGATTAATTAAAATGGAAGAATTATATAGGATGAGATGAAATAAATAAAAAGTATATTGAAAAATTTATAATCAGACGTATACGAACAATACACATGACACAAAAAGTAAAAAGGCCCAAATATGTGCATACACACCTACATGCATAACATGTCTATATGTATATGTATACATGTGTGTATACCTACATGCATAAATATACATAACCAGAAATATACAAACAAAGTGCATGAGGTATAGAAATGAGATACAAACATATATATATATATATATAGATATAAGAATGTAAATATATTTGTATACATTATATGTATGTATATATATGAACGTATATATACAGATACATGATAATATGCATATGTATATATATAGTTAGCATGTATATATACATATGTACATGTGCATAATATATATATATATATAGATACATGATAATATGTATATGTGTATACATCTATATGCATATATATGCCTATACATGTGCTAATTGTAATTGTACATGTATATGTATATATACATGCTAACTATATATGTATGTGTATTGTTTGTATACATCTGATTAGAATTTTTTCAATATACTTTTTATTTTAAATTTCATCTCATCTTCTATAATTCTTCTATTTTAATTAATATTTTTGTTAAACTATGACATATTATTTTCATGTTCTTCAATTTATAGTAATCATGCACATTCACCTTGTATATTGCTTGGTCTCCTTTTGATATTTTTATACTATTGTATGTTAGTTTCTTTTCTAACCCTTGTGGTCTATTGGTTCCCATGCCATCTCACTCCCTTCCTCTATTTAGTTAGATATGGTCTACAATTTTACCATTTTGCATTCTCTTCTTTGGTTCTCTACATCCTAATGATGGATCATGGAGCATGATCTGAAATGTTGATGGAAAAAGTTTTACATAGCTAAATCCAGAAGAATTCAAATTTATTATATAACATTGTTTTCTTTGTCATTTTGGAGTAATCATATATTTAAGTGCTTTCTTTGTCATTTTGAAACCATCATATAAAAGTGCTTTCTTCCTCATTTTGAAATTCTCTCTTGGATCTCTTCTCCCAAGTTCCCTCTTATGCTATCAACATTTCTCCATGCTCATACTAAGTTTTCATGGTTGCTCCTCACACCTCCATTGTTGTAAGTCCAAATACTCCCTATGATTGAAGTTCCCTTGGATCTTTATTTCTCCTCATCCTATAATGTTTAGAATACTCCAAAATCTTCCTCCTTACCTCCTAGGGATTTTCCCCTCCAATCTCTTGACTCAAAGTCACCCTTGTTGTAGAGATCTCCCTCTCCCAAAACCCTTGTTGCAAAGCCAATCTTTGTTATATAGCTCCTTGGAATATCAATGACCTCTTCCATCTCCTATCTCATCCTTCATTACACAAGCACACACCACTTTAGCTAGAGATTATCCTAGGGTTTAGTTGGTAGCTATAAGATCTTGCACACCCCACTTAGGGATCACATATTCTCAATTTTTATGTGCTATTGTGGAGGTTGAACTAGGCCAAATAGGGAACTGACTAAGGCAATTTCCCAATAACACTAACCAATTTTTTGTGCCCTTCAACCTTTTGCATGTTGAATCTCATCATCTAGAGGTGTTTTTAGGATATTGTAGGTAAAAAGATGAACGATGCCCATCATTGACTCCAGTGTCTGTAGGGTTAGGAGTGTCCCAGTGTTAGACTTAGTACCTCAATGTTAGACTCTAGTGCTCTAGTCTGATACTAGAGCATCTCTATTAGACTCTTTTGTAGGACACTAGCATTTGTCATTGACTCATGTTTTTACACATGTCAAGATGAGTTAAAATTTTTAAAAATATTACTTCAAACCTCCTTAATACCATTTCCAATCTCAATTTGCATATCAAACATGTTCTTCTAACCCTTTTCTCATTAATTTAATAGCATAGTCAATTGCAAGCTTGTGTCACAACCTTTATATTATTTGCTTTAAAATTTAGATCAAAAATATATATTGCTAATGCATATTTCATTTGCTAGACTAGATAGCTCTAATTTATTTAATATAATAATGCAACTTAGAAAATTAAATAAATAGCCTAAAAACACAATTAGGGTTCTTTATTTTTATTATCACTTTCTTGTAACTTATTTTTAGAAGAATTCTCCCTTGTAATTTGTCCTACCACTCATGCCTGTAACATAAACTAACTAAATACACGGTCCAACTTGGAGAAATTATTATATTTCATTTTAGTCAAATCTTGAGGAGGGGGTGTTATTAAGTGTTTTGGTAGTTGGTAATTGTTATGTTTTAAGGATAGAGGGGTAGCATCCATATATGTAAGGATGATTAGAGGAGGATACTGTATACTACTATCATATTGTATTAGGATGGTGGAGGATGGCGAATGGGGATTTAATCATGGGTAGTGTGTATTTACTATGTAAGGAGATAGGTGGTGAAGGTTGGTAGCTATGTTTTGAATTGTGAGAAAGCTATGACAAAGTTATCTTTAGAAAGGCATGAGGGAGTTTTGTTGGAGCATGAGCAAGTATCAGATCGACAATTGTAGTGTATTTTATCATGCTGGAACCTTATGGTGCTTGGCTTTGTGAAGGGGATTCTAGAGGAGTGAGTACTAACTATAAGGAAGCAAAGGTGTGTAGAAAGGATTCCTATGCTAATCTTGAAAGGAGGGTTATGCAAATTTCAATTCAACTATTACAGAGATTTCAAGAAACACATACGAAATAGCATAAACAAAATCAATGAAACCATAACACAATGAATTTGCATGGGGAAAACCCTTTCGGGAGAAAAACCCCACACTCCAAAACCTACACAATGTATTATCAAATCAATAGAGGATTACAATACATTTGCAATGCAAGTCTTTACAGAAGTAATATATCATCATTCAATTACGGAGTAATTCCAGTACCATTATGTGTACTTACAAACTCATCATACAAATGACTCCTCAAGCACTCAACTTATGTGAGTTTCAATCCCTGTTAAATCATAACTAACTCTACAAACATGGCATTCCATTTTTTGATTCCTAAAATCATGCTTGTCAAGTTTCCAATGGTAACTTCCTTTTTACAAGCTCTTTCCATTCTATCAACTATTACACACCTTAGAAGTTGTCATAGTTGTATTTAGCAACTTCCATGACACTAAGTGATAAATACAAAATTGTCAAAATTCATACAAGTGACACATAGTGCCACTCCAAGTGGGAAGAACAAGATATGTGTGTGCATAATAAATATCAATAAATAAATATTTTGAATATTAGGATTTGCAAGGTGTATGACACACTTAATCGCAACACTAATGACAGGTAGACACTCAAAAGAAGCTATTAGAGGAGATTTTATTACTACCTTGGCATTTATGGTCGAGAGACGTCCATTTGTCTATGGCTTCTCCAATTGTTTATGCTCGACTAGTTTATTGGCTTGACGACAAATAATGTTGATTTGGATGTTTGAAAGGAGCTCAACCCTCAAGGATAGATGGTGAAGGCTTGGCCTCCTCCCCCATATTGATGCTCGAATTCAAACTTGGCATGGCAAGAGTTAAAGAATGAAGTTATCATTTAACCTTTTCCTACAGCAAGAAAATGTACAACAATTACTAATTATAAATTAGATTATAAAACACAATTAAATCACAATAATTCTTATTCACATTTAATTTAAAGTTTAACTATGTAAAAATATATATAAAGTCAATCTCAGAATAATTTATATAAAAGAGAACAAATACATATCTTTTGTGTTCTACAATTGCTTTTAATAATCACTTTGGAAAGGGATTAGTGGTTCATCCTTTTCAATCTCGTGAGCACTCCAGGAGGAACCTAGTTCTTATTCAAAACCAACCAGTTCTTATGTAGAACCACCTAGTTCTTATTCAAAACCACCCATGCTTTACATCACACAAGCCCTGACCAGGACAATCCCAGGTGTACCCTATACCCCGAGTTGGACACACCCTGTGTGCCCTTTCTCACGGCTTTCCAACTCAAAAATCCTTTCCTTAATGATCTCCTTCCCATTCAATATCATTTACATCCATCTCACGGGTTCAAATAATAACCCAAAGGGTGGTTACAATAGGCACACGCTTTCATAAAAACATTATTACAATAACCTTTTAATCATAACTTCCTATGAAACACACCCCAATACAAGTGTATTAATTAATAAGGTTCTTTTTTTTAATTTTTATCTTGAAAGTAGCTTGTTTTTCTCCTTGTTTTTACATTTCCTCTCTCTCTCTCTTTTTTTTTCAAAACTTTATTTATTTACATCTCTTTTTTTTTATATGGGGAAAAAGTCCCATAACAGAAGTAGGTATAATGTGTGTGTATTGTAGTGATGTAGAGAGAGTTTTGGTGGGGCTTCATGTGCACCATTTTAGGGGTTGGTTAGAAGTGGGGAATGATTACACTATTCCACACTTCAATGGCCCCTCATTGCACAGAGAATGTCAACAAAAGGTTGTTATGGGGTCAATTCCCTCTTTTTGTCTTTTCCTCGAGGTGGCAGGGTAGCTAATGGGATGGTGTTTGTAAGAGCTACACAATAGACTCAAGAAGTCCAAAATCACCTGCAAGGCCAAAAATAACTTTTCACAAGAGAGTAGCAAAATAATAATGCTATATTGCTAGAAAAAACAATGCATACAAGATGTGCCCCATATGAAATGAAGACATGAGAGCCCTTGCTTATAAAGGCAAGGATGAAAATCTAGAACACATAATAATATGACAAGTGTTTTATTTTTATGACTTGAGACACAATAAGTGAATGCTCTAAGTAAACTTAAACAATTAAATGTGAATAGGTCCTAAAAGGAAACTAGTTAGGGAATAAACCCTTTTCACACCAACACCCCCTTAAGTGCAACTTAGCGAGGAACAAACAAATGCAAAGAGGGGTCTTGTCAACTAGGCTTGATAAGGTACCCATGTACAAAAGATCTTTCACAAATGAAGAAAAGGAGAAAACCTCGTGAGAAAAAATTCCTCTCCAAAAGAGAGAACAAACCCCCTATAATAGAGAGAAAGAGGCCTCCACAAAAGATGTCCCAAAAAGATTAGGAACGTGAAGATGAACATGAATGTAATGCCCCGCCATGGACACCTTAGAGAACAACATATCTATGATATGCAAAGCAGGATAATTTTTTTTTTATATGAATAAGATAACAAAGTAATGTTAACACATCTGTACACATCATTTGAACTAACGACTTGTCCTCTAAGATTTCATGGTTGCATTACTTGCCAAATCAATTAACATAATTCAACATACATTATTAACTAACATTAGTAGATCATTCTAAATCTATAGCATTAAATGAATAAACATATACATCTCCATATCATAACATCAGATGAATAATCGACATGATCAGGATTACATGTGAATGTACAAATTCCTATACACATGAGTAATTCATTACATTGATTACATTATCACCTTTCTGAGTACATACATTATGAATCGACTGTCACACAAGGCTAGACCATGAGTATGCATAATCATCTTCCTCAAACTAGTACAAGATCTGATATCTAATGCACAAGATACATCATCCTCACCCACAAACATCGGCAAGGGAAAAACCAATGGAAATAAAAGCTCTTCCACCCAACCATGTGGAACCCTAAGGTCCACCCCCTGAGCTAGGAGATAACACAAGATCCCACACTCACAGATAGTAAGGAGAACAATAGACTAACACAAGAAGTAGGGTTATACATGACACCAATTATCAAACTGTCCACAATAAACATCACTGACATACTTAACTGCACTTCCAGAGGCACTTATGCAATTGAGGGAGGAAATACAACTAGGGAGTGCTAGACTGCAATAGGGAGGAGTGTCATCACATGGATTGATATGGGTTGTCCTAGTGGAATTCACTAGGCTCCGACTCCCATCTTTGGGTTGTCTTGGCAGCCTCTCCCGATCCCCGGTCCCCATACAAACTCATGCAGAATCAATGTACCTTTCATGGGGACAAGGTAGTTGATCTTACCATTCTAGGCCTTCTCATCTCATCTCAAGCCTAAATGAGCATTTGAGCCACGAGTGAGGCATACATTATCTTGATTAATGTGAATTCTACCCATTCCCTTATTTCATTATTAATGTTATCACTAGATTAAGAAACCCTTCAATGGGTTGTCCTGGACACCACTATGGGTTCCGGCCCCCATTGAGAGCCACTCCCCCTACTTTGCAACTAGTAAACCCTACACTGGGCAAGGCATTGACCATCTTGCACAACCATCATAACCACATAATCCATACACCAAATAAGGCATTAATCATCTTTGAATGTTCATCACAATTAAATGAGTTCATGTCAGAAAAGGAGACAACATTTTAGGGTTACATATCACAAGGACCATACACACAACTACACCCTTCTTAGCCTCTACAATCCAACTTCCCAATGACACAGAACTTACATCCCACTATAACAAAAGCATGAACATTTAATCCAATAGTCTAGATATATTGGTTACTACAGAGAATTTATCATAACAAAGTTATCAATATAAGATTGTAACTTGGTTATTATCCAATCTCAATTTTAGAATAGACCAATTTCATAATTCTATGCACAGTGTAAGTAGATAGTAAACATAAAAGACAATTACCTATATGTAATTATTTCACAATAATCTATTCTTACTTAACACAAAGAGCCAACTTTTATTATAACAGAAAATTAAGAAAATCCTATATTCTAAACCTGAGATCCTTCTATGATAACTCTTTCTCTCTTTATTCAAAGATAGCATATAAAAAGATAATTCATAATTAATTAAAAACTAATTAAGATTAACTACTTACTATTCTTACCTATACATGACTCTACTCAATTAAAACATCAACTAAGCCTTAATTTGGAACTTAATTCTCTAGAGGAGTTGTATGGTTTTAATTTCTCTACAACTGGTATATTGTAAATTCTAACTAGAAGAATACATTTCAATTGTCATCTATAAATAATTTATTCTACGTAAAGAATATAACCTTTCCATTTATTCCTAACTAAATCTCATGAACATTTAATGAGAAATCAAAATAAACAAAACATTGTTTAAATGGTATAAGAAACGTTATAACTACTTATTCCTAACAAAGTTTATAATTAGAAATAATGTAATTTATTTATTTATTCATCACTAAAAGCTTGATTTAATTGATAAGTACATAGTTAAAAATCCTTTCAAACTTATGTCCTTATGCTTATGATCTCATAATCCCATTTCATATTCATAATAATTTTTATATTCACTTTCATATTCATATTTATATCCATTTTCATATATGTAAGCAGATTTACCTTATTTCTACACTCCTATTTATTCTCATATTATTATACCTATTATGTATGCATACTTATACATAATGAATGTATATACATCAATGATGGTAATATATTCCAATTATTATTATGTTGATATAAGCAGTATTCATTTATTTATATTCATATTATTCATCTACAACATTTATATTACCTAAACTATTAATAAAGGAAAGTGCACGTACCTCTTTATGCTGCTTGTCTTGTTGAATCTGCTCACTGGATTCTATTCTCTTTCGCCTATTCTTTAATATTTATATATTATAGTATTTGTTATAATATTAATAATATCTCTATATTATATTATTATATATGCTATTAATATTATTGTATATATATATATATATATATTTATTTATTTATTTTTACTTGAATAATTCCTCCTATGTATTTATGATATCTTTCCTACTTATGACTCAGAAATATATATATATAAATATAATGCAGATTTAAATATATAAATATAATGCGGATTTAATTATATTTATTTATAATGCTGATATTCCTTTTTTTATTTATTTCCCATATATTTATAATACTTCCTCTTAAATTAAATGCAAGCTACTGTTATTCCATACTTTCTGACTTTCATATTTAAAGACTTCTGTTTGCTTACTTTAGACTTCCTTATTTTCTTATATCCCCAAATCTGATCCCCTTTCCTTCCTTGCTGCTGCTATTTATATTATATATGTTCCATTATGCCTCTTACGAAGAAAGGTGACTCTTCAAAGAGTCACATACATAATATTAATATCTAATATATATATTATTTAATTAATTAATTCATATTAATAATATATATTATAATAATATTTATATCTATTAATATCTTATGAGTATAATAATAATAATATTTAAATTTTATATTCATGTAATATGATAATATATTATATAACTTATTAATATGTATGTGTAATTAAATATATTGTTTAAATCTTCAATTTAAACAAGGCTTTAATATGGGGACATGACAATATAGTACTGGAAATAAACCCTAATAAAATAGTATATTTTACCCTAATAGTATATTTTATACCAGCTTTACAGTAAATAAAATGTAGTGTTGGAAATAACCTTTATAAAATATAAAATATTGTACCACAAGATAGTATAAAATATTATTTTATAGCACTATATTAAACCCTAACAAAATATAATTATAAACAACAATGAAAAGATAATAATTTAAATTTTATTGTGTAGAAAACATAAGTAAAAATTGGTGACAAAATCTATAAAATATAATGCACTTACCATTCAATTAACTTTTGTTCTTCGGGTCTAAAATATTGCAGCCACCTCTTAAAAAAAAACTCCATGGAAATTTATAATGCACAGTGTTCTCAATAAAGTAATTTCCAAAAAGATTAAAAAGCCCCCAAATTCTCCAGGTCAAAATTCCCCCTCCCCATTTAATAAATAATGAAGGGAGGGAAGTTATTTTTCCCACTCCCGTACAAAATAAATTTACAACTACCCCAACTAACTACCTACTAACCCTTATTAAAAATAAATAAAATATATGCAACCAACATAATTTAAACATACACACAATAAATAATTTTACACAAACGGGTAAAACCATTTACCCACACTCACTCACATATTATAATTAATTATATAACCAACTTTATAATATTCTATTTATTTACTATTTTATTATTATTTATTAATTATAATATTACACTATAATTTTATTTTATTATCAACTAGGATTATATATATTATTTATCAATCCATTTTAATGCATAAGATAACCAAGGCATATTATCAGACAAATTAAACCAAAAGCCAAAACAATTACCTAACCACTAACCAGGGTCAAAAGGCAAAACTTCAAGCAACACTGACTAGCCACTGATAGTACTTGACAAGGTATAAAACTAGGTACTCATCCTCTTCAAGGATGATGGTTAGGGTGGGGGACCAAGTGCTATCTCCGGTCAACTACTTCCATTGGGTGCAAGGCACGCTCAAACCTGCCAATTCAGGTGGAGTCGATGCCTGGTACCTGTTCACTCAAACATACAAGTTAGATCACATGTACATAATAGCCAAAGCACTAGGGAAGGGACTCTAGCAATCATATCTCATACTCGTATGTCACCCATACGTCCAATGGTATGATGTCACCCTTTCCACCTATCCTAACAACATACTACTGCATCACCTTATCCAAATAAATCTTTGCATAATAACAATATGCATCATGCTCCCAAAAGTATTAACAGAAGCTCTTGTTCCATCCTCATCATCAGGTTCCTTAGCCAAACTACCTGCACATCCAAGGTGAGAATGGAGGGGTGCTACAATGAAGAACTCCACTGAAACATAAAAAAAACTACAAACAACTGCTGAAGAACTACTATACTGTTGAAACTAAAGAACCTCCACTGAAATCATGATGAAAATCGGGATCAAAGAGGCACAAATATGCATGAGTGACCCCAACGACACTACTTGAACAATGTACAAATGGCAAATAAAGCAACAATCTAATAGTCGAAGATATAGATGGCACACCAAAAGGTACCAATAGTCTCAAAAACTTTGACTAATTTGAAGGAGAGGTCACCTCCAAAGTGAAACCAAGGAAACATTAACACAAGTACAAATAGTATGATACCTCTCATAATGCTAACAAGGGAGAGGCATGGTAGATCCACTAAAATTGTGTCACAATGTAGTGTAAGAAGAAGAACTTGCAACATCAAATGATGCATGAAGAAGCACCTGCAACTGGAAAAGGGTATGAAAAACAAGACACGCACGCATGAAGGTAGACGAGGTTCTATGGACAAACACAATGCATACACAACAAACCCCCCATGACATTTTTTAAGTAATGCAAGTACAACCAATGAAACACCATGATTTATAAAATATCTCTAAGTACAATTACAATATGTGGCACTTTATTTCAATGCATTTATAAATCAAATAGTGCATACAATGAAAACTTACAATATTCAAAAAACACAACATACTAAAAATGCAATTCTTCTACAAAATGAGAAGAAACTGAAGGAACCATGGTGAAGTACATGAAAAATCACGCACTTTAAAAAAACAAGACCCAAAAAAGAGTCCATACACCCAAGATATGGCCCGTCGAAGTTCCCAAAACGAGAATTGCATGACAAGATCACTAAGAAAACTAAAATTTTGCAAAACCTAGAAGCTAAATCTAAAAACCACTTGCACCGTTGTGAAGCTCTAAAAAACTATCCCATTTAAAAAAATGCTTGAAAAAAGAACATCGTATGATGAAGATATCATTCATTGAAGTTGGACAACAAATCTAAAAACTATATTGGTGAGGGGCTGACCCCCAAAACATTGCCAAAATTAGTGGATATCCACTAAATCTAGAGCTCTCCTAAATTTGGCGGAGCCTCCAAAATAACAAGTTTTCTAAAAACACTATCAAATCTAGAGGCAAGTACAAATGGTTGCCAAAGCTAGGGTTTGTAGAATTTTTTTATTTAAAAAAAATTAAAATGTTTTGAAAAAATAAATTGTTAATAAATAAAGTTGGACCACTTAGTGGAGATTGACAGGGTTGTGTAATGCCCTTGCTTTGTACTTCTTTGGTTTTAGTTTGAATAAATTTTTACCCCTCTTTTAGTGTAAAAAATAAAATAAAAAATTGTTAATAAAAAAAATTTAAAGATTATTATAGGGCGGAGGGGGTTTTAAACTCCCCCACCACCCTATGAACAGATGAGGCCCAAAAAGGTCACCACCCCTGCCACAGCATAAGTCATGGACATGGGGCGGTACCCTGCGATAGGGGGCAGGTACCCCCTTGTAACTACTCCCCTAATTTTTTTTAATACATTTTTTTTAAAACAAGAAAAAAATCTTCCTTAAGCTTTTTTTTAATTGACTTAGAAATTGATGACGACAGCTATGGAGGATGATGCGGATTGTGATGCAAGGGACTGTGTAATAATGGTGTCAACGTCATACAAATCCGTATGGGCATCCAATGGAGTTCCACCCAAAAACTCAAAATAAAATTCAGCTCAGAAATACCAAGTATTTTATATGAAAACTAGTGTCTTGAGCTTTTTGAGTGCAACCATGAGATTTGTTTTTGTCCAAGATGCACTATATGAAAAGTTTTGGTTGGAACTCTTCAAAAAAGAGAAGGGGTTTGCAAATCTATATTTTGTTACCATGTAAGAGTTATACAATAGATTCAACAAGTCCAAAATCACTTGTGAGACCAAAAACAACCTTCCACAAGAGAGTAGCAAAATGATAATGCTATATTTCCAAAGAAAAACAATGCATACAAGATGTGCTCCATATGCCCTTTACAAAATGAAGACATGAGAACCCTTACTATAAAGGCAAGGATGAAAACCTAGAACACAAAAGAATATGGCAAGTGTCTTATTCTTATGACTTGAGACACAATAAGTGAATGCCCTAAGTAAACTTAAGCAACTAAGTGTGAATAGATCCTAAAATGGAACTAGTTAGGGAATAAACCCTTTTCACACCAAGAGTGTTGTGGGTTCAAATGGTAGATTCAAACCTTACACAAGAGCCCCATGATTGTTGGGGCATGGTATTTAGTTTTTTTGGTTGAAGTTTTTGAGTCTAGGTTAGTGTTTGGTGGCTTCTCTCATGTTACAGTACTATAGGGTAAAGGTATGGTTGGAGGGTTAGGGTTTTTTTTTTCTTTTCAAGTTGTGGCTCTTTCTTATATCTTGGGTGGGTTTTGGGGTTTGGTGGTAGTAGCTTTATGAGGTAGCGCATGCTTGTTATCTATATCATGTTTCTCTTCGTATTTTGGATATAGTATTCAAGGGCAGGGGACCAATAGAACCCTCTTATTAAATTTAATAACATTAACTAACTAAAAACAAATCAAAAGCATTACACAAAGGCAAGGATAAATTGAATGTCAATCCTCCTTTTATATGACCCTTGCAATACAAATTCCTACCTCATTGTTAAAGAGCTATTATTGTTCTTGTGAAAATGATGTGAAAAAGTGATGCGTGTAATTTAATTTTTATCAACCCAAGCATGTATGCTTAAGGAGGTGGTGTGCACTATATGTGTAAACTTCAAGCCTTCTTAAATTGAGGTTTCTAAATGCAAGTGCATCTAAAGTGATGAGTATTGTGAAGGGATATGAAGAATTGAAATGAGAAAACAAAGGAAATACTAAAGCTATTTAAATCTAAGTGCTGAAAAATGGAAAATTAAGTGTTAGAAAGGAAAAGAAGCTAAGTGCTAGAAAGGAAAACACGTGTGAATTGGAATTACTGAATAGAGATACTAAACTTTTATTTAATAGAAAAACTATGATTAGTTAATTCAGAAAGAAAATCATACACATTGGAATTACTGAACAAAGATATAGAAACATACATAATATAAAACTAACTAGCTAACTAGAGGGAATACAACCAAACATCACTCTTCACAAGCAAGCCCTTTCTTGGAAGAATTGATGTGTGATCCCTTCTAGTTCAAGATGTAACACAATAACCAGAAGCAAAATATATTACTAAAATAATAAGCCTATAGTAGTTCTCTATCTCTCCCATTTTCACTCCAACATCCCTAGTTTATATAGCCAGGGGATTTAGATTCCTTGTTAAATATGACACGGTTTCTCAACCAATAATATCAATGAAGACATTTACTTAAAAAATGACACATGTGAATTAGAATTACTGAATAGAGATAATAAAACTTTTATTTAATAGAAAAACTATGATTAGTTAATTTAGAAAGAAAATCATACACATTGGAATTACTGAACAAAGATATAGAAACATACATAATATAAAACTAACTAGCTAACTAGAGGGAATACAACCAAACATCACTCTTCACAAGCAAGCCCTTTCTTAGATGAAGTGATGTGTGACCCCCTCTAGTTCAAGATGTAACACAATAACTAGAAGCAAAATATATTACTAAAATAATAAGTCTATAGTAGTTCTCTATCTCTCCCATTTTCTACTCCAACATCCCTAGTTTATATAACCAAGGGATTTAGAGTCCTTGTTAAATATGACACGATTTCTCAACCAACAATATCAATGAAGACACTTACTTAAAAAAATGACAAATACTAACATTTGGAATTATGTGAAACAGACAAAACAAGAGACAACTATAATATATTATGTAGTTTGACATCATGTGTGAAAAATTGAATATGGCTATGCATGAAAACCATGCAATTCAAGATTGTCAAAGGAGTTGTGGTCAAGTGGTAAGGCCACTTGATTCTCATGTTGGAAACCAAAGTTCAAATCTCCCTAAGTGAAATTTTAGAGTCAATCAAAATGCTAAGTGGTATTCCCACTTTAGTTGGAGTCACATCCCCTTTGGAGGTAGAGCAGCCTCCTTATAGGAGATGCTCCTAGAGCAGACTGGTGCAAGAGGAAAGCAAAGACGGAGGAGCATGAGAGGAATGCAAGAGAAGCTAGAGGATGGAGGTCAAGCAATATTCCCACATGTGACATAAGCGTTGGAGGAGCATAGGAGATGGAGTGTAGGTGTAGCTAGAGTTAGGAAGAAGAGTAATAACCCCATAGGTGATGAAGGTGTCGGAGGAGCATTGAAGAAACAAGAGAAGTTGTAGGAGTGTAGAAGAAATAGGAGAAGTTGGAGGATGGAGGTCAAGCAATATCCCTGCAAGTGACATAGGAACTAGAGGTGCATAAGATGGAGCACAGGTGTAGCTAGAGGAAGGAAGAAGCCATATCCCCACAAATTATGAAGGTGTTGCAAGAGCATATAAGGAGTGCAGAAGAATGGAGGAGCATAGAGAAGTGCAAGACAAGTTGGAGGAAAGAGGAGAAGCAAGAGTTGTGTCCCCATAGGAGATGTTGGAGAAGGAAGAAAGGAGATGAGAACGGTATCCCTGTAAATTCGAATCGAACTTTATAATCTCTAACTTAAATAACTTCTGAATGTTGGATATTGCAGACTTAATTTATTACTTTCTTTTGTTTTGTAGATGCAATTTCCACTTCATACACTTCCGATTTCTGTGTCTGTCCATGGTATTGCAGGGCAAAGACGTTTGATATATATGTGGTTTATAGTAGGAGTCACATCTGTGATAGACGTGACTCCTCAAGGAGTCACGCCTATCACAGGTGTGACTTCGTCACCCTTTCTTTAGCAGATCGTTTGAATCATCGGCTTTAACAATTTCCAATTACCGTTAATATGCAATCGGTGTTTATAATTTGGTAATATGTCATTCGATCATGCTAAATTGATATTTATTTAACATACCTTATAGATTCATATTTAATATGATCATAATGAATATGTTATCTGATCGAAGCTACAAACAACTCAACACTCTCTCTTAGCTCGAGAAGATAACAATATCACAATAATCTCTGTGAATATCAATTATCTGATCTGTAATGAATTTCACAAAGTAATTTAATATCACATAACTCATGATATATAGTATCACCTATCTCGTGATACGTAGCATCACCTACCTCGTGATACTAAAGGATATACTATACTCGAGAACATTACATTCTCCTTATATATCCTAGTTATGGTATGTGCACTAACTTTAAGTCACATAATGTCTACCATAACTTAATCATGATAACTCCATGATTCATACAAATATCAAGTCACATGATATCAATCTAATGAACATTATAAGATCGTCATCTTATAATGTTAGGTACAAGTGTAGATTATCCAAAAGATCATCACCTTTTAGAAATAAACACAGAATGGGTAGGCCCATAATGTCATAGAGTCACACATATGACACAAGATGTTTACACATTAAACATCTTTAATATATTAGTACAAATCAATTAGAATCTTACATTTCAATCATACCAAGATTTTTCCTGAAGTGTTCTACTTTCACCTTGAGGAGTGGTTTGGTAAGAATATCTGCAGTTTGATCTCCTGTACTGATATACTCCAACTGAATCACATTCCTTTCCACCATATCACACACATAGTGATGAGGAATCTCAATATGTTTAGATCTATCATGGAATACTAGATTCACAGATAACTTAATACAGCTTTGATTGTCGCAGTGGATGATAGTTGGTTTCAGAGGTTTACCAAATAATCCCACAAGCAGTTTTCTAAGCCATATTGTCTCTCTAGCAGCCATAGAAGCTACAATATATTTGGCTTCTGTAGAACTCTGAGCAACTGAAGACTATTTTCTGCTGATCCACGATATCATTGCTAACCCTAAACTGAAACAACATCCAAAGGTGCTCTTCCAATCAGTTACACTTCCAGCCCAATCTGAATCTGTGAATCCATGTAGATCTAAGTCAACCTTTTCATATTTTAAGCCATAATTTAGAGTACCTTGAAGGTATCTCATTATATGCTTCACAGCCACAAGATGTATCTCCTTGGGCTCACACATAAACTGACTTAAGGCATTTATAGCATAGCAGATATCAGGTCTGGTATTGACCAAATACATCAAGGATCCAATTATCTGTCTATAAAGAGTGGGATCTGCCAACGAAGAATCTGCTGCTGCTTCCTTCAATTTATGAAGATTTGTTTCCATGGGGGAAGACATAGGTCTACATTCCATCATACCAAACCTTTTTAATATATCAATTGTGTACTTCCCTTGGTTTAGAATGATACAGTCTGATTTCTGCCATACTTCCAGTCCAAGGAAGTAGTGTAATAGACCTAAGTCCTTCATGTCAAATTCTGAAGCTAAATCTTTCTTACACTGATCAATAAGATGATCTTCTCTTGTAATCAATTGATCATCAACATATAATATCAATATTAACATATCACCTTTGCTTTGTTTGAAGTAGAGATTTCGATTTGCATTATTCTTTGAGAAGCCTAATCTCAAGAGGTAACTGTTAATTCTTTCATACCGGGCTCTGGGGGCCTGTTTAAGTCCATATAGAGCTTTCTTTAATTTACATACATGGGATCCTACATTGTGAATCTCAGATCCTTCGGGTTGCTCTAAGTAAACCTCTTCTTCAATGGTTCCATTTAAGAAAGCAGTTTTTACGTCCATTTGATGGACTTTCCACCCTTTGGCTGCTGCAATAGCTAGAACTGCCCTGACTGATGTATATCGAGCAACTGGAGCGAAGGTTTCGTCGTAATCAATTCCTTCCTTTTGTGAAAATCCTCTGGCTACAAATCTTGCTTTGTATTTCCCTATACTACCATCTGCATCATGTTTGATTTTAACTAGCCATTTTGAAGAAACAACAGATTTCCCTTTTGGTCTAGATACTATATCCCACACATCATTCTTCAGGATGGATTGATACTCCTCTGTCATGGCATCCTTCCATACTTGGTGCTTAAGAGCTTCTATAGCACTAGAAGGTTCTGATTTAATGAATTCACTCATTAAAGCTACGTAACTAGAGAATCTCTTAGGTCTTGTGCTTTCCCTAAAAGTCCCTGATGGAGCGGCATAATTTTTAGCTTCTTCGATTGTTTTGGTGGCCCAGAGTGGTCTTTTCTTGGGATTTTCTAGTGATGTGATTTGTTCATGGTTTATATCTTCCTCAGGATACTCCCTCTAAAACTCAGGTGTAGGATCCTCTTCTATGCCTAAGTTGGAAGTTTGAATTTCTGTCTCGATATAATTTCTGGCTCTTTTGAAAGCTATGTCTTCCTCAAAAATCACATCTCTGCTTAGTTCAATCTGTCTTTGACTAGGTATATATATTCTATAAGCTTTTGATGTTTGACTATAGCCTACAAAGATGCCTTTTCTCCCAGAAGGTTCTAGCTTAGTTCTTTTCTCTTTGGGCACATGAATGTAAACGGGACAACCAAATATCCTTAAATGACTAATGTCTGGTTTTGTGCCAGTGAAGGCTTCTTTAGGAGTTTTGTCATCAATATGAGAGTGAGGACATTTGTTCTGTATATAGACAACAATACTAGATGCTTCTGCCCAAAGTGAAGTGTCTATGTTCTGATCAAATAACATAGCCCTAGCAGCTTCTACAATGGTTTTATTTTTTCTTTCTGCAACTCCATTTTGTTGAGGATTATAAGGTACAGTGAACTCCCTCTTAATCCCAATGTTTTTACAAAAGTCTTTAAAAATGTCTGAAGTGTATTCACTCCCATTATCTGTTCTTAAGGTTTTGATTTTTCTCCCGAAAGAGTTTTCAGTAATGGATTTGAATTCCTTAAATCTTTTAAGGATTTCTTGTGATTCTTTACATTTAAGAAAATAGATCCATGTCTTTCTGGAGAAGTCATCAACGAAGATTACATAGTATAGAAACCCACCTAAGGAGGGTACAAACATAGGTCCACATAAATCTGAGTGGACTAGTTTTAATACGTTATTTGTTTTGCTAGAACTATTTTGAAAGGACCCCTTTGTATTTTTCCCTAAGGCACACCCCTTGCATACCCCTGAATTACATTGTTTGAATTTGGGTAACCTTGTAACTAGTCTTTCCATGGAAGATAGGGCACAAAAATTTAGGTGTCCTAGTCTTCTATGCCATATTTCATTAGAGTCTACAATTTCATGAATTAGGGCTAGATTTGGTTCCGTACATAACTCGTACAAGTACCCTTGTCTATGACCTATGGTTTTGGCTTTCTTAATAGTAGAATTCTTTGGTCATGCCAATACTTTGCTATCCATAAAGGTCACCCTATATCCATTATCTTCAAGTGCAGATATGGAGACTAGATTTCTTTTGATGCTTGGGACAAACAATACTCCAGTAAGTTGGATGGAGATGTCAGTTTTTAATTTGAGGGTGCATGTGCCAACACCCTTGACTGGATGTACAGAGTTATCTCCAATTGTTACTTCTTCGTCAGTCTCTTCTACCATGGTGTCTAGTAGTTCCCTGAACCCTGTGATGTGTCTTGATGAACCACTATCTATAACCCAAGTGTTGGATTTATTTGTTACTTGGTTTGAAAGTGCAGAGTAGAATACATATTTCTTGGATTCATGCTCCTTTATTTTGGCATAAGATGCTTGTTGCTTGGTTCTGTCAGGACATCTAACTGCATAGTGTCCATATTGGTCGCATCTGAAACATTGGATGCGAGAAATGTCTTTCTTGAATAAACCTTTCCCGTGATGATTTTTCCTCTTCTTTAAGTGTTTCTTCTTCTCTTTCTTGTGAGAGTTTGTATTTAGAACATGAAGATCATCTATATTTTTCTGTTTTGACCCTTTCTTTGTCTGTCTAGATTCTTCTTGAAGACAGTCTGATCTTAGGCGGTCAAATTTTGGAAATTTAGACCTTGCACTAATGCCTTGAACAAATGTCTCCCAGGAATTTGGGAGACCATCTAGGGCAATAAGTGTTAGTTCCTTGCTTTCAATTTGGTACCCAAGTGTTGATAGTTGATCCCTTAGTGCAGATATTCTCATAAAGTATGCATTGATAGATTCTCCTTTGTTCATACTTATATGATTTATTTCTCTCTTTAGGGCTAAGGTTCTGCTGGAGTTATTAATTTCATAATTGCTTTCAAGTGACTTAAACATATGATATGCAGTCTCATGTTTTGTCAGAATCGGCACGATATGATCTCTAACTCCATCAACTATGATTTTCATGGCTTTGTCATTTCCTTCAATCCATGTCGTTTTATCAGGATCATTCTCTGGTTCCGTTTTGTTTTCTCTCACAAATGAATCAACTTTATTTTCTTTTAGTATCATCATAATTCTGAATTTCCATGATGAGAAGTTATTTCCTCCTTCCAATCTGTCTTCGAATCGGATTGCTGCTGCCATTTGAGAAATGAGATGTATTAAATCTGAATTTCTCAAGTTCGATTTTCTGCCCGGATTCTGCTTAACTTGGCTCTGATACCATGTAAACTCGAATCGAACTTTATAATCTCTAACTTAAATAACTTATGAATGTTGGATATTGCAGACTTAATTTATTACTTTCTTTTGTTTTGCAGATGCAATTTCCACTTCATACACTTCCGATTTCTGTGTCTGTCCATGGTATTGCAGGGCAAAGACGTTTGATATATATGTGGTTTGCAGTAGGAGTCACATCTATGATAGACGTGACTCCTCAAGGAGTCACGCCTATCACAGGTGTGACTTCGTCACCCTTTCTTTAGCAGACCGTTTGAATCATCAACTTTAACAATTTCCAATTACCGTTAATATGCAATCGGTGTTTATAATTTGGTAATATGTCATTCGATCATGCTAAATTGATATTTATTTAACATACCTTATAGATTCATATTTAATATGATCATAATGAATATGTTATCTGATCGAAGTTACAAACAACTCAACAATCCCTTCATAGACGTTGAAGGTGTGTCCCTATAGGTTGAATTGTAAGAAAATTGGTATCCCCACTGGTAGAATTATAAGGCAGCAGTACCCCCACTGGTAGACCGATAATTTAAGTAGTGTCCCTGCAGGCTGATGTAAAGGGTGAGTGCCCATCACCAACCCTCCCTTAATAATCTTTAAAAAGAAATTATGTGATTTGGGATCATATTCTCTAACAATAATTGTCAAACATATAATTGTTTAACTGTTAATGACTAGATAGCCTAATCATCGATATGCCTTTCGTAGCATTAGTACATCAATGCTTCCATAGCAGCAACTTTATGTAGGCTTCTTCAGCAGCACATTTTGTGCATTGATATTGCATGCAGTAGTAGTTTTACAGTACCATAATTATTCCAACAAGGTTTTGTAGCCATGTAGATATTGCAGCACACCTTCTACAACAGCACAGTTGTACAAAAGGCTCTACAAGAAGCAAAAACATTATAAACAAGAAATTAGTCCTGCACTTAACGTATAGGCATCCATTAAGTAAACAATAATCAAACATTCATTAACCCTAACTAATTATTTCTAAAGAGCCATTACATTCAACCATAACACTCGAAAATATAACTAAAGTAGCTTTGTATAAACAGCGGCAAAAGATGGAGTTTAGAGTTTCACAAAAGACATTTCGGGTAGCAAAAACGTATAGGTTTATTATAAATATACACAAATAAATTAATAATACCATTTTCAAGCTTGCCTCAGAATATATGTTCAAGACAACTTGTGTACCTTCTTAGGCCATTTCCTCTAGACCCAATTGCAACAATAGAAGTGGCCCTCTGTAGTATCACAATTAAATTAGGCAAATAATCCACCCAAAGGGAAATGGCAAGCCTGTAAAACTACACACTAAAGCAGTGGGATGTGACATGTAAAAGCTATCTGCCACCCCAAAACCCTTGCAAAGCTAAAGACAAAGAATTTCTTGACATTTGTAGTTAACTACCATACTCTAGATTTTATCAATTTCATAGGAAATTTTGTTTCATCTCCATATTTTAAGAACTTAAATGTTCCAACACATCTAGCCCTTTCCACTTTCAATTAAACATGAGTTGCAATGATGCACTACGCTCTTAGCAAGTGAAATATGACTTGCAGTGATAAACTATGCTCTTCGCAAATGAAATATGATTTCCAATGACAGACCATGCACCTAACAAGTGAAATGTAATTTGTAGTAGTGGACTATGCTCTTAGCAAGTGAAAAACGGTCTGTTGAGCTGAGATGACTAGGTAATACAAGGCATTGTTAGGTAAAAGGCTCAGGTTCCAGCCTGTCTAGGTTGAGAGTCTCATAAAAGCTTCCCCCCTCATAATATCAATGAAACTGTGAAATATCTCCATAGAAATTACATTTGATGAAATCAAAGAACCAAATACATGGCTACTTAGACAATTCTCAAATGCATGGCTTCTTACAGACTTCTGAAATGTACTATTTAATCTTTTGTTGCTTCGATGGTGCTAGATGCAAGCCCATGAATGGTAGCTAATCTAAGACCCAAAAATATTTGCATTATAATGCCTGGTTGTTATACAATCCACACAAATTAGGTCAATCAAAATATAGTTAAACAACATAACCAAGAAGCCTAAAACTAAGCTTTTAGTATAGATTTCGTTTGGGCTAGAATAGGTTTTCTTTCATCTATCCTTCACAGTATTGTTGTTGATCACTGAATTGATGTCAATGCATTCCATTTATATGATACACCCTTGAACTTTCATTACATTTATTCATGTTAGGAGAAGCAAAAATAAATTTTAATTCCATTGATACTTGTAGCTATAAAATTCTTTTTTTTTTCATTAAAAGTTCCTAATTTGCACATATAGATAATGACATGATATCTCGATCTTAAAGAAGAAAAAACCAATGTAGTGGAGATGTTCGTTTTTCTATATAACTGACACCACTTAGCTAGGTCTGTCAACGCCAAATCATATATACGTATTGGAAAGTATCATTAATAGTCTAATAGAGGCTTTGTGACAAACTCATAACTAATAGGTGCTCCTATATTTTAATATTAGTGGCAACTGCAAGAATTCATGCCAAGTTATGTATCATATTCTCATCCAAACATGGTGTTGTACATCGTAAGTTATGCCTCTATGAAGAAGGCGGCTTGCTCTCATCAAACCAACGAGGAGGATCAAAGCCTGAGCCACCTGCAAAAACCAAGGAGGAGAATCAGGTCCCTCATCGAGTTGCAAGAAATACCAAGGGCATTTTTCAAATATAATTTTTTTGGTTTGGCTTTTTCCAACTATAATTATCACATACTGTTTTAGTAAAAATCAGTGTGGTAAACACAGTAAAATAATGCGAAGCCATATCCTTCGAGGCCAACATATCCTAATTGAAATTAGTAAGTTGTTCTCCTACATATCTTGAATTTTTAAAGACTAATAATAAAGAAATGTAAGAGAATTATAGAAGTTAAGGTGGGAATCACACATAGGATTATGAGAGTTTGTCATTGTGTTATAGTATCGCTATTCCCAATCACACTGGCAAAGTAAGTGATTTCATACAAAGTTTTAAAAGCTAGGAAGCTGCAACTACTGGACGGCAGTAGGTGGAGCATAAGTTTTTACTTTTCAAATTCAAGTTTTAATTTGAGCGTGGTCACCTTAGTCATATCTATCCAAAGAACCAGAAGGGGGCTTCTTTCACTTCAATGGTGGGTGGATATGAGGAAGGAAGCAGGGCTTCATAGGATTCTTTCTAATCCAGGTCCTACAAGTAGGTAAAATATGGAAGGCAGTATCAAAGAGGACAATTACTAAGGACTGCCACAAAAAGGGAATGAAACCATCTATAGTTAGGGATTTCAACTTCGATCTTTCCATTCTGTGGATGAAGAAAAATTTAATCCTGAAGAGAAGGCAGTGTCATAAGGAATGCAAGGAGCAGTTAACTTCTTTTGGTTTAACATCTCTGAAGAAAGACATATTCTCAGCCTCTAAAGGAGGGTCTATCATGAGATGAGGGAATTCTTGCACCTTCAGAATCTCATTTGAAGGACTCAAGAAAGATATCAACTATGGGCTAAGACAACCCTGCAAGAGTTGGATGACACTGAACAGAAGCCAAAAGGAATTAAGGTAATCCCAGTAATAAACCTCCTCAAAGGAGGAAAAAAAAAGGAAAAAGCCAAAGCTTGTTCCCTCAAGGGAACGTGATCAAGAATTGACTGATTTTGGAACCCAGCCTTATATTGTAAAGAAACTAGAAATGTAGTTTCTCGGAATGTTTATTGATTCTTATCTGGCAGTGTTTGCCTCAAGCATAACAAGGTACTCAATTCTTCTAGCTTGTGGCTGCACATATTATATTTGAATTGAGATTTACTGCAAGTTTTTTGTCAATCAAAAAGAAAAAAGACCAGTAGCATACAATGAGGACAGCCAACTAAATCATCAGAGATAATCATAAGTGTAGCGTGATGATGCCTTTTTAATCAAAAAATACTTGCACCATCTAGAGTTTGAAATCATAGAGCCAAAAACTTCCCATGAAATGATCTAATCACCAAAACATGTATAAAAAATCTAAGCAGCATCATGTCAAAACAAAATTCACCACAATGAGCAAATATAGGTACCAGTTTAGGCATCACCTATTTCCTTGATGTAATCATAAAGCTATTTGTTTCTGCCTTCAGCTACATGAATGGGAACGTCAACATAATCATATCTAAACTTAAAGAGGTCAATGGAAATGCAGGCTTCTCCATAAATCCATCCAATCATCATTTTGTGCCTACATAAATATTCTACCATGTACCAGAGTATTCCAATCTATATTCCAAATTTTCCAACCATCATTAGCTTACTCATTTTGTTGTCCTGCAATGGTGTTGCATAATCAGCACCAATGTTAGAGAATTTACAACTTGGCAGCTCTAACTTCTCTATATATTCTAACCTCTATAGCCAATCACTCTTCTAGCGACACTATTTATTCCTCTAATGGCCAATTTAAATCGTTGCTTTAGAAACCTGCACAATTAGCATAGAATATATGATTTCGAAGAAAAAGCCAACAGGGTTCCTCTCCTCACCTCTAAACCCATCTCATTACACTTCTTCAAAACTATCATAGACCTTCCATCATGAATTCAAACCAAAATTTAAATTAAATTTCCAAACCCATAAGTAAAATGGTAGGCCATATATTATCTCTATGCACCTCTTTATAATAATGATCTCTTGAAAAGCAGAAACAATCACCCTCCAACGATAAGAAGTGCTTTCACAATCATAGAGGACAATCACAACTGTTTTTGACTCCCCATATAACTTACGAGATATATGAAAAGCAATCCCCTAGGAGCCTTTGGCCTCAGAACCCATCTGAGACGAGGCTTCTTAGGCTCAATGGATAAAAGATTAATTTGTAGTTCATAGTCATACTCTAAACAAAAAGATACAATTTGATCTTTTTGAGTTTTTAGAAATATACACTACTAAAAGAATCAATTGGTTGTCAGGATTTACCACTGCCAGGCTTACTCCCATTCCCCCTCAACCTCACCCTATTAACATGGCCCAGAACTTAAGAGGTCAAAAACAGGCCAAGAACAGGTGCAGTCCATGGGTGAATTTTGACTAGATACCCTTGGGTTGGTGGCAATCAGCCAAACAGGCAATCCAAGATTGACAAGTGCAGTGGTTGATGCTGCCATAAGACAGGCACTCCTGGTGGTTTCCATGAAGGGTAATTATTGAAGTTGGTACAGGTGCTCCTGCCATTTAGATTTTTTGCCAAACCTAAAAAAACAATCAACAATATGCATGGCAAAAATTATAGGACAGTTTTTTGATATTTCTAAAACCTTTCAACAAGAGATGGATGGTCATTACACCATTTGTTCAACTTGCTGTCATTTTCACCATAAATACAATCCCACATTTTATGCAAAGAAGACTGCAAAACCAAAGTAATTACAAGGTATCAAGCAATTGTACTAGGATCAGCCCATTGCCAACCAAATGCGAAATAATCATAAACCTTGACCAACCTAGTTAAGATCCTTAAGATATATACTAAATATCCAATTGGTCGTTGAGTGTTCTATATTCTAAATTATCATCTAAGGAAACAGATTAACATTATCAGCAAATTGAAAATTGAATGATTATGAGTTATTAGGTCAAATCAGTCCCCTTAATGGGGGAAACAAACTATTTCCTCGCAACAAATGTTTATCTTAGCTGCAAATCAAGTAAGGCAGGGGCAATGGAACATATTTGTCAAATGGATCTTGTAGAAGGAAGAATCAGTAAGGTCATCCTTTATCTTCCGAATAGCAGAAGTATCTTAAGAGATTATCGTAATGAATCCAATGAAATTCCATATAAAACCACTTGATTCTGTCATATGTAATTTTCGGAGTCAGTCAAGGTCATAATAGACCCTACAACAGCAGCATCTTCAGGCCAAGTTTTAGGGAAGATTAATCATAAGTTATAACATTCCCAGTATATAATAGCATTGAAGACCATACAGCAGCAGCAGCTCCAAGTCAATTTTTAGGGAAGAATGGGAATAAAGTTCCTAATTGGCAATATTATTAATATAAAATAGTATTGAAGACCCTCTAACAGAAGCATGTCCAAGCCAATTTTGAAAGAACGAAATTTACAACAAAATCTACATCCTATTTGGCATTCATGGTGGATGAGAAAAGCTTGCATGTAGATGCTATGAAAATATCAAAAGTTTTCGGGTAGCCAAAACCTGCAAAATTGATAGAACTAAGAGTTTTCTTTGGCATGACAAATTTCAATCAGCAACTTGCTGAAAGCTATTCTGAGATATTGCACCAAGGGAAAAGTATTTTTTGTGCTGACAATGAACAAGAGGCAGCCTTTGAAGAGTTAAACAAGCAAGTATGCAATGTACCAATCTTTGGTGTTGCCCAATAACAGATTCCTTTTAAAATAAAGGATGAGGCTCCAAGCTCTGCCATGGTTGTAGTGCTCATAGAGCAAGGGATATTTGTTTCTTATTATTCTGAAACTCTCCCAGGTGTCCCAGACACTCACCATTTAACAAGGAAATATATGCAATTGCAGATGCGGTCTAATATTGAAAATACAATATACTTGGTAAAGAAAGCATCATCTAAACAAATCATAGACAATTTCAATGCTTGCAAGCTCAGTCTATGCTGTGTAATGGTAAACACCTCATGTGGGTAGCTTATTTGGAGCAGTTCAAGTTAGCAATTATGTAGAAAAGAGTTATGTAGAGTAAAATTATACTCCTCTTAGGACCTAAGTTCATTTTTTAATGTTGAAACTTTGGACTTCTTACAAAGATACAAATATGCAAAGTTGGTGTAGATCTTGAGAAAACATACTCTATGGTAAAATAGGCTAGACTCATGTTTGTCATAATGTCTCTGGAGCTGTTATTTGCATCCTCAAAGAGAGAAGAAGAGACAACTATTGAGAGAATCTTGTCATTTTAGCACTCAAAAGACAGTGGCAAATCTACAAATATATGACATGATTTCGAACTGCTATTAAATGATGTGAGCTAAATCTATATTTCTACATATCAAAAGTTAGATTTGTATCAGCCTTTGTTAGTATCAGATCACAGAATTTGTATCTGGAGATCTCCTAGGTGGTTTGCCACTCACCAGTAAACAAAATTATTACATTTCAGTGATTACTGACAAGTTTTAGCAAAATGACAGTTCTTGAATCTCGTTATATGTAACATAGCCATAATTACACAACAAAAAGACCAATTATTCTTCGCAGATGTTTAAATACATTTTCACTTAACGTCTCCTCTTGTGCCCAATCCAATTTGGTACAGCCTTGTGCACACTACATTGAAAAGGATTGCCAGCTCCACTCTGTAGACTGATGGGAAAACTGAGGTAAAGAATAAAATGATCATATCAATTACTGAGAATTTATAATCACTAGCATCCAAAGTCATTATATGATGATGTCTCGATATTTTCCTTAGTTGCTACAAGGGAGTTCAGAGTTATCTTGAAATATCCCCTTTTTGACCATGTTTTGGTTATCAGATTTTATCCCTAAAGCAATAATACAACGAAAAAAAGCAATTAAAGTAGGGTGCTTTCCAGACACCTTACCATTTCCACATTTACTGATTCAAAATAGATTCAACTGGATTGACATGCATACACCAAATGTTACGTGTTGACCAATTAAACGTTTTGGACTGTCATAACCAGATGCTGAAGATAAAGTAGGGGAACTTTTTTAATTTGAGTGTGTTTCGTTTGCAAATTATCGAATTGTAATGTTCTTCTGGGAACCTAATCACACCACACAGTTGATCCCAGAATCTACCAAATATTTGACATCTAAAATCAGCATAATGCTAGAAAAAAACACTACTTTGTGAGTTGCTGCAAGAGACACAAGCCATTGATCCTGGAAGTACACTGAAATTTGGGAAAAAAGGGAACGATTTGTGAGGCATTAAAAATTTTGCATCTGCACAAGTTCAAAAAAAGTTCTCATACTGCAAATTTCCAAACAAGATAATGCAGACTATCATTCTCCAGAAAGAGGAAATATGATTGAAACAAATTTCCAAATTCCAATACTAGCAGGAGATTCTTGAGTTCAATATTTATTGGCTTGAATTGTGAACATTAGCATTATCTTTATATGGAATGGGCAGTCTTTTGGATCACAGAGCAATTTGAAAGACTGCATCTTGAATTAGATAATTTCGATCCTTTCTTGTATTTAATTTATCTAAAAAATTCCTGACATCATGTATGATAGGGCAAACTTGGATTCCATGGCTGAAATTGAGGCCTGGTAATTTATTAAATAAACAGCTTCTTTTGCTGCTCAAATAGAAAGAGTACTGATATTGAATAGCCAAATACAGTGCAGACTTGGGCCTGTATTGTGCACAAGGCTGCTGCCAAGTGGAAGTGCACCATGTACGGCTAACAGAAATACTACAGTATATTCATCTGTGCCGGAGCATACGATAAGATAAAATAGAAAAATACCATTTTTAGTACAATTCAAGTCATGAGCATCAAGAAATGCTAGAATCAGAATATGGAGTACTTTATACACAGCAATAACACCATTGAGCATGACATATCATATAAGAAATAATATTACTTACAAACAAGTTGAGTTTGTTCTATACAAGTGCAGAAATCATTATCTCCACAAATTTTGGTGATCTGAAATGTGGAACCAATGCTTTCTCTTACACAACATCCACCAATGTTCCAAATTCAAGTAAAAAGAGAAACAGATGGCAACAGAGAATGCTCCCACACACACATAATTTAACTACGTTTTTCTTTGAAATCAGATTTAAAAACCAGTAGTATTTCTATGGGAGGTTCAGAAAAAGGAAAGTATAGTATACAGCATTAAATCAATCTATATAAAATACTAAAATCCATACGTATCAGAGATTGAACACAAATAAATCTTACCTAAAGGATTGCATCGGCATAGACGCCATGCAGTCAAAACAGTTCCTTTCAGAACTCCATACCGCTTATATGCTTGCATTGAATACTCACTACAAGATGGTACATAACGGCAACTTGAGGGTAACAGAGGTGAAATCTCCCCTGTTTCAGTTTCATAAGAAAAAAGATCGTTACAGCATTAAAATTTTAAAACATTTAATTCATATGTCAAGGCGATAAATTAGTCCCACTTGTGAAGTAGCTTATGGGGTTATATTGAGGTTGGTAAAAATGGGATTAGGATCTCACTAATATAAATTCAAAACACAGAGAAACACCATTTGAAGGGAGAAAAGCCCAATCAATAACACCATGTTAAAGAATGCCCTGCCAGCAACACCATGTTGAAAAAAAAAAGCCCTATCAATTAGGCCATGTTATGTTTGTTGTAGGAATATGCCTGCAATGCAAAGAAGTTTCAAGCTATGCAGACTGATTGTGAGAAAACTCCATGGTTAATCATTTTTGAGTATTAATGGGATGCATGGCCTCCAGGAAAGTCCAGTAACCGATTACCCTATGCAGACTGATTGTGAAAAAACTCCATGGTTAAGCATTTTTGAATAATAATGGGATCCATGACCTCCAGGAAAGTCCAGTAACCAGTTACCCTTTTCAGTCTCGGCAGTGGCAACTAATGCTAGGCCATGGTTCATTTCACTAGTTTCAATCTCACCGCTCCACGCGTGTGAGCATCCCCTCATGCAAGGAGAGCCAAATAGACCAATCCTTCAGTTCACAACAAATTGGTCTAGGAGGAATGGGTGCTCATGAGGTATGGGTTGTTAAGAAAAAGACTCATTTATTAATTACTGCACTTAATCCAACAGCTAAAAGACACGAGTTCAAAGCAGTAATTTCAAAAGATTTTACTTACTTCTGTAGAATGTTAACAATGCTAATGCTGTTTTTACGCCAGGGTCTTGGACATCTTTTTCCTCCCTCTTGGCTTCTCTGCCTCCCATAATTTATGCAAATAAAAACCCCAAATTACATGAACATTAGTCAAGAAAACATTCCTTTTCCTCCCCCTCGGCTTCTCTAGCTCCCATAATTTATGCAAATAAAAACTCCAAATTACATGAATATTAGGAAGGAAAACATCACAGAAAACTTTTTTAAAAACAGGTTTCACAGGATTTGTGGGTGTCTCATACCTGTTTTTTCTTCCTCAATCCTGTCTTCATTTGAACACCATGCATAGACAATCCGTTTTGGGTATTTCAAACTGCCAATCAGCTGAAAAAAGTGATACCCAAAATTAGAGAGTGGAAAATTATTGACGAGAGTGCATGCATTGGCTCAATCAGCTGAATAAAAACAACCACCTGGGTTTTGTAAGAATACACCTGGATTTTGTAAGAATATTTAAACCCATTTCCATCCTTGGTGAAATTGTGTTTGGAGAACTTTTTAGAATGGATTTGTGGTGGGAGTTTTAATATGGATTTTTGAGATAGAGCCCCAGAATTGAGCATGACCACGGCCATTATCCTTTTTGAACCTATTCAATCATTTGGCTTTCCAGATAAATTCAATTCAGAGCGTATGTCATTTATTAAAAGTATGATATTTTCACAGTCCATCTAAATGAATTAGATTGCTTCTGGTTAAAAATTGTATGATTACTTCAATATTACCTCAATTAGTTTTCTTTTGGAGGAATTGATCTCCGTAAAGAGCGTTTAGGCTGTTAGTAATCAATTTATAAGCATTTGGGCTGTTCTGCGTGAATTTATGAACTTCGAGTCTGGTTGAATTGGGAATATTTAATTACTTTTAATGTTCAAATTTATATATATATAAAGTCATTCACCAAATTAATATCTCATTTAGTTGTGATTTAGTAATTAAAAAATAGTTTGCAGTTTTTTAATGCAAAAATATGATCATTTGTTTATTATGAATTTCATCAATGACTTTTAACTAGTAATTGCACTTTAGTGTGTAATGGATACATAGAAGAGATCTTAAACAAATGAAGTGTTGCACTCAACATAATTCCCTATGGACATATGTCATCTTTGGAATGTTGGCGTCAAATGGCTAATCGAAAGTTAATTAGTTTGAGTCTAAGTGCTAAGCGCCAACAATTAGATGCACGGTCACAATGTGTGGATCATTTGATTGCACTTTAAGTAGCACAGGCTTTACAATATAAAGCTTCTTGACTTCTTGCCTAGAAATTGATGGGCATAGTCCTTTGTGTATGATGTTTAGAGCTTGCAAGAATATGAGTCTATCCACATGGTGATATGTCGACCAATTAGTAGTTGACGCATCAAAAAAGACGTCAATGTAGGTGGACATGTAGGTATGGTAGCTATACCTTTGATAAATCGTAGACCAATGGCAATAGTTTTATTGGAACATTGAACTATATGTAATTAACATGCATGTCCTCTTCTTGATTTTTTAGAGGCACATATGCACTATCCTTCAGTGCCCTTATCCTTCTCAAGATAGCAAACATCTAGGGATCAAAACATAAAATAGAGGGATAATGAATGTTGATGTACATTTTTGCATGTGTCTAAGTTCTTCTTGAAAGGAAGCAAGTTATGTGGAAATGCTTCCTACACCGATCTAATAAGGGGAGATGTATGCAAATTCTTTTTAATCCTTACAATTGCAGCAATGTTAAACATATAACAGAGATATTATAGCAGCAAACACAACACAAGAATGTAGACAGAGAGAGACGCAAGATATATTGTGGGGAAAACCTTTTCAGGTGAAAAACCCCACACTCTAAAACCTGCACAATGTATTATCGAAACAATAACAATTTACAATACACTTGCAATGCAAGTTCTTCCAAGAGTCTTCAAATGCCGTTTCTGGAGTGATTCCGGTAGCATAACAATACCTATACATCAACTATGCAACTACAACTCCAAAACTATGCAATATATAGAGGTACAAGGCAATATTGAGAAGCCTCTAGAGGTAGGCGTCCATCTTGGCCACATGCCCATTTCACACATCCCAAGGACACTTGTCCAACATATTTTCACTCTCTTACATCTGTCATAACATGGCAGATTTGACTTCCCAAAGATAGAGCGCTCTAGGCTAAAAATAGCTCTGACAGATGCTCTTACGCATCTTACAGCTGTCAATAAATATGCCCAACATAGCAACCTTAAATGTTGTAAGAGAATCCGTCATACAAGGCTAAATATAACATATTCCTCTTACAACATGTCATAGCCCAACTTGGGCGCCCAAAGATGTCTTTCTCTCATGCAAAGATACTCTCCGACACTTGTCCCCACTTGTCATAGGAATCTCTATACTTGGCTCTTACACATCATAAATTCTGTCATATGGAATATCTTCTTCCACATACCACAAGATGCTGACACATGGCATATTAGTGCCACCTCAAATGGGACGCTCAAATCTATGTGAGTTTGACTTGACCATCCAAGTCACATTCCAAGTAGGATGACATGTCACAATGCGACCTCAACTAAGTGACCAAACTAAATGGGCAATTAAATACAAAATTAGGCAATAAATAAAAACACAATTAAATAAACAATGCTAGGAATTTGCAAAGGTTGAGACACCTTAATTCCCAACACTTCTAAACATCAAGCAAAGTTTATGTAACCACTTGAAAAGATGGAATGAGGATGGCACTAATTTCCAATAATCTCACTTTCTCTCAAATTTCTTTTGTTGAGTCTAATTTTCTTTTAATGTGAAGCAGATTGATAGGCTTTAGTGAGACTTGTTAAGGGAAAATTGGAGTAAACATGAATAATCAATATATCAATATCAATAATACCCAAAACTCAACGAAAAGGGAAATAATCAAGATCAAACAAACAAAGATGAAACCTTTGCAAACCTCAATACTTCATAGCTTACGTTGGTTGCCTATCTCAATCGATCTTGCATGCATGAATAAGGCCCTCAAAGAGTGCACTTCCTTGCTATTTCAAGATTGTCAATGGAGAATGGCTATGATAGTGCTTTGTAATGAAGATGAGCTTCACAACAATAATAGTGATATGGTAACAAGTTGATCGCAAGCAAATGGAATGACGTGGGTGCCAAAGGCGCACTATAATTCCTGCAGAGTAATAATACTAAAAGCTTGGATGATTGAAATGGAAGAATAGGGCTGAATTTATAGACTTGTGAGAGAGAAGATTAACGGTATAGAAAGAATGAGAAGATCAACGGTATAGAACGATTGACGAACGTGCGCGAATAAGAAGAAGACATGTGTCTTGATATATTTTGCATGAGAGGAATTAATAAAATAGAAGAATGAGTTAACTGAAGAGATAAAATCAATTAAAAGAATAGATCAATTAGTTAGGAGAATAGAACTAGAGAATAGAAATTGCATGGGGATGAGAAGATATTTTAGCTCAATTAAATATTTAGAATATTCAATTGCATGTGCACAATGATTGAATTATATTTAGAGATAACTCAATTTAGAAGAAATGGACAACTTAAATAAATATTTGATTTATTTAAATTTAGAGAAGATATTATTGGAAGAAACAATTAAATAATTGGTATTATTTAATTTAGAATGAATTTGGAAGAACTAATTAAATAATTGGTATTATTTAATTTGTTGGAGGAATTGGAAGAACTTAGGAATTTAATTAAATAAATTGATTTTATTTAATTGTTGGGAGAATATGAATCAAATAAATAAATTTGTTTATTTATTCATTGATAGAAGAATTTGACTTAAATAAATATTAAGAATATTTATTTGGACAGAGTTGTGTCATTTTTAGGCGTATACAAGACTCATTTTGAAATGAGTTTTATTGTTTATATAGATTAATAGTATCAATTATGACACCGGTGAACCAAAATTAAGCACAATTGTTGTTTTCTCATTGTTGCTTCTTAGTATTTATGTGTTTCTTTTATTCAAATTTTTGTTAATATGGTTCTACTATACCTGGCCTTGTGTTTAGTTGTAGTCATTTTACATTCTCATTGAGCGTATAAGTTTAAGAGGAGGGTCTTTGTACATTACCTTTGGGTTTGTATGTCTTGGAGTAGATTCTTAGACCCATGTTTGTCAAAGAGTGAAAACTATAGTCAAAACTTTAACTGTATAGTGAAATTGTTACTTGTGTGAGCAATGTGATTTTGAATAATGATAGGAAGGTGGAGACCATGAGGTGTTCTATGTTTGGCCATGCTTGATTTCTAATGTACTTATCTACTTGCTTCCATTTTTTTGATATTTTCTTAAAATTAAATTGATAGCCTCTAAGTAATTTTAGCATTTAGGATAAACATTTCTACAAACAATATGACTTATTTTTTTCTAGATGATGAAATACATCCAATTAGTGGGAAATGAAGCAGACATTGATGGATGAAGTAGATTCAATATGAAGGAATTGAGAAATACTGATCTTCATAGAACATTGCAAGACATTGGGGAGACGTGATTTTCCCAAAGCATATTTAGTGTTAAGCTATGTTGCACCATACATTTGAGCTTGATATTTATATGATTTTGTGATAGTAGAAATGAGCCCTTCTTTTGTAATAAAATAAAATGTCCATTGTTTTTAGTATGCTAAATTCTAATCCATTGGTGTCTCGACAAATATGTTTTGGAAGAATTATTATCTATTAAGGATATACATGATTTGCACAAATTACAAATTGTTTATATCAAAACAAATATTAGGCAAGCGGTGGTCATGAAAGTAGATCCAACTTGTTCTTTTAAAGACAAGGTGCATCTTTACTAAAGATGTCACATATTGTTTTTCTTTGTTTTGTCCTTCTTAAAATTCATGCATTGTATATTCTATGTACAAGAACAAAAGAGTTACAAATGGGTACCACATTTACGAGGTTGTATTTATAAAATGGCAAGAAGAAACCATACACTTGCTCTTGAGCCTACTTGCAAAGAGCCAACATCTTTCCTGAATCCTTCATCTCTACTCATAATATGTTTAGTTAAGTTGATCTCATAAGAGTTAAGTTCTCTCAATTGTAATCAAGATTGATCACCCCTAATAGTAGAGTTAAACCTTTCTTTGAAAAGTAATGAAATTACAAAATTCCACAACTAGCCATAGATTCAATGTTCATAGTCTACTTGCGCATGTCTATTGCTTTTTAAAAAAATGAAAATTAACTAGAACACTAGCAAACTGTAACATCATTATCCATAATGCAAAAGATTTAACATAAACATGTATCTTAATCAAGCGATTAGTTAATAAGATGATTGAGCTAATCATATTTTTAACTGAAAGAAACATAATATTTTCATCAATTAGGCATGTCAATCTAATCAAGATATAGCAAAGCTTACATTTCAATAATCAATTACAAATCTTTAGTGAGTAACCATCACTAATCAAGTACAAGATATGCTCAGTACATCATAGTTCAATTAATAAATTATGACCCTTTGGTCATAAATGCAAATACTGTATCTGGAACCAATGACATCTGTCTCCATAAGCCTCGGCTTGTCTCATGCTTGGGAAGGAGAGCATCATCCTAGTGCTTTTCCTCCAACCACGGACCTGCGGTCCCCTGCCCAACTTCCTAACTAGAAGTGGCCCTACCCTTCTTGGAAAGGTTAGACATTATAAACCATTAAGTTAGCCATTTGAGTATCTGGTGTTGTGCCCTTCCTAATGTCTCACGGTCACACACAATAGATCCACTCTAACTTGTATCATACTACTGGAGACACTAGGCCATCTGGAACACTATGAACCGACAATCCATGTAGAGACAGATGCATTACTTTGGCCAAAGATTTACATACATACACATTGCACAATGAACGTCATCATATGTCCACCACCCTAACTCGACTTTATAAGTTGTCATGTCCTACAGTAAGTTCTCATCGACCTTGTTCTTTAGATCTAGTATGAGTGGAATCCATACTTGGACATTCAACTCGCATCATAAGTTGGTTACAACTAAATAGGTTACTTTCATAATGAGGAACTAGTGACTCCTTGTCACCTTGTTCCTCTTTAAACTCATATCACAATTCGACCAATATTTACCACCTTGGGTCTTCTATGGTTACAATTTCGATAGCAAATCATCATATATGATGAAGTCAAATTCATGGTACTCAAGGCATACCTTGCCTTAGTAGAATAGAATGGTTTCATTATGCTAAATAGCTCTTATTATCTTTACGAGCTTTAGGAGCTAAACACCATTCTTAATAGTTTACAAATGAGTAAAAATAAAGAGATCATAACTTGTAACAATAACCAACAAGTCTTAATTTAGACACATAGAACAAATCTATATTATTCTTTCAACACAAACAAGTTGTTACGTGAAGAGACCATGATCTCAAATGATTTCACCACTTCCATAATCAAGGGTTAAGGAGCAGAATCTTGATAGTTCGAATAACCCTTAATATATATCACAGTCAGGTTTTCCATGCATGCCAAACTTGTTATCAGTTTAAGTGTTGCAAACACAATGATGTTTAAGTGCCTTTACAGCTCTCTCCATAGTCGAGTGATTGTATGATGTAGAGGTAAGGTAAGGTTGTATTAAAAGTTCACTCAGGGAACTTAAATCACTTCCTTCAAAAGGTTAACAATGGTGTTTGTGAAGACCAAGCCTACACAAGGCTATTATAGAGATTGACCTAGCCTAGGATCACTATCAAGTGTCCTCCTCTCAGGCTACCACTTCTCAATTTGGAGAGTCATTGCTCCATCCAACCTACTTGCACAATACACCCTATTTAAGGACTCATAACCTGTTACCACACCTCTACCAATAGTAATCACACATACTTGCCATGACAATCATGAGACCTTTGACATAAAGATTACTTCTTGCATTCTCTAGACAAAGAACAGTGGCAGCAATAAGATTGTTTAGACAATGTTTGGAATAAGGTTTAACTCTTATAAAATTGGTTCAACAACTCAAAACTTCAAGGACCATTAATACCACATGCATACTAAACACTAGATAGAAAAAAACCAACCATCTACTCACATCTGGGCCACACTGTGATAAAAGAGGACAGAGGACAGCAAATGGTATCTTGACTGTCCTATGACAGTACAGAAATGATAACTTGTATATTGTAGCTTTTATGAACCATAATACTTAACAGTTAACTTCCCTACCCACAAGGACCTTTATGCCAATGCAATTTGTACCTACTGAGGCAGAATCCATATGACAACACTGCTTCAACACCAAATTTGTACCTGAAAGTACGGTAGATAGCAAATTACCTTTTGACTGTCATAAACAAATAGCATTTCAATAAGGTTTTTGGAGCTTGTAATACAAGGAAAGAGTAAACAACTCCTAACTCCTCTAAACCACAATGAACTTCACCACTCCAACCATATTCAAAAACTCTTCAAGAAAATGCACTTGCATCCACACTTGTGTTTCCGTACTGTACTGTAGGAGAATGAAAACAGCAAACTATTTTTTCTTAAAACCAAGGCCTAAATGACAAATAATGGTCAAGGAAATGCATCCACTATGCATGCATAAGATCCACCATGCCCTATTCTAGTCCAACTCCACCAATAAACATAGATTCCACCTCCAATCTGTCAAAACAAATCGTTGTTTCACTGTCATATAACAGTCCACATTCAATTTCTTAACTAGTCAATGATGAGACTAGTTAAATGCATGCCATACACCCTACAGAGAAGGAGTTTTCGACCTGCACAACATGGAAAAGAGAAAAATCTAATCTAATCTTCCCCATCCTACTGAAAATGGTTGAATTCTCAGAGGATGGAGGAAGAATTCACCATTTCTTGTCACAAAACCTAGCTAAGAGGGTTTCAGAACAGCTTATATAAACTAGATATTTTCTCCCTTCAAATAAAATGTCAAGAACTCCAAATGTATGTAAATGTAAGCTACTTTACAGTATTAACAGATTTTAAAACATTTCAACTCACAAGAATCCGTACAAAGCCGTACAAAGAGCTATTTCTAATAAAAAATGCAGAAAACTATTTTTTTTCTCCTTAAAAAACTCCTTCTTTTCATATATCTTTGGCATGTTTACAAACTCCAGTATTATAGGAACTTTCCCAATAGTTGCTCTTCCTTCTCAGTCCATACAACTGCCCAAGAAAGGCAGGAAACTGAAGGAAAAAGCAGAATTAATAAAACAATAAGTTTTATCTTAATAAAACCAAGTTTTCTAAAAGAACTTCCTATGAAATAGGCCTTAGTTCACTCTATTTTAGACTAGTCAAACAAATGACTAAGTCTTTTATTTCAACACATCAAAAATAGCTTTTCAAAGCCTTAGAGATAAATAACTAACATGAAAATTAACTAGAAAACAACACAAAACTGAGCTCCTGCAACATACTCCCCCTGTAGGAAGAACTCAAGTCCCTTGAGTTGCCAATTCTTGAAGTGTCATGCCATGCTTGAGAATATCTGCTTCAGTCATCCAGGTGGCCTCTGAGTCAGGGAGATCCTTCCATTTCACCAAGTAGTCCTTATAGACACCTCTCCAAGTCTTCTTGATAACTTTGGAATCCAGAATGCACTCCAACTGTAAAGGTTTGCTTGGAGGCAAATCCTTGATCCAATCAGCATCTTCAACCACCACATCTGATCCACTTTCATCATGCAATGGAGGTCTGAAAGGAAAAAGATCACAAACATTGAAAATTGGAGAGATACCCAGGCCATCTGGTAGCTCAATCTCATATGCATTTGGACCAAATTTGTGCACTATCCTGCATGGTCCAATCTTCTTCATCAGGAGTTTAGTTGGCTGACCCTTTGGCAACCTCTCTTTCCTCAGATATGCCATGACTAAGTCACCAACTTTGAACTGTACTTCTCTTTTCTTCAAATCTGCCTTTTCTTTGTACTTTGTAACTGATTTTTCTAGTTGCAACTTGACTTGATCATGAACTGTTTTCATGGAGACAGCAAACTCTTCACCAAGCACACTCCTTCTATCCCAACCTTGGAGATCCTTCAGCTCAAGTGGTCCTCTTGGATGAAAACCATAAACTATCTCAAAAGGACTTTTACCAGTGCTCCTATTCTTTGAATCATTGTAGGCATATTCAGCCTGACTGATAACCAAATCCCATGCCAAACCATGCTGCTTTGTAAGGCACCTTAGAAGGTTTCCAAGAGACCTGTTAACCACCTCAATCTGACCATCAGTTTGTGGATGGTAGGCTGATGAAAAAGACAACTGTGTGCCCAGCTTCTTCCACAAGGTCCTCCAGAAGTGACCTACAAACTTAGAATCTTTGTCAGTTACAATGGACAATGGTAAACCATGTATCCTTACTACCTCTCTGAAAAATAGACCTGCAACATGAGATGCATCATTTGTGCATTTACATGGCACAAAATGAGCCATCTTGCTGAACCTATCAACAATGACAAACACACTATCCACCCCTCTGGTTGTCCTGGGTAACCCAAGCACAAAATCCATGCTAATACTTTCCCAAGGTCTGTTGGGAATGGGCAGGGGCTGGTATAGACCTGCATTTGAAGACACACCTTTGGCTCTTTGACAGATTGCATAGCTAGCTACATATTTTCTCACATCTGATTGCACCTTTGGCCAAAAATAGAACCTTGTGACTTGTTCTAGTGTCTTGTCCAAGCCAAAATGTCCTCCTAAAGAACCATTATGCTTCTCCTTGATGATGTTGTCCCGCATAGAGCACTTAGGGACACACAGCAAATTGCCCTTAAACAAGAGGCCTTCCTGCAAAACAAAATCTGCATACTCTCCATGGAATGTGTTAGCCAAGTTCACACAAACATCATAAGCCTCTTTGAAATCAGAATCTTCTTTATACAGCTCTTTTAAATAGTCAATACCCATGCTTTCTAACTGAATTTTCTGAACAAGAAGCAACCTCCTACTCAATGCATCAGCTACCTTATTAGAGACACCTCTTTTGTGCTTAAATGTGAAAGTATAAACTTGTAGCTGTTCCATCCACTTAACATGTCTATGGTTCAATTTTTCTTGATTGTTAAGAAAGCTTAAAGCATGATTGTCAGTAAACACAATAAATTCCTTGGGCAGCAAATAATGTCGCCACTTCTTAAGAGCTTGCACCATTGCATAGAGTTCTAAGTCATAGGTAGAATACCTTTGCTTGGCTTCATTCAACTTTTCTGAAAAGAATGCCACTGGATGTCCTTCTTGGCTAAGAACAGCACCAATAGCTTGCTGACTTGCATCACACTCAACAACAAATACCTTATCAAAATCAGGGAGTACTAAGGTAGGTAACTCAGCCACCTTTGTTTTCAACAACTCAAAACTATCATCAGCTTCCTTTGTCCACTGGAATCTACATTTGACTCCACCCTTGATGGTGTTAAGGATGGGAGCACTAATGTGACTGAACCCTCTGATAAACTTCCTATAGAAAGTCGCCAATCCATGGAAACTTCTCACATCTCCCACTGTTTTTGGGGTAGGCCAACTGAGAATAGCCTCAACCTTAGAGGGATCCATCTTCAAACAGCCATTAGAAATGACAAATCCTAGGTATACAAGTTCAGTTTTCATGAACTCACATTTGTCTAAGTTGATCATCAACTTGTGCTCATGCAGCTTCTCCAACACCTGACCAACATGCTTCACATGGTCTTCCCTTGTCCTACTGAAGATTAGTATGTCATCAAGATAAACAATAACAAATTTACCAATGAATTCAACTAATACCTCATTCATCAGGTGCATAAATGTACTTGGCGCATTGCTAAGACCAAATGGCATAACAAGCCATTCATAAAGACCTTCATTGGTCTTGAAAGCAGTCTTCCATTCATCTCCCTGTCTGATCCGGATTTAATGATATCCAAATTTCAAATCAATCTTTGAGTAATAGCATGATCCTCCCAGGTAATCCAAGAGATCTTCAATCCTTGGCATTGGGAATCTGTATCTTATGGTGATCTTGTTTATGGCCCTGGAATCTGTGCATAGCCTCCACTTTCCATCCTTCTTAGGAGCCAGTACACTTGGAACTGCACAAGGACTTAGACTCTTCCTAATCAGCCCTTTCTCCAGGAGATCTTGAATTTGCCTTGCCACCTCTTCATTTTGCTGTGGAGTCAACTTGTATGCAGCCTTGTTAGGCAATGTAGCACCAGGTATTAAGTCAATTTGATGGCTAATATCCCTCATGGGTGGTAAGGAGTTGGGAACTTCCTCTACCACAAGGTCTTGATATTTATGCAGAAGTTGCTGTACTTCCAATGGAATCTCCTTCTGTTTTTGATCTTGCTGATCTGATCCACTCTTGGGCTTCATGACCAAAGCATACCCCTGGTTGTCATTCTCCTTCAAGATATTTAGGAATTCATTTCCATTCACCAACATGACACTGCTGTTATTTTCCTTTCCCCTGGGCTGCTCCAACAAAGGATCCATTTTGAATGGCCTTCCATTCTTGGTGATGACATAAGTGTTCTTCTCACCATCATGCTGAGCTTTAACATCATACTGCCAGGGACGACCAAGAAGCAGGTGACATGCATCCATAGGGATGATTTCACATAGTACTTTGTCCTTGTAGTCACCAATTGCAAATTCAACCCAAGCTTGTTCCTCTACCATGAAACTTTGGTTCTTGTTCAACCAAGAGATCTTGTGAGGACTGATGAGGCAGCCTCTTCAACTTGCACTTCTCAACCATCTCAGTGGATACCACATTCTCAGTAGACCCTGAATCCACTATGATTTTGCAAAGTTTCCCATAGGCTAGGCCTTGGGTTCTGAAAATATTCTTTCTCTGAGGAGGCTCTTGCTTCAAAGGCATCTTCAGCATAGACCTTTTTATCATCATACTCTCTCCATCTAGAACAGGGGCAGCACTTCCCATTGGTGGATTCACACTTTCACAGTCATCATCTTTCACTAACTGATTTCGCTTTCCACTGTCATGAGAGCTGCTAGCTTTCCCTGGACATTTGTTCATTGTATGGCCAACTTGGTTGCAGCCATAACATCTTCTAGTGAAGACTCCTGGTCCTCTACCACCTCCACCATTTCTGCCTTTGCCATTATGAGTTCTACCACCTCTGAAACCTCCTCTATATTTTGTTGCTGATTGAGTTTCTTGTTGGCTGTTATTTTCAGTTTTGTTGAACTGTCCACAGCCAAAATTGCCTCTACCTCTTTGATTTCTGCCACCTCTACCTCTGGCACCTTGATCACCCTTCCTTATCAGCTTTTCCTCAGCTCTGGAGGCCAACAGGAAACATTCATCCACTGTCTTTGGTAACACCAAACTTATCTCATCTTGCAGATTGTATTTCAGTCCATTCAGGTACCTAGCCACCATCCCTTTTTCATCTTCATTATGATTGGCCCTCATACTGAGTCTATGAAATTCTTCTGTGTAGGTAGACACATCCATATCTTTTTGCCTCAAATTTTGAAATCTTCTTATGATTTGAATCTCATAGTCAGGTGGCATAAACTTGCTTCTGAGCATAGCCACCATTCTGCTCCATTTAGTGATGGGACTCTTCCCAACCTTCTCCCTCTCACTCTGCATATAGTTCCACCACACAAGTGCAGAACCTCTTAGCCTTGTCTTGGCAAATTTGACCTTTTTGCTGTCATTGAACTCCTTGTAATCAAAGAAGTTGCACATAGCCTCTATCCAGTCGGTGAGAACATCTCCATCCAACTTGCCATGGAAGGTAGGTACCTCCATCTTAGGATCACCACTATCTCCATGAGCACCCTTAAGTGCATTCAAGAAGGCTTTCTGATATGCAGACATATCCTGCTCCTGAGGATCCTCTTCTGCCTCTGTTTCTTCATTTGTGTCTGAAGAACTTCCTTCTTCTTTGGTCTTGCCCTTAGACTTTTTCTCTTCCTGCAATTTTACTTCTTGAAGACGTGCTTCAACCATTTCTTCCACCAACTTCTTGATGGCATCTTGATTCATTATCTTGGGAGGCATTGTACTAGCCTCTGTTTCAATTTCCTCTTCTGACATACACTTGTTTCCAATCAGAATATTGGCTCTGATACCAATATGATGCAGAGGTAAGGTAAGGTTGTATTAAAAGTTCACTCAGGGAACTTAAATCACTTCCTTCAAGAGGTTAACAATGGTGTTTGTGAAGGCCAAGCCTACACAAGGCTATTATAGAGATTGACCTAGCCTAGGATCACTATCAAGTGTCCTCCTCTCAGGCTACCACTTCTCAATTTGGAGAGTCATTGCTCCATCCAACCTACTTGCACAATACACCCTATTTAAGGACTCATAACCTGTTACCACACCTCTACCAATAGTAATCACACATACTTGCCATGACAATCATGAGACCTTTGACATAAAGATTACTTCTTGCATTCTCTAGACAAAGAACAGTGGCAGCAATAAGACTGTTTAGACAGTGTTTGGAATAAGGTTTAACTCTTATAAAATTGGTTCAACAACTCAAAACTTCAAGGACCATTAATACCACATGCATACTAAACACTAGATAGAAAAAAACCAACCATCTACTCACATGTGGGCCACACTGTGATAAAAGAGGACAGAGGACAGCAAATGGTATCTTGACTATCCTATGACAGTACAGAAATGATAACTTGTATCTTGTAGCTTTTATGAACCATAATACTTAACAGTTAACTTCCCTACCCACAAGGACCTTTATGCCAATGCAATTTGTACCTACTGAGGCAGAATCCATATGACAACAGCTTCAACACCAAATTTGTACCTGAAAGTACGGTAGACAGTAAATTACCTTTTGACTGTCATAAACAAATAGCATTTCAATAAGGTTTTTGGAGCTTGTAATACAAGGAAAGAGTAAACAACTCCTAACTCCTCTAAACCACAATGAACTTCACCACTCCAACCATATTCAAAAACTCTTCAAGAAAATGCACTTGCATCCACACTTGTGTTTCCGTACCGTAGTGTAGGAGAATGAAAACAGTAAACTATTTTTTCTTAAAACCAAGGCCTAAATGACAAATAATGGTCAAGGAAATGCATCCACTATGCATGCATAAGATCCACCATGCCCTATTCTAGTCCAAATCCACCAATAAACATAGATTCCACCTCCAATCTGTCAAAACAAATCGTTGTTTCACTGTCATATAACAGTCCACATTCAATTTCTTAACTAGTCAATGATGAGACTAGTTAAATGCATGCCATACACCCTGCAGGGAAGGAGTTTTCCACCTGCACAACATGGAAAAGAGCAAAATCTAATCTAATCTTCCCCATCCTACTAAAAATGGTTGAATTCTCAGAGGATGGAGGAAGAATTCACCATTTCTTGTCACAAAACCTAGCTAAGAGGGTTTCAGAACAGCTTATATAAACTAGATATTTTCTCCCTTCAAATAAAATGTCAAGAACTCCAAATGTATGTAAATGTAAGCTACTTTACAGTATTAACAGATTTTAAAACATTTCAACTCACAAGAATCTGTACAAAGCCTTACAAAGAGCTATTTCTAATAAAAAATGCAGAAAACTATTTTTTTTCTCCTTAAAAAACTCCTTTCATATATCTTTGGCATGTTTACAAACTCCAGTATTATAGGAACTTTCCCAATGGTTGCTCTTCCTTCTCAGTCCGTACAACTGCCCAAGAAAGGCAGGAAACTGAAGGAAAAAGCAGAATTAATAAAACAATAAGTTTTATCTTAATAAAACCAAGTTTTCTAAAAGAACTTCCTATGAAATAGGCCTTAGTTCACTCTATTTTAGACTAGTCAAACAAATGACTAAGTCTTTTATTTCAACACATAAAAAATGGCTTTTCAAAGCCTTAGAGATAAATAACTAACATGAAAATTAACTAGAAAACAACACAAAACTGAGCTCCTGCACCATTGTATGATTCGAATAAAGGCTAAAAACATTATCTGGAATTATTACCAGATGTTCAATATTTCCATACTGAGATAACTTAGGCTCTAACTTTGTCGTTAATCAACGTGTGCTTGATATGTTTTGAAAGCATGCTCAGCCATAACAACTTCGAGCACCGGTTATCATAAGATGTATAATGCATGAAAGCTTGGTCGTAAGACCTTGAGCTATGACACAGAAAAGAGTACAACTCTAAACAACTTGGCTTATGGCCTCGAGCTAGTGTCATAACAAAACCATAATACAGTTGTTGCTTGGCTTTTAAGCCTCGAGCTTAGCCACAAGTAAAGGTTACAATGTTTCTCTGCTTGGCCATATGGCCTTGAGCATAGTCTCAGAAAAAGATTACAATGTTTCATTGCTCGACCCTATGACCTTGAGCATAGTCTCAGGAAAAGTTTATTGTGTGTCATTATTCAGCCTTGCAGTCTTGAGCTTAGTCTCAAGAAAGATTATTGTGTAACTGGCTCAGCCATACTGGCTTCAAGCCTATTCTCATTACATAGTTAACATGTTAAGGTTCGGCCTTAAGGCTCTGAACCTTTGAACAGAAATAAAACTTTAATACAATATGAGCTTGACTGTATCGGCCTTGAGCCACAACTATGGAGAAATTATCAAAAACCATGGGCACGGCCTCACAGGCCTCGTGCCTCTGAGTTATCTATACAACAATAAACATCATGCCATATGTACTCTGGTAGAAGTGTTGATTTGAGACAGACAACTGAGAGGGGGGGTGAATCAGTTGTCCCAAAACTTTCTTTTCTTTAAACACTTGAATCCTTCTTGTAATTCAACATCATAATAATAAATCAATCATGGAAGTACAATACAATAATTCAAGAGCAGAAACACATTAACACATATGACACCAAGATTTTAATGTGGAAACCCTGGTTAAGGGAAAAACCATAGGGTGACTAACCCAAGATTGTATTCTCTGTTAAAAGAATAAGAAGAACAAAATGGCACATGTCAATTAGGGCTCACTGCCTGAGCACACTGCTCACAAGAGGCCCACTGCCTACAAGAGACACACTGTCTACAGAATAATAAATATTACATACTTGAACTGGAGATTAGCATCTTCACCATGCCTGAGTCAGTTCCATTTAAGCTCAATACTTCTGCTCTGCTTTTTCGCTCTTCTCTTCTCTACCACTTTCTCATCTCCACACAGATGCATTGAAATGACTTTACAAATCTTATTTATACAAGACATTGACTTTGGGATAATCATCAAAGTCGGCACAATACATAATTTATTTCATTACAGAGCAATTACACAAATTCAACTTGACTTGTTACAAAAGACTTCATGCAAATCACCACACTATCGGCCACACATATCTAGGACTTCAATCTTCTTTGAGGAATGTGTTATGCTTCTTAGAACATCTTCAAGATCATTCACAAGATGTGTAAAACATTCGGTTGGCCATGATTAGGAAGAACATCATCATCTAGAAGTAAATCTTCCATTATGAGCTCAATCTTCAATGCGGACCGCCAACACGAACTAGACACAATCTAGAGACCCCCACAAGCTTGCCTGAATCACCAAGAACATCCACACCACTTCTACTTATTGAAATCATTCGTATCTTCATATAGAACCTCAAGAACATAGTTTGTCATCACTGTCACAATAGAATAAATGCTTGCAGACCTCCAGACCATGAACCAATTGAGTTGTCAATTCACATTGGCTTCCTAAACACTCCACCAAATTTGTAGAACAAGATATTGCATTTCCGGATCTCACCAGACCTATTTGTGTCACTCTGTCACCTCTGAACATCTGCCAGAACCGGTTTTACTCATATGGCCATAACTTCTTCAAATCTTCATGCAGACCTCTCAAATCTTGACTACATCATCTTTAGACACATATCTACAAACCCTTTGATGTGCATTCTCTGATCTTCATCTTAGCTTGGATCTTCACTTCATAGAGCTTCACTATCTTCATTGTTCTTCTCTGTTTCTAATAGGACTAATTTTCTCAGTATCCTCAACACACAACTCATCCAATCCTTGACATCAATGCAATAGGAGTATGTTGACATCAATAACACTGGTTAGGCCCATACTTGCAACAATCCCCCCTTTGTTATTGATGGCAACATATGATGTGAAAAATTGTTTTAACCATTAAGACAAGAACTTCTCCTCACTAACTGACATAACTCCCCCTATCAACAACAATCATTCATATGTCTTCTGTTTATTTACTGCTCCCCCTTTGATTAACAACCAGTTTTTCACATGTCTTCTCTCCCCCTTTGACATCAATGGCAAAGGGCACATACTTGCATCAATCAGAATCATACAGACTGCTCCCCCTGAGTAACAGCTTCCTATCATCAATCTGGATCACAAAATATGACCGTGAGATCCACCAGACTGATGCACATCAGTGCATCTTAATTCAGAACTGGAGGAGTAATAACCCCTAACTTCTCCCTGAGATACTCAAAAGAGTCGTTAGGTAACGATTTAGTAAAAATGTCTCTAATCTGACTTCATTCTTGTTCACCTGCTCTCTCAAAAAGTGAAACTTGATGGATCTATGTTTTGTCTTTGAATGCAACACTAAATTTTTTGATATATTTATCACACTTGAATTATCACAGAAGATTGTGATAGGTTACTCATACTCCACTCTGATGTCTCTTATCATTTGCTTCTGTGTATATGGAAAAATGGATTAAATCTAAACTAAATAAAACCAAAGAACCCAATAACATAAAGGAAAGGAATCTAAGTAAAAGCCATAAATCACAAATCAAAGATGAATAAAGACTTTTACCGAAATCTGTATTGTTTCCTTTGGATTGAATGTGGATTGCTCAATGAAGTTGCGAAGCCATAGCTGCAACAAGCAAGTAGTGTGCTCAAGAGATCAATGTCAAAAAATCGTTATAGTGCTCAATCGACGCGTTGTGTATGCTCAAAGCTCTGTTAAGTATGCCTGAGAATACGATCGAAGAGAGAGGGGTAATGAAGGAGATGAGGGGGGTTTATATAGATTTCATCAAAGATCGATCAATGGTCCAGATAATTCAGAAGAATCAACGGAGGAGATAAGTTGAGGAACGTGCAACGAATGAGAAGAAGACATGTGTCTTGCTTGCTTTTGCATGAGAGGAGTTATCAGGAATAGAAGAATAAGTTAACTGAAGAAATAAATCAATTAAAAGAATAAAGCAATCAGTTAAGTGATTTAAAACAAGAAGAAGAGATTTGCATGAGAAAAGAAGATATTTTGCTTTATTAAATATAGAAATATTTAATTGATGAGCAAAAAAGCTTGAGTTATTTTAGAGATAACTCAAATTAGAAGAAAAAGCAATTTAAATAAATAATTGATTTATTTAAATTTAGAGAAGATATTTTGGAAGAAATAATTAAATAATTAGAATTATTTAATTTAGAAGATTTAAAAGCAAATTAAATAAATAAATTTATTTAATTGTTGTGCATGATTTTGGGAGAATAATTTTTGATTTAGTTAAATAATTTAAGAATTATTTAATTTTAGATAAGAGGGAATTTGTTGAATTAATTAAATAATTGGATATATTTAATTAATGTAGATGTGAATTTTGGAAAAGAGGATAATGATCAAATTAAATAATTAAAATTATTTAATTGTGGAAGAATATAGAGGAATTTAATTTAATTAATTAAATAACGAGAATTTATTTAATTAATGTTGAATTTAGGAGATTTAGAAGAATTTGATGATAATTAATTAAATAATTAGATTATTTAATTAATGTGTGAAATGTAGGTGATTAGGAAGAAATGACGAAATGCAAGTGATGTGACGACCTGGTCATTTTAGGGTGTCTACATTTTGCCCCTCTTTGATGCAATGCAGCATGTAGCGTTGTGTCAAAGAAAATGATTGTTGAAGATGTAATACAATTTTTTTGATGCCCCAGTGTAGGTGGTTGCCCCAGCATAGTTAGTGTAGGGTGCCCCCTCGAGAGGAAAGACATGGAAGCGATAGAAGAACTGTGTTGATGCTCGACTAGAAGATTTGTTGGAGATAGGCGAGGTTGGGTTGATGATAGATAGAAGAAAGGAGATAGGAGAGAACATAAGAGAAAGACTGTTGATCGATCTTTGCTGGAAAACTATATAAGGCCATGGATGAATGGATGGGTAGATGGATGAGCTTGTTGCAATGGTTTCACGTTTGTTTATAAAGAGCAATCCTTATTTTTGATATAGCACGTGGATAGTTTGCCACCAAGGTATAAAAGACCAAGGTGCAGTAATATCCGAGTGCGTGGACGTTGACTCTACAAGCAAACTGTTTGAACCTAGATCCCTTAGACATAATATAACCTTGTTGGAACATGTGCATAAGCCAGTCTTGAACATAAAATAAACTTCAATACATGTAAATGCAAGAAGAATTATTAATATGTAAGATGCTAGGTCCTAACACACACAAGATAAATAAAATGCTAAGATAGATACTAGAGATCATTCCTCAAACACGGCACACAGAAAGCAATGACTATGCCCCCAATCCGTACTGCATCGCAACATACCAAGATTATAGATAAATCAAGGTAGTCTTGAATAGGTATGAATAGGGAACAAAAGATAAACCATAACACAAATTGACTGACTTACAAAGTAAACATACAGCCAACATATTCTCTTGCCAAAGAGGTTGCTCAGGATAGATTGGATAGGAAAGATAACAGCCTTATCGTAGGAACTCTGTGTCCGTTAAAGGGGGCTATCTACCTAAAAAGACAATGTCTCACTTGCAGGAAATGCCACATGTTGTAGGAGACGCGTGTGTTGGTCTCGACAATGGAACACTTCGTAGAAGACAAGCTTGTTGATCTAGGGCTTAGTTAAGCAGTACTTAGCTGATGTTGGCAATTGGTATGCAGGACAGTAGATGACTCTAGAAGTAGGCCTCTTTGCTTCAGGTTTGCGAAGGACTTTTGCTTTGAAAGGATGCGCTAGCTTGCTGCTTGAGTTAGTCAAGTCGAGGCGAATGGATTTTGAAAAACGGAAGACTAGAAGGATGAAATGTTAATGGATTGAAACGGGTGGAGAATGATGAATCGTGTGTGCCTGAGTACTGGAAACATCCTTCGTATTCCAGACTGCCTACATACCCTGTATCCACGGGATCAAGGCACACTTACGATGGAAGATGAACGTGATAAATATGTAGTTCTGGATAGAGTGATGAATGGGCCAAGGTGAAAGGAGGGGATCTTATGTACCTGAGTACTGGATACTTCGTTCGTATTCCAGACTGCCTACATACCCATATCCATGGGATCAAGGTATCTTAAGATTGGGAAGATAATATGTAGTTCTGGTTAGTGTGATGATGTGGGAAAAGAGCGGAGAAGAGGTGATCTTATGTACCTGAGTACTGGAAACGTCCTTCGTATTCCAGACTGCCTACATACCCATATCCATGGGATCAAGGTACCTTAAGATTGAAAAGAGATGATATGTAGTTCTGGGTAGATGTGATGATGTAGAAGAAGAGCGGAGAAGAGGTGATCTTATGTACCTGAGTACTGGAAACATGCTTCGTATTCCAGACTGCCTACATACCCATATCCATGGGATCAAGGTACCTTAAGATTGAAAAGATGATATGTAGTTCTGGTTAGAGTGATGATGTAGGCCAAGTGTTGAGAAGATAACAGCCTTATCGTAGGAACTCTGTGTCCGTTAAAGGGTGTTACCTGTGGAAATGAGACAAGATTGAAGTATGCGCTGTGAACCACGAACAAGGAACCAATCCTAGACTGAAGCTAAGGAAAGAGTTGCCCCCATTCTGGTAGAGGAAACTGTAGGGGTGACCGCCGAAGAAGACACCGAAAGACTTGACCTAGGACAAGACAGTGTTAACTGTAGACACAGATCAAGACGTGGGATGACGATGAGGGACACTGACAAATTTCCAAGCTATACTAGGTAGGGAGATGGAAATGCAAACAAAGTCAATGGTTTTATTATGGATGGATGGATGAATCAGGTGACGAACTGGACAAGGAGTGGACAGGACTCGATAGACGATGGATGCTGACTCTACGCATAGCGCCTGTTTGCCAGGTTTTCACTATGGTACTTATCCAAGGCGCCTGTTTGCCAGGTTTTCACCAGAGGATGGATTTTTTTGTATTTTTGTATTTTTGATTTTTTTGATTTTTGATTTTTGATTTTTTTTTATTTTTTTGACTTTTTTGATTTTTTTGATTTTTTGATTTTTTGTGGGAATACTCTGAGGATCAGGCATAGAACTTCTTGAGATGGACACTGTTAAGTGGCTCATCTAGAGGAATGCCGTCAGGTGTAGCTAAAGTATAAGCTCCCGATCCATATGCTGCTGTGACAATGAAGGGACCTAACCAGTTAGGCTCAAACTTGCCCTTCTTCTCTCGATCTGCTTGATTTCTCTGATTCTCCTTAAGTACAAGATCACCAACTTGAAACCGTCTTTCTTTGATCTTTTTGTTGTAATTACGCCGGAGGCGGTTTTGATAGACATGGAGATGATTAAGTGCGGCAAGGCGCCTCTCATCTAGTAGTTCAAGCTCAGCTAATCTAGAAGTGCGATACTCATCTCCGCCGATCAGGTCCTGCATGGATACTCTGAGTGATGGGATCTCGACCTCTATAGGTAGGATGGCTTCAGAGCCAAAGACCAAGGCATATGGTGTGGCACCAGTTGGTGTTCTGATACTAGTGCGGTAGGCCCATAGGGCGGGATTAAGTTGCAAGTGCCAATCACGACCAGCTTCATTGACTGTTTTCTTGAAGATTTTGAGAATGGTTTTATTGGAAGCCTCAGCTTGGCCGTTACTCTGCGGATAGTAGGGAGTTGAAAAGCGATGTTGGATATTGTATTGTATGCATAAAGCACGGACATCTTGGTTCTTGAATGATCTCCCATTATCAGTGACAATAGCTTGGGGAATACCATACCGGCATATGAGGTAGTTTAGAATAAACTTGGCTATTTGCTTACTGGTGATATAGGTCATAGGAATGGCTTCCACCCACTTCGTGAAATACTCAGTGGCAGTAATGATAAACTTGTGGCCATTTGAGGAGGAAGGGTGGATTTGTCCTACGAGGTCGAGACCCCATTGAGAAAAAGGCCATGGGGTTGTCACAGGTTGTAACTCATGAGCTGGTGTGTGAATCAAATCTCCATGCTGCTGACATTGTAGACACTTCTTAGCAAACTGTGCGGCATCTTGCTCTATTGTAGGCCAGTAATAACCTGTTCTGAGTATCTTCTTAGCAAGATTAGGACCGGTAGAATGTGCACCACAGACACCTTCGTGTATGTCTCGTAAGGTAGCTTCGGCTTCTTCCGCGTTAAGACATCGTAAGAGGATACCATCGAGACTCCGGCGATATAGTGTATCACCCAGAATGATGTAACGAGAGGATCGACGGATAAAGGTTTTGCGTTGAGTGGATGATAGGTCGGGAGGAAAGGTTTTGTTCTTGAGGTATTCATAGATATCTTCGTACCATGGGGAATTGGGACCAACAAGTTCGCAGATGATTTCAGTAACAGGAACATCGACGGCTGGTATCAACAATTGCTTGATCAAGAATTCACACTTCTGTGTATTAGCAGGCATGTCAATCAGTGACCCTACAGAAGCCATAGAATCTGCAGCTTTATTATGCTCTCTTGGAATTTGCTCAAATGTGATGGTAGAAAAATGTGGTTTGTAGGCATCCACTAGTTGTTTGTAGGGGACCAACTTTTCATCCTTTGTTTGGTATTCATCTGTGACTTGGCGAATGACTAGCTGTGAGTCTCCATATACTTGTAATTCTGTGATGTCCCATTGAACTGCTGTATTGAGACCTATGAGGAGTGCTTCATACTCGGCTATGTTGTTGGTGCAAGGGAATGCTAGCCGATATGACTTTGGAATGTAGTCATTCTGAGGTGTAACAAATAAGATGCCGGCTCCTGATCCATGCTGTGTGTAAGAACCGTCAAAGTACAACTTCCACATTATGGAGTTAGCAAGAGTGAATAGATTCTCATCAGGAAAGTCTGCGACCATAGGATGTGTATCTTTCATAGGTGCTTCTGCTAGTTGATCCGCGAGGGCTTGTCCTTTGATTGCTTTGCGATCTGTGTACTCAATATCAAACTCACTAAGGATCATAACCCATTTAGCCAGTCTGCCTGTGAGAGCTGCTTTTGCTAATAGATATTTCAAGGGATCAATCTTGGCTATCAGATTTGTGTGTTGGTTCAGCATGTAATGTCGCAACTTTTGGGAGGCAAACACTACTGCTAGACAAGCCCTTTCCATGGGTGAATAATTGAGCTCATATCCCACCAAGGTTCTACTGATATAGTAAATTGCGTGCTCTCTGCCTGAGTCATCATTTTGTGTTAGCAGGGCCCCTAGGGCCGAATTTGTAGTGGAGATGTACAATATCAAGGGTTTGTCCGCAACTGGTGGGACCAATACAGGAGGTGTAGCTAGATATTCCTTAAGTTGATCAAACGCTGCCTGACACTTGTTGTCCCATCGAAAAGAGACATCCTTTCGGAGCAAGTGCTGAAAGGGTTGACATTTATCTGCTAGCTGTGATATGAAACGCCTGATGGACTGTAACCTTCCTTGGAGGCTCCTTAATGCTTTAAGGTTCTTTGGTGGAGGCATCTCCACTATAGCCTTTACTTTTGCTGGATCTACTTCGATGCCCCTACGAGATACTATGTATCCCAATAGCTTCCCTGATGTGACACCGAAGACACACTTCTTAGGATTAAGTCTTACTTGGTATTTTTCAAGCCTGTCAAAGATCTGCCCTAGGACCTGTATGTGATCCGCCCTAGAAGATTTAGCCAATATATCATCAACATAGTCCTCCATGATGTGATGAAATAGATCGTGGAAGATCACTGTCATAGCTCGCTGATAGGTTGCTCCTGCATTCTTCAGACCAAACGGCATAACACACCAACAGTAATTGCCCCAAGGACATGTAAAGGTTGTTTTGTGTTGATCCTCCTCAGCTATTCTAATCTGGTTGTAGCCTGAGAATCCATCCATAAGAGAAAGCATCTCGTGACCTGCTGTCAAGTCCACTATAATGTCAATGTTTGGTAGTGGAAAATCATCTTTGGGACATGCCTTATTGAGATCTCTGAAATCATTACACATGCGGATGCGCCCATTAGGTTTAGATACAGGTACAATGTTTGAGACCCAATCTGAATAGTCAATAGGTCGTATGAATTTTGCGTCTAATAGCTTCTGTATTTCTACTTTCACTAGGAGAGCGATCTGTGGGTGCATCTTTCTCAATTTCTGCTTGACTGGTTTCACCTTGGGATCAACTGTGAGATAATGAACTACCAGCTTAGGGTCTAGCCCTGGCATATCTGCATAGGTCCATGCAAAGTTGATGGTTCATTGTAAGAAGAAGCTGTTAAGATTTCTGTGCTCTGTGTCAGATAATGATGCCGCTAGGAATGTTGTCTTTGGATTTTGTTCTGTACCTAGGTTGATCTCTGTAGAATCTTCCACTAGGAGAGCAGATTTCTCTTGATACTTAGAAGGTAAGGGAAGGTCAAATCCTCCATCCTCAGGTGCCACAGTTGGGTTTTCACCTTTGGATACGTCCTTTATTTTTACTATTTTATGATCAGGAGGTGCCACAGTGTGGTTTTCACCTAGAGATCTTTCTTTATTTGCACTTTTGCGACTGGAGGATTTGGCATTCTCACCAAAATAAGCCGTGGGCTCAAGTTCCATTACAAAACCTGCCTTGTGATCGCCAAGAGGGATACCTTCTCGAAGTCCCATGAATTCAGCTAAAGCTTCGTCATTCTGAAATACATCTATAACGGGGGCCCCTTGTTGGTCCCAATCGATAAGTTTAGGGTAGACAAGCGTGACATTCTGGGTGCTGGTGGTGGAAGTTAAGGATACGGAGGATAGTGTAAAAATGGAGGATTCTGCGAATAGATTGGTTATGTGGAGGGAAGAGTCATCGATGATATCCTCTGTAGATGTCGAATCGGCGGAAAACTTGTCAGCTACCTCGTCGAGGATATACTCGATGTCCGAGGCGCGTGGTACCTTCTTACCAAATCCTAATCCTTTCCTATCTAGCTTCTTTGTTACCACAATGGGCTCCATAGTGCCTTGATTCTGTTTCCCAAGGCCACCTTTGCCTTTATAGCCCATGTTTTTCACTATCCTTAAGCTATTGCCATATTGCTTGACTGGTATCGTGACTGGTTCTTTCTCCTTGTAGAGCCAAGAAGAGATGTCCTCAATAGTTTCCTCTTCCACTAACCGTCCATGTTGGAATTGGGTTAGGAATGTTGGGGGAGGAATAGCTACTTTTTTGGTAACTTTAGCAATGGGTGGTTTGCCGTAAGATTTTGGAGATAAAGGCATCCGCCCTACACAACAAGATTCAGAGATATCATAAGAGCCAAAGCCTATATCCCGAAAGCGAGCTGTGATTTTGGGGAGGGGTGTAGGTTCACGTGTAGAGGCTTGTGTGAGAGTTTCAGGGTCAACATAGAGAGGGGACTCAAGGGCTTTGTCATTTTTAGGCACTTGGTTGCAATTCTTATAGCTTCCTTGCAAGACACGACAAAATTCAAAAGGATTAGGATCTCCTGGGATGGTGATCTCCGTACCATTGTATGTGAACTTTAGGGACTGATGGTACGTGGAGGGAACAGCTTTCATTGCATGGATCCATGGGCGGCCAAGAATAATGTTGTAAGGCAGCTCAATATCAAGAACTTGACACCTGGTTTCAAGCATAACGGGACCCACCTGTATAGGCAAGTGAATAACACCTTCTGAATGGCGTTCTGCATCATCATACCCCTTGATTGTAATACTATGATCAGTGTTGATGTGATCCTCAGAGTATCCCAATTGCTTTAGTAACTTTAAAGAACAGATGTTGAGACCAGCACCACCATCTATGAGGATGCGTTTGATTTTGCGCTTATGGATGAGCACTTCAATATGGAGGGCATCGTTGTGACAAGGATCATGGGAGGGAAGGTCTTTCTCAGAGAAGACCACATTGTAAGGCGAAGCAATATTACCCACTATAGCTTGGAAATCTGCGACTGCTATGTTGTTAGGAATGGAGGACTCTTGGAGGGCCTTTTCTAGCACTACTCGATGTGCAGGTGATGACCGTAGAAGGTCCAAAATAGAGATCTGCGCTGGTGTTCTCCCTAGATGTTCGACAAGATTATAATCAGACTGAACCGGAAGCCTAGGTGTAGGTGCACGAATGGTGACATGACCTCGACGAGTAGTAACAACACAATCCGTAGATTTGCCTTTAATGGTGAGGGTAGACACTCGACTCTCTTCAAAATGACCTACAATGGAATCGAAGGACGTGGAAGCATGATTGATACCTTTACCTCTATCCTGAGGAGGAGGTGGACCATGATGAGGGAATGGTTCCTTGTACATATCGAGATCCTTGTTCGTGTGTTGCGCTGGTGATTCATTCTCAAAGGTGATTTGATTACCGTCGATGAGGTTTTGGATGAGGTGCTTAAGCTTCATGCAAGATGCAGTTCGATGACCTTTGCTCCTATGGAACTCACAATACTCATTGTCTCTGTAACGTGCAGTTTTGTAGACAGGTTCTCCATATGGGGGAGCATCAGGTAAGGTTATGAGCCCTTTCAGCAAAGCTTGCTGTAAGACCGATTCGATGGGCACTCCCAAAGGAGTAAATTGACGTCGCGGAGGGTAATCTTGTTGAGGCCGCTCTTGTTGTCTTTGCTGTTGGTTGGGATAAGGCTGCCTTTGTTGCTGCTGTTGTTGAGGTGGAGCTTGACTTGGTTTGGAGAGTTGCAGCGGTGTTTGCAACGTTTGGACATGCTTAGTATCGACCACCCCATCGTTGACCACGTTTTTGTTCTTGTTCCAATATTTGGGTTTATCATTCAACTGTTGATGCGAATTGCTATCTTTCGTCTCCTTAAAGATTTTGACCACACCCTTAGCAATGAGGGCCTTCTCTATGTTGATACCCTTGTATGTGATTTCATCGAAGGTTGTAGCACTAAGAATTTGCAAATGGAAACCTAACTCTTGGTTGAGGTTCTGCACAAAGATGCTAACAAGCTGTTTCTCCGGAATCTTGAAAGGGAATTTACTAGCCATTTGTCTCCATCGCTGAAGGAAAGAAATGAAAGTCTCACCATTTTTCTGTTTATTGTTGCATAGGTCCGTCATGGAAATCTCATGCTCTGCATTGTAAGAAAAATGGGTGGCAAACTTCTCTGCTAGCTTGTTGAAAGACTTGATACCCGTGGGTAAGTGTGAGAACCATTCTATTGCTTGTCCTCCAAGACTGCGAGGAAAAAGACACATAAGATATGTGTCGTTGTGAGAAACCTCGAAGCAAGCAAGATAGAATTCCCTAAGATGGTCTTTTGGGTCACCTTTTCCTTTGTACTTATCGAACTTCGGAATAGTGAAATTTTGAGGAAAAGGGATCATTGGTAATGACCGATCAAAAGGATAAGGGCACACTTCCTCCAAAGAGAAGGTCTTTTTGGTGTGGCCAAATGTAAGATCAGATAGCTGTTGTTGTACCTCTGCAATCTTTAGTTCCATAGTCGTGGGAGGGGTTGGTAACGTCTCCTGTTGTCCAAAAAGCGGTTGGTGTTGCCCATATGGAAGATTATAGTGTGAGCCATGCGTACTGGTATTGTAAGGGTCGTAAGATTGATTGGGATTGTATGGATTGTATGATTGGTTCAGATTGGGTTGGAATTGGGGGTTTTGATTAGGCAGAGGTGGAGGTGGAGCTAGGTAAGAATGTTGGCTTTGCGATGGTTGAAGAAACGTATTGGGGGGAGGAAAGCTAAAGCGCGTTTGATTAGGTTGTGATGGTGGCACATAGCTTTGGGAAACCTGATGTTGGGAATGTTGCGAGTGGCTAGGTAATGCATGAAAGAAGTTGAGCGTGGATGAACGTTGTGGAGGAGGGACATAGGTAGAAGTGATTTGCGACGGTGGTGGTTGATTGAAGATGAGAGTAGAAGAATGTTGTGGTGGAGGAACATAGGTAGAAGTGATTTGCGACGGTTGGGGTTGCTTGAGGATGAGAGTAGAAGAATGTTGTGGTTGGGGCTGCGTGACTCCAATTGGTTGAGAGACATGCAGGTGTGATGATATAGGAGGTGGCATATGTTGAGACCCTTGTTGCATGGCTACGTACGTGTTCCCCAGATTGTAATTGGGTGGAAAACCTACGCGTGATGGGGTAACCAAGATTCCACTTGCGCTTGGGATGGACACTTTAGGAGGTGGTTGCACATTGGATCGAGCTAAGGTGGCTTGCCTAGCTAACTCTGCTTGCCGTTGGAGAGTTTCTTGTTGGTTTTGATAGATCTCCATAGGAGTCAAAAGTGGTGATACGGGCCTCTCCTCTGTTGGATTTTGAAAAAGGGGATTCCTATACTGCGAACCTTGAGTAGGTAAGGGCGTAGTTGCCGTGGACATGGTTTGCACTGCTTGTATGGTTTCTTGGGTCTTGGTGCTCTCGTTGAGAGTGGACACATCAAAATCTGGAGGTAACTTGGCACCTTGCTTTGCAAGCAAGCGAAAGAAATGATCCTGGTTCTCACTAAGGATTTTATCAAAGGCAGCTATAGCTCTAGGATCTTGTATAAATTCATCAAGATCTTGCCCATCTTCTTGAGAGGATTGACCTATTTCAAAGTGTCGCTCTTCTTGAGATGGGAGTTGATCTATGACATAACCTTGTGGGACAAAATCTGGAGGCAAGCCTGTGGTATACTGCGGTGTATTTAGCAAAGGGGTTCTATCCTCATGAGGATTGCTTGGTTCATCTATGTGCGGCATGTTTGGAGAGCTGATTGGTCTTGCTGCGGGTGTACTAGGAGTCACTTTGGGAGTAACGTTGAGACGACCTGATTGTGGTGTGCGAGGGGGTGACTTGTGCTTCTTAGGGACAACTTGCCTAGACTTCATGGTTTGCTGTAGCCTAGTGGTGACCATGGGAAATACTGAGGACACAATGTAATGCTGGGAATCTGTAAGATGCTTTGAAGAAACGGACAAACTCTGATGCACAAAGTACTGGACCAAAGGCGCTATACTGTTTGACCAGAGGCGCAGGACTGTGCTACCAAAAGCGTGCTACTGTGGGCCAGAGGTGACGGACTGAGCTACCAATAGCGAGTTACTGCTATGTCAAAGGCGAGCTACAGTGACCAAAAGCGAGCTACTGTTATACCGAGGGTGCTGAAGTAGAGTTTTGCCAGAGGCGGGTTACTGCTTGACCAAAGGCGATCTACTGTATTACCAAAGGCGAGCTGCTGTAATACCAGGGGCGCTGAAGTAGTGTCTGATGTTTTTCAAAGGCAAAATTTTTTCTGTTTCTGATTGGATTGGTTTGGCAAGAGAAAACACAGCAAACAAGTGGTCAAAAAAGGCACAAGGACTGACACAACAGATAGTGTATGTTCAAGGCTCCAAACAAGCCCAATGTTACCACAGGTCTAATACAGTTGCAATCAATAACAAGCACTTTTTATCCCTAGAGACAAGGTTTCATTGCAGTAGATCAGCTCACAGCTTAATACTCCGTCGATAAAAATATCATTCCATAAAGGTGTCGGATATTTAGTATCTTTGCGAGAGACGATAGGTAGGGATATCTCACCCTCCCCTTGGAAAGCTCAAGTAGGTCACAAGAGCTTTATGTCTGAGAGAATACTATCTCTTCTCAAGGGAGCCAATGGTGAGTATCTTAAGGGTTTAAATCGATTTCCCTTGCACTGATGATTACCGCAATGTTCGGAGGTAGGTCGGGTAGTCTCTATTTAAATTGGTTCTTAGTGACTTTGAGGGACCAACGCCTTACGAGCAATGCGACAAGCTACTAAAAGCTTTAACCAATCCTACTAAGAGTTTCAAACACTTCGCTCAATGTGAAAATCGTTTCCACAAAGGGCTAGTACACCTCTTTTCAGTTTGGCATCACAAGGTAAGGCTGACGTCGGTTAGGACTTGGCTTTCACCTTATCCCTTTTATATAGCGGTTCAAAGGAAAACTCCGCTTAGGGTCGTCCCTTTTGGATGAAACGCAATCCAAAAGCAGGCCCTTCTAAAGGAAGTACAAAAAATGTAAAATCAAGCACGTCACACAAAGGTTCAATTGTCCCGTTATAAGAAAAATAAGGTGCAACTAAGCTATGCACACACACGATTGTAGTTGTAAATTGTCCCTTATGAAATGAAGTGTTTGGCATTCATGTCCATTGTCCTTTAGAAAATTGAGGTGTTTGTTCATACATGTCCATTGTCCCTTAAGAAAAGCAGTATGTTCCTAAGACTTAGATTGCAAGAAAAGATTTGTTCAATTATCCTTTTAAGCATGCAATGTGTTTCTAAGACTTAGTGAGATAGATCAAGAGGTCTTCAATGCTCATCCTGCATGAACATGTTAAAAACACCTATTTGCTCTGTATGAGTAATAAGAAGCTGCAACAAGTGATATTAGGTCCACACAAACTCAAAAGTTAGCAAGTGCTTGAAGTCAGAGATTGAGAATAGGCCAATGAGTGGTCTTAAAAAATAGATCTCAGAAAATCTTTGAAAAAATATTACCACTGTGTAGAGGACAGAAAAATACCAACTTTCAAAAAAAATATCACCTGAATCCGAGTCCGTTTGTGAAAGTTATGAAGCTTGAAAAGTTAAAAAACTGTGACGAGACAAAGACAGCAGTGAGAAAATCAATTTTCTGAAAAATTAGAGAATCTTGAGAAAAAATCAATTTCACCACGATGTAGATCATGAAATTCTAGCCTATTTCAAAAAAAAAAGTACTGAAATACGTGTCCGTATGACCAAGATAATGAGGTTTGAAAATCGCCTATTCATTTAAAAAGCTCATTGAAGAGGGGTCTGTCTTAGCCCCCTGTGACTGGCTCCTGGTCACTGATGTGACCTGCTGCTGGGCTGAAGGTGCTTTATTTTTTTTCAAAAAATAAAAAGAAAAAAGAAAAAAGATTCTCTTTACTTTGTTTTACTTTCTAAAAGAAATAAAAACTAAAAACACTTCATTTTTTATTTGTTTTATTTGTTTTATTTTTTTGGTTTTTGTTTTTGCTTTTTTATTTTTGGATTTTTTTTTGCTTTTTCTTTTTGGTTTTTTTTTTTTTTTTTGAATTTTTTTTGAAAAAAGAAAACTTAATTTTTTTTTTTTTACCGTACCTCACAGTGATTGTACGGCCTCGGGTTGCGTGCCAGAGGTGAAAAAATTTTACCTTCACCGAAATAGGCCAAATTTTATATTTTTCTTCGTCCCTCGACCCTTCCGAACGCAACCGTGACCTCCGTTTTTGCCCAGCAAGCTTCCTTTAAATTTTTTTTTTTTTTTTTAAAATGGAGTTAGCAAGAGTGAATAGATTCTCATCAGGAAAGTCTGCGACCATAGGATGTGTATCTTTCATAGGTGCTTCTGCTAGTTGATCCGCGAGGGCTTGTCCTTTGATTGCTTTGCGATCTGTGTACTCAATATCGAACTCACTAAGGATCATAACCCATTTAGCTAGTCTGCCTGTGAGAGCTGCTTTTGCTAATAGATATTTCAAGGGATCAATCTTGGCTATCAGATTTGTGTGTTGGTTCAGCATGTAATGTCGCAACTTTTGGGAGGCAAACACTACTGCTAGACAAGCCCTTTCCATGGGTGAATAATTGAGCTCATATCCCACCAAGGTTCTACTGATATAGTAAATTGCGTGCTCTCTGCCTGAGTCATCATTTTGTGTTAGCAGGGCCCCTAGGGCCGAATTTGTAGTGGAGATGTACAATATCAAGGGTTTGTCCGCAACTGGTGGGACCAATACAGGAGGATAATTTAAGAATTATTTAATTTTAGATAAGAGGGAATTTGTTGAATTAATTAAATAATTGGATATATTTAATTAATGTAGATGTGAATTTTGGAAAGAGGATAATGATCAAATTAAATAATTAAAATTATTTAATTGTGGAAGAATATAGAGGAATTTAATTTAATTAATTAAATAACGAGAATTTATTTAATTAATGTTGAATTTAGGAGATTTAGAAGAATTTGATGATAATTAATTAAATAATTAGATTATTTAATTAATGTGTGAAATGCAGGTGATTAGGAAGAAATGACGAAATGCAAGTGATGTGACGACCTGGTCATTTTAGGGTGTCTACAGCTTCATCCACAATATTTGAGTGCAACTACCTGCTGCTGCAATATATTCTACTTTTGTAGTGGACAATGATATTGCCTCTTGTTTCTTGCTCAGCCAAGAAACTAATCTTTTCCCCAAAAAGAATGCACCACCACTGGTACTCTTCCGATCATCCACATCTCCTGCCCAATCTGCATCTGTATATGCATGAAGAGAGAAATCATGATCCCTAGGATACCATAAACCATACTCAACTGTTCCCTTTAGATATATGAGAATTCTCTTGATTGCCATGACATGAGATTCTCTAGGATCAACTTGGAATTTGGCAACAAGACCAACAACATTCATAATGTCAGGTCTAGTGTGAGTAAGATACAGTAGTCCTCCAATCATTGACCTGTACTTTTTCTGATCAGCCTTAGGAGATTCATCATCTTTTCTTAGTTTACATCCGGTTGCCATGGGAGTATTCATTAGTTTTGAATCTTCCATTCCAAATTTCTTTAACAATTATTTCACATATTTGGTCTGTGATATGAAGATTCTTTTCTTTGTTTGAGTGATTTGCAGACCCAAGAAGAAATTTATTTCCCCAAACATAGACATCTCAAATTCACTTTTCATTTGATTTGCAAAAGTCTTGCACATACTATCTCTTCCTCCAAAAATGATATCATCAACAAATACTTCAACAATCAAGATATTTTCATGACCAATCTTGAAGTACAAGTTACTGTCAGCAGTACCTTTGTTGAAACCAATTTTCAAAAGATGTTTATCCAGTCTTTCATACCAGGCTCTTGGGGCTTGTTTGAGTCCATACAGAGCTTTCTTCAACTTGCAAACCATATCACCATGATCAGATAATTGAAATCCATCTGGTTGCTCAATGTATACTTCTTCTTCCAAGTCACCATTTAGGAAAGCAGACTTGACATCCATCTGATATACTTTGAAATCCTTGAAGGTAGCAAAAGCAAGACATAATCTGACTGCTTCAATTCTTGCCACCGAAGCAAAATTTTCTTCAAAATAAACTCCTACTTGAGAATAACCCTTGTAGACCAATTTGGCTTTGTTTCTGACTACTTCACCATCTTCATTCAGTTTATTCCGGAAGACCCATTTCGTCCCAATCACATTTTTGTTTCTAGGTCTGGGAACAAGATCCCAAGTGTGATTTTTCTCAATCTGCATCAACTCTTCCTTCATTGCTTTAGTCTAGCTTTCATCATTGCATGCTTCACTTATTATTTTTGGTTCAATCTTTGAAATCAGACAATACTTTTTCGAGTCTTGAGCAATCTTTCTTCTTGTTTGAACACCTTTGCTTTTATCACCTATGATCTGGTCTTCAGAATGATTTAGTCTTACATACCTGGGAGTTTTGGGAATTTCTTGCACTTCTATTTCTTGGATAGGTTCATTCAAACTTATCTCTTCTTCCTGTATTTTAGGATTCTCCGGATCAATCTGGATTTAAATTTCAGAAGGGGCTTGAACTTCTTGGACCAAAACATCATTCTGATCATCTTCTTCATATTTATAAAACCTTGAGAGTTTTTCAATGCCTTCATCAACCTTCACATTTGTACTTTCTATAATCTTTCTCAATCTCTTGTTATAACACCAATATGCTTTGCTTTGAGTAGAATAACCCAAGAATATTCCTTCATCACTTCTAGCATCAAATTTGCCAAGGTCTTCATCTCTTTTAATGTAACATTTACTACCAAAGACTCTGAAATACTTTACAGTGGGAGTGATGCCAAACCAGAGTTCAGAAGGGGTCTTACTAGTATTGCTTGTGATTTGTACTTGATTAAGAGTATAGACAGCAGTGCTTATAGCTTCTCTCCAGTAGATCTGAGGAACATTTGCTTCCATCATCATGGTTCTAGATGCTTCCTGGATGGTCCGGTTCTTTCTCTCCACTATTCCATTCTGCTGTGGAGTCCTTGGAGCAGATAACTGCCTTTTTATCCCATGTTTCTCACAGAATTTTATGAACTCTCTAGATGTGAATTCTCCACCTCTATCAGACTTAAGACACTTTATGTTTAACCTGGTTTGATTTTCTACCATAGCCTTGAATATTTTGAATTTCTCAAAAGCTTTAGATGTCTCTTTTAGGAAAGTCAACCACATCATCCGGGAATGATCATCAATTAGTAACATGAAATATCTATCACCTTGCAAACCCCTGATTCTTGCCAATCCACATAGATCAGTATGTACTAAGTCAACAATCTGGTAGAAGATTGTTCCTTACTTTTGAATGTGACTCTGCTATGCTTACCCAACTGACATTCTTTGCACAAATTGTTAGTAGGTTTCACCAGTCTTGGAAGATCTCTTACAGCTTGAGTGTTGCTTATCTTGATGATATTATCAAAATTCACATGACACATTCTCCTATGCCACAACCAACTTTGATCAATTTGAATAAATAAACAACTTTTGCCAGTACCAACCAAGTGGAAGATGTTACCTTTTGTTTGAGTACCGGATGCAACCTCTGTTCCAGAACTTTCAAAGATCTTACATTTTCTATTTTTGAATCGGAGATCATAGCCTTTGTCCACCAACTATCCAACACTAAGAAGATTGTGTTTCAAACCTTCAACATACAATACATCACTGGTTTTGTTCTTTCCATCAAAGGAAATAGTTCCTCTGCCTCTGATTCTGCCAACAGAATTATCACCAAATTTTACAACTCCTCCTTCATATCTTTCTAGATCTATGAATTTATTTTTGTCACCAGTCATATGGTGGGAGCATCCACTGTCAATGACCCAATCATCCTTTTCTTCAACTTGGGCAGCCAGAGCTCTTTCTACCATTTTATGATTGACAGATTCAATGGGCATTGGGTCTTCTTCCTTGATGGCAATAAACACCCAGTCACTTCCAGATTTGTTTCTTGTCTCTGATTCATCATCTGTTACTCCTTCATCATCATCATCTTCATGAACATAGTAACATTTCTTTTGAAATCTTGATCTATTAGGACTAGTCCTTGAAAATCTTTCCGGACACCTTGAGGCAAAATGACCAATCTTGTTATAGTTGAAACATTTGAAGGGCAATTTTCCTCCATACTTACCAGATCCTCTTGGCAATCTTTTTGCAATAAGGGCTTCAAGTTGAGTAGTTTCTGCTTCATCTTCTTCCAGATCTTTTCTTGATTTTTCATACCATGATAGTTTCTTTGAGGAGTTCTCTCCTGGATCATACATTTGTTTGCCTTTTATAGAGGCACGAGCTTTGAATGCAGATCCAGTCTTGGGGGGTGCATCTCCAAACTCAGCCAATTCAAATGCAACTATTTTTCCAACCAATTGATCTCTTTGTGATATTTGATAAAGATATGAATTCTTCAATAGTAGCAACCTTGTGTTTGTAAGCAGGAGGTAGGGATATGAGAACTTTTACAACAATCTCATCTTCATCCAAGATTCAACTAGCACACCTAATGCCACAAACAAGCTCATTTACTTTTGGCAGAAATGTAGTGATATTCTCATCTTCATTCATCTTCAGGGTTTCAAATTTGCCTTTCAGACTCTGTAGCTTGGCACATTTAACATATTTGTCTCCTTCATGCAGAAGTTTCAGTTTTTCCCAAATCTCATATGCCATTTTTAAATCTATAACATTTGTCAGCTCTGAATCAAATAAGGCACTTAGTAAGGCTTCTTTAGCTCGAAGATTATCTTCAGCATCTTTGATTTCATCTATAGTTGTCAAACCATTCTTTGGAGGAACATACTTCTTTGAAGTTATGGTCCAATATTGCATTCCCATACTTTGCAAGTGACATTCCATGCAGCTTTTCCAAAGAGTGTAATTAGTTCCATCAAATCTCAAACTATCCTTCTTGTAGGAAGACATCCTGGATCTCCTCAAGTGATTAAGCTCTTTTAGAGTAACTTAGCTCTGATACCAATTGTTGATTTAAGATAGACAACTGAGGGGGGGGTGAATCAGTTGTCCCAAAACTTTCTTTTCTTTAAACACTTGAATCCTTCTTGTAATTCAACAGCATAATAATAAATCAATCATGGAAGCACAATGCAATAATTCAAGAGCAGAAACACATTAACACATATGACACCAAGATTTTAACGTGAAAAACTCGGTTAAGGGAAAAACCACGGGGTGAGTAACCCAAGATTGTATTCTCTATTAAAAGAATAAGAAGAACAAAATGGCACATGCCAATTAGGGCTCACTGCCCCAGCACACTGCTCACAAGAGGCCCACTACCTACAGGAGACACACTGTCTACAGAATAATAAATATTACATACTTGAACTGGAGATTAGCATCTTCACCATGCTTGAGTCAGTTCCATTTAAGCTCAATACTTCTACTCTAATTTTTCTCTCTTCTCTTCTCTACCACTTTCTCATCTCCACACAGATGCATTGAAATGACTTTACAAATCTTATTTATACAAGACATTGACTTTGGGATAATCATCAAAGTTGGCACAATACATACTTTATTTCATTATAGAGCAATTACACAAATTCAACTTGACTTGTTACAAAAGACTTCATGTGAATCACCACACTATCGGCCACACATATCTAGGACTTCAATCTTCTTTGAGGAATGCATTATGCTTCTCAGAACATCTTCAAGATCATCCGCAAGATGTGTAAAACATTTGGTCAGCCATGATTAGGAAGAACATCATCATCCAAAAGTAAATCTTCAATTATGAGCTCAATATTCAATGTGGACCGCCAACATGAACTGGACACAATCTAGAGACCCCCACAAGCTTGCCTAAATCACCAAGAACATCCACACCACTTCTGCTTACTGAAATCATTCACATCTTCATATGGAACCTCAAGAACACAGTTTGTCATCACTGTCACAATAGAATAAATGCTTGCGGACCTCCAAACCATGAACCAATTGAGTTGTCAATTCACATTGGCTTCCTAAACACTCCACCAAATTTGCAGAACAAGATATTGAATTTCTGGATCTCACCGGACCTATTTGTGTCACTTTGTCACCTCTGAACATCTGCCAGAACTAGTTTTACTCATATGGCCATAACTTCTTCAAATCTTCATGTGGACCTCTCAAATCTTGACTGGATCATGTTTAGACAATATCTACAAACCCTTTGATGCGTATTCTCTGATCTTCATCTTAGCTTGGATCTTCACTTCATAGAGCTTCACTGTCTTCATTGTTCTTCTCTATTTCTGATAGGACTAATTTTTCAGTATCCTCAGCACATAGCTCATCCAATCCTTGACATCAATGCAACAAGAGTATGTTGACATCAATGCAACAGGAGTATGTTGACATCAATGAAAACATCGGTTAGGCCCATACTTGCAACAAGAAGTTCTACACAGTTATAGCTCATTATACTGAAAGTAAATGGAAATTATGTCCACCATTTTACCTAGACAAGACTTTTGATACAGATGTAGTTCCAGACTGAGTCTCTTCAAGCTGCTCATAGCTTCTTATCTCTAAAATGTTTTCTCAAAAAAGCTTCACCACCTTCTTCACAAAACCCCAACAACGAACCCCTACTATGCAAAGTCTCTCTAACAAAAATGAAAACCCAAAACTTGTTAACTGACCGACTCTTGGCATGCCAATTTGGGTGGAAACTACCACCCCACTCAGTCGGTTCCTCAAAAAGTGGCTCGATCAAGGCATCATGTGCCTATGAAGGATGAGCTCAAAGCTCTCCTTTGTTCCTCAAGGTCGACTATCAACAATTTAATACTATTTCATTATTATTGAATAATGGGATAAGAAAAATAATAACATTATTGAAATCAACCTACAAAGAGGTTCCCTCCAAAAGATATACATATTCATCCTTATTTAAGGATAAGGGTTAAATAATACATATTTAATATTAAGGATTGTCACTATAAAATTGTAATCACAAAATGATTCACAACAAGATCGTCGGTTGTTGGGGTCGAGTAATTCTCCCCCAAAATTGACTATCATCCTTAGTCGAATGACTAGGGAATAATATTCTCTAGAATAAAAGGATAACGAGAGACCTCCTTGTCTCTTAACACGATTGTCTCTCGACTAGAGATGATGTTCCAAGAACATCATCTAGCCATCACAACTAGTCGTGATAGCACCAACGATATAACGACTTACAAAGAACATGAATGCTAAGAAAGGAGACATGACACATGTCAACTTACGAAGGGATTTAGAAGGACATAGAGGCCGATACTCAGATGGCTAATCAACCTTTTGCTTTCTCAACGTCTAACCCTTCCTCCAGGGTGATACTCTCCTTCCTTCTTTGAAGGACGTTCATTTTCCTGTTCACACTCAGGACCACAAGATCATGATCAGTGCATCATTATCTTATCTCATAATATAAATCATTTAATTTACAAAACTAATTAACATCAGTCATTACTCCATAATAAAAAATTAAATCAGATATTTTCACAATATCAAATCAGTTAACTATGACTAATCCTCTTGATTATCATGCCAAGTTAATGATTAAGTCTAATTGTAAGTTGGGGATGTAACATATCTCCCCCCATAAGAATCATTGTCCCTGATGATTAATTGTCTTTAAGATAAACCAACATAATATGAAAATGTTTTCAAAAGCATAATATCAAATGTCTCAGAAAAGATGAGTAAATCTAGCATGGAAGTCATCATAATTTTCCTAGGTGGCATTTTCTTCTGCATATTTGTCCCATTGGACCTTGGACTATGTTATTTCCTTGTTTCGTAAGTGTAGCTTAAGCATTTCGAGCACCTTGATGGGCTTGGTCACCACCACTCATGGGTCCTTCACTTGTAGAATATTCCAATCAAGCATAGGAATTTGATTATCAACAGAATTAAACTTTTTCAAATATGAAACATGAAACACATTATGCATCATGGCAAGTGCTGGAGGTAGAGCAATTCTGTATGCCACTGGGTTGACTTCTTCTAGAACTTCAAATGGGCCCACATATCTTGGTGCCAGTTTGGACATCTTTCCAAATTTGATGGAGCTTTTATGAGGTTTTACCCTTAGGATAACTTTATCTCCCACAGTGAAATGCCTTTCAATACATTTTGCATCTGCATAACTCTTTTGCTTATCATTGGCTTCCACTAGCCTACTTTTAATCAGATGGACTTGTTCTTCCATCTTATATAGCATTTATGGACCAAGGCTAACCCTATCTTCTAGCTTATCCCAACTTATAGGGGTTCGGCACTTCTGTCCATATAATGCCTCAAATGGTGCCATCTTAATAGTTGAGAGATAAGAGTTATTGTATGCAAATTCCACTAGAGGAAGATAATCCTCCCACTTGTATTGTTGATCCATGCAATACATTCTTAACAAGTCCTCCAACACTTGGTTCACCCTTTCAGTTTGTCCATCTATTTTAGGATGATAAGTAGAGCTTATGTTCAACTGTGTACCAAGTGAAGAGAACAAGGTTTGCTAAAACCTTGATGTCATCCGTGCATCCCTATCTGAGATAATCTACTTAGGAATGCAATGCAGTCTGAAAATCTCTTGAACAAATTTTTGAGCGATGACAGGTGCCCCATCCGTCAAGTTTCTTGGTATAAAATGGGCGGCTTTGGTGAGTCTATCCACCACAACCAAGATAGCATTTTGCCTGTTCCTTGATATAGGAAGCCCTTGCACAAAGTCCATGCTTATAATTTGCCATTTCCACTCAGGAATTTCATGAGGGTATAATAATCATGCTGGGTGTTTGTGTTCCACCTTCACCCTTTGGCATTCAATACAAGTAGCTACAAAATTTGTAGCATCCCTCTTCATTCCTTTCCAAAAATATAAAGGTTTTACATCAGTGAGTAACTTGGTTACCCTAGGATACCCAGAATATGGTGCAGAATGAACCTCTTTCCATACCATATTCCTTAACTTTGCTGAGTTAGGTACATACATCCTTCCTTTAAACCTTAATAACCCATCTGGTTCAAGGTTGAATCCCTCATATTTCAGATTCTATGGATTCTCCTCAAGGGTCTGTTTTACCTTCTCGTAAAACTCATCTCCTTTAGATTTTTGTAGCACCTGATTTCTAAAATTAGAATGTATAGAGATCATAGAGGAGATGTGCCTTCTCCTACTTAAAGCATTTGCCACTCGATTTCTTTTCCCTGAATATATTTAATCTCAAAATCATAATCCAAGATAAATTCTAACCATCTTCTTTGATGAGCATTAAGATGGGGTTGAGTGAATAGATACTTGAGTCCCTGGTGATTTTTTTTCAACTCAAAAGGTTTTCCAAGCAGGTAGTGTCTCCATATTTGAAGTGCGTGAATGACCGCTGCCAGTTCTAAATCATGTGGGGCATAATTTTGTTCATAGTTTTTTAGTTTGTGTGATTCATAGGCAATGACATGTCCATCCTGGACTAGTACACCACCTAAGCCTTCCCCTGAGGCATTGGTAATGACTACAAATTGACCTTCTAGGTCAAGTACTTTCAATATTGGGGTTGAAGTCAATTTTTCCTTCAGTAGGTCAAAGGCCTCCTGGCACTTTTCTGACCATTCAAACTTCTTGCCCTTTCTTTGCAAGGAAGTTATAGGATGTGCAATTTTAGAGAAGTTTTTTCTCAAATTTCCTATAATAACCAGGAAGGGCCATGAAACTTTAGACCTCATGTACATTTCTTGGTTCCAGTCATTCAGAAATAGCCTTAAACTTAGCTGGGTCCACAGCTATCCCCTTAGCTGAAATTATATAACCCAAATATTATACTTCTTTCTGAAAGAAAGTACACTTAGAGAGCTTGACATATAACTTATGCTCTCTTAGTCTCTGAAGAACAATTTTTAGATGCTGCATATCTTCTTCCTCATTCTTAGAATAGATTAAAATGTCATCAAGAAATACTAAGACAAACTTGTCTAGATAGCCTCTAAACACACTGTTCATAAAATTCATAAACGCCGCTGGTGCATTTGTCAATCCAAATGGTAGGAAAGTGAATTCATAAGGTCCATATCTAGTTCTAAAGGTTGTCTTATGGATGTCTTCATCCTTCAACCTCAATTGGTGATATCTAGATCGAAGATCAATCTTGGAAAATACTGTTGCACCCCTCATCTGGTCAAAAAGATCATCGATGCGAGGTAAAGGGTATTTATTCTTAATGGTTTCTTTGCTTAACATGTGATAATCTATGCACAACCACAAAGTGCCATCTTTCTTTTTCACAAAAATGACTAGTGCTCCCCATGGCGACACACTAGATCTAATCAACCCTTTATCTAGCAGCTCTTGCAGTTGAGCCTTTAACCCCATTAGTTATGTTGTGGTCATTCTATAGGGGGCTTTAGAAATAGGTTCTGACCAGGAATAATATCAATGGTGAAATCAAAGGCTCTTTTAGGGGGTAATCCTGGTAGTTCATCTAAAAATATATCCTCAAAGTCCCTAAGGAAAGGATACTTGTCCATATCTAATCTTTCCTGACCTATGGACTCCTTCATCCCAACTTCATTAAGTTTTTGGGATTCATAAAACATTAAGTCATCTTGGAAGTAGGTTTCCTCTGATTCATTTATTTTGTCCATTTTGACAGTAAAAAGTTGGGATCCTTTTCTCTGTGCCCTTTTCATTTGCAAGGCAGAAATTTGCCTTAGTTTGACTTCCCTAGGTTTCCCTTGGAGAAAGACTTTGTTTCCTAAATCATCCAGACATTCTACTGTTTTGGCATAACAATCAACTTTGGCTTGATGTCTCCATAGCCAATTTATCCCTAGGATAACATCATATGAGCCAAGTGGGGCTACATAAAGATTTACTTCCGTGGAAAAGATCGTAAGTTCAACCTGAGCCTCAAACATGCATTGCTCTACCTAAGCCTGGGTATGATTTGCATATTCCACAGACCAAGTGTTTTCCATGAATCTTGCTTTTCTAGGTATTTTATTTATAATTTTGGGAGAAATAAAACATTCCGTAGCACTTGTATCAATCAAAACTGAAATCGAAACTCCAAATAAAATACTTATTGTCTCTACGAGAATTATTTGGTACTCAGCTTGTTGGTTGTCCAAGGCCACATGGATACGTTGTTGGAATGCCACTTGTTGGGAGGGTAGAGGATTTCCTCTTGGTTGTGCTCCCTATGATTTGTTGGGACACTGATTGGTGTAGTAATCTCTGCCACAAGTGTAGCATCCACCAACTGGTCCTCGTCTCTCTTGAGGTTTTCCAGAATTGTTTCCATTCTTCCTAGAGTGGTTGTTCCCCTTTTTCTCTCCCCTAGACTCAGTTTGTTTATTTTTGGCCCCTTTGTCATTCTTCTCAGTATATTCCTATTCTTCCCCTTTTTCCTTGAGGATTGAGAAGATTGAGACCACTTGTATCTCTTTTGATTTCTTTCCCTATAGGCTGACATAGCCTTCAGGTTCTGTTCTTGTCTGACGGCCTTCTCGTAGACCTGTTCCATAGTAGTAGGACCGTGAACATTAACCTCACCCCCAATTGGGCGTTCAACCCCATTATAAACTTCTGAACACATAATTTCTCATCTTGTTGATACTGTGGCACATACTTCAATAGTCAGGTGAATTTTTCCCAATATTCATTTACAGTCATATCAGCGTATTTCAGGTTCTAAAAGTCTATAAGTTTTTTATCATAGAACAATTGAGGTAACCATCTTTGCCTAAAAATTTCTACAAACATGTCCCAAGTAAGGCTTGTAGACCTCAAGCCTAATTCCATCTTTTTATTCATCCACCATGTGGATGCTTCACCCGCTAGCTGAAATACTCCCCACACAGCTTTGTCAACCTCATTATAATTTTTTATTTCAAAATACTTCTCCATCTCTGTAAGCCATGCCTCTACAGCATCTCCGCTTACAGATCCATCAAATTTAGGTGGCATGACCTTTTTCATGTCATGAGACAGTTCCATAGCCATAAGGCTCCTCTTATCCTCTTCCTGTCTAGCCGTGGAGTTATTTTCTCCGTGCTCACTTTGGGTGGTGTCATTATGGCATTCCTCACCATCACCCCCATCATAAGCATCTCGCCTGTCTTCTGACTAACCTCCTACTTTATGTTCAAGAGTTTCCACCCTCGCCCTTGTTTCTTTCAACAAAGTCAAGATTTGGTCTAATTTAGACTTGGATTGCCCTGAAGGTGCTCCTTCATCTCGGCTATCCTCCATTCTGGTTCTAATTCAAACCTTTACTGCAATCTACTTTCTAAAGTTTGCAAATTAATCACAGATTAGTTTTTCCATGTTATACAATCCATTCATTTTACAAATGTATTCACACTCATGTAATCTTTAACAAGAAAGGAAAGATTGTCAAAATTTACCATTGCATTACAGTTTCCATTGGATTACATATAATCTACCAAAATTACAAAATTGTGTTTACACCTTGCTCCTGCAAGTCAATTACAATTTGGGATAGCTTCCCATATTCATGGTTTCTTTTCAATCTTATGAGGTGAGGATACACACTGGTATTCCTTCACATCCTCCTTAGGTACATTACAATATTTAGGGTTATTTCCCTCAGTTGGTGCTTTAGGGGCAGAGGGTGTTTATGATGTATTAGTAGAGTTAGGGGCAACCATCCTTTCAGCTTTCCTTAACTCTTGCTTGATGCATTTCATGGCATTAGCAAAAGTTTCATCATTGAGGCCTTCAAGATCTTTTGTTGGCATAGGTAACGTCCATGTTCCATTACCTTCTTTCGAGGTGTGGTTCTAATTTTTACCATTTTGGCATAGAACATCTAATCATTAGCATACTTAATGTTGGATACAAATAATCACCAAGTAGTGAGCTCATTAGGTCCATGTATTGAACCTGGTAGCTCTGATACCATATGTAACATCACTATCCATAATGCTCAAGATTTAACATAAACATGTATCTTATTCAAGCAATTAGTTAACAAGATGATTGACCTAATCATATTTTAACTGAAAGAAACATAATCTTTTCATTAATTAAGCATGTCAATCTAATCAAGATATAACAAAGCTTACATTTCAATAATCAATTACAAATCTTTAGTGAGTAACCATCACTAATCAAGTACAAGATATGCTTATAACATCATAGTTCAATTAATAAATTACAATAGACCTTCTGGTCATAAATGCAAATACTATATCTGGAACCAATGACATCTGTCTCCATAAGCCTTGACTTGTCTCATGCTTAGGAAGGCGAGCATCATCCCGGTGCTTTTCCTCCAACCACGGACCTGCGGTCCCCCACTCAACTTCCTAACTAGAAGTGGCCCTACCCTTCTCGAAAAGGTTAGACATTAGAAACCATTAAGTTAGCCATCTGAGTATCTGGTGTCGTGCCCTTCCTAATGTCTCACGGTCACACACAATAGATCCACTCTAACTTGTATGACACTACAGGAGACACTAGGCCATATGGAACACTGTGGACCGACAATGCATGCATAGACAGATGCATTACTTTGGCCAAAGATTTACACACATACATGTTGTACAATGAACATCGTCATATGTCCACCACCCTAACTCGACTTATAAGCTATCATGTCCTACAGTAAGTTCTCATCGACCTTATTCTTTAGGTCTACTATGAGTGGGATCAATTTGATTCATTGTCCATACTTGGACATTCGACTCCCATCATAAGTTGGTTATAACTAAATAGGTTACTTTCGTAATGAGGAACTAGTGACTCCTTGTCACCTTGATCCTCTTTAAACTCATATCACAATTCGACCAATATTTACCACCTTGGGTCTTCTATGATTACAATTTTGATAGCAAATCATCATATATGATGAAGTCAGATTCATGGTACTCAAGGCATACCATGCCTTAGTAGAATAGAATGGTTTCATTATGCTAAATAGCTCTTATTATCTTTACAAGCTTTAGGAGCTAAACACCTTTCTTAATAGTTTACAAATGAGTAAAAATAAAGAGATCATAACTTGTAACAATAACCGATAGGTCTTAATTTAGACACAGAACAAATTTATATTATTCTTTCAGCAAAACAAGCTGTTACGTGAAGAGACCATGATCTCAAATGATTTCACCACTTCCATAATCGAGGGTTAAGAAGTAAAATCTTGACAATTCAAATAACCCTTAATATATATCACAGACGGGTTTTCCATGCATGCCAAACTTGTTATCAGATTAAGTGTTGCAAACACAATGATGTTTAAGTGCCTTTACAACTATCTCCATAGTCGAGTGACTGTATGATTCGAATAAAGGCTAAAAACATTATTTGGAATTATTATCAGATGTTCAATATTTCCATACCAAGAGCACTTAGGCTCTAACTTCATCATTAATCGACGTGTGCTTGATATGTTTTGAAAGCATGCTCAGCCATAACAGCTTTGAGCATCAGTTATCATATGATGTATAGTGCATGAAAGCTTGGTCGTAAGACCTTGAGCTATGACGCAGAAAAGAGTACAACTCTAAATAGCTCGACCTTATGGCTCTGAGCTAGTGTCACAATAAAACCATAATACAGTTGCTGCTCGGCTTTTAAGCCTCAAGCTTAGCCACAGGTAAAGGTTACAATGTTTCTCTGCTCGACCATATGGCCTTGAGCATAGTCTCAGAAAAAGATTACAATGTTTCATTGCTCGGCCCTACAGCCTTGAGCGTAGTCTTAGGAAAAGTTTATTGTGTGTAATTATTCAGCCTTGCAGTCTTGAGCTTAGTCTCAAGAAAGATTACTGTGTAATTGGCTCAGCCATACTAGCTTCGAGCCTGTTCTCATTATAGAGTTAACATGTTAAGGTTCGGCCTTTAGGCTCTGAACCTTTGAACATAAATAAAACTTTAATACAAAATGAGCTCTACTGTATCGGCCTTGAGCCATGAGTATGGAGAAATTATCAAAAACCATGGGCATGGCCTCACAAGCCTCGTGCCTCTGAGTTATCTATACAACAATAAACATCATGCCATAAGTACTCTGGTAGACGTTCTACATAGTTATAGTTCATTATACTGAAAGTAAATGGAAATTATGTCCACCATTTTACCTGGACAAGACTTTCGATAGAGATGCAGTTCCAGACTAAGTCTCTTCAAGCTGCTCACAGCTTCTTATCTCTAAAATGTTTTCTCAGAAAAGCTTCGCCACCTTCTTCACAAAACCCCAACAACGAACCCCTACTATGCAAAAGTCTCTCTAACAAAAATGAAAACCCAAAACTTGTTAACCGACCAACTCTTGGCATGCCAATTTGGGTGGAAACTACCACCCCACTTAGTCAGTTCCTCAAAAAATGGCTTGAACAAGGCATCATGCACTTGAGAAGGATGAGCTCAAAGCTCTCCTTTGTTCCTCAAGGCCGACTATCAACAATTTAATACTATTCGATATTATCGAATAATGGGATAAGAAAAATAATAACAACATTATTGAAATCAACCTATAAAGAGGTTCCTCCAAAAGATATACATATTCATCCTTATCCAAGGATAAGGGTTAAATAATAGATATTAATAGTAAGGATTGTCACTATAAAATTGAAATCACAAAATGATTCACAACAAGATCGTCGGTTGTCGGGGTTGAGTAATGCTCCCCCAAAATCGACTATCATCCTTAGTCGAATGACTAGGGAATAATATTCTTGAGAATAAAAGGATAATGATAAACCTCCTCATCCCTTAACACGATTGTCTCTTGACTAGAGATGATGTTCCAAGAACATCGTCTAGCCATCACAACTAGTCGTGATAGCACCAACGATATAAAGACTTACAAAGAACATGAATGCTAAGAAAGGAGACATGACACATGTCAACTTACAAAGGGATTTAGAAGGACATAGAGGTCGATACATAGATGGCTAATCAACCTTTTGCTTTCTCAACGTCTAACCCTTCCTCTAGGATGATACTCTCCTTCCTTAGAAGGACATTCATTTTCCTGTTCACACTCAGGACCACAAGATCATGATCAGTGCATCATTATCTTATCTCATAATATAAATCATTTAATTTACAAAACTAATTAACATCAGTCATTACTCCATAATAAAAAATTAAATCAGATATTTCCACAATATCAAATCAGTTAGCTATGACTAATCCTCCTAATTATCATGCCAAGTTAATGATTAAGTCTAATTATAAGTTGGGGATGTAACACAAACCATGGGTGACTTCTTCAAGTTTGTACATTGAGATTTCTATTGTCTATCATTCATCATTCTATGTGTTATTAGTAATGTGGCCTTTCTGTTCTTTTCAACGGTCTAGCATCCTTGGTAGGCATTTGTACATTAGTTTGATTAGTATTTTATCGATATTATATGATGGATTCCTCTTACATATACATAAGCTTGAGTTGCAACCAAATATGATACATTACAATTTGCATTAACTGTAATTTCTTTAAGGTATTCTATCAATGGAAAGTGTACAAGTAATAATTAGCACTTTCACATGGAGGAAGGCTATGAGTGCACCGGTGAAGGATATATTCAAGTGAGCACATTGGATAGCAACCCCAATGGGGTGGAGTCAAACCTATGGATCATAGGGTCAATGCTTGAAGTTCCATTTAAAACTAAACAAATTAGATTGGTCGTAGGTGAGACTTTCTATCCTACTAATCACAGAAGGAAACATGGCCATGTGGTGGGGTCATAGCTATGTCACATGTACACGAGTGCAAAAAAGGCCACTTAAATAAGTTTTGTTGTCTTGCATTAGTACTAATGCTAGTATCCCATTGGTTCAACCTACATGGTGATATCCACAGTGGTCTTATGCATATGCCCTTTGCAATGTGTGTCAATGCTATTGGTCCACGTTTTAACACAGAAAATGGGTAAGAAGATAATGATGCGTAATTGAGTGTATTTTTTTGTGTAATGTAAATTGAAAGGCTTTAGCAAGATTTATTTTAAAATGTGTATTATTGTTTATAAGGATTAATAGTGTTGAATATAACATAATGGCATTCTTTCTTTTACATTAAAGGGATGAGGCATTTTGTGATAGTTTCAATGGAATAGTCAGTCATTTCCAATAGACATTTTACATAAGTGGGCCTCTTCTTGCTTTCATAGTGCCACATGCACTATCATTTATGTGCACATATCATTAGTATGTGAGAGTGGGGCATATTCAAAGATCTACAAGATAACAAACCCTTTGATACATTAGGAATGTGAGGTCTTGGTATGTGAGAGTGAGGCATATGCTTTAGTTTCCTAAGTGAGAGATACCTTCAATATAAGAAATTGATAGCTTGAAGTTTTACGAAGGCTAAGATCAATAAGTTTTGTGTAATGTTGCACTTTTAAATGAATTATATAATATTGTTTACTTTATTTTTATTTGAAGAGCTATTTTACTTTTGTATGTAACTTTTAATTTTACTTTTGTATGTAAATTTTAATTTTACTTTTGTTTTATTTTTAATTTGAAAAGTGTAGTAAATATTCTATAGTTATATGTTATTTTTAATAGTTTCATTTGTAGGCATTGATATGTATTTTAAAATTTTGAAGTCTTTATATCTAAAAAAATAAATAATAATTTTTCTAATAAATAAAAAATTAATTAGTTTATATAATATATCTATTTTTTTTATTGTTGACAAAGTAAAATAAAATATATTTGTTTTATTTTATATATATTTTATTTCTATATTTAATTATGTCAACTATATTTTAAATTTCATAGTTTTAGTTTTTTTAAAAATATGTAGGATGTGTTTTGATTTTGTGAGTCACAACATGAGATCCTATGTCTACTTAGTACCTACCATTAAAGAACACAATTCCAATTTAATAAAATAATTCTTAACTAAAAATTAAAATTTGTGTGTCCATGTATATATGTAATAAATAAAATAGTTCTAAAATAAAATTAAAAAATCTCTTAAATAAATAAAATAGCTTGAAATTGGTATTTATTTATCTATCCTAAATAAATTGTGCTCGTTACCTCAAGCTTCTACTAAACTGCTGTGTGACCAGGAATCGACCATAGTAGCTAACCTTTGTGGTTTGTTCCTCTCAATTGCCCACTTTGTTAAATTATCCACTAGTATTGTGTTATCCATCTAATGTCCATGTAGGAGGTACCATGACTTGTGTGTATATTTTGGTTGAGTTGGTCTAATAGATTAGAGCCACATAGACTCCACATAGGACTAAGACTTATGTGTTTGATTGAGCATGTGGCAAAGGTCGTGATTCCACATTCAACATAGTTTTGTCCCTAAGGGTAAAAGTAAGGAAACAACCAACACAAATATATTTTTTCCAACTTAAATGACAAGAAAGTCATATGTGTGTTTTGAATTTTAAAGTGACATAAACTAATGAAATGTAGATATTTTAATGTAGTTTATGCTTATAATTTTTTTAAAATTAGTTGGATATTTTTTTTTATAAATTCAATAGATGAATTTTAATTGCTTTTTTTTTTGAAAAAATTGACGTCGATTGATGTCAAGAAAATATAGCAAAATTAAATTTATTTTTCCTAATTAGACAACTCAAATATTTAGTGCATGGAAAAAAATAATTTTTGATGAATAATAATTTTTTTAAGTCATATTTAGTCAGAACGTTATAGTTTTCATGAGACGTCAACTTTTGTATAATTTTTTATTTTTTATTTAAAAAAATTACCCTCTTGGAGAAGACTCTCTCCTCTAGCGTGTTGTATATTTTTTAAAAAAATTTAAATATATTTTACCTATTTATTTTTTAATTTCTAATCAGCTACATGTTTGATTATAATAAGCTTGTTGATGGAGAAGTCTTATTATTTCTAAATGAGGGAGAGATGGTTGTTATATATGAATCCCAAGTACTTTTCAAGGGCCCAATTGGGTAAGGCCGACAAAGTGTGTCGCTCAATACAACAAAGTTAACATTCAAGTTCAAAGTCTTTTGGAGCCAATGGACAAGACTCTAGCACTGGGCGCTAGTGTCCTGGTGAATTTTGCTCTTGAAATGCCAGTTGTCAAGGGACTTCACCTAGTTTGTTAGAAAAGTAGTGAAATATGCACATATCAAGCAGAGACAAACATACATGCTAAACTGAGTGTCAAAACCTAGTGTGAAATTGTAAGTGGCAACAATTTATGACACTACATTTAGCCCCCACTTTAGCAGGGGTATGAACTTATGTTCATACACACACTAAAGTATGGAGAAGCCAAATCTCTTCACCTGAATGTTGAAGACATAGAATGTCACTAAGTTGAGAGATCCGATAGCCCTTAAGCTTAAGATTCTACCAATCTACAATGCTTAGATAAAGAGGTTACACATACACAAGACACATGACATAAATCACACATATACACACATATCTAAAAATTAACAAACACAAAAAGAGACTAAATATTATATGCCGAAACAACGATGGTTAGAAAAGTAATATGGTAAGATCTAAACATACACAAAGCATACACGAAGCATACATAGAGCATAAACGAAGCATACATAGAACATACATGAAACATACATGGAAAAAACATACAACAACAAATTCGGTAAAACATATGATCCAATGCACCACTAACACTAAACACATAAGCAAACAAAAGAAAATTTTGAGTCAATAAAGTAAAGAGACCTTGATATGAAAGATTGTCTCAATACCTTGCGTCACCCCCAAAATATAATGAAAATAAAAGAAAACCAAAAATAGAGGAATTCTAAAAAGGAGATAGAAGAATGTAATGAGTCAATTGATTGCATTAAAGAGAGAAGACACACAAATAGACAGGGGAGCAATCAATACAAAAGGGAAAGAGTACATGACTCTAGAACTAGCTTGCTCTGTCACTAGGGGTCATGTAAATCAAAATACCCTCATGAATCACGGGCTAGCAAGTTGTGTTATGCTAGGTGACCATGAGTGTAACAAGGTTAGGTGATATGAAGCACATAGGCTAGCAAGTTGTATTATGCTAGGGGGCTCATAGAATACATGGATCACAAGCTAGAAAGTTGTATTATGCTAGGTGATTTATAGACTACCAATGCCTCAGGGAGCATAAAAATAAACAATGCCTCAGGGAGCATAAAAGTGAACAACGCCTCAGGAAGCGTATCAAACATCAACACCACAGGGGGTGGATGCTTCGAGGAGCATTAAAATGAACAACACCACAAGGGGGTGAATTAATACACAACATCTCAGGGGGTGAAAATAAAGCAAGGTGCATGTATGGATGCACATGTGAGCAGAATATATGCCCCCTTAAAATATTAGCATGCATAGTATGCAAATATTTTAAGGAAAAGAAAAGGGGGAGGTAGAAAAGAGGGGATCCTTAGGAAGGATGCACACCCCAAGAACAAGTTGTCATTGCCCCCCAGAACATAGGTGAGGACAACCATGGAAAATAATATCATGTTGCTACCATAAAAAAATGTTGGAGTCTGTTGCAATGTGATGATAGAGGTGGCTCGATGCCATCACAAAAGAGACTTAATCATAATGATGTAGAGAAAAGAATGTTTATTATGCCAAATGAACTAGACACGGGTGATTTTCACTGTCATTTGTTATTTGAAGAAAGAAAAGGTGCTATGACAGAAGGGAAAGTGCAAGCACATGTGTCACAAAGATGTTGAATTTTATCACGTAAGGCTCGACATTCACTAGTGGAATGGCCAAGCATTTGATAATATGCATAGAAAGGAAGTGTTGATTTATTATTTTGTCAAAAATTTATGCGTGTCAAAGGAGGAAAAGTGATCAAGTGGGCCTTGAGTAGACTCAACAAAATACACTCTTGTTAAGATAGAAGAGAAGAAGTAGGTGGAGTAGAAATCAACCCTTTCTGTTGTGGAGAGAATTTTGATTTCTAAAAAGAAGAAGCCATAGAGATCTTGGACAATCGCAGAGGGGATGTAGATAGAGGAGAAGGTCAAAAACCTAAACCTACTTTAGAAAAGTGCGGTGTCAAATTCACAGGAACCTTAACTCCTTGCTCCATGCACTCTAAACCATTTCCATTGTATCCATGTTTAGAAAGAATTTTGAATCCAGGCCCATAACATGTCTCTAAATCAGACAAAAGAGGAGAGGCCACATTACTAATCTTGTTGAAATGAGAAGTGTAATCACATGTTGAAGGAGAAGTAGTAGTAGAATTTCCATGAGGAGTAGGATCGATCCTTTTGCAAGTATGTGGATCCTTGTTGAGTGTTGAGATGTCAAGGTGAGAAGGGTCAATCTTATATTTAGCAGGTCCATGGGGAGTGAAATCTAAAGAGCCACAATCATCACTAAGACATGTGTTAGAAGAAGAAGGCACATTACCATGGATAGAAGGTGATGATGGTGTTTGAGGATTTGTTGAAATAGAAGAAGTTGGAATGGTAGATTTGACCTGTTTAGAATAAATAGATTGTGCAAACGAAATAAAAGCCATCTTCGAGATCTCAAGTTTAGATTGTGAGATTTTATACTCTCCATTAAAGGAGGGTGTAAAATCTAGTGAGACCCAATCATCACCAAAATATGCATTCAAAGGTGAAGCACTATTCTAATCATCACTGTCATTAGCAGCGGAGAATAGTGGGTCGACTTTTGTTGAAGAATAAATCAAATTATTGAGAGATTTTGAAATAAGAAGTTGATACCTGACTTCTGCTTGTAAGCATCTTTTTGGATTCAAATCAACATCAACTACATAAAGTTTGTTGTTATAAATGAACTTCAATGTACGATGAAGAGTAGACGGGACTTCCCCCATGGCATGAATCCACTGTCTACCAAGAAGAAGATTATATGAAAGAGCATCAAGCATGACATGGATAAGCATAGGCAAGGTCATAGGTCCTACCACAATTGGTAGTGTGATTGTACGTAGTGACTGTCTACCTGTTGTGCCTTGCACACACGCCCCATTTCAAAAAATAGGAACCCCCTCTCTTCAAATTTGGTCTAGAGTGTTAGGTTAGTTTTTTTCCACTTCCTAAGTAGTCAAGTGATCAAAAAGCACTTTTTGCCATGTCAAAAGTTTGAAGTTGAAAAATCATTCCAAAATCTGCTAAGTCAAGGTCTTTGCATTTCTCCCAGTAGGTCTGATAGTCCTTTTGTGCTAAATACGGTCCTAACCGACCTTTGCACTGAATTGACCTCCAACTGACCTTTGCACCACTTTTGGCTTGCACAGACTTTTGCACTAATTTTAAGTGTCTCTAAGTTGTGCCACATTGCCTATCTACCGACCAAGTTAGACGGTGCTGAAATCCCCACCAGTCCGAGCAACTTTGAAACCCCGCAAAATGTCTATGACTGAACCTATTACCGCAGTGCTGAAAACATTGTCTGTCGACCAAGTCCATCGCACCCTGAACTCCCGCCAAGTCAGAGGCAACTAAAAGTCGCGCAAAACCCTAATTTTTGTCAAATCCCCAACTAACACTACATATGACTGGCATTAATGGCAATTTAACTGGGGGAAATAAAAGGTTGTTTTGCATCATTTGAACTCATTTTCACATTTTAACGAAGTTTTGGAGAGTCCCTTTGCAGTTTATCAAGCGTTCCCACCACGTTGCCCACAGATTCGATCCAACGACTGCTCCCTACCTACGCACCTCAAACTCAACCCTCCTCAGCAAACTAGGTAGGAGCTAAAACTTGCCTTTATGGTTTCTTTTCATGTAGCTAGGGTTGCATGTTCAAAACACATTTTTAGCAGTATGAAAATCGGGCATGCTATTAGGGTTTTATGAATTAAACTACTTTACTAATTTGCAAACCCTAGTTTGAATTCTCTCAGGAGAGTGTAGTTTTTTAATCACCATAGGCAAAATGAAGAACTTGCGCACAAATCAAACTTGAACACATTTTGACCGATCAATGAAATGAAGGGAAAATAGTTTTGCACTAGAATGGTGCCTGACTGACTTTCAAAAAGCTTCACGATCGATCTAGTCAGTCGGTAGCCATGAAAACCCTTGCCAGGACTCTAAACCGAGTTAGCGCTGAAAACCTCATTCTCTGACTCCACGTTGTTCTTCGACTTAACTGATGTGGTCGGTGGGATCTAAAAGCCCCACAAAGTCCTAAGACTATTTTGCGTTGAAACTACCTTGTGCTGACTTTGCGCTAAAAGTCCTCCACTCTGACTTTGGTCAGATGACTAAGAAAACCTCGCCGGTCGGCAACAACCAAAACCATCGCTGACGACAAAAGAATGACTTTGTGCTGAAACTAATCCCATCTTACCTTGTGCTAAAAAACACTATCATCAACTTAGTCGGTCAACTTTAAAACTCGCACAAGGTCCGGCAAGACCTAATCCCGCGCAAAGGTAATAAACATTGATTGAACCTATTGGCACTAAAATTCCAACTGATCGACTTGAGTGACTGCCTTAAGTCAGTGCCCTTCGAAACCCGCACAATCAGTCGATCATGAAATGTGCGCAAAGCTTTAAAAACACTGAAAGACTTAGCGGTCAGTTGGACCCGATTTCCCCGTTGAGGTTGGTTGACCTCAGAAGTAGCACTTTCCTATTTGCAGGTCGGTTGACCTTGAAATTAGCGTAAATTCAGCGAAATGATTGTTTTTAAGGATTTTTTTCAAAAGAAGAAGTGTCTAAAATGATATAATAATGACTGCAAATGATGAATTATGATGTTTTACATGTTTTAAATAAATTTTTGCAGCATTTGAAATGTTTATTACTATTGAAATTGCTTATTATGGGATTATGTAATGGATGCAATGATAGTAAATGTCAGATTTCTATTCTGTTAAGAGCATGTAGAAGCTTAGCAGATCCATTATAGATTCAGTGGTTACAACATGGTTGAAAGTCTAGTGGTCCACTTGATAATCATAGAACTTAAACTTAGGAGTTAGTGAAAATCTTTTAAGCTATCAAGCTTATAAGGTCTAGTCATGGAGGTTAGATGACTGCACGGGCTCAAATCATGAGGTATGAATTCAAGGGCATCCCTCCAGAGACCAAGATTCATACTGGATGGAGTGATATAGGAGATATAGATCTAGGTCACATAGACCTAGATGACTTCAGACTAAGAACCTTTGGTCCAAATCCAACACCTAGGGCAAAGAAAGTAAAAGATAGTGGGGTTGCACAAGCTGCTGCCTTTCCTACATCCGTTCAGTGTGCTAAACTTATAGTCACCTGTGCAGATAGATATGATATCATGATCAGAACAATCCAAACTACCAATGGAGACATCTTAGCTGACTTGAGTCCACCTTCCTTGGCTGAAAATTTTGACATCCCATGACACACAGTAATGACCATGCCAAATAAGGTAGAATTAGAGGCCACATACAATAAGGATGAAAGTCAATGTAGGAAGCATATGAATGAAAATTGGGCAAAGAACAGAAGGTTTTCCATGAGCAAATTCCCTCAAGTATTGTACAGAAGTGATTTTCATGATGAAATGGGGGATTTGGTAACTTTTTTTAGTAAAATTTATGGATTGCCTACAACATCAACTTTTGAAGGGTGGATGTTTGTCATAGTTGAAGAGATACTGAAAGGAACTAAGTTCCACTAGTTGCAAATTCTCAGTGATAACATTCATGAGGCATTCAACAACTTCAAAGAAAAAATATTCTTTAGGTGGACATCCTATGTTGTTTATGCTTTGGCAAGAACAAACCATTATGTTGGGTTCTCTAAAATAGGAGAAGTTGGAAATGAAGAGCAGACCCAAGTCAAAGTATATGAGTGTTATCCACAACTCACATTGTCTCAATCTTTGATGCATTTTAAAAGGGGGAACTATGCTTTCACCATTTATATAGCAAGATTGTTACAAGGAAACACAGCCTTGAGGATTTCTACAGAGCCTATGAATGAAATAACCATATATGGAAGGTGGTACATCCAGTTTGAAAAGTTTACATATCTACCGATACAAGGTTTCACTGGAATAGCTTATAGACTCCCTAGATATCCTGATGATAAGACAATGCTCTTAGAATTATCTAGGCAATTGATCCCTTGTGCTGAAAAACTCAAGCACTTGCATAGAACCAATGTACAATTTCCCATCTGGTTGGGCAAAGGGAATTATGCATGTCCCTCATTAGCATTAGCTGAGCATTCAAATAAAGAACTTCAACTTATCAACCTCCACTACTACAATAGAAGGGATCACTTTGATCCAAATAAGGTGATGGAGAGGTTTGTAAGCAAAAAACTATTCCACAAGATGCATATAGAAGACTTTTGGGCCAACTGTATGGATGATTACAAAGTCATGAAGAAAGCTCATTCAAGGTTATCTTTATCTTTTATAAGGAAATTTCACATCATTGCAGTACCAGACTAGTTGGAAGATGATGCGAATGTTATGGTCAGAGGAACTTGGGAGGTTCAATACCACCAACCAATCCCTCTACCTAATTGGGCCAATGTTGAGGAAAGTTCTCTCGACATCATAATGAAAGAGCCTATTAGACTAAGCAAGGCATGGGTGAGAGGTTAGATGGCTTCCTTGGAGGGATAAGGGGTGCAACTTACATATACTGCACTAGAATCAGATAAGGAATCTGGAGGAGAACAGGATGAACCAATAAACATAACAAATGAGGCAGAGCCAACCCAAAGGCAGAAATCCAACAATGAAGAGCATATACCATTAGCAGAGAAGACTAAGGCACAAAAGGGTAAGAAAACCTCTGCAAATCCATCTAAGAAGGATCAACCTCCTTCTGCTAGGATGAGAGCTTCGAAGAAAAGAGATGTACCTAGTGGCTCTAGGGAAGGCTCCAAGGCAAAGAAAATCAAGGTAAAAACTGTTAGTCATACCGCAGAAGTTGTTGATGTAACTCATGATGAGACCAATTTGCCAACTTTCCCATCTCCTTCTGCTCCAGATGTAAATACAGTCGTACTCTCCTCAACAGCTGTTGCTGCTACATCTACTTCCATTGCTTCCCCTGCTGCACCTATGACCTTGGCTACCATTGTTTAGGAAACTGTCTCTGCTGCCACGTCACCCTCTACTACTATTTCAACTATTTCTTGCTCATTGGTAGTATCTTCTAACTCCCCTAGCAGTCCCATTTCCTCCATTACTGCCACCTCATGTTCCTTTACCACTACCACACCTTTACTTTCCATCTCTTCCACAAAATTATCTACCTCCACAACATTACCTCCCATTTCTACAATTCTTTCACCTTCTCTTCCTTTACCCTCTCTATCTATTTCTTCACCCATTGTCATTTCCTCTGTCTTTCCAACCTCTTCCATGTCACCAACTTTGGGGTCGGCCATGCTTGCCAATTTGACACAAATAAACTTGCCTTCAATTGCACTGCCCATATCCTCTACCATTCCCATCTCTTAGATGCCTAAGGATCAAAATTCAACCCGCTTGGTTGTGCCACTTCTACTAGGAATTGACAAGGTATGTGCAGAATTGGGTTTACAAGAGTTAGAAATAGAAACATTGCTTGAATCAGTTAAAGACGTATTTGCTGAGGCAAGTAATGAAATCCCAAATGAATCCTTGGATGAAGCGTTTAGTGTTGAAGTGATTGATGTATCTGACAGTCCTCAAGAGAAAGATCAAACAGAGGCAATCTTCAAATCAGCTCAGGAAATGTAATGGTAAATTGGAGAAATCTCACTGATGAATGAGATAAAGAATTGGATAAAGATACGGGGTTAGAGAAAAAGCAAGGGTCACTTGAAGAACCTACCAAAATTGACAGTGAGAATATCAATGAACTAAGTAAGCCCTCTTCTTCAACACCTAAGTGGTTACAGAACAGAGTGGCATACCCTGAGCCATAGGTGGAAATAATGCAATTGGATTTGAGCACAATCTTGTCACAAGCTCAAAAGCCAAAGAAATAAAAGAAAGCGAAGATACAATCAAGGATTTATAAAGATGAGACTGCAACTAGGATTGCTGAAATAACTGTCCCACCGGCTGACACAAATAGAGAACAAGTTAGAGCCAAGGATTATGTCATCTCAATGGTTAATTTGGGACCTACCACACATGCTCAAAGAGTTGATGAGTTTAAAGGGTCTGTCACCTCAATCTTGGAGTAGTTGGATAGAGATGAGTTATCAAAGAAAGAATTGAAACAACAGAACGAGGAACTTCAAACTTGCCTTTAGTTCTTGATTAAACTAGTTGATGCTAGTGGGGATATAAGGACAGTGCCTACCTTCCTATCCACAGATGAAATGGCAAAGCTCAGTGAGGTAAGAACCATGTCACAAGGTACTCAGAAGTGGTGAATCAGAGTATGTGAGAAAGGATGTGAAACCATTGATGTTGCTACCCAAGCACATAAGAAGTTAGTTGAGCTTCATGAGAAATGGAAAAGTCTACAGGAGGAGTGTGACTCTTTCGACAAATATTATTCTCATCTGTTTCCCCGAGTCAAGAGTATCAGAGATTTGCTTGTGTAGACTTCAGTGGTTGAGAATATTCTAATTGGTGACAAGTTATCAAAGGCCATTGAGTGGTACTAACAACTGAAATTGAGAAAGGAAACCTTTGAGAACATAAAAGAAGCTTACAAACCCGCAGATGAAGAAATTCAGGCCCTGATCTATGATATTAATGATTCTTTAAGGGATTGCCTAGAAGAAGCTTACAATGACTATGCACCTTATGATGTTAAAAAATGCAAGAACAAGTTACATAAAGTTATTTTTGAGAATACTGAGCTGGATATGGAGGATAGGTTGGATAAGATCAGTGACCTCAAAGCTAAATTCAATGCATTCCATAAAGCAAGGGCATAAATAGAAAGGATATACAACAGGTTCAGCCGAGAGCTGGAGATGTTTGAATATCGAGTTAGCCATCTCAAGAATCTAGACCCTTTGGAAATCAATCCAGCACTTGAAGCATGGCTCAACTACCGCAACAAGCTGGCAGAAGAAGACAATTAATTTGGATGAAGAACCTTGATGAATTTTGATTATTTTGATATGTAATTCTGTCATTGATGTAAATTGCTATATTTAGAGCAACATGTGATGCTATTTTGTCTTTATTAGGTATTTAAAATGAGCTTTTCTATATATATATTAAGTTGGGTAGTCAAAATGTCTAGATTCAATGTATCTGGGGGCTATTTTCATCTTTTTCATAAGAGACAAAATGTAATCTAGGATTTTCTATGAGTTGTAAGGAATGCATTTATTGGTGTAATCTAGACCGTTGGTGTTGACTTAATCTCCACTGTTCATTGAAAAACTTGGTATGCCACTTTCCTATATAAAGGGCTGACATTTCCATTATTTGTAAGAGAGAATTTGATGCCAAATTGTTGACATTTTGCCATTTGAAGTAATACAGAGCAAGTTTCTGTAGTGTTTTTGAAAATTTTTGTATTGTGTTCCTTATTTGGTTTTCGTGGTTCGCTTCTTGCTATCCTATAATTAGTTAGTTGTGCTTTTATAATGTTGATGGTTTGCTGAAAGTATTTAATGAGCACTCTATGTCCATACTTTTAGTTATTTGCTGATGGTAGATAATCGTGCAAAGTTAGTCTAGGCTGATCAGATGTGCTTAAGTTCAATTACATTTCAAGAGTTAAATTGCGCTGTCTATTAGGTATTTAATGAATGAATGTAATCTGAAAATCCTTCGATTTCCATTGAAGATAGTACCATTTTCTGTAGTGCTGTAACACCAATTTTCAATTTGGTAACTCATAAAACTGGTTAAATTTCAAAGTGTTTGTCTACTTAAAGTGATCTATACATTGTGAATGTCACTTAGGATTTCTCTAAAACCCTAACCTCTTTTGCATTTTCTTTGAAAACCATTGTTAGATTAGGAATTTCAACAACATTTTACATTGTTTTATCAGCTGAAATCATAAAGGGTTTATATGTTTTTGCTTTCCCAACTTCAAAAATATGTAGATTGCATGTGAGACCCCTTGTAGGCACAGCTAGAACATACCAATTGAGAGATTCCAAGCAAGCTAAGACCTAGCTATAGAAACCTTGGAGTAGTCTTACCTAGGGTAGGATACTTTTCAAGAGAGGTGTGAAACTAGCAATCACACCTGCATTGTTGAGTGCTAAAACACCCATCAATAGAATTAGCGCTAGAAGGAGGGCAACAAAGAACTATTTCCCTCTATAAACTAGCAAGTCTGGGGACCAGACAAAGACATACCAAGTCTAGCTCAGCTGGAGAAGAGCTGATGTCTCTGACAAAATTTAGACAAACCAGAAGGGATCAAGGGATACGAAGGGGACCAAGAGCTCAGTCAGCCCTAAGGAACGTAGCTATAGTACCTTTTAATCCCCCGGTCATGGCCTTTTTTGCAGGAAATAACTAGTCCCCATTTCAGTTCAATGATTACCATGACATGCCCAAAAACCCTGACAAGTTTTGTTCCAAATTTAGGGTGAATGATCCAGATAGAACTGCAAACGAGCATATCAGAATCTTTGAAAGCAACATGTTTATACTACAAGTACAATATGAGGATGTGATATGCAGGTTGTTCCCTTATTCTTTGCAAGATGAAGCTTATTATTGGTTTGCTAACCTCCCTACAACATCCATAAACTCATGGATGAACCTAAACAACACATTTCTAGATCGGTTTCGAATACCCACCACCCCAGCTGATCTTTATTGGTCTTTTATGGAGATTCATCGAGGTGAGGGTGAGATGATAAGTTCTTTTAACAATAGATTTCAGAAAGTGTTTAGTTGTTTGCAAGCTCCTTATGCCATAGGGCAAGATGCAGCCTTGCCAATTTATTATGCAGCCCTGGACAAACTTACATCCTGTTCATATAAAGAGCCAATCCAATTCCCACTACCTTAGCTCAAGCATACTCCGCAGCTATCACTGTAAGTACTTAGCTAGGACAAATAGCTGCTGGTCCACTGAATCAAGTCTTGGCCAACCATACCCCGGTGATGAATCCAATTCCTAACCCAACTGCAACACAAGTTTTAGTAGTCCATCTGGGAAACCCAGTAGCTAAAATGCCTCCTACACAAATGCCTTTCCTAGAGTCTTCAGAGATAGCTAAGGCTAAAGAAAATAGAGATGATATCAAAGAATTAGTTGACCAAATGAAGAAGCTCACTGCAGAAGTTACCCACCTTAGAAATCAAAATGCTTATCTTCAGCAGAGAGGTCAAAATTAGAACTCATTCCAAAATCAGAATCATTTCCATAATCAAAACCAGAATCAGTACCAAAACCAGAATTTTTAGTAGCGATCAAAAAGGTCTTGGAAACCCAATAATGGAGGAGTGCCTTCGCCACTGGAAAATCAAAGCAATGACACCTAACCTCCTGGTCATGTGATGTTGGCAGAGGCAACTTTGTCTACATGGTGCAGACTACATAATACGAACGCTCATTCTGAGCTAGATTGTCTAGAATTTCAGATAGCATCTAGTATCTTCTAGATGGAGATTCAGAACCCTGAGACTTAGGAGAATCCACCAACGGGGTATGAAATTGTTCCTTCTCAAAGGTATGACATTGCTCTAGTACTCAATAGTTATACATTTCCATTTCAAGATGATAATCAACCTGAGAAAGAAGAGTCTGAAGAGGTCAATGCTTATCAGCAATATAATAAAACCCCTTATAATCTGAGAAGTAGTAAACCCAAAGGTCCTTTTACCACCTCCATTCCTTTGAATAGCTACCAAATTCCACTAGATCCAAAAGCTTCTAATAACCCTGAACCCCTAAAAGCCACACATTAGCCAGTATATTAGGGAGCTGCTGCCGAAAGTTCTCAACAGTCTAATATAGCAAAAATGGGGCAGTATGTGGCTAAAGAACTCAAGAAGATGAAGGTTAGTCTTTTTGTTTATGAGTTGCTCAAAATACCTAAGGTTAGAACATCTTTCTTCCAAGATATGGGTGCTGGGATCAAAATCGACTATACATAGAAAGAAACTGTTACCAAGGATAACATTGATAAGGGGAAGGAAAGAGTGCATGTGACTGATGTGGAGCAAAAGATGACATTGTACAAAGATAAGAGGGAGAGCCCCCCTTTCCTCTTGACACTTAGGATATTCAACAGAAACCTTCACAACTGTTTGGTAGATTCTGGTGCTTCCACTAATGTAATGCCATTATCAGTTTGTAAGGCATTGGGTCTTACTCCGGCTAAGTCTTCCAAGAAAGTGACATAGCTGGACAAGACTAAGGTGAATGTAGTAGGTGAGTTGAATAGGATACATATGCAACTAGCTTCTGATCCAAGAGTACAATAGTATATAGATATTCAAGTGGTAGATATCCCAGACTAGTATGGTATGCTCTTGAGTAGGGACTGGTCCAGAACTTTGAATGGTTACATGGCAACCAACTTTTCCCACATGTGGCTGCCATGGAATGGATTGGAAAACCATATACGCATTGAAAGAGAACCCAAGATGAAACATATGATTACGGAGTATAACTAGCCCAACAAGATTTTGTTTTCAGAATTTGATTTGGGGGTTTATCTTGCTCATGTCAATCAAATGGAGGAGATTCTTATGCTAAGCTGCAATAGATTTTTTGACCCTCCACTTGTAGAAAGACTAGAAAGTATAGAAGCATATGTTCAATCAGATTCAGGAAACTCCTCAGAAGAAGATGAATCGGGGATATTCGAAGGATTCTACGATTTCATAGCCAAATTTGTAAGGGATCAAGCTGATGTTGGAAAACAAATTCAGATGGAGGAGTTATTACTACCAAATTGGTGCCGCATACATGATGCATCACATTTTGAGTTTACCTGCCAGCTTTGCCAAGAGGCAATAGAACAAGTGTAGAGACAATTGAAAATTCCCATCATTTTGAAGGAAGCACCAGTTGTTGAAAAGAAGGAAGAGTCTCAGCCTTCAGCTTGATAAGAAAAAATCAGCAAAACAGGGTGACAACAGTAAAGATTTCCGCCTATGGACCTTAAGGTTTGATGGATCAAGATGTAGACAAGGGTCCGGAGTAGGTGTTCAGTTAATCAGTCCTACTGGAAGCTCATATCTATCATCACATAGACTACAATTTCCATGCACAAACAACATAATTAAGTATGAAGTATTGGTGCAAGGATTGCTGCTGGCACTCCAGAAGAAAGTCAGAATTCTTCAAGTGTTTGGAGATTCAGAATCAGTAGTGAAACAAGTAAGGAAGTAGTACTCCTGTAATGATAAGAGGTTGAACATGTACAGAAATAGAGTATGGGATTTGATAGAATGCTTTGATGGTTTTAATATCTAGTTGATCCCGAGAAGACAGAATCATGTTGCAGATGCTCTAGCTCAAACAACAAGTACATTAGAGCCAACATCCATGGCAGGACTGAAGAGATTCTCTGTCAAATTTTTTGCCACTCCATCAGTACTAGATAACGTCACGAATTTTCAAGTTTTTGAGGACGATCAACACATAATTAACTTTCTTACTTCATCTGATGTTTTCACTGCTCAAATAATAGATGAGGAAGAGATGGAACCTACTGAGATGGATTTAGAAGGAGTATTAAATCTAAAAACAAATACAATTCCACGAGGAATGGTAGAGCTGGAAAGACTGTTCGATTCAGACAACTTAGGAACCTAGAGGAAAGAAGGAGAATCTCCTAGAGGGCAGTGTGATCCATTTAATTTGGGAATAGAAGAAGATATTAAGAATGTATTCATTGGGAAGGCTAGTACTGAAGAAGAGAAGACAAGCATCATTCATGCATTAAGAGACTACCATGAAGTAATAGCATGGAGCTATGAAGACCTCAAGACATATGACACATCAATCATCACACACACCATTCTGCTAAAGCCAGGAGCGAAACCATTCAGACAAAGATAGCTACCAGTGAATGCCCTATTAGAACCTCTAATTTTCAAGGAAGTACATAAACTATTATCAGCAAGAATAATATTTCCTGTCAGGCATTCTACTTGGGTGGCAAATCTGGTTCTAGTTCGAAAGAAAAATGGTGAAATCAAACTCTGTGTCAACTTTCAAAACTTAAATCAGACATCTGAGAAGGATAATTACCCACTGCCGTCATTGGATGAAGTTTTGTAGATTGTTAATGGATCACAAATGATGTCTTTTCTAGATGGGTATTCAGGTTACAACCAGGTAATGGTTGACTACGAAGATAGATTGAAAACATCTTTCACATGCAAATGGGGCATCTATGCAAATCGTCGAATGCCATTTGGTCTAATAAATGCTGGTGCCACCTTTCAATGAGAGATTGATGTTGCTTTCAGGGGACTAGTTAGAAAATGTATTATTATCTACATGGATGATCTCATAGTGTTTTCGAAGAGGTGAGAAGACCATGTAGCAGACTTGAGGAAAGTATTACAGTGATGCAAAGATTATGGTATATCACTCAATCCCAAGAAGTGTATCTTTGGAGTGACTAAAGGGAAGTTGCTGGGGCATGTCATATCTGAGCAAGGTATATCTATCAACCCAGACCAAATACAAGCAATACTCAAAATATCGTCTCCAGCCAGATAAAAGGAACTAAAGTCATATTTTGGTAAGATCAACTTTGTACACAAGTTCATTACAGGTTTTACTAAAATAGTTAGGCCTCTTAATGCCATGTTGAAAAAAGATGCTAAAATGGATTGGACTCCAGAAGCTAAAGCTACCTTTGCCAAAATTAAACAAGCCACAACTAATGCTCCTGTATTAGTAAGTCCAGATTATGCATCACCATTTCAAATTTATTCATTTGCATCAGAGCATACTTGCACTGGCATGTTAACGCAGAAGAGATCAACCGATGATGAAAGGCCCATCGCCTTCATGAGTAGTTCGTTAAAAGACGTAGAGTTAAGGTATCCTAATGTGAAAAAACAATCCTACGCTATGGTAAAGGTAGTCAAGAAGTTCCGTCACTACATCCTAAGGAGTCAGGTAATTGCCATAGTCCCAGATGCAGTAGTTAAAGCACTATTGATGCAAAGTGAATTGGGAGAAAGAAGAGGAAAATGGGTCACCATCCTACAAGAGTTCGATATAGATATTCAGCCCATGAAGTTGGTAAGAGGTCAGGCACTAACTAGAACAATGGCTGAGGTAGGGCTAGGTTTGGTATCTCAATAATACCTATTAGAAGATGTTTCAAAGGATGAAGGTACAAAGATATTATATTTTATCTGCTCAATCAACGATGTCCGTAATAGCTAAATTTAGTCCAAAGAAGAGCACTCAGATTGAAGAGTAACAACTATATGATAAAAGGATTGATTCTTTACAAGAAGAATCATGAAGGGATCTATCTAAGATGTCTAGACAAGTCAGAAGTGGAGCAGGTGTTGACCAACTTTCACAAAAAATTTGGGACAGGTCACGAATCAGCTAACTCAACTGCTTATCAAATTCTTCGTGCTGGATATTATTGGCCTACCTTGTTCAAAGATGCATACTCACATGTAAGAACTTGTCATATCTGTCAGACCGCTGCACATAGAGAGCGACACGCCGCCATGCCTTTGCAACTTGTGGTGGAGGTATGTCAATTTGCTTAGTGGAGCCTCGACTTTATCAATATGATCAATCTGCCCTCCTTTGTAGGCCACAGGTATATTCTGACTACTACTGACTACTGCACCTGATGGTCTGAGGCAATAGCTTGTAAACAATGCACCACAGATGTAGTTATTGAATTTGTTGAAAAGCATATTATCACCAGGTTTGGATGTCCATTTTCTCTAGTTTGCGATAATGGTCCTACTTTTTCATCATTACATTTTTCTAACTAGGCATTTGACTATGGAATTACTCTCAAGTTCTCATCTAATTACTATCCACAATGGAATGGGGTAGTTGAATCAACAAACAAAAATCTGCTTGAGGTCATTAAGAAATTGTTAGACAAAAACCCTAGGGACTGGCACACTCAACTTAAATTTGCCTTATGGGCTGATAGAATCTGACACAAAGCTACCTTGGGCACATCGCCCTATCATTTAGTATATGGGATTGAGCCTATCTTTCCTATTCACTTGAGGATTCCCGTACTGCAATTCATGCAAGACTATCTTGAAATTGATGAGCAATTGTCTTCTTGATTAGCCCAATTGCTGCACCTTGAAGAGAAACGCTACGCTACCATAGAAAACTTTGCTAAACACTAGGGTGTAGTGAAATGATGGTTCGATAAGAGAGCCAAAGTCAAAGCCTTCTACATTTCTGATTTGATCCTGTATTGGGATAAAGCCCATGAGAAGAAAGGAGAACATAGCAAGTTTGATAAACTTTGGTTGGGTCCGTATCAGATCTATGAGATCCTTGGTGACAACACATATCGACTCAAGAGACTTACTGGTGAAGAGTTCCCATTGCTCGTCAATGGCCAGTTCCTAAAGCACTACTTCCAGGCTTGAGAGGCAGTCATTCCTCATCCTAGTGTACATAGTTAGGTTGCTTGTTTGCTTTGGTTAGAGTAGGTTGCTGATTAGATTAGGTTTGCTTTCCTGCTTTCGCTTTCTATAGTTGTTAGATGTTTTTCTTAGATTAGTTGTCCTCTTAGTTTTTCTTTTGCCTGCTGCACTTGTTTTTGCGTGGGGTCTTTGTTTCTAGAATGTGGTGGTAGATATATGAACTTGCAAATGCTTCTTGATTGGGTAAATAATCTAAAGTCTTTCTTTGAGAAGCCAAGGTTCTGCTTAAGTCTCGCTGTGGGTTCCACTGTTATGCTAAGGGGTATGATGTCTGTTCATGGAAAATGAGTCATTAGTTGGTGCATCTGAAGTATTTTCTAACCATATATCTCTCTCACTTAAAATGATCCTGAAGTAGTTAAGCAAGTCTGAGTGATCTTGTGTTAAGTGAAAAAGTTGGATTCCCATTTTTACCACCCGCACTATTAATTCAGATGAGATGGCAGGTGGCACTGAGTGCTGCTAGCCTATATCGGGTACAAATAAAAGGTGTTTTTCAACACCAGACCCATTACAGTGCATAAAAAGAGATTATCAGTTGAAATTTTCATATTGAAAAGAGTATTGTCTCAAGATTAGTGGCATCAATTATCATTGCATAAGCAATACTACTGGAAGAACCATTATTAAGGCTCATCATATCTCAGCATTTGAGCATTTCTTGGTGGTAGAATGATCCCAACTTTATAGCTTACCGCAAAGGATCTTGGATGAACTTAGTCGCTAAAGGATGGGAATGACTGCAATTGTACACACTCAGGTTTTCAGGATGTGGATGGTTGCACTAGTTAGTGATCTTGGATTCTTTGATAGGATATCATGCTTTTTTGTTTAATATGTGGGGAACACAGAGATTCTAGGTTCAAATTGAAAGTTTATCATCGAAATGCTCGGGAGCATTTCCCAACAGAGTCACCATTTATTGTGCCTCGCACACACACACCCCATTTCAAAAAATAAGGACCCCCTTTCTTCAAATTTGGTCTAGAGTGTCAGGTTAGTTTTTTCCACCTCCTAAGTAGTCAAGTGGTCAAAATACACTTTTAGCCATGTTAAAAGTTTGAAGTTGAAAAATCATTCCAAAATCTGCTAAGTCAAGGTCTTTGCATTTCTCCCAGTAGGTCTGATAGTCCTTTTGCGCTAAATCCGGTCCTAACCGACCTTTGCGCTGAATTGACCTCCAATCGACCTTTGCGCCACTTTTGGCTTGCACAAACTTCTGCACTAATTTTAAGTGTCTCTGAGTTGTACCACATTGCTTGTCTACTGACCAAGTCAGACAGTGGTGAAATCTCCGTTAGTCTGAGCAACTTCAAAACCTCGCAAAATGCATGTGACTGAACCTATTACCGCAGCGCTGAAAACATTGTCTGCCGACCAAGTCTGTCGCACCCCAAACTCCCGCCAAGTTGGAGGTGACTAAAAGTCGCACAAAACCCTAATTTCTATCAAATCCCTGATTGACACTACATACGACTGGCATTAATGGCAATTTAACCAGGGGCAATAAAAGGTTGTTTTGCATCATTTGAACTCATTTTCACATTTCATCGAAGTTTTGGAGAGTCCCTTTGTAGTTTATCAAGCGTTCCCACTGCATTGCCCATGGATTCGATCCAGCGACCGCTCCCTACCTGCACACCTCAAACTCAACCCTCCTCAGTAAACCAGGTACGAGATAAAACTTGCCTTCAAGGTTTCCTTTCATGCAGCTAGGGTTTCATGTTCAAAACATGTTTTAAGCAGTATAAAAATTGGGCATGTTATTAGGGTTTTAAGAATTAAACTACTTTACCCATTTGCAAACCCGAGTTTGGATTCTCTCAGGAGAGCGTAGTTTTTTGATCACCATATGCAAAACGAAGAACTTGTCACACAAATCAAACTTGAACACATTTTGACTGATCAACGAAATAAAGGGAAAATTGTTTTGCACCAGAATGGTGTCTAACTGACTTTCAAAAAGCTTCACGACTGATCCAGTCAGTCAACGGCCATGAAAACCCCCGCTAGGACTCTAAACTGAGTTAGCGATGAAAACCTCATTCTCTAACTCCACGTTGTTCTTCAACTTAACTGATGTGGTCGGTGGGATCCAAAAGCCCTGCAAAGTCCTAAAGACTATTTTGCACTGAAACTACCTTGCGTCGACTTTGCGCTAAAAGTCCTCCACTTCAACTTTGGTCGGATGACTAAGAAAACCTCGCCGGTCGGCAACAACTGAAACCTCCGCTGATGACAAAAGAACGACTTTACATTGAAACTGATCCCATCTTACCTTGTGCTAAAAAACACTGTCACTGACTTAGTCAGTCAACTTTAAAACTCGCGCAAGTTCCGGTAAGACCTAATCTCGCGCAAAGGTAATAAACATTGATCAAACCTGTTGGCGCTAAAATTCCAATTGATCGACCTCAGTGACTACCTAAAGTTGGTGCCCTTCGAAACCCGCACGATTGGTCGATCATGAAATGCATGCAAAGCTTTAAAAATATTGAAAGACTTAGTGGTCAGTTGGACCTGATTTCCTCGCTGAGGTCGGTTGACCTCAGAAGTAGCACTTTCCTATTTGCAGGTCGGTTGACCCTAAAATCAACACAAATTTAGAAAAATGATTGTTTTTAAGGATTTTTTTCAAAAGAAGAAGTGTCTAAAATGATATAATAATAACTGCAAATGATCAATTATGATGTTTTACATGTTTTAAATGAATTTTTGCAGCATTTAAAATGTTTATTGCCATTGAAATTGCTTATTATGGGATTATGTAATGGATGCAATGATAGTAAATGTTAGATTTCTATTCTTTTATGAGCATGTAGAAGCTTAGAAAATCCATTATAGATTCAGTGGTTACAACATGGTTGAAAGTCTAGTGGTCCACTTGATAATCATAGAACTTAAACCTAGGAGTTAGTGAAAATCTCTTAAGCTATCAAGCTTATAAGGTCTAGTCCTGAAGGTTAGATGACTGCACGGGCTCAAATCATGAGGTGCAAATTCAAGGGCATCCCTCCAGAGACCATGATTCATACTAGATGGAGTGATATAGGAGATATAGATCTGGGTCACATAGACCTAGATGACTTCAGACTAAGAACCTTTGGTCTAAATCCAACACCCAGGGCAAAGATAGTAAAAGATAGTGGGATTGCACAAGTTGCTGCCTTCCCTACATCCATTCAGTGTGCTAAACTTATAGTCACTTGTGCGGATAGATATGATATCATGACCAGAACAATCCAAACTACCAATGGAGACATCTTAGCTGACTTGAGTCCACCTTCCTTGGCTAAAACTTTTGACATCCCATGGCACACAGTAATGACCATGCCAAATAAGGCAGAATTAGAGGCCACATACAATAAGGATGAAAGTGGATGTAGGAAGCATATGAATGAAAATTGGGCAAAGACCAGAAGGTCTTCCATGACCAAATTCCCTCAAGTATTGTACAAAAGTGATTTTCATGATGAAATAGGGGATTTGGTAACTTTTCTGAGTAGAATTTATGGATTGCCTACAACATCAACTTTTGAAGGGTGGATGTTTGTCATAGTTGAAGAGATACTAAAAGGAACTAAGTTCCACTGGTCACAAATTCTCAGTGATAACATTCATGAAGCATTTAGCAACTTCAAAGAAAAAAGTTTCTTTAGGTGGACATCCTATGTTGTTTATGCTTTGGCAAGAAGAAAGCATTATGTTGGGTTGTCTAAAATAGGAGAAGTTGGAAATGATGAGTAGACCCAAGTCAAAGTATATGTGTTTTATCCACAACTCACATTGTCTCAATCTTTGATGCATTTTAAAAGGGTGAACGATGCTTTCACCACATATATAGCAAGATTGTTACAAGGAAAACCAGCCTTGAGGATTTCTACAGAGGCTATGAATGAAATAACTAGATATGGAAGGTGGTACATCCAATTTGAAAAGTTTACATATCTATAGATACAAGTTTTCACTGGGATATCTTATAGACTCCCTAGATATCCTGATGATAAGACAGTGCTCTTGGAATTATCTAGGCAATTGATCCCTTGTGCTGAAAAACTCAAGCACTTGCATAGAACCAATGTACAATTTCCCATCTGGTTGGGTAAAGGGAATTATGCATGTCCCTCATTAGCATCGGTTGAGCATTCAGATAAAGAACTTCAACTTCTCAACCTCCACTACTACAATGCAAGGGATCACTTTGATCCAAATAAGGTGATGGAGAGGTTTGTAAGCAAAAAACTATTCCACAAGATGCATATAGAAGACTTTTGGGCCAGGTGTATGGATGATTACGAAGTCATGAAGAAAGCTCATTCAAGGTTATCTTTGGCTTTTATAAGGAAATTTCACATCATTGTAGTACCAAACTAGTTGGAAGATGATGAGAATGTTATGGTTAGAGGAACTTGGGAGGTTCAATACCACCAACCAATCCCTCTACCTAATTGGGCCAATGCTGAGGAAAGTTCTCTCGACATCATAATGAAAGAGCCTATTAGACTAAGCAAGGCATGGGTGAGAGGTCAGACGGCTGCCTTGGAGGGACAAGGGGTCCATCTTACATATACTGCACTAGAATTAGATAAGGAATCTGGAGGAGAAGAGGATGAACCAATAAACATAACAGATGAGGCAGAGCCAGCCCAAAGCCAAAAATTTGATAATAAAGAGCATATACCATTAGCAGAGAAGGCTAAGGCACAAAAGGGTAAGAAAACTTCTACAAAGCTAGTTAAGAAGGATCAGCCTCCTTCTGCAAGGACGAGAGCTTCGAAGAAAAGAGATGTACCTAGTGGCTCTGGGGAAGGCTCCAAGGCAAAGAAAATCAAGGTAAAAAATGTTAGTCATACCGCTGAAGTTGCTGATGTAACTCATGATGAGACCAATTTGCCAACTTCCCCATCTCCTTCTACTCAAGATGTAAATACAGCCATACTCTCCTAAATAGCTGCTGCTGCTGCATCTTCTTCCATTGCTTCCCCTGCTACACCTATGACCTTGGCTACCATTGTTCAGGAAACTGTCTTTGTTGCCACTTCACCCTCTACTACTGTTTCAACTGTTTCTTGCTCATTGGCAGTATCTTCTAACTCCCCTAGCAGTCCCATTTCCTCCATTGTTGCCACCTCATGTTCCTCTACCACTACCACACCTTTACCTTCCATTTCTTCCACTCAATTATCTACCTCCTCAACATTACGTCCCATTTCTACAATTCTTTCACCTTCGCTTCCTTTACCCTCACTATCTATTTCTTCGCCTATCATCATTTCCTCTACCTTGCCAACCTCTTCCATCTCACCAACTTTGGGGTTAGCCATGCTTGCTAATTTGACACAAATAAACTTGCCTTCAGTTGCACTGCCCATATCCTTTGGCATTCCTATCTCTCAGATGCCTAAGGATCAAAATTCAACTGCCTTGGGTGTGCCACTTCTACCAGGAATTGATAAGGTATGTGCAGAATTGGGTTTACAAGAGTCAGCAATAGAAACATTGCTTGAATCAAATAAAGATGTATTTGCTGAGGCAAGTAATGAAATCCCAAATGAATCCTTGGTTGAAGCGATCAATGTTGAAGTGATTGATGTATCTAACAGTCCTTGAGAGAAAGATCAAACAGAGGCAATCTTCAAATCATCTCAAGAGAACGTAATGGTAAATTGGAGAAATCTCACTAATGAAGGAGATAAAGAATTGGATAAAGATAAGGGGTCAAAGCAAAAGCAATGGCCACTTGAAGAACCTACCAAAACTGATAGTGAGAATATCAATGAACTAAGTAAGCCCTCTTCTTTAGCACCTGAGTGGTTATAGAACAAAGTGGCATAGCCTGAGCCATAGGTGGAAATAATGTAGTTGGATTTGAGAACAATCTTGTCACAGGCTCAAAAGCCAAAGAAACAAAAGAAAGTGAAGATACAATCAAGGATTTATAAAGATGAGACTGGAACTAGGATTACTGAAATAGTTGTCCCACCAGCTGACACAAATAGAGAACAAGTCAGAGCTGAGGATTATGTCATCTCATCAGTTAATCTGGGACCTACCACACGTGTTCAAAGAGTTGATGATATTAAAGGGTGTGTCACCTCAATCCTGGAGCAGTTGGATAGAGATGAGTTATCAAAGAAAGAATTGAAATAACAGAACGAGGAACTTCAGACTTACCTTCAGTTCTTGATTAAACCAGTTGATGCTGGTGGGGATATAAGGACAGTGCCTACCTTCTTATCAATAGATGAAATGGCAAAGCTCGGTGAGGTAAGAACCATGTCACAAGGTACTCATAAGTGGTTAATCAGGGTATGTGAAAAAGGATGTGAAACCATTGATGCTGTTGTCCAAGCACATAAGAAGTTAGTTGAGCTTCATGAGAAATGGAAAAATCTACAGGAGGAGTGTGACTCTTTCGACGAATATTATTCTCATATGTTTCCTTAAGTCAAGAGTATCAGAGATTTGCCTGCGTAGACTTTAGTGGTTGAGAATATTCTAACTGGTGACAAGTTATCAAAGGCCATTGAGTGGTACCAACAGCTGAAATTTAGAAAGGAAACCTTTGAGCACATACAAGAAGCTTACAAACCTACAGATGAAGAAATTCGGGCCTTGATCTATGATATTAATGATTCTTTAAGGGATTGCCTAGAAGAAGCTTACAATGACTATGCACCTTATGATGTTGAAAAATGCAAGAACAAGTTACACAAAGTTATTTTTGAGAATACTAAGCTGGATATGGAGGACATGATGGATAAGGTCAACAAACTCAAAGCTGAATTCAATGCATTCCACAAAGCAGGGGCAGAAATTGAAAGGATATACAATAGGTTCAGTCAAGAGCTAGAGATGTTTGAATATCGAGTCAGCCATCTCAAGAATCCAGACCCTTTGGAAATTAATCTAGCACTTGAAGCATGGCTCAACTACTGCAACAAGTTGGCAGAAGAAGATAAAATTAATTTGGATGAAGAGCCTTGATGAATTTTGATTATTTTGAGATGTAATCCCGTCATTGATGTAAATTGCTATATTTAGAGCAACATGTGATACTATTTTGTCTTTATTAGGCATTTAAAATGAGCTTTTCTATATATATGTATTAAGTTGGGTCATCAAAATGTCTAGATTCAATGTATCTGGGGGCAGTTTTTTATCTTTTTCATAAGAGACAAAATGTAATCCAGGATTGGCTATGAGCTGTAAGGAATGCATTTATTGATGTAATTTGGACCATCGGTGTTGACTTAATCTCCACCATTCATTGAAAAACTCGGTATGCCACTTTCCTATATAAAGGGCTGCCATTTCCATTATTTGTAAGATAATTTGATGCCAAATTGTTGACATTGTGCCATTTGAAGTAAGACAGAGCAAGTTTCTGCAGTGTTTCTAAGAATTTTTTTATTGTGTTCCTTATTTGCTTTTCATGGTTTGCTTCTTGCTCTCCCATAATTAGTTAGTTGTGCTTTTATAATGTTCATGGTTTGCTGAAAGTATTTGATGAACACTCTATGTCCATACTTTTAGTTATTTGCTGATGGTAGATAACTGTGCAAAGTTAGTCTGGGCTGATCAGATGTGCTTAAGTTCAATTACATTTCAAGAGTTAAATTGCGCTGTCTATTGGGTATTTAATGAATGAATGTACTATGAAAATCCTTCAACTTCCATTGAAGATAGCACCATTTTCTGTAGTGCTGTAACATCAATTTTTAGTTTAGTAACTCAAAAAACTGGTTAAATTTCAGAGTGTTTGTCTACTTAAAGTGATCTATACATTGTGAATGTCACTTAGGATTTCTCTAAAACCCTAACCTCTTTTGCATTTTCTTTGAAAACCATTGTTAGATTAGGAATTTCAGCAGCATTTTACATTGTTTTATCAGCTGAAATCATAAAGGGTTTATATGTATTTGCTGTCCCAACTTCAAAAATCTATAGATTGCATGTAAGACCCCTTGTAGGCACAACTAGAACATACCAATTGAGAGATTCCAAGCAAGCTAAGACCTAGCTGCATAAACCTTGGAGTAGTCTTACCTAAGGTAGGATACTTTTCAAGAGATGTGTGAAACCAACAATCACACCTGCATTGTTGATTGCTAAAACACCCATCAACACTACCAACATTATTGAAGCCATGAATAGAAAGAGTATCAGGTTTGATAAGAGACATATCTACACTGAATTGTGTAGCAGGTCTATGCTACAAACATTAAGGCCTGATCCATTATCAATCCAAGTACGTTTTATTCCATTTTTATTAATGATGACCAAAATCATGAGAGGATCATGTTGCTTTTAAACTTTGAGAGAAGGTAACTCGTGTTACTAAAAGATGATAGATAAATTTGTCACATGCATACAATCTAATAGGGCTGCTATGCCATTCCGTCTAATAGAAGGTGGGACAACTACCTTTTGTAGAGCCTCTTGGAGCATTCTGTGGTATACAGGTGAGGTTTGTATTAACTCCTCAAGTGAGATTTTAGTCAAAGTAGCATGAAGTTGCTTGACAAGATCATATTCTCTGTTAGCATGTTGAGAAAGATGAGGAGCTGGAGGAAGAAAAGGTTGAGAAGGTGGAAGAGAAAAGGGAACAATCGGTGCTTGTTTATTTTTTTGTTGCTGCGAGTGTTGTATGTGTGAGCAATCGCATGGCAATGAGGTTTCTGTGACACATTTTGAACAAGTTGCTTATTTTGAGTAAGTTGTTTCACAAAGTTGAGAATATAACTAGGGGGCTGAGGTGGGTTTGGAACACCTAGAACAGTGATCACAGGGTTAGACTGTGGTTGCAGAACATTGGAATGAAGATGCACAACAATTTTAGGTTTTATGTAGGTTCTTTTTGGGAATCAAAAATGTAAATTATGTTGATTTGTTTTTGACAAACATCTATCCATGGGGGATCCGATGTGAGTTTTGACTCTTCATTCATCAATGCCATGTTGCTAGAAGGAAGGGCATTGGAATGAAGAGCAGGCAAAGTGACGTTAAGAAACATATTGATGATTGTATCCTCTTGTGCCAAAATATCCTTACTAGTAGGAATAATTTTGGGAGAGGGATAAAAACAATACAGTGGCATAAGAAGAGCTAAGTCACCATCACATGCCTAAAATGGAATATTATTGTCAACAAATTTTCGAGCAAAAGTGGATAGTGATGCAAGAAAAGAAGAGAAAATAGCTAGAAAGAAGTTGAATGAAAATGAGGCGGGTATACCAAAATGTAATGAACTATAGCCAATGGAGAAAGTGATGACAAGATAGATATGTTGATGATATGTTAGAAGGTAGAAGTTTTTACTTTTTGTCTTTGTTTTCTAATCTAAAAGAACATAAAAATGTTAAGTGTTTTATTTTCTAAACTAAACACATAAGATAAAATAAGATATGTAATAGAAGTGTCTAATCAATTCATCAACTAATTGAACATAGTAAAAAAAGAAGGTTGCAAGTGTCGGGTTCAAAATGTAAGATTTTGGTAACCTTGACAATGAAGATGTATAAGTGTAAGACACGTCAGGTTCACCAAAATGTAAGATGAGAAAAGAGATCTAATAAATTATGAACTAACTAGATCAATCTTTCCTATCAAATATTGGAACACAAGCCACCAATGGATCTATGCTTGGTTGCTATCCCTAGAGAAGAGCAAAGCTGTGTTGGTGGGGGCTCAGTTCCTTTGTTGTAAAGATGAAAGATTGTTTCAATGACCTAGGTTAAACAAGTGATCAATTTGACTAAGGTAACAACATGCAGGTGTTACAGAATAGATGTACAAAAACAAAAAGTAGATCTAGGAAGACAATAGGGAGATGAACCTAGCATTAGAAGTGGGAGTAGAATGGGCATGACACTAGCACTAGACACTAATGTCTTTAAGGTTTTGGTAAAACTTTTGTTGATAATCTCTGTCTCTGTTTCTTCCATATTTTTGTCACTCCTCGATGTTTGAAACTTCCTATTGTGATCTATACACACAAAAGGGGGAAAATGGTTGTGCTGTATAGGGGCTTGCCTCAGTCAAACCCCGTGTTGGTGTTCCCACCTCCACACCAACAATGATGATGATGGTAGAGTGTGTGTTCACAATGAATAGAGGCAAAACAAATAATAAAGATTGCAATAAACAAATACCATGAAATAGAGTTACCGTAAGTGTGAAACCCTTGTTGTATTGATGTCTCAACATGAATCACCTACAAAGAGTTGATGGAGAAGGATGAAGCTTCCTCAATTACCTATAAGGGTTAGTGCATACAACAATAGTCTTCACAAATAGAGAGCTTGTAGAGAGAGAGAAAGCTTGGTGATAGAGAAGTATTATTATTTTTAAATGAGGGATAGAGGATTGTTTATATATGAATCCCAAGTACTTTTCGAGGGCCCAATTGAAGGCCGAAAAAGTGTGTCACTCAATACAATAAGGTCGGCATTCAAGTTCAAAGTCTTTTGGAGACAATGGAAAGGACTCTAGTGTTGGGCACTAGTGTCTAGGTGAATTTTGCTCTTGAAATGCCAGTTGTCAAGGGAGTTTCACCTAGTTTCTTAGAAACGTAGTGAAATATGTACATATCAAGCAGAGACAAACATACATGCTAAACTGAGTGTCAAAACCTAGTGTGAAATTGTAAGCAACGATAATTTACGACACTACAACTATCATGCATACCAAACCACCACAAAATAATCTCAAGATACTTTCTTCGGTTCAACCATAGGTTCCTACTAGACCTATTTTTATATATTTTCATTCCAAGTATGAACCTTATATCACTTAGATATTTCATATCAAACCTACTAGACAACTAAGTCTTGAGTTCCCTAATCAATGTCTTATTATTCCTAATGATATGTATATCATCAACATATAAAATAATGGTCAAAATATTGTCACCAATATGTTTGTAATACACATAGTGATCTATATTACTCCTTGCAAAACCTAGTTCTAATGTATATACATCAAACTTTTGATACCACATACGCTTTAACTACTTCAACCCATACAAAGAAATTTTTAATCTACAAACTAGATACTATTTTCTCTTTACCTTGAATTATTTAGGCTAACTCATATAGATTTCCTCCTCTAAGTCTCCATGCAAGAATGTAATCTTGACATCCATCTACTTCACATCAAAATTAAATGTTGTAGCTATTTATAACATCATAATGGAACTCAACTTAGATACTAGAGAAAAGATCTCACCAAACTCTATTCTCTCAACTTGGGAATACCCCTTTGCTAGAATACACATGTTATACCTCTCTAATGTACCATCTACTCTAAATTTCTTCTTGAAAACCCACTTGCAACCAATAGGTTTCTACATTTAGATAGATCAACCATGTCCCAAGTCTTACATGGTTGCAATGCCACCATCTACTCCTTCATGGAATTTATCCAAGATTTATTCTTCTTAGAATAGAGATCTTCTCATTTAGAATTTGGTTGATCATTAGTACAAGTTAGAGAGAAAACACACCAAAAGTTTGGTAGACTATACCTTTCAGGTAATTTATGTTGTCTTGTAGACCATCTTAGAGATACCAATGGATATCCTACTACATCTACATCATATTCTTCTCTAGAATCTATGTTGAATATGCCTACATCCTCTCCATCTAGTCTGTCATGTTCACTTTTTGTTCATTTATGAATGCATCTTGTTGCTCTAATTTATGTTCAAAATTCACATTATCGCCCTCCTTTACATTTGGTTGTTCATTCCTAGATAATACTCTAAGTTCCCTAAATATAAAATCTCTTGAGTTGAGAACCTTAAGTGTTACTAGATTCTAAATCTTGTAGGATTTCACATTCTCACCATGCCTAATGAAAATTCTATTTTCATTCTAAAGTCCAACTTAGATTATTTTTCCTTTGCCAATCAAAAAATTTCTCACCACCAAACACTCTTAGGTGTGTTACAACAAGATTATTACTTGTCCACATCTCATATGGTGTCTTCTCCTTAAGCACATAAGTAGGAGACTTATTTTTCAAATAGCAAGTAGTATTAACCACATGAACATAAAACTCTTGTCCTAGACTGAGCACTACTTAATAGGCTTTTGTCTTGATCTAACAAGGTTCTATTTAACTTTTCAACCACTCCATTTTGTTGAGTGTGTATGGCATTTTCCTTTTCCTAACAATACCAATGCGATTTTAAAATGCCTCAAACCCCTTAGAGAAAAACTCTCCACCATTATCTAAACTTAACACTTTTATCCTCTTACTATTATAATTTTATACAAGTGCATTAAACTCCTTAAACTTGTGAAACATCTTAGACTTTCTCCTAAGAAAATACACCTAAACATGTTTAGAATAATCATCAGTGAAAGAGACATAATATTGGGACTTACCAATTGAGCACATACATCCATAAGACCAAAGACATCATTCTGAATAACTTCCAATCTTGCTCTTACTCTAGTACTTACTGAAGCAAACCAAACCCTATTTTTTTTTCCAAACACATCATTTTGACAAAACTCAAACCCAACAGAACAATCTAAAAAACTTTCCACCATATTCTGACTTATCAAGGTTTTCAATATTTTTTCTCCTATGTGACCAAACCAATAGTGCCACAACAATCCTAATTGAAATTTAGTAACATTGACTAAGCTACACAATGTTGTTACTTCCAACCTAAAAAGAGTGCACCATACATCACACCTTTAGCTAGCACCAAATTGCCTCTAGCTAACCTGCACCCTTTTTCATCAAATGTGATATGTACACTAGAGTCAATCATCTCATAGATATAAATCAAATTCCTAGCCAAAGATGATATAGAAAAATATTAGGGAGTTTCCTCACTCTCTTATCCAGGAAAGACACTTTCATAATCCCTTGACCAACCATCTGAAGAGAGTTGTTATCACCAAAAAAAAATTCCTCCAAAACACTCCTTGTAATCAGAGTAACACTCCCTATGAGGAGTCATGTGGTATGATGCACTTGATTCAATCAAATAAGAATCAACACTAATAATGTTAGTAGTTAAAACAAAATCACAAGCATACTCATCAATGTCAAAGGATCTGTCCTTCTTCTTGGACTTGCACTCCTTTTTGTGACCTCTCTTGCAATAACTTCAATACTTTACTTTAGGTTTACTAAGAGACTTAGACATGTCCTTTTTAGACTTCTTATATCCACCACCGTTCTTCTTATCCCCTCTATCCATAGACCTACCCCTTAAAACCATGGCATCACTAGAGGAATCATCCACAAACTTTCTCCTAATCTCTTCACTTAACAAAACCCTAATGAGTTCTAGTTTAGGTAAAGAATAATTACCACTAATTATTATAATTAAATTTTACCATGAATTGGGTAAGGAACATAACATCAAAATGCACATCCTCTTCTTCTACCTTGAATCTTATTGACATTAACTAACCCATAATCAAATTGAAGGTGTTGAGATAATCATTTACAAAATCTCCCTCTTTCATGTTTTGAGAATATAAATTGCTTTTCAAGAAAAGTTTGTTTAGAAGACTCTTGTATTAATATAGGGTTCCTATCTTCTTCCACAAAAATATGTAGAAGTCTCTTCTAACACATTCATTATCATAGAATTAGAAAGGCATAGATAAATAGTACTTCTATCTTTCTTATCCAATCTATTCGATTCTCCTTAGACATACATGTAGGTTTTATCAACAAAGATATTGTTATCAATTAATATCTCTCCACCAGGAGGTCTTCTAAGTTTAAATTCCATAACTCAAAGTTCTATCCATTCAACCAATAAATATCAAACCTTCACATGCTCACCATGAATCTAACAAGACACATGCTTTGTATTATCACACGATCCTTCAAAGGCTCCCATTGAAACTAGTTATACATATATTACAACAAACATTCACTCCAAGGTTTCAAACTTGAAATCCCTTAATAATTCCACCACTCATGCATATAGTGCCAAATGATGTGGCTTGTCCCAAACAATCACACTCTAATACCAAATATTGGGAATTTAATCCTTGTTACAATCAACTAATATACTAGGATATTAAGACACCTTAAGATTATGTGATCAAATCTAGTCATGCTTGTTATACAGTTCATTTAACATAATAAAGGAAGCACATGAAACTATATGCAAACCACAAATACACATGAGACACATATTTGTGTGGCATACCCTAATGAGAAAAACCCTTTAGCAAAAGGATAGTAATAATTATATTCATAATAAAATACATCCAATACAATAAGTCTCTCTTGCAGAGTATCTCAATCTACAAGATACAACATACAACCTCCAAATAGGTTTAAAACACCTTCAATATGTAACACATCCAACCTTGTTCCATCCTTACAAGTAGGTAGATATATCTACCAAGAAATTTCAAGGAATTGCAACCATCTCAACTATATAACTGACACATAGAATACCAATAGTCACATGTAACCAAAACATGACCATGCCATGACTTTATCATACCACATATTATAACAATCATGACTTCCCTACATGTATAATCACCACATCTACTAAGTCATTACTACTCACACTTGGTCAAAGACTATTGATGATCTTCACATGAACTGTGTACATGTCTTCTTTTACTACAACCAAACACCATCCTTAGTTTGTGGTCATAGAAACAAACACTTGATTGCTTTGTGTTTCTTGTGGTACCTCTGCGTATCCCCTAGAACATCACCATGCTCCTGGCCATCCCCATATATACTCCAACAATGTCGCATGTGCACCTATGCTGCCATACACTCTTCATTAACTACTTAAACAATCATAAGGCTATGAGTTCTCCTCCAAATGACTTTTGGTTGCAACCATGGCAAAATTAGACTTAGACAAGCCTCCGTACTAAACCATAACATCTAAAACTTACAGCAACTTACCATAGCTCACCACAACTAACCATATAATTATTTACTAGTCTATGATCAAATACTTAACATGAACTAAAACAAGTTCACCATATTATCTTACCAAGAACCTTATTAGGAACTCTCTCTAGGTGAATAGCACACCAAATTTCCAACATGCTTCACCACTAAAAGGGTCTATCTTAGATAAGATACTTACCATAGATAACATAGGTGGTCAAGATAGTATAGTAGCCACTTTATTGGTTATTCCTGTTGATAACTGAGAGGGGGGGGGTGAATCAGTTATCCTAATTATTTCCCTTATTGAACTTTCCTTTTAATTGATGCAGCATAAAATCAAACACAAAAACATTAACCATGAAATAAGAAACACATGACACAGTATTTTTGACGTGGAAACCCTGTTAAGGGAGAAAACCACGGGGTGATTAACCCAAAATTATTCTCTGTTAGAAGAATAGGAAATTACAAAAATGGCACTTGCCAATTAGGGCTCACTGCCCGAGCACACTGCTCACAAGAGGCCCACTGCCTACAAGAAGACACACTGTCTACAAAGTGATGAGAATCACAGTCTTGAACTGATTGGAAGCATCTACATATGCTGGAGTTCAGTTCCGGTTAGGCTCAGTACACTGATCTGCTGCACTTCATCTTTCCTCTGTTCTTTATTCTGTTATCTTTCACATACCGGATCCTTTTTGCTACCTCTGCTCTTATCTGGACTTATTCGCATATCTCTCCACACCATCACACTCTTCACAACTAAATCCATCCTCTATATATATCCGCACAAGTAATTTCATCACCTTTCTAGTCGGCATCCGGAACAGTCTAGTTTCTTACAAGCTCTCATTCTGTCGGCTGAATCCTTCCTCACCAAGCAATGCGGATCAAGCATATACTTGTAGATATCATTAATCATGTCGGCCAAACATGATTCATGCCTTCACAACCTCTGTCATCAACAGTAACACATCCGGAAAGCAGTCTGATACTCTGCCAGTCAGTTCTTCCTCTGTTTTCACTGTCTCTCAGGAATCCGGTACTCAACCATTCATATCTTTTTCCTTGTCCATCACCGGAGGCTAAATCCTTGGAATATACCACTCAAGGTAGTCCTCTTGACTTCCCCAAATCCGCACTGCACCAAGACACTTCCTCTGAGAGATCCGGACCAATCTGTCGGACCTTGCCACATGCTCTGTTCTTCTTCACCGGACCACAACATTCTTTATTCTGACTTCCGGTAGAGACACATCATGACTTGCGGATATGTGGGATGACCTTTGTTGCCATCAATGACAACAACCATGAATCCATATAGTGTCTCTTGCCAACAATCTCCCCCTTTGGCATTGATGGCAACACTTAGTGAAAAATGACTAAGTGTTTTCACTATGCTCCCCCTTTGCTGATGCTCTGTCTTTATATACAATTTCCGGAACTCCCCCTTAGTTGGATTCCTCATTTTTCACTGCTCCTCACTCCCCCTTTGACATCAATGGCAAAGGGTAGGGTCCGCACACCAAAATTTTCAAAAATTTTCTATATATAGCCGCATATTTACATACTCACATGTACTGAAGAATGTCTGCAAAGGATGTCTGCAATTGGATCATTTCTGTAGCCCAACTTTGCTTCATTCTATCCAAAATTGAAATGTGACCACTTAGCAAAAATGCAAACGCTTCTGCCCGCTTGAGATCTGTCGGATCTTTTGTTTGGGCGGTGGTCTGAGCATCACTGATGGCCTCATGCATGGTTTCCAACTTAGGGATTATAATCCTTCTAAGTTCTCCCATCCGGTTGGTGATGTTCTTCCTTTCCTTCTCAAGATTCTTTATTTCGTTCAAGACTGCAATAGTCTGACATTCTTGATTTATTATGGAGGAAGAGAGGGGATCAAAACTTTGAGATAAGCTTTGTAGCTTATCCTGTTCCTCTTTTATTTTCTTGTCAAATGCTGCTGTTGCCTTTGACCAGGATATACAAAATTTATAGATGTCACCGCCATCCTTAAGAGCATTCTCTAAGCTCTTTATTCCAATGCTTACAATCTTCCTATCTTTAGAGATTAATTCTAATATCTCTGAAAATCTCTTATCCAAAAATTCCTTCCGGACCTTTTCTTCAGCTGATTTTTCTAGAGAATCAAAATGTGTATCAACACTGCTGACTAAGGTTTTTAGATTACCGGAAGTGGAGGCTGTCGGATCTATTTGGATTGATGGCATAATCTTTACAAGTACTCCGGAAGCAGCCTCTATCAACTCACAGTCTTCCATATGAGACTTCAGGAGCTTTTCATTTGCCTTGGCATTTGCAAATGAAGCTATCTTCATTGTTTGTACCGGAGAGAGAGAGTCAAAATCAAATGGGCCTTTTAGAAGCTCCGGTTCATCAATCTCTAAAGTTTCTTTGCTCAAAAATTGTTGAACAGTTTGTGCAGTGTCTCTTGCCGGAGACAGATGTTTCTTTTCTTCTACAGTCTTAGAACTGTCAACCTCTTTGTCTTTCACCACTGCTTCCTTCTCCTGTAATTGCTCTTCTTCTTTGGATCCGGAGACTGTAGGGGAAACCGGAGGAGAGATATTTGTCTGTTCAGGGCTCACTTCTTCCGGAACAGAAGATTCCAAATCAGCAGCTGTTTCTGCACCTAAGTCCTCTACAACAGGAAGATTGAACCTTTTGAAGGCCTTCCAGAGGATCTCTTCTGTTTCTTGGGCCACTTTGTCAGTCTCACCAAGCATGAGTTGATTCATCCTGGCTTTGCTTCTGAACTCATCTTTGCAGTCCTTGAAGATAATGTTCATTGTCTTGGGATCAATTTGAGGATATAGCTGAATAGCTATCTGCTCCCGGATCTCAAGATCTTTAGCATGAGCATTATTCTTTCTTACTTCCAATTCCTTTTCTAGGCTTTTAGGAATAAGAGATATTATTTCAATGAAAGCCTTATTATATATGTTAAGATATTTTACTGTGGCCTCCTGCAGAGTCTTTTGGTCGGCCTCACTAAAGTCATCATATGATTCAGTCATTGGTTGAAGGTTTCCATCCACCGTGACCGACTTGATTATGCTCTCTAGAGACAGAGTGGGCTTTTCAACAGATCCTTCTGCCATTTCATCCTTGTCTTGGCCTGTGGAGGGCTTACCAGATCCTTTCTTCTTCTGTTTCTTTATTTCTTTAACTCCCTCATCTGACTCTGTTTCCTCTTCATCCTTTTGGCTTCCATAAGCCCTTGTGGCTTTTGTCTTGGATCTCTTACCGGATGCTTGGACTTCCGGTTTTGAACTTTTGGTTGTGGGAGGTGCAGGTCTCTTTGATGATCTGGTCCGGGTGGGAGCTTCAACCGGAGCACTTTCTTTACTTTTCTCTTCTTCCTCAGCCTTCCTCCTCTTTTCCCGGCTGGCATCAAGTGCCTCTTTTGAGATGCCAAGGCCTTGAGCAATGTGCTCTACTTCTTTTCTTACTTTTCTTTTAATCTCAGGTTCCCTGAGTTCTACATGTATTTTTACACTCAGCTCCTCAAAGGTTCCAAACCTTTCTGCCTTAGGATCTTTGGGCTGACTTAGCATATGTTGAACATGCAGCTCCACTATCTGTTCATCCACTTCATACCCCATGGGCATGATCCAGACAGTCCTTGGCTCCACTGCCTCCATTAGGCACTGATCAGTGTCAACCATAAAGCACACTGAGTCTTTGTATTTTTCAACAAGAGACTGGGGAATTCTCTCTCTTGCTTGCATCATGCTCTGAAAGTTTTTGAAGTATCCCCATAGAGCTGTATTTCTCGCCTTTGCATCCCCAAGTCCATGCAAGTAGTCTCTTATTTGGACTGCAACAGGTTTGTCATTCTGCCATACCCATCCACTTGTTCCGGGTAGCTCATTCATGAAGTAGAAGAATAGACATACAATAAGAGTACCATACTTGAAGGAATTCTTCTTATCCTTCTTGATTTTCTGTATATTTTCCATTAATTGGCTTAGCAGTAGTTCGCAGAGATCATATTCTGCATTCTTTCTTAGCATTTCAAAGGCAGTGTATACTGCAGTTCTGGATACAGAATTCTCCCTGCTGGAGTGATAGATCTTGTATCCTATTATCATTGATGCATATTTGATATCCGGATCCGAAATATCTTCAATGGTCATTGCCCTCTTGTCAAATTTTGATCCGGTGGCCTCAGTTACAATGTTGTTCTTGACAGATTTGAGGACAGGTACCCCTCCGGAAGAGTATAGACCAGTTACTGCTCTAATTGCCTCTTTTGTGATCTTGCAGGGTCTATCTAGCCATAGAAAGTTGTCATGCATCCTGCTCAGTACATACCGGACCCATTCATCTTCTTCAAAGCAGGGGAAATGAATAAATTGCTCAAATTGTTTCTTCTGGATATCCTTATACTCTGGTTTAAGCTCAAAAGCATTGTCTATCAGTTGCTTGTGATAGAGGTCTCTTAATTTGAATTCCCCAAATTCCTCAATGTTTGCATGTATGTAAACCCTAATGTCTTCGGTGTGTAAAACTCCGTGAGGAACACTAGAGAAGGCTCCTAGTGGGTCTACCTCCAATGATTTGTAGGGATGTTTCTTGAATGAGGGGCGAGGTCTATCAGAGATCTTAACTATGTTTGGAGTAGCCATTCTTCAAAGATTTGCAGTGAGGTAATGAAAAACGGAGAATACCTTATGCGCCTTCGGTTTGCACGGAGTGGTTGGATTGATAATAGCTTCGGCAGGAGATCCTTGGTGTGTTTGATGAACCTTGTTGCAGAGCTCCACTTTTCGCTTCTTCTCGAGTGCAGAATGAGTAAATGTCCTTTGAGAAATCCCTTAAATTGCTCCGCGAACCCTAATATCTGTCTGCAATAAATGCTTCACCTACATCATTCCGGTTTGCCTTGTCTGGATAGCTTGGAGTATCCCGGATTAGTCCTGATTTGTGGATATCATCCGGATCTTTCAATCATGAATAAATCGAGGTAACATATTACAAGATCATCCCAAACACTCTGTCCAATCCGCAGAACAAGATAGTGCATTTCCGGATCTTTCCGGACCTTTTTGTAATCCTTTATCATACCGGAGCATCTCCCTAAACAGGTCTTATTTGATCGATCATAGCTTCTTCATAACTCCATGCGGACCTCTGAAAACTTGACTGAAGTATCTCAAGACTCATATCTACAAACCCTTTGATCCGCATCTTGTGCCACATCCGGCACCACTTGTTTGGCTGGGGGAACAAGATTTTCTTTGAGTCTCCCCCTGAGCCTGAGCTCACTTTTTAATTTCCGGAAGAAATATCAGCACCAGAGTCTGGTGCGGATCCAACCTCTACATTCTCTAAACTTTTCTTCACCCAAATCTTGCTCATCTGATTCCTAACCTCATCCGTATTCATCTTTTGTTTACCCTTGTCTTGATTCTGATTATACACCGGACCTCTTTTGTCCTGATTCTTGTTTCTGCAGACTTTAGCATTATGACCGGACCTATTGCAGATTTGGCAAATAACATTTCTTTGCATATTTGACTGATATCCTCTTGATCTGCATTGATTAGCCATATGACCTACTCTATTGCATGTGAAGCATCTACCTTTGAATGATTTGTTTACTTGCATAATTCTGCATTCATGGGATTTGTGTCCATACCTTTTGCAGTTGAAGCACTGTCCGGAGAAGGATGAATTATTCTGATTCATTCTCATTCTGCACTGATTAGCTTTGTGACCAAAGTGGTTGCAGCTGTGGCAGTATCCATTGAAGGATGGATATCTTTGAGCATTTGGCTGTCTTACCGGAGGTCTTCTAGGCCTGCTCCTTGGATTTTCTGATCCAAGATTCTTCTGACCGGATCCGGAGCTTTCTCCTTTCTCATATCCCAAGCCATACTTGTCATCTGTCCTCTTTTGACTTCCAAGAAGAACTTCAAGTTGAGCAGAACTTATCTTGAATTTCTCTTTATATTCATTTGCTGTTTGAAGGTCTCTTTTGAGAGAGGCAATTTGATCCTCAAGTTTTCCTTCATTATCTTTGGCATCTTCAAGATCAGATTCAAGATGTCTGATAATCCTGTCCATCTGGTGGCATTCTTCTGATTTTTCTTTAAGAGATTGTCTTAGATTGTCTTCAGCCTTTCTTTTTTCTTCAATCTCTTGAGTAAACTTTATAGTTCCTGATTCCATTTCATGTCTTAACATAATGACTTCTTTTGATAACTTTTCACATAACTTGGTTTGCTCAGTCAATTCTTCATTTGTATTGCTTTCTTCACTTTGTCTTGCCAACTGTTGAAGCAGCTCCTTTCTCTTTTTCATAGAGAGACTTAATTTGTCTTTTAATTCTCTCATGAATTCATCAGCCTGTTTGAGTCTTTCCTTTAATTCACTGACTTCAGAATTTGACTGTTCAAGATCCTCAAGGGCAGTCTTGAGTTGCTCCCTTAAACCATATGCATCCATTTGAAATCCCAGATCTTCCTCAAGCTGTTAGGCTCTATTAGGAGGAACTTGGCTCTGATACCAATTGTTGATAACTGAGAGGGGGGGGTGAATTAGTTATCCTAATTATTTCCCTTATTGAACTTTCCTTTTAATTGATGCAGCATAAAATCAAACACAAAAACATTAACCATGAAATAAGAAACACATGACACAGTATTTTTGACGTGGAAACCCTGTTAAGGGAGAAAACCACGGGGTGATTAACCCAAAATTATTCTCTGTTAGAAGAATAGGAAATTACAAAAATGGCACTTGCCAATTAGGGCTCACTGCCCGAGCACACTGCTCACAAGAGGCCCACTGCCTACAAGAAGACACACTGTCTACAAAGTGATGAGAATCACAGTCTTGAACTGATTGGAAGCATCTGCATATGCTGGAGTTCAGTTCCGGTTAGGCTCAGTACACTGATCTGCTACACTTCATCTTTCCTCTGTTCTTTATTCTGCTATCTTTCACATACCGGATCCTTTTTGCTACCTCTGCTCTTATCTGGACTTATTCGCATATCTCTCCACACCATCACACTCTTCACAACTAAATCCATCCTCTATATATATCCGCACAAGTAATTTCATCACCTTTCTAGTCGGCATCCGGAACAGTCTAGTTTCTTACAAGCTCTCATTCTGTCGGCTGAATCCTTCCTCACCAAGCAATGCGGATCAAGCATATACTTGTAGATATCATTAATCATGTCGGCCAAACATGATTCATGCCTTCACAACCTCTGTCATCAACAGTAACACATCCGGAAAGCAGTCTGATACTCTGCCAGTCAGTTCTTCCTCTGTTTTCACTGTCTCTCAGGAATCCGGTACTCAACCATTCATATCTTTTTCCTTGTCCATCACCGGAGGCTAAATCCTTGGAATATACCACTCAAGGTAGTCCTCTTGACTTCCCCCAATCCGCACTGCACCAAGACACTTCCTCTGAGAGATCCGGACCAATCTGTCGGACCTTGCCACATGCTCTGTTCTTCTTCACCGGACCACAACATTCTTTATTCTGACTTCCGGTAGAGACACATCATGACTTGCGGATATGTGGGATGACCTTTGTTGCCATCAATGACAACAACCATGAATCCATATAGTGTCTCTTGCCAACAATTCCATGTTTGTATTTGACCACAAGATTGAATTGTTGTAAAACCTTTTTCCATTTATAATGTTTGGACTACTGCAACTTTTTTTTTTCCTTGCAAGTACTGTAATGGTTTAATATCAATGTGAACTATGGTCTCTTTCCCCATGAGATAACACTTCCATTTCTTCATCACAAAAATAATAGCATACAATTCCTTATGATAGGCGCTATAATTTAAAACTTTCCCTCTAAATGTCTTTGAATGATAACAAATTGGCCTACCTCTTTGTAGCAAGATTGTACCAACAACATAATCACTTACATTTATCTCTACCTAAAATATAACCTACAAGTTATGTAAAGCAAGAACTAGCACTACACTAATTTCCTTCAACTCTTCAAAAGTTCACTGCTATCTATTACTCTAATGGGATTTACTTACATTGCCCTTAACTTCATACAACAGGGAAACAATAAAAGAAAAATCATTCACAAACTTATAGAGTAATTGAGCTACACCTATAAAGCTCTATGTATTTCTCATGGTAGTGGGCTTTAGCCAATTAATGATCATCTCAACCTTGTATGGATAAATTATTATCTCTCCATCACCCACCACATATCAAGGTACACCAATTATGTTTTGGCATACTCACACTTCTTACCATTTTTTTTTTGTCTTTAAAAATCATAAACACATTTTCAAGATGAACTAAGTGTTCTTCATACATCCTTCTAAAAACCAAAATATCATCAAGGCATACAACACAAGAGTCAATGAGTAGCCTCACCTTATACATCAGGAGTGAAATTTGCTAGTGCATTACACAACCCAAATGGTAAAATGAACCACTTGAAAAGTCCTTGACATGTATTAACTGTTGTCTTCCACACAAACTCTTCCTTGATCCTCACTTGATGATACCTAGATTCAAGGTTTAGCTTCATGAAATACCTAACATGCTATAATTGATCCAAGAGATCATCAATTTGGGGTAGTGGATACCAGTTCTTCGCAGTAATATTAATCAATCCCTAATAGTATATAAACATCTACCAAGTTCTATCTTTCTTTAGCACTAGAATAATAGGTGATCCACACAAAGAGGTACTTGGTTTGATAACTCCCTGGTCCAACAACTTTTGAAGCTACTCCTTGAATTCTTATGATTCAACAACACTCTACCTATACAACTCCAAGTTGGGTAAAGGACACTTTAGTAATAATTTTATTTCATGTTCAATAGCTATCTTCAGTGATAGTCTCTTGGGCTCTTCAAACAACTTAGAAAATTTGCTCACCAAATCTAAAACACCCTAGTGTTCTTGATTAGTATAAAGCCCATGGAACCCCTTCAACTTAGTGTTAGGGTTAGCCAATAGAAGATATCAATTAAATGCAAATAAAGATTAAATAGAGGAATGAAAATACACATAAATAATAACAACAAGAGAATTTTTAACGTGGTTCACCCAAACTCGGGCTACATCCACCAACAGAGAGTCCAATATTATTACCCAGGAATCAAACCGATTACAACCAACAATCCTTGCAACTCAATACCACTGCAATTGCTACAATACAATATCTCAATGGAAACCCTAACCCTTAGCCATTTTTATCAAGATTTATGTCGGTTACAAAATAGGGTTTTTTTATGATGGCCAATAGAAAAATAATGCCAGACACCTTTATAAAATAATAGGCAATTTTTGCTTCAGGGGCGCTGCCCCCAGCAACCTCACTAGGGGCGTTGCCCCTAGACCCCACCGTGGGCTCCGCCCCCAAGCCCTACAAGAGGGGATTTGCCCCCTTCTAATTCCCTTGTTAAATGATTTGGGGGGAAACTGCACCGATAAAAGTGGGGAAAATTTAGCCCCTGAGTCTGATTAGGCTCCATATAACAACACTTAGTCCCCTTTTGTTCTCTAATGTAGTTGAAATTCAGGGGTCTTATAGACGATTGAATCTCGTAGCTCCAACTTATCCCAACACAATTGAATTACAAAAATATCAAATTGACATTCAAATTTTTGAACATACACAAATGATTATTGTTTTTATTGACTTCAAAATATATAGGCAACAAACAAATTGATTTCAAAAATAGTTGAAGGCTCCTCACTCTCTCTATCCTTCTTGATAAATGAAATTATTCTTCCCAATCATAACTGGTCAATACTAACCAATATATAATCTTTTTGATCAACTTGCCCTTCCAATGTTGTTGGTGACTTACCAAAACCTGCACTTGGGTTGATTCAAAACTTCAAAACTTCAAACAATGTTTCTATGGACACACCACACCACACCACTTCTCTCCTACACCTTCATCTTCTTGTTCTGCATTAACTTTCTCTTGGGTGCCTCTTTTCTCTCTACAACATTCTTTATTAAAAAAAATATTTCTAGTTTCTTTTAATTTCAAATTCTAACACATGAAAAAGAAAGACATTTTCATTCTATTTGGGTGGTTAGCTAAATCTTCCTTCAGTGGAGTCAAGACTCCTACAAACTCCATGCTTTTTCTACCCTTAGTGCTCCTCTGTAAAATCACACACCTTCCTCCAAACTCTATTTTGGCACTCTACCCACCTCTTTCCTGTTGGGCGACCTTCCCTACCCTCTACCTTGGGTGCTACAGCAACAAAATGCTATCCCTCTCCTCTTACACCTTCTCTCCCCTTCCAAAATAGGTGCTTCCTCTTCCTATTTTCAATGCCTCCCCTATTGAAATACACCAGACAACTAAGAGGGGGGTGAATCAGTTGTCACAAAAACTTAGCTTCATATGAACATCAAACCATCAACAACTTAATTGCTTATAATCATATTTAATCAAGAAAGCATGAAACCATAACCTTAATCACAAACACACATCCAACATAGTAGACACCAGATTTTTTACAAGGAAAACCCTAAAATGGAAAAACCACGGTGGGTGTTAGCCCATAGAAATATATGAGTTATAATAATACTAAAAAATAGAGGCTCATTGCCTACAGGGTTCACTGCCCAAATTGCTCATTGCAAAGAATGACTCACTGCCAAAGGGTGGCTCACTGCTAAGGGGTGGCTCATTGCCAAGGGGTGAACTGATTAAGTAGCATCTACTCCATGTTAGGATTCAGTTCCATTAAAGCACAATATAACTTATTTGCTCTGCTCTTTCACACCTTCACACTTATCTCTTCATATTCACTCTCACACACATTTTCACTACTCTATTACATGCTTTTATACAATTCATCAACCTTGGAACGTACATCAAGGTCGGCATTACATTCATCAACCATTGGAACAATCTCCAAGGTTGGCATTACAAAACATACACAAAAATAGGTCTAGACCTATTACAAAATTTAGCTAAGGAAAGATGTAGAGAAGTATGATGAACACACCATGCCTTAGCTGGGACTCAAACACAATCCTCCATGCCATAAAATGCTTCTACAATCTTCAATGCATCTCCACAAATAGTGAAAATAACCCTGGCCAAGACTGGAGTTAACACTAGGTTTTCTAAGAACATCCTTCTTTCACGATCTACACTTCTCTTTATGGACCAATCCAAAGGTAGGAACATGATTAGGAAACATCCACAAGCACATTATAATCACCAGGAACAACTGTACGATCTCTAACCACTCTGTCAAGAAGATTATTCAAACTGGAGCACAAGAACAACATTATCAGCTACTGTCATAAACAAAGGATAGCTTGCAGACCGCCAAATCATAAACCATTGGAGTTGAAGGTGTTGGGTTTTTTCCAACTGATCAGTCCTAAGTCTCCCTACAAGGTAGCCATCACTTATCAACAGGATACTCAGATTAGGGACCAACAGTACAGGAGATAGACTCTAAATGTCTCCTCTCCTTCTTCAAGCTCTGCAAAACCTAGGGGGTATTCCCTATTGGGAATTAAGGTGTCTCAACCTTGGTAATTCTCTATATTTGTAATGTTTGTATTTATTATTCAATTGCCGATGTTGTAAATAATTGGAAATTCCACTTTGTCATATTTTGGGATGTGGCACGGTGATGTGTCAATCATACATGGATTATGACAACTTGTTATTTTGTCCTCACATGAGGAGATAGGCATCCCACTTAGTGGTAGGAATATTCTGCCATGTGTCGGCATCTTCTATGTTGTGTAAGGAATGTTTGACCGAAACAGTTATGACGAATTCCTATGACAAATCTATGACATGTAAGAGTCGAGAATAGAAGGTTGTAAGACAGGTAATGACATGTGTCATGTAGCATCTTTAAATGAGGCATATTTGGGTACCCCAAGGTGGAATATAATGTGTTGTAAGAGAATATGCTATTTATAGCATGTGTATGACAAATTCTTTTACAGCTATAAGTTGTAACCGCTATGACAGATTCTATGATGGTCGTAAGTGTCGTAAGAGCATTTGTCATAGCCCATTTTGGAAATAGGCAACCTCTTTGGGATGGGAGTTGTGGACAAGTGTTAGACACATTCTACAATGTTGATCAAGTGTCCCTAGGTGTGGGTTTTGGTCCAAGATGCCATATTGGATGCCCATTCCAAGATAGGTCCAATATTGCCTTGTATTTTCTTTATATACAGGTGCTTGGAGATAGAGTTTGTATCACAGGTTTACAGGTACTGTTATGCTACCAGATTGACTCCAGACATGAGCGTCGAAGACCATTGAAGCTTGCATTGCAAGTGTATTGTAAACATTCTTTCAGATTTGTTAATACATTGTGCAGGTTTCTGAGTGTGGGGTTTTTCACCCAATAAGGGTTTTCCCCACCATAAATCTTTGTCTCTCTTCTTCTGTCTACCTTCTGGTTCTTGTGTTTTGCTGCAATATCTCATGTTAATGGTTTAACATTGCTGTAATAGTTAGGATAAAGTTGAATTTGCATACGGCCCTCTCCTCAATAGATTAGTGTAGGAAGTGTTTTCCGCACACCTAGCTTCCTTTCATTCCCTACTCAATATCCATGGGATAAATTTCTAAGTTTGTTAGGATATTGACACAAAGCAGATAGATCCTCTCTTGTTCAGGCCAAAGCTGTAAGATATATGCAAAGGGGCTATCTTTGGTCTATATTTCAGGTGTGGACCAGAGGATTTGAAACCTAAAACTACTTCCAAGTCCTAAAGGTTTGTGAATAATATTTATTTTTGTTTTATGTTTGGCTGCAAGATTAGGGTTTCGATTCATAAACTCAACACAAGGTTAGACCGGTGCTTATCTCTGGGCATGGAGTCAAATAGACATACATATGTGAATGATTCTCATAAACTTTAAACAATAATCAAGTTTTAAGGGGTTTTGCCAGTATTTGCCTTACAAAAACTATCCAAGATGGAGTATTCAATTACCTCTACTTACAAACATCCTCATTGCAATATATTCTTCCCCATACTTAACCCAAAACATTTAATCTATTCCTTGAATAGAAGTAGAAGATTAAGCATGCAACATAGTAAACCTATATTCTAGAATCTCAAACAACCCTTAGTTATCTAGATTTAGAAGAAGAATACATACAACTTGGAGACATATAATAGAATACATGCATAAAGCACTACTCATTTAAATAAACATGAAACTGATAAAATCCATGCAAAATTCATTCAACATATAACTCATAAACTTACAAGACAAGAGATGAAGCAGAACAAATGAAGTTGTATCTTATTCACTCTCCAAAAATTCCCAAAATCTTCAACCACCAAAAGAAATGAGTAACACCATTCTTTTATAAACCAAGAATGTGTACTCAACATTAATTACATTGCCATTTCAAATAGTTCTTGATACAATGCACCACCAATATGGCATTGAGATCATTCATTACATTGGAGAGAAGAAGAGAAAGGGTAGATAGACTTGGGAGATGTGTAGCCGCCTAAGGAAGATTTGCTTGATTAATGCTGGGAAAGTGGTGGTTGGCATTTCAATCATGCGTCCCATACTTGTCTATCCACTCGGTGTATGTATTTTTAGATGGTTAGGGGAATGAGACAATTTCTGCAATTTTGCCATTATGAGTAATGTACCTGGCATTCAATATAGTCTTTACATTCTTGCAAAATATTTCAAAATTTATTTCAACTATGTGCAGTTTGTCAAGTGATAAGCTCAGCATCTACATAGTTCGATCACCATCATCACAACAAGTGGGAATTAATTGATAACTATTTTCCTTTATTTCTGTCTTCCACTTGTCCAAGTCTTTGGTTTTCCCATCACCCTCCAAAATATGTGGCAACCATTTTGTGTCCATCTTTTCTATGGCCTGCATCTTCACCAAAACTGTATCCAATCTCAACTAAAAATTGGCCACGTCCTCAAAATGCTTCAGTATATCCATTATCAATTTTAGCTCAGGGGGTGCCTGCATATCAAATCTTGAACATCTGTGAAGATCCCTAACCTCTGCAGTTCTCAGTAGCCACCTGGCTTTCACAACTGACAACCTTTGCTTATCTGATTCATGCTTCTCATAAGCTATCCTTAATTGTGAGTAAGACCTCCAGGTCTCATCCACCCTAGCCAAGAGTTTGGTCACCCTATTTTTTATCAAGTTGGTGACCATGTCTTTCACTTTATTCTTCTTTTCTTCTTTCAATTTTCTGCTATCCTCCTTTAATTCTTTGATCTCTGAAAGGAGTGGCTATGTGTCAACTGGGAAAGATTCCACTGTTGGAATCACTAGTGGGGGAGTTGAAGTACTAGCTCCTAGCGACAATTGCTGCTTTAGCTTGTTTATTTCTGCAACTACCTGAGCATAGTTGAGTTGCAGCTTATTGTGATCCTTTTGCAACTTATTTGTGACTGCCTTTGCAAATTGTGTAGTCAGGACATTTAGGCTAGTAGCTTGGGGAGCAGGGCTATCAGATACTCTTTTTATTATTACATCCCCTACCAATTCCCCCTAATTCAACCCTAGGCTTATTATTATTTGGGGCTAGAGCCGATATGGCCAGTGTTTCAAATCTAGGGTTAAAAGCTACACCAGAGAGAGCCTTTTCAATCTACTCATCTATTATATCTAAGTCATCTCTGGTAATTGTATCAAATGCAATGGCATCTGATAGGGTCCAGTGAGGAAGAAGCAAAATATTACTTTTTGCAACCAGTGCTCTCCCCTCCTCTGGAGTCATTGCACTTATGGATTGATTTACTTCTTTTAAGACCCTTTGAGTAATAGCATCATATTCTGTAGGGTTTGCTCCAGCTTTAGCATCTTCAATCTTCTTTTGAAACTCTTCACTCCTTACCTTCAAAACATAACTCCTAAATTCAGGAGTATTAACAAATTCATCATCCTCTAGGAATTTGTTGCAAGCCATCACCCTAACATCTTCATTGTACACAGCTAGGCTCCTCATTGTTCTTACTGCCCTATTTTCAAGGGATGAATAAGGTCTAATTCTGTTAGGTGAATTCACCTCAGGGGTAGTTTCTTGCACATGGTCTTCTTCCCCTTCCAAATCAATTACTTCAATTTCCTCAAGGTTTTCTAAATCAATGATTTTAGCCTTTTTGGTAGGGGAGGGGCCAACTGATTCCCTTTTGACATCATATCCTCTGCTAGAGCTTCCAGGCTCATAAGTGGGTCTCTCTTCTTCTATAGGGGCAGAAGCAATTAGCTGCTTTGCATTGTCTAGCATCTTCTCAATTCTTTGAATTGAGTCTTGCACTTCTGCAAATGCACCCTGATATGCAGGATTTATGCTTTTCATCTTCTCACTAGTCATAATAGTGTCCCACTTAATCCTTAATTGATGTACATCATCCATTGTGAAACAATTCCTGGCAATATCATCACTATAGTCCACCTGGTGAGAATATCTGGGCCTGCCCTTGTTGACCCTTACCTTGTTGATGAAGCCCTCAGGGTCAAAATGCCTTGGATGTTCCAAATACATCCCAAAACACTACATGATTGAATAAATTTAATCCAATCCACTCTTATCAGCTATCAAAAAATCATTAAATCTAAGGGAAGAAGGAAAGAATGAACCCTTCTTGTGCCTCCTCAAGTGCTCTTTGTTAGAATCATTTAATTGCCTGATGACTTCTAAAAATGCCATTCTTTTAGGCACATATTTAGGCAATATGTGAGGTGGGGTCTCACATCCATAGACCCTACTGCAAGTAGTGTTCTCATGAAAGAACCAATCACCCCAATTGTGATCAATTCCAAGGTGAGGAGTCCTGTCCAAAGGCCTTAAAAAATCTAGCACATCAGGATACAACCTTTCACCTTCTGGTTACAAAAATCCAAGGATTCTCCTCACAAAATACTCTTCAAAAATGATATAATCTATTGTAGTGCAATGCATGTCAATCATGCAAGTCCATAGTTGTATTGGCAGCATGTTTCCTTGAGAATCTATACTCTTAACATGTAGATTTTGGTGCCACATTCTAGACAGAGAAAATAAAAGCATGTGACACAGTATGGAATACCATGAGAATTCTACATGGACATCTGACTTAGATAGATTGTTCTTGATCTCTGTCATCTGTTTGTGCATCTGATCAACAACGTAAGTTGCATAATCGTATGGTTCTTTGACCTCCTGATTCTAAATATCAACTGCTAACATCATTAAAGAAATGGACATTCTGTCTGAAGCATCCCTGCCCAATACTTGGCATAAGCTGTGATAAGTCTTGACAAAATAGTCCATGAACATTCTGCATAGAAAGGGCTCTTGTTCAGTTTCTGAAATCTTCACTAGTTTACCATCAATACCCCTCGGCCTGTGCTTGGCTAGATTGTAATCCCTATAAGCACATTTCACAGTCTTATATTTCCTCTTCAAAGTAGCAAGGTCAATTGGCTTGCTAGCTGCAGGGTCTAAATTGAATACTGTAGCAATAAATCCTTTGGTAAGCTTGATAATTTTTGAACCATTTCCAGCTATGACTATCCTTGTAGCAGGATCATACCTCAATGCTATTGCCCTAACTAGGTCAGGGTAAGGGAAGACATTGGAAAAGATAAGCTTGGCCAGATCATATTTCCAGGCATGACAAATAGGGACCTTATAGTTCATTCTCCTATGCCAGTGTTTGAATAGGATCCAACCGGGAAGAGGCAATATGGCATCTCGATAATTATAGCAATAATCTAGGAATTTATCCTCGGGCCCGCCTAGGCCATGTAGTTTCAATGTTATCCTAGCAGAACCAGGGAGCTGGATCATGAGATCCTCATCTAAGATACGTTTAGAGGTGGAGGGTTGGCTAGCTTGACTCATTCTTTCTGGCTTAGTCTAACGAGCTAGGGCTTCTCTTTCAGGCAATTAACTACTTAAATCAAATGGTCAACTCAAAACACATTGGATACAAGAAGACAAAATAAACTTACTGGTTCAACTTGCAGATTTTTGAATTATCACCTTTCGCTTGCTTGAGAATCCTCTATGCGCCTGAAAGTTGCATGTACTTGAAGAAATGGTGTGTAAAGACCTAACTTTTCTTCCTTTTAACCTTCATAGCCTATCCTTTGATGCATTAATGGAGGTAGCCTTGGCTTTACTCTTCATTCGTGCTACAATGCGCCTCCAACGTTCATTGAAAAATTTCAAACCTGCATCGTTGATTGGAATTCTTTCCTGCAAGATCTATGGCCACCATTTACCCGCAAGATTTGAAAATATCAGTTATTATGTTTGAAAAGTCTTCGACCAATCAAAATAGGCCACATCAGCTGTACTCTCTTTGTAGATCATTTCACTTTTTGTCCGGACCGGACACGTGGCACCATCTCGCGGCCTCGTAGCTGGAGATGGCCCATCACTTACCTACTGTACGTAGGTGCGATTAAGCCTCCACACATCCACCTTTCATTTTTTTTTCACTTCTTGAATAAGAGAATGCCACGTGTTTCCATCTAATGACCGTGCAGTGAAGATTCCATTATGCGAGATACCCTTGCGATGGAGCACAACCGTTGGATTAAGACCTTCCCTACGAACCACCTTTATACTAACACTTGGCAACATGGGGTTGGTTGGTGTAGGATTCTTAGTGGAATAGGACATAAGCATAGATTCTAGGACAAGTGTCACTTTGTCGCAGCTGCACAGTGGGGTGATGATGTCATTGATGATGCATTGCGACACTTCGATATTCACTTTATTAAACCTAAAGACTTATGGGAAGACTTAGGACAATTGATTTAATCTTTTTAGGGGCCACAGAAGGTAATTCCTAGAACATTGGGCCGGTCACCTTACGAGCACAGAGACTTAAAGTTATAACTTAAGGGACTGGGAACTTACTGCAGACGGTCAACACAAATTTAGAACATAAAGCGCATGACCTAGGGAAATAGGGTGAGGAAGATTTTGCAAAGGTAAACACTTATGACATTATGGATCTAAAACCCTAAACCCTAAGGGGTACCACCAAAAGGCACTTAAAATTATCTCATACTTATATCTAGAACCGTAGATCAAAATACTTCAATGCGGAGGAATGTAGAGCATAACACTTTCTCCTTGTCTTTGCCAAACATACAGAAAAAGTTGTTTTCACTCTGGTGAACATAACTCACTCAATTCTTCATACCAAAGACTCAAAATTGGGACATAGCATCTTCAAATGGACTTCTAAATAACTTCCAATCTACAGACAAAGATATTCATTCTACAGAAAATGCAGAGCATTCTTTTGGACTGTTCTTCTGTATGCAATACACTGTTTCCACTGCAACTCACTGTTTCTACTGGAGAAGTTAATTTTCTCAATATCCTCAACATAAAGATTACTTACATAAGTAAATACAAAGCATCTTACTCATTACAAGCAAACAACAAGATAGGAGCACAATTGACACCAATGACAACATAGATATGTTGACATCAATGACAACACCGATTAGGCACATACCTGCAACAATCTCCCCCTTTGTCATTGATGGCAACACATGATGTGAAAAACTGTAAATACTATCAAGACACAATTCTCCACCTTTCTGTTTACACATCTGCACTTCTTTTTTGCTTCTGAGTTTTTCACATGATTTCTCTCCCCTTTTGACATCAATGGCAAAGGGCACATACTTGCACTCTGCTGCTCTGATTAAATTTGAACTTCTACAACCAACTCTTTTGTCATCATTCAGCTACTCCCCCTAAGAGGTAGCTCTCAGAACATCAATCTAGATCAAAGAATGAATATTTGGGCACCATTGGAATGATGCATTCCTTTGCATCTTAGTTCAGAAGTCGAGGGGTAATGACCCCTAATTTTTTCCTGAGATACTCAAAAGTATCTTTAGGCAAAGGCTTAGTGAAAATATCTACAATCTGATCCTTTGTGGACACATATTCCAACTTAACTTCATTCTTTGTCACCTTTTCCCTCAAAAAGTGACACCTTATAGATATATGCTTTGTTCTTGAGTGCATCATTGGATTCTTGGAAATATTTATGGCACTTGTATTGTCACACAAGATTACAATTGGATCTTCATAAACAACTCTTATATCCTTCAAAGTATGATTCATCCATAACACTTAAGTACAACAACATGCTGCTACAATATACTCTACTTCTACAGCTGACAATGAGATTGAATCTTGTTTCTTGCTCAGCCATGAAACCAATCCATTTCCCTAGAAGAAAGCACCTCCACTTGTACTTTTTTTGTCATCAACATCTCCTGCCCAATCAACATTTGTATAAGCACTGAGATTAAAATCATTATCCTTTGGATACGATAAGCCATGATCTGGAGTGCCTTTTAAATACCTCAGGATTCTCTTTACTTCTATCACATGTGATTCTCTTGGATCATCTTGAAATCTTGCAACAAGACAAACTGCATGCATAATATCAGGTCTGGTTTGAGTTAGATAAAGTAATCCTCCAATCATGGATCTGTACTTTTTCTGATAAATCTTGGGTGATTCATTAGTTTTGCTCAATTTGCAGCCAGTCACCATGGGAGTACATACCGGTTTAGAGTTTTCCATCCCAAACTTCTTTAACAACTCTTTCACATACTTAGACTAAGATATGAAGATTCCTTTATCTGATTGATTGATTTGCAGACCCAGAAAGAAACTTATCTCACCAAACATAGACATCTCAAACTCTTTCTGCATTTCACTAACAAATTTCATACACATATCTTCATTTCCACCAAAGATGATATCATCAACAAAGACTTCAACAATCAAAATTTGATCACCATTAATTTTGAAATAAAGATTACTGTCAGAAGTACCTTTACTGTATCCTAATTGCAATAAGTACTTATCTGACCTTGCATACCATGCCCTGGGAGCTTGCTTGAGTCCATATAATTCTTTCTTCAACCTACATACCATATCACCTTGATTTGATAGTTGGAATCCTTCCGGTTGCTCAATATAGACTTCCTCTTCTAACTCCCCATTCAGGAATCCAGACTTCACATCCATCTAATACACTTTGAAATATTTGTGAGCTGCAAATGCTAGAAATATTATGATTGCTTCAATCTGAGCTACAGGAGCAAAAGTCTCTTCAAAATCTATCCCTTCAATTTGAGAATATCTTTTGCACACAAGCCTTGCTTTATTCCTTACAACCTCTCCATTTTCATTTAGCTTATTCTTGAAGACCCATTTGGTTCCAATGATGTTTTTGTCAGTAGGTCTAGGAACTAATTCCCAAGTTTCATTCTTCTCTATCTAGATTAGTTCTTCTTCCATTGCCTTAACCCAATTTTCATCATTGCAGGCTTTATTCACAGTTTTTGGTTCAACTGTAGAGAGCAAATAGTAATTCACTTGTTCTTCTGTAGCTCTTTTCCTTGTCAGCACTCCTTTCTCTTTGTCTCCAATAATTTGATCTTCAGAGTGATTGATTCTTACATACCTGGGAGTTTTAGGAATTTCTAGAGCCTTTTCTTCTTCACTTTGATTGTCTTCTTGTTCAACTTTTTCTTCATGAGTTATATCAACAGGTTCATTTGACTCATAGCCACTCTGAACTGATGTTTTTCCTTTGCCTTCATCCACTTTCACATTTGTACTCTCCACAATCTTCTTCAACTTTTTGTTGTAGCATAGGTAGGCCTTACTCTTGGTAGAGTATCCAAGGAAGATTCCTTCATCACATCTTGCATCAAATTTCCCTAGGTCTTCATCTCTTCTGATATAGAATTTGCTTCCAAAGACTTTAAAATATCTTACTGTTGGAATTCTTCCATACCACAATTCATAGGGCATTTTAGTGCCATTACCTTTCACTTGAACTCTGTTTTGAATGTAGACAACAGTATGTATAGCTTCTTTCCAGCAGACTTCCGATAGGCCTCCTTCCTTCATCATTGTTCTGGCAGCTTCTTGAACTATTATGTTCTTCCTTTCCACAACTCCATTTTGCTGAGGAGTTCTAGGTGCAGAAAACTATCTTTTCATTCCTTGGTCTTCACATAAAATGATGAATTCATTTGATGTGAACTCACCTCCTCTATCAAACCTCAAGCATTTGATTTTCAGTTCTATTCCATTTTCAACCATTGCTTTGAAGGATTTGAACTTCTCTAGGGCTTCTAATTTATCTCTTAGAAAAGTAACCCAAGTCATTCTAGAATAATCATCAATAAGAAACATGAAGTACCTATCACCTTCCAGACTTCTTATCCTTGTAGGACCACATAGATATGTATGAACTAGATCTAAATCGGTAGAGAATTGCTCTTTACTCTTGAAACTTGTTCTTGTCTGCTTCCCCAACTAACATTCCTTGCAAATAGTATTGGAGGGTTTCACAAGTTTTGGCAGATCTCTTACAGTCTGTCCTGAACTTATCTTTACCAGATTATCAAAATATATATGACACAACCTTCTATGCCACAACCAACTTTCATATGCTTGGGCTAATAAATAGTAATCATTAGTTCCTCTTAATTGATAGATGTTACCTCTGGTCTTTTTACTAGTAGCAATTACAGTTCCGAAGCTTTCCATTATCTTTCATCCATTGTATTTGAATCTCAGATCATAACCTTTGTCACACAACTGACCAACACTCAAAAGATTATGCTTTAAACCCTTCACATAGAGAACATTGTCAGTGTCATGCTTTCCATCAAATGAAATAGATCATTTTCCACAAATCTTACTAGCTACATTCTATCCAAACCTAACCAGTCCTCCATCATATTTTTCCAAAATTACAAACTTACTTTTGTCACCGGTCATGTGATGTGAGCATCCACTATCAATAATCCATTCGTCCTTATCTTTCTCAACCTGAACAACCAAAGCACTTTCTTCCACTGGTTTTTCTTCCTTCACATAGTTAGCAGGATTAGTAGACATAGGTTCTTCTTTAATAACAATAAACAAGCATTCATTTGCACCAGTACTAGCATCATCAGATTCATCATCTGTTACACCTTCATCATAAAAATCTCTAACATAGTAGCATTTCTTTGGATCTCTAGGCCTATTCTCAAATCGTTTTCTATTCCTTTCAATTCTTTCAGGACATTTGGTAACATAATGACCTACTTTACCACATGAAAAACATTTGAAAGGTAGTTTGCCTTTAAACTTACCAGAACCTCTTTGCAGTCTATAAACAAAGTTAACTTCAATTTCATCAAGCTCATCATCGGGTTCTACCTTGTACTTTTATGCTCTGGAGATCTTTTCTGAAGTACTAGCTTTGAAAGTAGTTTCTGCTTTTGGCAGAGCATCACCAAACTCTCTCATTTCAAAAGCAGTAATCTTACCAAGCAACTGATCCTTATTAATCTTTTTCACAGTCATTATTTCTTCAATTGCAGCTACCTTGTGAGCATAGGATTTAGGTAATGACCTACGAATTTTCATCACAACTTCAGTTTCATCAATAGTTCCTCCCATACCTTTGATTCCAGTAACAAGTTCATCAACCTTATGCATGAAGGATGTTATGTTTTCATCATCTCCCATTTTAAGACCTTCATATTTGGCTTTTAGTCCCTGTAATTTGGCACTCTTTACAGAAGCGTCTCCTTCATACATATTACTCAGCTTATCCCAGACTTCTTTAGCATACTTGTAATCCATGACCTTTATTAAATCAAAGTCAGTCAATGCACTCAACAGAGCATCTATAGCTTTTATATTTACCTCATATTCTTTGACTTCATCTTTAGTTGTCAGACCATTATGCAGCCTGGCATATTCAGTCTATGTCGCTTGCCATACTTTATAACCAATACAAAGAAGATGGCTTTTCATGCAAATCTTCCAAGTTGCATAATTCGTCCCATCAAATTGAGGAGCCTCCTTCTTGTAAGACATCCTGGATCTACCTCAAGCTGTTAAGCTTACCACCGAGGAACCTTGCTCTGATACCAATTATTGAAATACACCGGACAACTAAGAGGGGGAGTGAATCAGTTGTCACAAAACTTAGCTCCACATGAACATCAAACCATCAACAACTTAATTGCTTATAATCATATTTAATCAAGAAAGCATGAAACCATAAGCTTAATCACAAACACACATCCAACATAGTAGACACCATATTTTTTACGTGGAAAACCCTAAAAGGGAAAAAAATGGTGGGTGTTAGCCCACACAAATATACGAGTTATAACAATATCAAAAAATAGAGGCTTACTGCCCAAATTGCTCACTACAAAGAACGACTCACTATCAAAGGGTGGCTCATTGCCAAAGGGTGGCTCATTGCCAAGGGGTGGCTCACTGTCAAGGGGTGAACTGATTAAGTAGCATCTACTCCATGCCAGGATTCAGTTCCATTGAAGCACAATATAACTTCTCTACTCTGCTCTTTCACACCTTCGCACTTATCTCTTCATATTCACTCACACACATTTTCGCTACTCTATTACATGCTTTTATACAATTCATCAACCTTGGAATGTACATCAAGGTTGGCATTACATTCATCAACCATTGGAATGTTGGCAAGAGACATTGCTAGGCATGTCAGGTGTTGTCATTGATGGAAATTGAATCTATCTTACACATCCGCATTGTATCATTTGATCATACCAGAAGTCAGATTACAGATTTGTCTAAGTCTGGATAGACTAGAACAGAGCATATGACAGGGTTCAACATTTTTGTCCACATTTCTCCATAGGTAATCATATTGTGCTGCAAATCTGACAGAATGTTAAGGGATGTCAGGACTACCTAAATCCAAAGTTTTAGCCTTCAGTGATGAAGGGATTGAAAGTTACAAGCATTTGAGTATCAGGTTTTGGTTAGACAGTTCAGTCCAGTGAAGAACAGGCCAACCTGGTGTTTGATCCTTGTGCGGATTAAGAGAAGTGGTTGGTTGAGTAATTTATGAGATCCAATGGTATTAGCCAACATGTGTGGTGACTTGAATACATAGGTTTTGGTCCACATTGATGTTTTTGCATGGATTCAGCTGACAGAACAATGATCTTGAAAAAGTTTCTAAGTTTTCATGAAGCCGACTGCAGTTGATGAAATTTCATGTTGCGTATATATATGATCAATAGGTTTGAGAATTTTGAAGTATGGATTTGTGAATATGAGGTGATAGGTGTGAAGTGTGGGAGTATCAAGTGTGAAGCAAAGAAGATCTAAGCTACAGATCATGGCAGAACAATGAAACAGGGCATTAAGAGATGAAGTGTGTGAAGTCAGTATATTGAGCCTAATCGAAATTGTAATCTTGCATTGTTAGATGCTATTCTTTAGTTCAAGTATTTTAGTGAACTCTTTGTAATTGATCTTGTAGGTAGTGAGCCTCCTTTGAGCAGTGAGCTCTGGGCAGTGCGCCCGAAGGCATGTGCCTTCCCATTTGTAATACTTTTAACAGAGTATAAAATCTTGTGGGTTAATCCCCATTGTGGTTTTTCCCTTGACCGGGTTTCCACGTAAAAATCCTAGAGTTCATTTGTGTGATCTTGTTGTTGTTTTTCTTAAGTTCATGCTTCTTTCTTTTGAATGTATGTGGTAAATTAATAAAGAAACATAATAATAAGTTTTGCAGAACACCGATTCACCCCCCCTCTCAGTGTTCCTTAATTTCAACAATTGGTATCAGAGCAAGGTTCCTTGGAAGAAGTTTAACAACTTAGGAAGATCTGGGAAGGTGTTTCAATGGGTTCATTTAGGTATTCTGATGGCATCAATGAACAACTTCAAGTTGCTTTAGAAGATCTTGATCAGTCTAGAGCAGAAGTCAAAGAACTACAAGAGAACCTTAAAGATGCTAAGGATTTCATTGAGATTTTAAAAGGGTAACTGAGCAAATCTATGGAAAAGAGGAAGGAGCTACTTCAATAGTTAGCAAATTAGAAGGAAGATAATGACAAGGATGAGGCTCTGAAGGAGAAGCCAAAGGAATGTGAGAGGATGGCAAAAGAAGTTGTTGTCCTAAAACATGAGATGGAGTCTGGGGTGATGAGGCTAACCAAGGAAATTGAGGAAAGGAAGAAGACTAAAGAAAAACTGAATCAGTCTCTGAAAGAAAGAACAAAAGAGTGCTGTAGATTGGATAGAATAAATGGCCATCTAGAGTCCGATCTACAAGAAACTAGGTATAATGAGGTACAACTTGAAAGGCAATTTGTCATTCTCAAACATGACCTAGAAGCTACAAATGAATACAAAGAGAAGTTCAAGATAAGCTCAGCTAAACTTGAGGTGCTGCTTGATAGCCAGAAGAGGGTAGATGATAAGCAAGGTCTAGGATATAAGAAAGGTGAAAGCTTTGGATCCAGTCAAAGAAATCCTAAATCAAGGAATATGAGAAACAGACCTAGAAGACCTCCGGTCAGACAACCTAATGCTCAAAGGTATCCATCCTTCAATGGAAATTGTTTCAATTGCAATAAATTTGGTCATAGAGATACTCAATGCAGAAGTAGAGCAAATCAAAGTGATCCATCCTTCTCCGGTCAATGCTTCAATTGTAAAAGGTATGGTCATAGATCAAATTAATGAAGAAGTATGATGATGAATAACTCTAACAATAGAGGAAATGTCAATTCTTTCAATGGCAAATGTTTTGCATGCAATAGATTTGGACACATGGCTAATCAGTGCAGATCAAGAGGAAATCAAGTAAATGAGCAAAGAAATGTTGCGTGCTTTAATTGCAATAGATCCAGTCATATTGCAAGATTATGTAGAAGCATAAATGATGATAGAAAAGGTTCAATCAACAGAAACTGGAATGTGCATAGACAAGATAAAGGCAAGGGAAAAGTAGATGTTAATGAGATCTAGAATGAAATGAACAAAACATGGGTGAAGAAAGGTGCAATGAATGATGGTGATGGGTCCGCACTGGAATCCGGTGCTAATAATTACTCCAGGAATTGAAATAGGAGCTCTAGCTCAGGGGGAACTGCATTAAAAATCTAATTCCCCCTGCCAGTAAGTGGGTGCCTAAATATGGCATGATGAATTAAGATAAAGAAGCCTATTATAGATTTGTTGAAGCAAATTTTGGAAGAAAAGAAGCTAATATGATTGATTGCAGAGTAATTGAAGATTGACTACATTTAGAAACATTGTAATCAGATGAATTAGGGCAAAGCATTTATTACAATGGTGAATTAGGTTTTGTGGATCATAAAAGGTCATTCACTCAACATTTGAATCACTTTGCATTCAAAGAGAACAAGGAGAAGAGTGCCTGAGCTGAGATCTCAAAGATTTGGAGTACGAAAAGCAAATTCAATAGCTAACCCTAATCCTGTGGTGAAATAAGGTATTCCCTGTAAAGCTCTTTAAATTTGCAATTTTTGGATATGGCTACTCTGTTGGTTGTTGAAATCACTGAAAGGCCTCGACCTAAATTCAAAAAGCATCCACACAAATCTATAGAGGTCGATCTGTTAGGTGCCCTTTCTAATGTTCCACATGGTGTGTTGCACGTAGAAGATATTAGGGCTTACATTCATGCTAGCATAGATGAGTTTGGTGATTTGAAATTACTGGATTTGTTTAAGAATCACCTGAGGGATGATATTTATGGTCTTAAACCTAAGTTTAAGGCACTGCAAGAGAAACATTTCATTTAGGTTATTGGGTTCCCGTCCTTCGATGAGGATGAGTGGGTCTGGTATGTACTGAGTCAGATGCATGTTGAATTTATATGGTTGATGAAACCCTTTAAGACCACTAAGGATGCCGTCAAGGCTGTAATAGGATTGAACTCATTTGGTGGACTGTCGATGTTAAAGTCAATGAAGAATCAGATTGTAATTGATGCTACAGGCTCAAAGTTTGATAAGAGGGCAATGCCAATAAATGATATAATTGATCCGGATGTCAAATTTGCATCTATGGTGATTGGGTATAAGATATACCACTCCAGTAGGGAAAACTTAGTGTCTGATACAACCATTTATGCTACTTATCAAATGTTAAAAGAAAATGTTGACTATGACTTGTGTGAGCTGCTACAAAACTAGCTAATGGAGAATCTGAACAAGATTAAGAAGGATAAGAAGAATACATTCAAGTATGGTACGTTGGTCCTGTGCTTGTTCTTTTATTTCATGAATGAGTTTCCCAGGATGAAAAGCCTGTGTTAGACCAATGACAAGCCTATTGCCATACAAACAAGAGAGCACTTGCACAATATTGGTGACTCCAATGCCGAAAGGACCGCTCTTTGGGGATATTTCAAGAATTTTTAGAATATGATGCAATCAAGGGAAAGAATCCCCAAGTCTGTGGTGGAAAAGTACAAGGATACAATCTATTTCATGGTGGAAACAGATCAATGCTTGATGGAAGCAGTTGAACCAAGGACTGTATGGATCATGCCCATGGGGTATGAAGTTGATGAACAAATACTGGAAATGTATGCTCAACACCTTCTGAGCAAACCAAAAGATTACTCAGTTGAGAGATTCGGTACATATGATGAGCTTAATTTGAAACTGAATGTTGAGCTTCAAAGACCTGAAACTAAGAGAAAGGTCTAAAGGCAAGTTGAAATGTATGCAAAAGGTATTGGATTAACCAAAGAAGCTGTGAGACAAAATAGGGAAAGGATAGAGAAAGCTGAGAAGGAGAAGCAGGACAGGGAACAGGGAAGTGTTCCAGTAGAATGCCCTTCTAAATCAAGGACTACTAGGAGTTCTGGTACAACCTTTGGTGCATCACCTTCTCCTATTACAGAGAAATTCAAAGAAAAACCTATCAGTAAGGAAGGAAAAAAGAACAAAAGTAATGGGCAAAAGGTCATATGTCAGTGTAGAGGAGGATGAAGAAGAGACTGATTCAGATGATGAGGTTAAAGAGTTGAAGGCCTTAGGCACTAAGGCTGCTAAAGTGTCCAAGGAGAAGCCCTCTGGAAGCAAAAAGTCAAGTAAAAGGCATAAGTCAGAGGCTTATATTGAGAAACCTACTCCTTCTGTGGAAGACATCATAAAGTCAATCACTGTAGATGGAAACTTAATGCCAATGACTGAATATTATGACAACCTTGATGATGCCAACAAGAAAGTTTTGGAGGATGCTACTGTTAAGTACTTGAATACATTCAACAGAGCACTTGTGGAAATTTTGTCAGAAATCCCTAAGAGTCTAAGAGACATTTTGGAGATGAGAAAAGAAGTTGCTAAAGCAAAGGATTTGGAGCTAAGAGAACATGTGTTGTCCAGTCTGTGTCCGGTAATCTCTAGGAAGGAAGAAAATTAAATTTTCAAAGAAGTTAAAGATGAATTCAGAAGCAAGAAAATGATGAATAAGCTAATGATTGGAGACATTGATGAAGTGGTCAAAGAAATAGAACAAATTATGAAGAAAGCCCTAGACAAGAATAAGTTTTATGTGGTCACTGAAGAACCTGTTGATGCTGATGATACATCCATTCCAAATGATGAAGAGTTGAAGAAAAATGAGCAACAAGTTGAGGTAGATGATTTCTCTATTCTGGAAGAGGAAATATTAAATAAAGGAGATGAAGAGATGGTGAAGGAAGATAATGTTGATGGTGTAGAGGATACTCAAATTCCTCTAGACCAATCTGGTAAAGAAAATACAGAGACAAATATGGAAATAAATGCTCCTACTAAAGGTGATTTTAAGAAGAATAAAGAGCAGAAAGTGAACTGATGATGGAATTGATTCCTCCATTCCAGATGTTGAGGAATTTGATAATGTTGCTACTGAGGATACACAAAATCCTCTGGAAAAGAATGCAAAAGACATTTCTAATAAAGATAAAAAGAAGGATTCCTCTGCTAATGATGCAGAGAGAGAAGAAGTAGAGAAAAAGAATGAAAATGATAAGCAAGACAATGTGGTTGACTCTAGAAAGGGAGAAGATGCAAGCCCCAATGAGCATAAAATTGAAACATCATATTGGGCAAGAGACACTGCTAAAGAAGTGAAAGAAATTTTGGAGAAATATAAACAAGTTGCAGAAGATCCAGCTATAATACAAGGTCCAATCAATTTTGATACTCTATCACCGGTACAGAAGATGAAGTTGGCCTCTTTTGCACAAGCTAAGGCCAGAGAGGAAATCTTGAAGTTCCATATAGAAGATAGTGAGTACTTGGTCTTGCATCCAACATTTTGGAGAAAATCATGCCTACATTTTAGAAGGATTCATCAGCATCCCCCTCCAATCAGTTGAAGATTTTGATAAACTCTGTAAGTACTCATTTTGAATCTTTTGAAAAGTTAGCAAAAGATTAAGTCTGAAATGAATTTAATGAGAAAAGGTTTGCTGAATCAAAGAGAATAATTAGTTATGATAGATCAGTTCTTGATACTAGTGTAAAGAGTATTCAAAATGCCCTCACTGAAGGAGGAGATGTGTACAAATTTTGTTTATCTTGGCCAAAAGTTGTAGAGGATATTGAGAAGAAAATAAAGGAGTCTGAGCAAAAATTGTCAAATGTATCTCAATCCTTTGATCCTTTGACAGTATCTGCGGCAAGTCAAGAATGTCAAGAATTAGCTTGATTGATGAAATAAAGAAACTGGTGAAAGAAAAAGAAAACATTGTGGCAAGGATGTGTGAACTTCAGGGACTGATTTCCCCTAAGTTAGAAACAATGTTCAATGCATTGACAGAAGCTCAAGCTGCTGCTCTGACAAGTGATCCCACTGGTCTACAGAAGGTAGAGTCACATGTATTTTTATTTAGTGGTCATATTTTAGTTTTAGATAGCATGAAGAAAATATGGGACAGTGAATTGGCACTATTGAAAAACATTTTTGGTGATGTGTTTAAGTTCATGTAGACAAGACATAAGGATTGTTTGTATATATGCACCCATGTGCAAAGAGTTTTTGCGTGAATTTTGGTATGTGGATCTCAGCCTTTGCCATTGATGTCAAAGGGGGAGTGGAAAGTAATGAAAATTAGGAATTCATTTAAGGGGGAGCATTGGAAATCACAAGTGTACATAGTAAGGGGGAGCTGTTCTAACACTTAGTCATTTTTCACTAAGTGTTGCCATCAATGCCAAAGGGGGAGATTGTTGGCAAGAGACATTGCTAGGCATGTCAAGTGTTGTCATTGATGGAAAATGAATCTATCTTACACATCCGCTTTATATCATTTGATCATACCAGAAGTCAAATTGCAGATTTGTCGAAGTCCGGATAGACAGGAATAGAGCATATGACAGGGTTCAGCATTTTTGTCTGCATTTCTCCACAGGTAATCATATTGTGCTTTAGATATGAGGAAATGTTAAGGGATGTCAGGACTACCTAAATCTAAAGTTTTAGACTTTGATGATGAAGGGATTTAAAGTTACAAGCATCTGAGTATCAGGTTTTGGTTAGACAGTTCAGTCCGGTGAAGAACAGGCTAACCTAGTGTTTGATCCTTGTGCGGATTAAGAGAAGTGGTTGGTTGAGTAATTTATGAGATCCAGTGGTATTGGCCGACATGTGTGGTGACTTGAATACATAGGTTTTGGTCTGTATTGATGTTTGTGCATGGATTCAGCCGACAGAACAATGATTTTGAAATTTTTTCTAAGTTTTCTTGAGGTCGACTGTAGTTGATGAAATTTCATGTTGTGTATATATATGATCAATGGGTTTGAGCATTTTGAAGTATGGATGTGCGAATATGAGGTGATAGGTGTGAAGTGTGGGAGTATCAAGTGCGAACCAAAGAAGATCTAAGCTGCAGATCATGGTAGAACAGTGAAATAGGGCATTAAGAGATGAAGTGTGTGGAGTCAGTATATTGAGCCTAACCAGAATTGTAATCTTGCATTGTTAGATGCTATTCTTCAGTTCAAGTATTTCAGTGAACTCTTTGTAATTGATGTTGTAGGCAGTGAGCCTCCTCTGAGCAGTGAGCTCTGGGCAGTGTGCTCGAAGGCATGTGCCTTCCTATTTGTAATACTTTTAACATAGTATAAAATCTTGTGGGTTAATCCCCAACGTGGTTTTTCCCTTAACCGGGTTTCCACATAAAAATCATGGTGTTCATGTGTGATGATCTTGTTGTTGCTGTTCTTAAGTTAATGCTTCTTTCTTTTGAATGTATGTGGTAAATTAATAAAGAAACATAATAATAAGTTTTGCAAAACACTGATTCACCCCCCTCTTAGTGTTCCTTAATTTCAACATGGAACAATCTCCAAGGTCAGCATTACAAAACATACACAGAAATAGGTCTAGACCTATTACAAAATTTAGATAAGGAAAGATGTAGAGAAGTATGATGAACATGCCATGCCTTAGCTGGGACTCAAATGTAATCCTCCATGCCACAACACACTTCTACAATCTTCAATGCATCTCTGCAAATAGTGAAAACAACCAAGTCGGCCAAGACTGGAGTTAACACTAGGTTTTCTAAGAACATCCTTCTTTCACCATCCACACTTTTCTTTGCGGACCAATCCAAAGGTAGGAACATGATCATGAGACATCCACAAGCACATTGTAATCACCAAGAACAACTGCACGATCTCTAACCACTCTGTCAAGAAGATTCTTCAAACTGGAGCACAAGAACAACACTGTCAGCTACTCTCATAAACAAAGGATAGCTTGCGGACCACCAAATCACGAACCATTGGATTTGAAGGCAATTAACATTATCTCAGACTTATATCTAGAACCGCAGATCAAAATACTTCAATGCGGAGGAATGCAGAGCATAACACTTTCTCCCTGTCTTTGCCAAACATATAGAAAAAACTATTTTCACTCTGGTGAACATAACTCACTCAATTCTTCATACCGGAGGCTCAAACTCAGAATATAGCATCTTCAGATGGACTTCTAAATAACTTCCAATCCATAGACAAAGATATTCATTCTACAGAAAATGCGGAGCATTCTTCTGGACTGTTCTTCTGTATGCAATACACTGTTTCCACTGCAACTCACTGTTTCTACTGGAGAAGTTAATTTTCTTAATATCCTCAACATCAAGATTACTTACATAAGTAAATACAAAGCATCTTACTCATTACAAGAAAACAACAAGATAGGAGCACAGTTAACACCAATGACAACATAGATATGTTGACATCAATGACAACACCGATTAGGCACATACTTGCAACATCCCCTTATTTCCTTGTGGGAGGCTTTTTTCTTCCTTCAAAACAAGTTCAATTTTTGTTTTTTATTCTTCAAACCTCAACCCCTCAATTCCTTTGTTGGTCACTTCAATTTACTGCTACAACCTTTTAGCTTGGGCAATTTGCTTGGTGACTTGTCATGATTATGCCTATTTTCAAATCATACTAGATTTCAAAACATTTTGAAACTCTTCATGGAGATCACAACCAACACCATGGACATCTTCAAGTGGCAACCTACTTTGTACATTTCCTTTGGCATTTAGTCAAACAAATCACACATTTTATATCACAGTGCATCAATTTTTGGAAAGCTACTAGGGTGAGGAGAATGCTCAATTCAACCATCTGATGTACTTACACAAGCTCAAGTGTACTCAATGAACTTTGAGTACTCAATCTTTTAATGAAGCATGGATAAGAGAATAGAAAATTGGATTTTGTGAAACTAGCATCAACTGTCGAAAAGTTGTGAAAAAGTAACTTTTTACATAACTTTCGACCAAATGCTCCTTTTTGTCTGAAAACTAGCCAGGATGTACATAAACACCTCTACTACAAAACTGCATCGAGACCAAACCTAATTTCTACAAATTGGAGCTAAATTAAAATTTTTCCTGAAGTAGAAGATGTTTGAAATGACCAAAACTAAACTGAAGCAAAAATAAAAACATGAAATTATTTTGGTCGACAAAAGATTGCACATGCACCTAAATGCCCCTACATCGTTCTCCCTTGCCTCTCATCATCAACAAGGTAAAGTTGCCACTTGTATTGATCAATTGCTAGGTTTTGGTTGCATTTATCATGGTGGTCTATGTTTTCTTCTTGGCCACCTTCAAATGTATGATTCTCCATCAATAATTATCCTTTATTTGTTTGGACTTCTCTAATATGTAGCATCTTAGAGGTATAGGTACAAAATTCTAAATAGTACTCCATATACATCTAATTGTACCACATCAACTAACACTTTGTCTTTGAAATCTATAGACACCTAAATTTTATCTATCATCACTCCTAGCACTATGTCAACATCTTCCTAATTAAACCTATTCTATACTAACATTTTCATCATTAATTAATTAAATAATTATATTATTCAATTAATCTAGCTCCTCTCACATCTAATTAAATAGTTTTATTATTTAATTACTTTAATTTCTACCTCACATGGCTAATTAATTAATAATATTTTATTATTTAATTAATCTATTTTCTCTCCACCATTGCCAAAAATAAATGACCAACTAATTACCTTTCCCTCTTATTTTTGGTTGCAAATAATTCTTTATGACTTTTGCTATTTTTATCCAACCCAATCTCACCCCTTCATCTTCTCCTTAATCCAAGGGAAATCCTCTCATTCCTTCTCCACCATAGATCTTCCAAGTGAATCCTCACCATTCATCTTCCCTCAAAAAAACATAAATAGAGCTACAAGTTCCCAAAAATCTATCCACTAATTTTTATAGGTACATATTGCAATAATTTCATATGAATTATTTAAGCAACTACATTATGATCCACTAGTATTTTCATTGATATCATCCTCACAACCAATGGAGTATGCATTTTTTTAATCTCCATTGAGGCTTAATCTTAAGGTTTTCAAGTAATTTTGAATTAAGAACTTAATATCATGTTTATTTCCTTTCATTTTTTAAGTTTGAAATTCTTACTTACAAATCATTCCCAATAGAAAACTTAATTTCACATTTCTTCTTCACCTTTACCTCTACACCATCTTTCATCTAAACTAATGTATAGGAATGTGGGTGGCCTACCATTAGTAATAACAATTCATTCACTAGATTTTGTGAAATTAAATTAGCCTAAGAACATGTATCAAACAAAGAGCCCACACATTTATCCTTAATGTGGATAGTAATATGGAAGAATTTTGTCATCTCTCTTTCTACTTGTGCTTTGGAGATCTTTCTCACCACACACATCTCTTTTTGCACAACACAAGAGATTATGTTTGAATATAAAGCACCTTGAATCTCTTTTCCTTTGCTCTTTGTAGCTATGTTGGCACCCTTCTTCATCTAACATTTTCTCCAAGAAAACTACAAATCTAGGTGTAATTTCTAGCATCTTTCTTCCTCCCATCCTTATTTTCCATAATAGAAATGCTATGATTTTCCTTTATTCTTTCCTTTGTCCCTATAGATTGTCGTTGTGATGCCCAAGCTATCACACTTGAGCACGAACCACAAAACTTAGATTAAAACCATAATTAATTTAATAAATGTTTAAATCTGGTGTTAGAAATGTTAAATCCATAAGAACAAAATTTTAGACTAATATACAATATCATACATGCTTTGAACAAATTTGTGCAACTAACAAAATTTTTGCATCATTCGTCAAAAAAGATAATCATAGGTTTAAACATTTCTTTCGCAACTATAAACAACACAACACAATAGACAAAAGGCAAGATAGAAATCCTAAATTATGTATAGTAAATGCTTTGGAAGATCATGGTACAAATCTCAAATGAATGCATATGTCAACATAGAAAAGATTAATTATAAAATGTACAGATGGGACTCTTATCCTACAAGGTCTATTTTATCAAGAAAGATTGAAAATAATAATATATTTGCAAACTTCTAATTTGATTTCTACTAAGTGAGAAAAAAACACACAACACGACTTTAACATAAGTTCAATATGCTCTTTTATGCTAGCACATCAATTGTAGGAACATATATCATTCAACTCTTTTAGTATAGGAATTAAACATACACCTTCCTATAATTTCCAGATATAGTTTCTATCAATAATCCACCAAGTGGTAAGAAATATCATTATATGTTCAACTCTTACCATACAACTATTTTCTAACTAACATCCTTTGAAGTTACCTGATAATCGAAAAATCAATTCCAAAGGATTAGATAAATTCAACATTAACTTAAGTGTAATAACAGAAATGAAATGATTCATTTATACCTTCACTTTACCTTGTACCAATCCAAGTTAGTTTACCTTGCTGCGATGTTAGTACTCCTATGAAGTTTTGCTTTCTACAACACTAGGTAAAACAATTAGTCTTTTCAAATGAATAAGTTAATTGTATTACACTTCCAAAATATGATAGAGAAAGGAAACTTGACCTAAGGGCCGGACCTAAAGCCTCAGGGGCTCATCTGTGATGTCCTTGCCTACGTACGTGCAACACAGAGGTTTCGTAGTTTGGGGTAACTTGTCTTGCAACCATAAGGTTGACTTAGATACACATATCCATGAAAACAATAGTATTGGTTTAAATACTAGATTCATGATCAGAATTCTACGCTCTCTTATTCGAGTCATAAGAAGGATACCACACCATTAGATGGATAAGGTAACATGACAAAACTTGATTTAAAACTAGGCCATCACATGATAATTGGTTTAAAGGCAACTAGATAACTAACCATAGACATTCCTTAGGTTTCAAGATTGAATAATTTATACAATTAAAGATATAAGGCTCACTTAAATCATAATAATACTAAGAATCAAATGATAATGCTTATGATTTTTTTTGAAGAACAAGACCTATGAAATAATTTAAATTCCTTAAAGTACAATCTAACTACTATTGATCCTTCAATATCTAATACAACTAAATAATCCAACAAAAAATTCCTTGTTCAAAGATTTGATACAACCAATAATGAAATCTTCTTATTATCTTCTTTCAAATTCAAAATCTACATATTACCATTGTTGTGATGCCCCGTCATGCAACCCCAGAGTGTTAGACCATAAGAGACAATAAAACAAAAATATTTTTTTTTCTAGAAGCTAAAATATGCATTAAACATTGAAACAACAACATTAAAAGTAATATACAGCTAACAACTCTAGGGCACAAAATTGCATCAGGTAGAAAAATAACCATACAAGTGCTATGCAACACCATGCAACATAAGAATAATACCTTATACATTTGCAGAGATAAATGATTACAAGATTCCATACAAGGTTACAAGATTACAAGGCCAATTACATCGATTATAAATGATACAATTGTGAATGATTACAACAACTCAGAAAGTGTAAAGAAAATCAGGAATCTGGAACTCTTTTGCACTGGACTCGAACCGATTCTCCAAGAAGACCAATGGATAGCTCTGCCTCCCAACCATGTGGAACCCTGAGGTCCACCCCACTGAGCTAGGAGATAACATCGAGGCTCCACTAGGTTGAAGTTACAACAATGAATACAACAACAAGATATAGACTCCATGCCGGCAAATAGTATAACAAAGCTGCACAAACAAGACAGTACTTGCCAACACAAGACAATCAAATCATCAAGATACGATCAACCAATAAGACAAGTCTGCACTCCAGAGGTAACAACAAAAGATAAAACATGAAGTAGCTACACTGCAGTAAGGAGAGTGTCATCGCATGGTCCTATCATGGGTTTTCCAAGCTATCTCTTACTAGAAGCCGACCCCCATCTATGGTTTTCCTGGCTACCTCTCTATAAGCACCGGCCCCATAGGGTGACACATGCGGAGTCAACACATCCTCTCATGGAGACAAGGAGGTCGACCTTGCCAACCAAGCCTTCTCATCCCATCCTTAGCCTGTGAGAGCACTCAAGGCATGGGTGAGGCATCATACTTATCTTGTTATGTGGATCACTACCCAACCCACCTAAATCAATTATTTTAGTTATCACTTGCTTACCACTTCCATGGAGTTTTCCAGGCAGCCACTTTGGGCATCGACCCCACCATGGAAGCCACTTCCCCACATACAACTAGCACTACTAAACAATATCCAAGACAAAAACATACAAGGGCAAGGGAAACTGATAACATCTGACTTTTACAAACCAACACTTCCAATTCCTATTCAGTAATACAACTTTTCCTTTCTCACAGAACCCACTCAAATCAAGAAACTTTTGAACAATATGACGACAATAAGGAATGAAGACCCAAAAGCCCTAACCTCTGGAGTCAGTAATAGTACACAAGCCACTTACATGAATCCACCTCACAACAAAGAATGAGGTTAAAGATGATTTACAACAAGACTTAACAATATGACTCGAAACAGAATAATATGAAAACCCAGTTGCAACAACAACACAAAAACTAGTACTATTAATTAAATAAGGGATTATGACCATACAACAATGGATGGTATCACAATGTGTTTCATTCCCTTTTAAAATGAAGGATGTAAAATAACATATACTATGGTATCACTCATTCGTGTGATATGGGGTAACAAGCATATCTAACAAATTTATAAATAACTAGGTAATCAATACTTGATTTTCACACTAATATTACCCTATGAAACTAAAAATAATAATTCAAATCACTCTAAAACCTCTATCTCAATATTTATCTACTACAATAATGTATCATGGAAATAACTACCCAATGACATCATTACTCCCAACAATGATTTTTCCAACAAAACCATATTTGAAAACAACTTGACATAACTCTAAATGGATGATATAAACCGTCGATCTTAACAAAGATTTTACTCTCATCGAAAAGAAATGATTTAACATATACTATATTATTTACGTGGACTTCACCTTAGAAATCTAGTATTATAACTCGAACATACAAAAACTCTAACTTAAGATATAATTACTAAAATCAATGTTTCCTAGGATAGTATGAACAAATTTGTTTTTAATGAGTATACTAATTAATTCATATAATCGACTTGCATCTTCTAAAACAACATTAAGCATCTATAATTCTTCCTATAAACATAAGTCACTAGCTAACATAACAATTTAAATCAAACTACTATAAACCTATATATGATTTCCTAACATATTACCACTTCCAAAATCAACACAATACACATGTCTTTTCCTAAGAGCATGGATTCCTATCTATCGTGCTACCAATTAAAAACTCTAATAAACATATCTATAAGAGAATATACTTCCTTTTCCTATTCGATTAATTCTCCCTAACAATCCTACTATCTATGATATCACACGGAGCCACTTCAACTAACATATAGACTGCTATGAATGCCGACCATTCACTGCCTCTACGACTGTCGTGCCTAAACAAAATTGACTAAAATGAATATGACTAACATTCCCTAAATACGCATTTTAACTATACAGCTCACTGGTCTTCTGACTAGCACAAGAAAAAGGGTCTAACAGTATCATTCCCCATTTACCATTCTAGGTTACCCAAAACCAACAATCCGTTATGAGCCACAACTTTACAAATGACATGCCAAGCCTACGATTTCTAATAAGATAGTTTCCAAGCGCAAACTAAGTTTAATACCGAACCTAGCAAAAAGTAACAGTGAATTAAATAGAAATTTGTTGTCTAAAAGATAGAAATGGAAATTTCTATAAAGAGTTCCAAATTCCTAAGCTTAAAAACAATGCGAGTTCCTATGTGATCAAAACATAATTACTTTGCTATTTGCTTCTAGCTATGTTTTATCTCATATACAAATGATGAATGGACGAATGTCTCTCAACCATTTAGGAATCTTTATTGCAGATATGAAGAAATTGCAAATGAAACTTCATGCAATCTAAATTTCCAAGACATGATTGCAAGGTAATTCTCCAGTGGAGGTAGTGTTGGAGGGAAATAAATTTAGACAATGCAATGTTGGAGGCACATGATCTTCAACAGGGATACATTGAAAAGAAAAAAAAAGGTTATTGTATTCTATGCAATGTGACATGGAAAATATATGTAAAGGCCTTCTGTGGAATGGTGGAGCATTTAAAATAGCCTCATATGCATTCAATTCATTCCAGTTGCCACTGAATAAAGGCAGTAGCAATTTGTTAGTAGAGAGAGGCACATTGATGTGCATATTGGATACTCTTTCTTACTGGACATTTCACTTCTGTCTGTGAGATAAATATGCAAGAACGAATGGGACAAGAGATTGGTAATAGATTAAAAATGGGTCATCTATTTCTTATGATTGAGATCACTTGAAGGGTTACAGATGATTGGGCTCATGATTTCAAGAAGGATTAGGACATAGGCTAACTAGAAGAATAACATCTTGAAAGAATCTACAGAGGTTGGAGCAACATTCAACCACACAGGGCACAAGACGATACAAACCACAAAGACATTTAAATTCCAAGTTACAGGACATGCAAATTTCACACACAGAACAAGCTGCATTAAGTTTTTAAATTACAAGCTACATAATTGCAAACTTTCACAGAGAGAAACAAAACCACATACCCAAATTTCAGTCCCACTTCTAATTTTCTCCAATTCCTGCAATGAAATTCTTTGTTTTTTTTTCTCCCCAATTTCTGAATTCTCTTTCCAACCCCCTCTCAGAACAAAATCCCCCAATATAAAAATGGTTCAGCTCATAAATTAATGCAGACATGCATCCGTTACCCAGCATCCCACTACTCAGACAAATTTAAATTCTTGCTATAAAAAGAGATCCCAGATCTTACAATTTCAAAATTGACAACTCATGGCATTAATTCACTTACCAAAAATTATTCTTTAACCAACTACATACTAATTACCCATAACCACAACTTATGACAAAAATACTCTTGGATAGCAGATAATTAATTCTAGTCTATTATAATATTTTACTAAGGTGTTAATCCAAGTTCTAGGCTAAACCAAATATTATCCAATAAACATAATAGAAGCATTATTATTTTAATAAGAAATCATTAAAGTATTATCCAACTACACATAAGCATTATTAACACAACTTGACGATACTCCACAACACAAGATTACCAAACATAAAAGGCAAGGACCAAGCGTCACAACATGACTCGAGACCACAATAGAAGACAAGGACTGACCTAGTGGAATAGGCCTCGTGTTATCTCCCATCACTGATACCCATTAGTGCAAGAGCCTGCTCAAACCTGCTATATTAGGTGGAGTCGAGGCTCGGTACCTGTAGCCTGCATCTGAACAATTGGTTGTATATGATTAAATACATATATGTCTACACACACAGAGTCAGAGAATCACGGCGTAGTAGGGTACTCGAAGCAAGTAGTACTACACCGTCTCTGCTCTTGAAATAAGACCATAATCACTTTATTTGAATTCAGATATCAATAGATAGAATAAAACATGATATTATTAAACCATTACTACTCATGTCAAACTCATCATAACTGGAATAATACTAATGCCATCATGAACTCATAACACATGTCTAAGCTATAACAGTCGAACATAGTCCATCATGATCAAAACAAACATAAACTATAAACCTACTAATCCAAGTGTCTCAGAACTGTCAATAAGTAGTGGAAGAACTAACAACTGTCTTAGATCAACAAAGAGTAAAGCAAGACTACCAACTATCACAAGCCAAAAACGAGGGGGCATTACAATTGTTACCAATACAAGCACACAACAATACTAAACATAATGAAAATAATGTATTAAAAAGGAAAAGGTATTTATATAAATTAAATTAGTTTCTCATCCAATCTCAAACTTAATTCCATGAATTGAAATAAATTTAAGAATAAGAATAAAATGAAATAATTGAATAAAAAAGGTCTTGACATAAAAAATACCTAGTAGTAAATCTGCCATGACATTCTTGTTTCTCAGTGGAATTCTAAAATTCAAGATGTTTTGGAAAGGTAAGAGTAAGGGGAATAAAACGCATAAAAAAATTAGAAATTTTTTGTAAGATACAGGAGTAGTGTTTACTACAATCATCCCTTTCCCTCAAATCTAGATTTAACCCCTAAACAAAGATTTTTTATTTAGGAATGTGAAGTGATTTCCTAACACAATATTTATCTCCCTCATTCATCAATATAAACTCTCTAAAGCTGATAGAAATGACATAAATTTGTACTACAATAGTTAAACATTTAATATTGTGGTTTAGATCCACTTAAATAATATAATGAAAATATTTATAATTTGATTACATATTTAATATATTTATAGTATGAATACATTGAGGGAGCATACCCTTATATATGTATAATATGTACACATTGTATACACACACACACACAATATTTTAGCTCAACCAACTCTTATTCTTAGAATCCATTTAACTACCTCCATGCTTATGAAAAACCCAAGCTTGATCATGAATAGAAAATGCTTTGATTACTCAAAAGTATTCTCTATATTATAATGAATGATAAAAATACTAAAGGATCAAAGAGATCTTTATTTTGTTTTAAATTTTGTCATTCAAATAACTATACACTATATAGTCGTATGATCTAACAATTGTTCTTATAAACTAATCTACATAAGGGTTTTAATTTGACCTTCTTACACTACATGCATATTCTTCATTCAATATAATTTTAGCATGCAACTAAATATATGAAGGATTATCTAATCATACCTATTCCAATAAAGAAAATATGCAAATTCAGCTAACACTCTTATGTAATAAATATAATACATTTCCAACAAAGTGAATTACCAACAAAACCCTAGATTTTCAATTTCTGCTACAGCAGTAGTAAAAATACGATAAAGTTCTCAATACTTACCAAATTTAAAACTGTAAGATGTTTCAGAAAGCTGAAAACAAGATGCTCATAACCCAAAAATATTTTTATAAAATATTTCCTATGATAATATAAATTTCATGAGACAACATCAAGTTTTCTTTGAAAAATTTCTAAAAAACATTAACATAAATATTGGTGAGTTTTCAAGGAAATACCTCAAGAATTTAATTATTGGAGAATACCTCCAAATGCCCATGAAGAGAGATTCCAAGACTCCTTAATGTGAGAGCTTCCATCTTATTCAGCTGTGCGCTTCCTGTCATGCCCACATTTCCCATGCGGTCATGACACGCATCACACATGTCATGTCCACATTTGTCACGTGGTCATGATATGAAATATCAAAATTTTTTCCATGCTTACCTAGAAACCCCCTCGCACGCGTAAGCGTGCTTAGTGGCGTATGCTTAAGGCGTAAACAAAATAGTTGAATGCGGGTTAATGCGTTCACATGCGCATACCAATCGCAATGAAGGCCAACTAGGGGGTCATCGTGACACGATTAACATCGCCAATAGGGTTAAGATCAACAATCAAAACCCTAAGTTAACCTATGTGAATGAAGGGATTTTGACATAAGTCAAAATCAATAACCAAAAGCCAAAAGCATGAGAGGATGATAAAATATAGAATTCAAATGATGATACTCAGCAAAAAATAATATTATAATCCCAAACAGGGTTAAACTTTACTAACCTAACTAAACCCTAAATTCTAGAAAAATCTGACAGCATAACGCCTCATGGGCGTGAGTAGGGTTTATTGTACTAAAACTAATTTGATCAAGAGGTTTACTAATTTGGATTAATAAATTACTTACGTCTCACTAGTTGCATTGGTAAATCAGTTAATTAAGTTAATTGAACATTTTTCAACAAAGTCTGATCAATTTGTTCTCCTTCATGTTTTCTAAAATTTTATATGTTTTTCAACAAAGTTTGAACAATTTGTTCTCCTTCACATTTTCGATAATTTTATATGTTTTTCAACAAATCTCAATCAATTTGTTCTCCTTCACGTTCTCTATCAATCAGAGTTATCTCTGTGTTGTTTACATTATTCCTAATTTCTTGGTAGATCAGATCTCGAAAACAGGATTTACTAACTTCGTTTAAATAGGTTTACTAAGTTTTTGATCTAGCTTTAAATCAACGTCTAATTCAATTCTATTAATTAAATTTGCCCCATCATGTTTAAAAGGATATTAAATTTTGATTAAAAATGTGTGGTTTAAAACGTTCTCGTAGAGTTAGATTTCTTAACCCAATTGTTTGAAATAACACCTCCCAATATTTTAATTGTATAAAATTTAGTTAAATCAAATAAATTCCGCTATCGTGATCTAATCCATTGTTTAACACCCATTAACAAATTAAAACAATAATATTTTAAAAGAAATAAATTAATACCATTTAATTAATCATCTCATTTTTCCCTATATAAATCAAAACTTAGAACAAAGAACAAAAATAATAACAAGATGGGGAATTTAAATTTTTAAAAGAATATTTAATTTCCCTTACCCTAATATTCCTCCAACATTAAAATATAATTTTCTCTATTGCAAAAACCCTAGCCCTATTTTTTTTAAAAAAATACTCATGTTTTTTCTCCTCTTTGTTTTCACTTTTATCTTTCTTTCTCTTTTTCTCATTTTCTCATTTTCTCTTTTTTTGTTTTCTTGTGTTTTGATTGTAGGTTGAAATGGCCACATATGAAATGCATATGATGGCTTCAAATAAGGATATATATATATATTCTTATTGTTTTTTTTTTTTTTTTTATAAGCTAGATTTTCTTTTTTTAAAATAAATATATTTTATTTCTCTTTTGCTAAAACCCTAATCTTATTTTGTTTTGTGTTATTGGCAGCCCAAGATGGAGGGGCTATGGAGGAGAGGCCTGGCGGTGGCGGCGCTGAGAGGTTGAGGGAGACCGCAGGTGGTAGGCGACAGAGGTGCTGAGAAGGGGGCCGCACTGTGGGTGTGGAGGCCGCAGATCTGGTGGAGTGGAGGAAACGGGCGGTGTGGGCGGTGATACGGTGGATGGTAGGTATCGAGGGCAGTGGGCACATAGTTGGGCGCAATCTACACTGAGATAGGGGGCCGCAGGTTTAAAGGTAGTGGGGGGTGTGGGGAGGGGGCGGAGCCCCCACCCACATCCCACACAGTGGGGTGTGGGTGGGGGCTCTGCCCCCTCCCCACACCTAGCATAACACACAGTGACGGTTGGGGGGGTTCGAACCCCCCCCAAAACTCTTCTTTTTTTTTCTTTAAAAAGTGTAACAAAACTACAGTCTGTTTCCTCATTTTAAACACAACAAAAATTGTTTTTAAATAGATTTTAATTATATATATATGCTCTCACATTAACAATTTCAATTCAAAATTACAGTTTATTTAAAATTAAAATATAACAAAATACATATATAATTATATATCTATATATATATACTGTTATATATACATTGCAGTGTCATAATTTAATTGATAGGATAATAAAAAATTCAATTTACATTATAAATACACTTATTCAAACATACATATATATATGTATGTATATATATATATAATTATAATTTCAATTATGATTTTTCCCTTCCAACACTTACAAATCTTTTTTTTTTTTTTTTCAAAACAAATACACAAAGTTATATATATCTATCAAATCTTCTAAGAGACAAGGAACTCATTTAAAATATATTCATTATATGATTAATATTTACACATTTTTAAAGGAAGGAAATAAATACAATTTAGTAAATTCTTCCAATACTTAACATCTACTAAATTTCTCTCTTCATAATAACAAAATGCAAATTTCTTGTTTGCCTCAAAATTTAAACCACAACTCTTCTATTTGATAAATTTTTAAAATTTACATACAAATGAAATAATTTATAAAATAAATTTTCTTCCTTCAACCTTCTTTGAAAGATGAGAATTAAATCAACAATATATAACTTTCACTACAATGAAAATGACTTACACACAACTTAAGAAAATATAATTTTTACAACAAGAGAGAGAAGAATGCTCATCTCTATGACAACCAACAAATGATAAAATCTCCTAAGTAGGCCAAGTTCTCTCTTAAGAGCTAAAAGAGTAAAGGAAAATAAAATATTAACTCCAAGAACAAGGAATTTTCTCCAACTTCACAACTTAGCTCTAATGAACCTGCATATCACAACAAGGGGAAAGAAAACCACACATCTTGCTCTCCTCCCTACGATAGACCCACAAGAGGGTCACCCCCAAGCTAGGGAGGTCATCCACACACTTAGGAACTCATTCCACATCACAACAAGGCATTCAAAACAACCAAAACACAATTTTACACCCATGGATAATCACAACACAAGAACTCAACCAAGGTGAGTTCAAAGGGGTAGGGGAGTGGACACACTCAACTCAAGAGTGCCACTCCTACAAATATCCTAATACCAATTCCTCTTATCGCCTCAAGCCAACACATTTAAACACAATTTCCAAAAGTTTCCATATTTTGGCTCTCAAGCCATGTCACATATTGCTCAAAATCTCATATATTGCCCTCAAGGCTTACAACACCACAAAAAATAAGGTAATGACACCAAGGAGGATCACTCCTCCCCTACCCCACACTTGTTGAGCATCTTTTCCCAAGTGGGAGAGGCTCTTATAACACCCTACAAATTTTTCCCACAATAACAATAAAAACTCAAGAAAATAGATCTCACACATATCATCATGCAAGCAACAAAAATACAAAGGGGAAGGCCTTAGCCTTGAATCCAACCTTTAAAAGCTCAATTATGGAAGAAGGTTGATGTAGAGCTTTTCCAAATTCTCCTCCAACATAATCCACAAAACTCTCTCTATCTTTTTCCCCAAAGTAAAATTGAAACAATTCAAATTTCCCAAAAATTCAACAACCCATAACCTTCTCCAAGTGGGATTAAAATAAGCTCAACCCATGAGCTTAGAGGAATGGGGAGGTGACAATTGTCACCTCCTCACTCTTCCTCCCCACTACAAGCAAGACCCATGGGATCGGTGTTGACACATGTCACTCACCCATCCCCAAGTCTCCCTCACCCCCTTCCACTTGTCCTCTCTCAAACATGTGGGAGAGAAAAGTGGAGCTTAAGAGGGAATGGGTGACACATGTGTCCCCTTCCTTTCCTCCCAAGAGGGACCACATAACTCTAAGGTACCCTCACCAATTGTGAGAGAGACTTGCAGTCAAGTCCTTCACAATTGGTGGGTCTTGGAGACATCTCCAACCTTGGGAAGTGAAAAGGGATGGGGTTGAGTGTTGGGACCACTCATCCTCTCCCTCCCATGCCTCCAATTTCGTCACTTAACTTCAGGGTGAAGTTAAGGTGATCATATGGAGGTTTACCAAGGGTTACCCAAGTCAAAAAGGCCCCTAGACCCAAGGGTTACAACCCAGGGTCAAGTTTAGCTCATTTTGAGCACCTAGGGTCAAGTTAAAGCACATGAAAAGGGGTCTCCAAATTTAAAATTAAAAAAATAAAATTCAAAGATAAAATTCTTACAACACAAATTATAATTCAAATTAAAAGAGGGGTAGATTTAACTTGATTAACATCATGAAATCAACATTACAGAATTTCATCATACACAGAGTTGATCTTGGTTCCTCGTGGAACTAGATCGGCTTCACAAGGGATTACAACATCGTGTGTGGGATGATCTCCAATTTTCTGTGGCTTGTTAGAAATACCTGCGCACTCAATTGCAAAGTTAATTCCACATATATAGAATAGTCGAAGCAATTTAAAACATACATTCGCATAAAATATCACAAGTTCACATAAGCATAAAGGAAGTCACATTACAATTAGGTTCTAAATTCTGCATTTCAACATCCATTCCCAAGATTAAATCACAAAACCAATTTCTATCTAACATCACCCAATTAGTTTTCCCATAACATCATAATATAAAACATCTATCTAACATCACCCAATTAGTTTTTCCATAACATTATAATATAAAGCATCTATCTAACATCACCCAATTAGTTTTCCAATAACATCATAATATAAAGCATCTATCTAACATCACCCAATTAGTTTTCCCATAACATCATAAAATCTAATAGTTCAGGAATTCAGGATCCCCAGTCCTACAAGTCTAAATGTATCAGCAACAATAAAGTAATAGTCAAATGTACGGGAATGAAAAAGGTAGGCCTCACACTTCCTTCTACCTAGGGTTCTATTGCCCTCCTCATGAAATTAAAAAAAAAATCACCTAACAAGTCACCATGGATGTTCACTTTCTTTGCCTCATCGAAATGGATGTATTTCCCTTGAGGAATTATCTTCAACATCAGCTATGGACGTCCTCTTGATGACCTACAAAAAAAAAAAAAACTTGGGCTCTTCTCTTGTTTTTCCCATCTTCTTTTGAAGCCAAACTTCCATCTACTTATAATATCTCCTTTGCCAAGTTTCATCTTCTTCTTTTTGGGCTCCAATAACTCTTCAAGAGGAGATGACTCTTCAACTTCCAATCTCGTCACTCATTTTCTTATGAACTAAAAATGGGTTAAAACAATTCTAAAACACAATTTTTATGAATAAACAAGTACCCTACCCAAAGGTGATTGACCTATGAACTTAATTTTGCAAAACTAATGATAAAAAGAACTCTTATTCCCTACAACACATGAAAACAATTAATTTAAATCAATTAATCAACCTATATCAAGACTTTAACACTAAATTCTAATCACTAGTAGAACTTCATCACAATATAACTTATATCATAAATTCATAACCAAGTCTATCATATGCATAAGAAATTGTTAGTAAAGATCAGGCCTTACACAAATGCTCTTGCATCAAATAATTATACATAAAATTATTTATATAGCATAAAATATACTCAAATTAAATGTATAATGATACACAAATGCATGCAAATGTGAAACAAACTAAATTGTAAATAGGGCACATAAAGTATTTGCATACCTGAATGAAGTAAATAATCAAAATGCAAATCTCATACTTTGTTTATCTCCTTGAATTCTCCTTTACCGTTAATGTCTCTTTGATATTATTATAACTGAAATCCTTTTCCCAAAAATTAGAGAAATCCAACTTACAATAATAATAGCATAATAATTTCATGAAGATCAGCTAGTCTAATATCATTTCAAAAGAGAGACTCAAAATAAATCTATACTCATCATTTAAGTAAATAATTATTTGATCCATCTTGAAAATATTCTTGATAAAGTTCTAACATGAAAACATCAATATATCTATCATTAGAGTTATTAGATAGGGTTTAGGCATCCTTACAATTATCATTCTTTTTTGTTTTCCCCTTGTCTTTCTCCCTATTATTTTGACCTCCTTTTTCTTTTCTTTTTTCTTTGTTTTTATTCTTGAAAGAAGACACCTTATTCTTATCCAAATCAACATATGGGCCTAAGAACATGCTTCATCCATATATTTAGTCTTTGTCATGAGTATTGATGTCCTCGGGTGACCAAACAACCCACCTATGCACTTCATCAACACGTCCTTTTCTATGACATCTCCTCTTAGTTGTGCTACCCTCTTCCAAAACTCATTGATATTCTCATGTACACCCTGTCCTTGACATTACCAAAAGTAGCATCATTGTATAACTCTCTCCTCTTCATAATAGATAGGATAAAATTATTTCTTCAATAATATTTTAAAGTCTTTCCACATTGAAATGGGAGGAACTTAGCAACATTCCAAAGATAATGTATAACTGTCATACCACATGAGAGCATGGCCTAACAAAGTGAGCCTAGTAAAGGATATTTTTTGATGAGGGGTAAGTTTATGAAGGATAAAAGAAAACTTCATATAAGATATCCATTGATCTAATTGTTTAGCACTAATCTCTCCATCATATGACTATATGTCAATCTTCAACTCAACCTAAAATAAAATCTGTGTGGATGATTCCCCTTCCTCAATTTTAGTTTTCATTGGTTTTTCAGATCTTCTTCCTCGGAATTAGACATCATACTCATTTTCTCAACCAAGGATTGCATGAAAATATTTATCCAATCTATCTTACCCATTGAACAATAAATCTTAGCCACATCTTCTCCAAGCCTTTTGAAATGGACTTCTCCATCCTTCTCTCCTTCTCTAGGCATTTCTCTAAAAAACCTATTCCACTACATTGTTCCAATCTCAAGTTTCATAGGTTGTCACTAACTCATGACCTTGTAGATGTCATAAACTATCCTAAACCTAATTAACAATCAAGAATTTAAGGATCCTTTACCACTCGATCCATAAAAATAATTAGATTTATATTCCTAATGAGTCACCAAGTATAGATTTATAATTAACTCACCTCTCAACTCTCAGTTGTTTACCAAATGAATTAAATAACAAGAAGGAAATAGAAAGTAATAGAGCATACACATAGTAAAAACACATTTGATATACTATTTTTACTATGGAGAAAACTCAAGATGAGAGAAAAACTCCAAGAAGGGTATGCCTTCAACATCCCATCACTAATTAGCATCAATGTGAGGATTACAAAGCCATATAAATATAGTCTTTTGAAGTGTCAATTTCTAGATCACACTCCCCTACCTCATCACTACTCCTACAACCATAATACCTCTCAAAAGACCATCTCTCATTTGCATCTATTACAAGAGACATTTCTTGAGCCAACAAAACCTTCAAATGGTCTCAAAGATCCCCTTTTAACTCTCTTTCTCTAACTACTTAATTCCCCTAAAGACAAATGGTTATCAGGGCAGAGGAATAGTTGCACATTTGAAATTGTCCAACCATTCAACAAAGCCACCAATTTTTTCATCCTCTAAAGTCTAATAATTGCCAATAAGAGATATTACTATTTTATCAACTACCTAGCTCACGTCATCAACCATGTCCTCATCTAGTGACTATTTTTAAAAACAATCTACTCCTTTTGCATCTCGCTACCCTAAACTTAGTACACATAGCCAAAGAATAACAAGAATGAACTTTCCACAATTCAATAAATGATCAAACATCCAAAACACCTACTTTCCCACTTCCATGCACCTCAACAACATCTTATTCACTTAGTAACTTGTATGCTACATCAACCTCTTGTACACTTTGTCAACACGTTCAATCTTCTATAGCTATTTACACCTCCTACAACACTTAATCAACCAAAGGATGACTTATACAACAACTAAACCTCTTCTGCAACTTAAGTGACTTCTATAGCCTTTGTTGACTTTGTTAACCAAAGGATGCACTTTAGCAGCACTTCATTAGTAGCTATGTATACTTGAATAGCATCATTCATCTTCAAGAATAACTTTGCTAGCCACTAAAGACACTTCATCAGCTAAAAAATAATAATATCTTGATGCTCAAATTTCTATACAAGTAATGATATTTTAATACCTCCACCAACATTATGGTAATGTTCTATACCATCACCAAGAATTCATGCAAGTTATCTTCCAATCACGAATTCACTGTATATTCATTCTAGAAACTAATACATTTTAAAAAATAGTCTATGATTGAACTATAATACTACTCCAAGCATGTGACCAACTTAAGAGCCAACTTGATCAAAACCTCTAAACTTAGTTTTAGATCACCTTCCTACCCAACCTTCTCTTATTGTTGCTAGTACTCCTCCCACTTTTAAGGTTCCTTGTGTTCCTTCCTCTTGTTTTATGCCTACCCCTTCTCTTATAAATGGTATATCTCCTCCCCACACCCCTACTTCTAGTGATATTGCTTCATCTTATCCTCTTAGTGTTCCATCTCCTTCTCGCATTCCTCCCACTAGTCTCATATCCTCATATTATGTCACTAGTGTTATCCCTACATCTCACCATGTTAATGTCACAATTTTTTATTTGCCTTATAGTGTTGCTTCCCCTCCTAGTGTCATATCATTACCTCTTATTCCTCATCCTCTTTATACACTATCAATTTTTGTTGCAAGTATGTGTTAATCGGTGTTGTCATTGATGTCAACAAGCTTGTGTTGTCATTGGTGTCAATTGTGTCTTCTAATGAGGTTGTTGTTGTTTGATTAAGTTTTCTTTCTAAAAGTGATTTGGTTACTTTGTAGAGGTGCTAAAGGTGTTGACGATATACTTCTGTTGTTGGGTTTCCAAGTACTTTTGACAAAATTTGATTGATAAAGGAAACATTGTGTTGAAGATATGTTATGGCTTAACAAAGTTGTGATCGAGTTTTTCTCCGCATTTATTCCTAATTGAATATCTGAGTGTGTAGTTTGGATACGTGGTTTAGAAGTGTTTGAAGATTCTAAATCCAGAATTTGGTGCTCCAAATCATTGTATAATGAAAGTTATGTTCACCAGTTTGAGAACAGTGTGTCTGGGAGAAAGTGTTTGGCTCCGCATTTCTCCGTAGAGTGGTTTTAGGTGTTGTGGTTTTGGATGTGTGCTTATAAGGTCCTTATCTATCTTCAATCCAGAAGGTTTATGATTTGGTGCTCCTAAAAGTGATTTCTTGTGTAGTAGAGTTTGACAGTGTTGTTTGTAGCATATTGTGAACTTTCTTCAGATGAAAGTTGTTGTGGTTAAAGTTGGTTTTCAGGTGACTTCAAGATGTTCATAGATGTTTCTAGATTGTGTTAAATCCTTGTGTAAGATCTGTGAGGTGTGTTTACCCTTGATGAAGCGTGTGCTTAAAAGATCATTGTGTTAACTCAAGTTTGGCCAACTTGGTTGTTTGCACTAATTTTGGTTATGCTTTGTTGATTGAGGAAGTGTGGAATAACGTGTAATGGCGGATTTAGGTCCATGCTAAGATGTGGGGTGGTCTTCATTCATTCCCTTCCTTTGCGAGAATGTTTAGGTCCAGACCTAATTTGAATTTTATAGGTTTATAAGAATGTGTTGCCAACATTGGAGAATATTTTCAAGGGTAATGATGGTATAAATAAGTGTCAAGGATTCATGAATATGTGAATGCACGAGGGATATGATGGTTGTGATGTGAATTTGATTAGTACAGTGAGAGCTTTCATGTGTTAGGCTACTGGATGTAGTGAGCAGAAGGTGTCTACTATTTTTCGGTGTGACTGTGAAGATGTTGTGTGTATTGTGGTGAATATTGAGCTTCATTGGAACTGAATTCATGCATATGTCAGATGCAATTATATCAGTTCAAATCTTGGTAGTGAGACACTCCTCTCTTCTTTCTTTCTTTCTTAGTGGGCAGTGAGTCTACTTGGACAGTGAGTCCACCTACAATGACTATTCTTTCTTTTGGGCAGTGAGCCCCTTGGTAGTGAGCCTTTTGTAATTTAGTATTGCTACTTCATTATATTGTGAGCTAATCCTCATCATGGTTTTTCCCTTTTAGGGTTTTCTATGTAAAGTCTGGTGTTCTCTTATGTGTGGTGTTGTGATTCAATTTTAGTTATTTGCTTTACATGCTTAATCATTATAACATGTTTAAAAGTTAATGTGGATCTGAATATTTGTGAGGGTTTAAAATTTTTGATACAACTGATCCACCCCCCTCTCAGTTGTCTTTTGCATTAAACAATTGGTATCAGAGAAAGGTTCCTTTGAAGAAATCATAACAGCTTGAGGTAGATCCGGGATGGTGCACAACAAGCAGATTCCCTTGTTTGATGGATCAGACTATGCACTCTAGAAGGTAAGGATGGAAGCCTTTCTAATTTCTCTTGGTTATGAGATTTGGAAATCCATCAGGTCTAATTATACTATACCTCATAATGGTATAAGTACTAAAGATGAGATCAAAGCTACTGAAATAGATGGTAAGGCAAAACATGCTCTCTTAAGTGGACTTACCAATTCTGAGTTGGTGAAAGTTGTGAATTTGAAGACTGCTAATGCATTTTGGAAAAAGTTGGAAAGTGTTTATGAAGGAGATGATAAGGTCAAACAAACTAAAATGCAAAACTTGAAGCTCACTTTTGAGACCATGCAAATGTATGAAGATGAAAACATTACAAGCTACTTACAGAAGGTGGATGAAGTTTTCAATGGCATCAAAGGACTTGGCAGAAGTATAGATGATAAAGAAGTGATATTGAAGGTACTCAGAACTCTTCCTAAAGCATATAGTCATAAGGTTTCTACTATTCAAGAATTACAGAATTTGGATCAGTTTACCAAAGATTAGTTTCTTGGCACCCTAACTACCTTTGAAATAAGAGAGTTTGACACAACTAGTGGAACTGCAAAGGACGAGACTGCTTTTAAAGCTAGCAAATCAGAGAAGACTGTGGAATCAGATCCAAAAGACTTTGATGAAGTGGAAGATAAATTTGTGAGAAGAATGAAAAAGGGTACTGGAAAGTTCAGTGGTAAGTTGCCTTTTAAATGTTTCAGTTGTGGAAAAATAGGTCATTATGCTTCAAGATATCTAGACAAAGCTCTGAGAATTCAGAATAGAGAAAACAAAGGTAAGATTGTTAAGAAAAGTTACTATGTTAGAGAAGATGCAAGTATATCTAATGATGAATCTGATCATGAGGATGATAATGATAATGAATGCTTATTCATATCCCTAAGAGATGAAACTATTTCTGCTAACTCTGGAAGCTGTGTGAAGGAAAAGGGTCTAGAAGCAAGTACTAACCCTGAAGGCACTCTGATGTCTACTTTTCATGCTAGAAAAGAAAAGGATGACTAGATCATTGATAGTGGATGCTCAAATCATATGACAGGTGATAAGAGTAAGTTTGTTAAACTTGAAAAATATGATGGTGGAGTAGTTAGGTTTGGTGGTGATGAAGTTGCTAAGATTTGTGGAAAAGGTTTAATCAGTTTTAATGGAAAGCATAACACTGGTGATGTTCTTTATGTCAAAGGTTTAAAGCATAATCTCTTGAGTGTTAGACAAATGTGTAGTAAGGGCTACAATCTTATGTTTTAGGATGATGGTTGTGAGATCAAAAAAAGGTCCGGAACAATGATTGCTGCTGGAAAAAGGATAGGTGGGAATGTTTATCATCTTAAAGGTGGTGTTAGTTATTGCCTTATGACTCAGACCAGTGAGAGTTGGCTATGGCATAGGAGATTGTGTCACATCAATTTTGATAGCCTGGTAAGAATAAGTTCAGTTCAAGCTATGAGAGATTTGCCAAAAATTAAAAAGCCCATCAATGTTGTCTGCAAGGAATGTCAGATTGGAAAGAAAACAAGAAGAAGCTTCAAAGTCAAGGATTAGTCATCTACTGAACTGTTGGAATTGGTACATATAGATCTTTGTGGTCCTACTAGAGTAAGGAGTTTTCAAGGTGATAGGTATTTTATGTTATTTATTGATGATTACTCTAGAATGACATGGGTCACCTTTCTTAAGGAAAAATCAAAAGCCCTAGATAAATTTAAAGCCTTTAAAGAAATGGTTGAGAATGAATTTTATATGAAGATCAAATGTCTAAGGTTTGACAGAGGTGGAGAATTTACTTCTAATGAGTTTAACATGTTTTGTGAGAATCATGGGATAAAAAGGCATTTATCTGCCCCTAAGACTTCTCAACATAATGGAGTGGTTGAAAGGAAGAACAAGACTGTTCAAGAGGCTACAAGGACAATGATAAAAGAAGCAAACCTACTAGAAGTATATTGGAGAGAAACAATTGATACTGTTGTCTACATACAGAATAGAGTATAGGTAGGAGCAAATGACACAAAGATTCCCTATGAGTTATGGTATGGAAGGATTCCTACTTGTTGGTGGTGATGTTACTCACAAGCAAACTTAGAATAAAAGTTACACAACAACCCTTACTCATCTTGAAAGATACGATGAATTCAAAGAATTCATGATCCCAAATCTTCGTTGATTAGTTCATAATCTGCTAACTTTACTTAGTGGTTGATGTGTGTTGCTGTTAATCACTCAGGGGCCTTACGTAGATTAGTAGATTCTGCTTTTGCAACAAGGCTTTCATACAAAGGGGGTTACTCCACACAATATATTCCCTCAAATGATGTGTCTAAGTGGATATATGCAATGAGTTCTACCCTTATTTGTGATTCTTGGCATGATATTTTCAAAGGTACATGCATCTAGCTCAAAAGTATAATAATGATATTCAGTTATCTACGGGATGTTAGCATATTTTTTCTGTTATGCTTAATATTCACCATGATGTGTAGTTATGGAAATGATTTCTATGAAATTAAAATGAGAAAAAAGGGTTAGAGAATGAGATTCCTAAAATTACTTGACTGAGATCACTGATCCACATACATGTTCCCATACAGAAATGAAGAGAAGAAAACTAGAATCATACTTCACCAGGACATTCCATAAATCCACATGATCCAGTGTAAATCTTCAGGGGAAAGTTGACAACAACATGCAATAGAATGAAAGTGCTTCTAGTTGAACACAGGATTCATCATTACATATCAAGAAATCAACTTGAAGATTACTTAAGGTTTACAATCAAGATGTAATCTGGAGCTTCATCTCCACTCAATATGCTAAAGAACAAGTACATATACAGTGATCTGAAGAAACAACCTTGATGTTTCAATAATTCAATCCTCACTAGTCTCAGCAATCCCATCTCCTACATGAAATTGCTATAGGTCCAATTTTTGTATGATTGACCTCTCTCTTTTCAAAGTGAAGGGGCTCAATATATGTCTCTATTTTCCCCCTTAATACCATGCCTAGGAAACCCTAGCAAATCAACGGCCTCTATCCTGAAGTGCAACATCAAATGGTGGGGAATGAATCCCGCCAAAACCTGAGCAACATGCCCATACCGAGTGCTACTCAAGCAATAATGTTTCCACTTGCAATCTCCTCCGCATTGAAAGCTTTGTCTCTTCCTAGTGCATTTTGTGACCTCTCGGGATCCGGTCCGCCACCTGGGATGTCCCCACCATTAAAGCTCCGTCATATCTCTACCTACATGCCATCGGGTTTTGAAATGGATTCAAAATCCACCTGCCTTGCTTTTCCTACCTTTTTGTATCACGACCGCACGTCGTCCTGATCATCGGCATGACCAACCTCAGTCGGAGCGAGCGAAAAATGTCTCATCGACCACCTCTTTCTGGCCGACGCACCTTTTCTTACCTGCGCCTCTGCAGTCATCATATAGAAGTTAAGCATCATCACTTGAATAACTAGTAGGAGGATAAATATTTGTATTAAATCATGCTTTGAACGTGAAAACAATACATATCGGGTCATGAATCTGCGAGAATCTGCATGCACATGAGTATTTAATCCCTTTTGATAACCCTTTCAGTTTTGCCACCTACATGTCAATTTCTGGACACTTTCTTCACTAAGTCAAGATATGATGGTGATGTCATCATCATGGATAAGCTTCATTACAAATGTGAGAGGATGGCACCACGGTCATATCGAAGGAAATTGGGGTCCAAGAAATATGACCCTGATGAAAGAACTTTGAAGAATATCACCTTGAGGAAAGATGACGTCATGGTCATGTCAAGCTTTGTATATCAGATTCAGATGACGTCATCATCATATTGGCACTGGGGTGATATTTTGTGACAAGGTGATATTTGAAAGATTGGGTGATCTTTGAAATATCGGGTGATATTCGAAATATGACCCCTGCAAAATACATGAAGTTGTTTTGACTGGCAGATACAGTTACCACATAAAATTGACGTCCAGAGTTTGCGGACCAAAAGATTATTGGGTGATGAAATAGGATCAGGGTGATCTAACATAAGGTGACTGATATTTGAAATATGACCCCCCCCAGAAAATTAGGTTTGACCAGAACTTTGACCTGTCATAACTTTCTTACTTGGTCAAATTTCAGGGTGATGCAAAATGCAAACCTGCCTAAAATTTTACACTCTTTCACATGGAAGGCTTCTTGAGGAAAGATCCAGACTTTGAATTTTGGGTTAAGACTTCAAGATCACAGATGCACCAGACATGATGCACATACACACTGAATGAAGTTACTTTTTTACCATTACCACCCAGAGCACAAAAACAAGGGAGCAAGCCACAACAGGGGTCCTCATTTTGCTAAGGAGTAAAATGGGGCATGTTGTGAACATCACAACAACTAGCCACCAAACAAAACAATCAAAAATAGAGATCATTAGAGGAAACTGCATGAAATAAATTCATAACTTCCAACTATCTTTTCTGCAAATCATCATTTAACTTGAGACTCAACGTATTCAATAAGGTGCATAAATTTTCCTTTTAGTTTAAGTGGGTGCATGTGATAAATTATCCTCATCTTGAAGATCGGTTGAACAAACTAGTGAATGATATTAGCATACATAGGTGAGGGTGTTCCCTCATAGCCAACCGGATAGAGCCTTGCTGCCAGCAGGCATCCATAGCCCCGACAAGGTTATCGTTACACTTCTCCTAAGTAGAGCCCCACTGCTAATGAGCATCTATAGCCCCAGTAGAGTTACTTAGATGGCTTAACCTAAATTTTCAGTAAAATCCATTTTATTATTTTAGATATTTTTTGTATTTGATAGAAATTGCATAAGATATTGCAGTTGTAACTTCATGATGGAAGGAGTGGTCACTTGCTGAAATTAAGCTAAGAATTGTAATGGTAGCAAGGGTGACCTCTAATTTTTCACCTAATATCTACACTGGTAAGTTCAACAAACCCAAGGATTTTAGGTGTGTCATTGTGAGAAACATTCCTTGAATACTCAACCCATTCTTATTGAATACAAAATTTCACAAGTCAACTGACTTTCTACATTCATGACAGTCACAACAAGTTATGTATAAATTTCAAACAATTAACCTGAATGATCTGAATTTTCTATTGTTTTCAATGGTTGTTAGTCTGCTCCTTCATACTCTAAAACAAAATAAAGATCCCTGCTGAGGAAACACAACAAACCAACCAAAACAATAGGATAAAACATACAACTATACAACAAAAGTACACTATGATACACATGACTGTCATGGTGCTACTTTAGGCTTGAAAATAGTGTTTGAGGAACTGTCCATTAATTGGTAATGGAACATCCTCACCGATTAAGGCCTTAAGCCTGAAGGTGCTGTCTCCTAAAATTTCAAAAATTTGAAAGGGACCTATCCAGAGTTTATCAAACTTACCATGATCACCTTTCCTTTCATGTGCTTTGTCCCACATCAGGACTAGATTTGAGACTCTAAAAGCCTTAATTCTAGCTCTTTTGTTAAACTAGTGCTTGACAACAACCTGATGTTTAGCAAATTAGTTAATTGCTTCACTTCTTTTTTCATCTAGGTGCATTAAGTGCAGCAACCTAACTTCCAGTTTATTATCTATGCCCAGGTATTCTTATGCAAACTGTAGTGTAGGAATTTTCAAGTTAACAGGGAGGATAGGATCTACCCCATATACTAAGTGAAAAGGTGAATTTCCTAATGCAGCCTTATTCTTGGTTCTATCTACCCACAAGGCATATTTCAACAAAGTGTTCCATTCCCTTGGGTTCTTTTCTATTAATTTCTTTATGATGTTCAATAAGTTCTTGTTTGTGGATTCTGCTAATCCATTCCCTTGGGGATAGTAGTTGGAGGAGAATTTCAAGATGACCCCATAATCAAAAGTCCAACTTGATAACTTAATTGAAGTAAAGGCATGTCCATTATCACATACTAAAGCATATGGAACTCCATACCTGGTCACTATATTGCTTTCCAAAAACTTAATGACATCCTCAGCATTACATGTCTTACTGCTGACAGCTTCAGTCCACCTAGTACATTAGTCAGTAATAGTTAAAACATACTTGTGGCTTGAGGATGATGGAGGATTGATAGGTCCTATGAAGTCCATTCCCCATTGAGCAAAGGGGCGCACCTCCACCACTAGTTGCAAAGGTTGAGCAGCATATTTTTCTCTGTTTGCAGTAACCTGACACATATGACAACATTTGATGTGTCTAGCAGTGTCTTTAAAAATTGTGGGCCAATAATACCCTGCCCTGAGGATAGAATGAGTGGTGGCTAAGGATGATCCATGTGTAGTCCCAAATTTATCATGCAACTCTACTAGCACCTTATCTGCTTCTGATTTTTCCAGGTACCTTAGGTATATCCCCTCATAGTTTTTCTTGAAAAGGACTCCTCCTCTCATCATGTACTTCTGTGACCTTATCTTTAAGGCTCTCCTTTGTGATGGCTGCAATCTTGAGGGACATCTTCTAGTGATCAGGATGTGTTTGATGTCTGAGTACCATTCTCCATCTTCCTTTACATTCATAACATACTGCTGGCTTAGGATATTAGGATCAATATCTGATATCATCTGGCTCAATGCCTGCCCTCTTACCAACTTCATGGGTGTTATGTCCATATCATACTCTTGGAGGACAGTGATCCATTTGGCTCTCTTTTCTCCTGGTTCACTTTGCATTAATAATATCTTTACTGTTGCATCAGGTACTACAGCAATCACTTTACTTCTTAGGATGTAATGCCTTAATTTCTTGACTGCTCAAACCAGGGCAAGTGCCTGTCTTTTAACTTCCATGTACCTGAGCTCTGCATCTCTGAATAGACAGCTCATGAAAGCTATAGGCTTTTCCTCCTTTTCTTCATTTCTCTATGTCAATATTGCTACAGAAGTATGCTCTGAAGCAAATAAGTAGATGTAGAAGTTCTTGGTATAATCTAGACTGATCAAAACTAGAGCATTTGAGATGGCTTTCTTAATGTCTTCAAAAGCTACTCTAGCTTCAAGGGTCCACTCAATTTTAGCGTCCTTCTTGAGCATGACATTCAAGAGTCTGACAATCTCTGCAAAGCCAGTGATAAACTTCCTAACAAAATTAATCTTACCAAAGTAAGATTTGAGCTCCCTCCTGCTTCCAGGAAATTATATCTGCATGACAGAGTCCACTCTATCAGGATCAATGATGATCCCATTTTCAGTTATCAGGTGGCCTAGTAATTTCCCTGTGGTCATCCCAAATATGCACTTCTTAGGATTCAGGGATATCCCGTACTGTTCACACTTCTTCAGCACCTTTCTTAGGTCCTCTACATGGTTTCCTCTATCCTTAGAGAAAACTGTTAAGTCATCCATGCATATGACTATGCATTTACCAATCAAGACTCTAAAGGCTATGTCCATTGCTTGCTAAAATGTGGCTCCAACATTTGTCAACCCAAACAGCAGCGCTTGTAAGTGAAGATCCCCCACTTTGTGGTGAATGCAGTCTTTAGTCTATCTATTTTGTCCACCATCACCTAGTTGTAACTAGAGAAACTATCCAAGAAGGACATCATCTTGGCACCATTCACCATTTGCAGGACCTCATCTAGAGAAGGTAAAGGATAATTATCCTTTTCAGGAGCTCTATTTAGGTTCCTGAAGTCCACAGACAATCTGATGTCACCATTCTTCTTCCTTACTGGGACCAGGTTTGCCACCCACGTGGAGTGTCTCACCAAAAATATGATCCTGACATCAAGCAACCTCTTAACTTCTTCAAAGATGATGGGCTCCAGCAAAGCATTGACAGGTCTTTGCTTCTATCGAAAAGGCTTGGCATCTAGCTTCAACGGTATTGTATGGGTGATGACTGACGTGTCGTATGTTTTTAGCTCATCATACGTCCAGGCAATGACATGGATATAATCTTTGAGAGCTTGGTTTATTCCTTCTAACTCTTCCTCTGTGTAGACCTTTGCAATCAGAACGTTTCTTTTTTTATCACCTTGTCCAATGTCAACCTGTGAGTACTGTTCTTCATCATCTTTTGGAAGATCCTTCTATTTCAGCATATTGTCTAGATCAAATGCTCTTTCTAGTTCTATCATTCCCTTACGAACCCCATTACTAGGCAGCTCCAAGATTTCTTCCTCTTCCCAGACATGATCTTCTATATTCATTTCATCTATGATCTGTGCTTCAAAAACATCCCTGTTGGATATAAAATCCAATATATGCTGATCATCATCAAATACTTGGAGATTAGTTACATTGTCAGGCACAGAAGGTATTGATACTAATTTAACTGAGAATATTTTTAGACTAGATATGGATAGAGGTTCTAAAGTACTAGCAGCCTGGGCCAAAGCATCTGCCCTGTGATTTTGTTCTCTGGGTACATGGGTGATATTGAATGCATCAAAATCTTCTATTAAGTCCCATACCCTATGTTTGTAAGTGGATAATTTCTTGTAATTGAAAGAGTATATACCTCTTACTTGCCTCACAACTAATTCTGAGTCTCCATAGACATGCAGAATCTTCACCTTCTTTCTAAGTGCAAATAGTATCCCATGAATTAGAGCTTCATAGTCCATTACATTGTTTGTACATGGGAACTGCAATCTGTATGCTGCCAAGTAGGATTTTCCGGATGGGTCAATGAGATCCACTCCTAATCCAGCTCCCTATTTTGACTTGGATCCATCAAACTTGAGGATCCATGGCTTATCTCCATCTAAAAGCTTATCTAGGGCTTCTTTCTTCCTTTTGGCTCTGGCAGCTGCACCACTGGATATCCACTTTAATTTCAACATCTTAGCTTGCTCAGACCTCACCTTATCAGCCTTATGGGAAGCTGATATTTCTTCTTTTCTCTTACCATCAGAAGGAACATCCTCTAGACTGGGCAATGTTTACCTTTTCAAAATATGCAGACACAATAAACAAGCAGTTTCTGAATGAGGTGCTTCGTGTAACCTGCACCATCCTTCAATTAAGACATCGTGAGGAGGTCTTTGTTGCTGTGTCATTCTTTGAATCTCTTTTGATAAAAACTCCTCAAATTTGGATAGATTGCTACCTGTATCCTCATCAGATAACTCATAATCTGATTCCACTAAACAATCACTCCTAGGGGTGATTTTCTTCTTGTTTTTTGCATTACTCCTGTTGCATACCAGCATTTCTCCTGTTCCTGCAGAAAACAAACAAAAATCAGTCTCGCCATCACTACCTGTAGAACTTACCACTGATGATGATGAAGAAGATGCCTCATTGTATGCTTGTTCCAGCTCCAACATGTCTAAACATGGATCACAAGTCCTTTCAGAATGTGCCTCATTATGCAACCTGCACCATCCATCGATTAGACTATCATGCACAAGTACATCTAACAAGTGGCATCGTTTCACCTCTTTAAGCAAATGCATCTCAAAACTCTTGAAGCGATCTACCTCTACTTCATTTTTAGGGTCACACTTAGATTCTAAAGTTGCTTCATCACCTTGAGGGTCGTCGTCATGATCATGCACTTCAAACATTAGGATCTCCTCTATGCTAGCAGTTTGGGGTCTAATGGAGTAGACTCCAGGTTCCACATCCACATACATGATCTCATTAGTTTTGTTATATTCGGTGATCATGTGTTTCATGCAGGGTTCAGCATCTATCCTTATTTGATTTGGTATCCCTCTCCAGGGCAACCACATATGACTGAAGTCAGTTGACATGTATCCATTAAGGGTTTTTGACCAGTCGTTGCTGAGTAACATCCCATAGGTGTCAGGTATATCAACTACTTGAATATCAATGTAATACTGAATTCTGGGATCTGATGCTAGCTGCATGTGAATGTTAGTCAGTTCTCCTATAATGCTCACCTCTATTTTGTGCAATTGCGTCACTTTCTTTAATGATTTAGCAGGGTGTAACCCTAAAGAATTGCATATGGACAGGGGCATTACATTGGTAGATGCTCCTGAGTCTACTAAACAATTGTGTAAATTTTTACTGAACATCCTTATGGTCAGGAGGAAAGGAGGTGACTCACTCTTGTCTTTGTACAGGGTCATGTGGGAAGTCTCTGTAGCTTGAATAGTAGCTGAGGTTTTAGGTTTGACATTAACATCCCTAGCAGCATGATCCTTACTACCAGACAGACCCAGGGTGTGACTATCTTCCTTTTGAGTAGGATCACCCAATGATTTCAAGAAAGCTTTCTTGATATCAGGGGTTTTAAGCAATTCTGACAATGACAGGCTGATTTTAACCTTTTTCATTTCATCAGTCAGATATGTGACCAACATGTCAGATTCAGGAAGTAGGTTTGCAACTTTTGGTGTTGTGGTTTGTGGTGCCAAATATTAAGCATTAACCTTGGGGAATCCAGGGTTATTACTTGTGTTGGGAGTAGGAGGTGTATTGAAATTGTTTGGAGGCAAGGATGTGGTCAAAGGACCAGTAGGCCTGCTTGAGTTATTCCACAAGTTGTAGTTATGCCTACCTTGAGGCTGCTGTTGATAAGTATTAACTTCCTCATGCTCAATTGATGGCTCATTCTCATCCTCAAAGGGAAAAACATAGTTAGATTCAAAAGCCATGGCTGATTCCTCACATGTTGAGGTGTAATCCTGATGAGAAGAAGTTGCCTGCTAATAAGGATAATGCATGAAGCTTTCTAGCATCAAGGCAGAACCATATTCACAGGGGACAACTTTGTTTCCCTCTGCATAAGGTGGATTTCCTGAAGTACTGGACACTTCAACTTGGAAGATATTGGCAACAATCCTGAATTGAGGACAGTCTAACTCTGCATGAGCATTGGTGTTATGTATCCTGCACCAGTTGTTAAGTGCTTCCTCTACAAGGTTTACTCTAGTGGTCTGCTTAGGTTCACTAGGAGGTTGATTGTCTAGGGGTGATGGCAAAGAACCATTGTTTGGACTAGTGTTCCACACTCTAGGCTATCTAGGAAGATTATTGTTGCCATTATTGTTATTGTAATTATTGTTGTACCCCCTATCTGGATAATTAGGTCTATCGTTGGCATAACCTTTGTTTTGATTTGGTTGAGAGTAGAAGTTCTGACTCCTCAGATGGGTGACCTCAGTAGTAAGTTTCCTTAACTGAGCTGATATTTCTTTAATTTCTTCTTTCTCTTCCTGAACCTTGGCCACTACATTCTCTGTCTGGGGCTTGAAAAAGGAAGATCCATTGTTATTGTTGGATTGTTCCACAATCTGGGGTATTTGTGTTTGCCCTGGATACTGCAACATCTGGCCATTACCATTTGGTGGTGAAATGATACTGAGTGGTGGTATCTGTAAAGGGGATGGCATCACTGCTGAAGGTATCATGGCTCCATTGGTCTGCTGGTGAACAGGGTATGTAGGGTAACCAGGAAGTGTAGGGAAGGCAATATTTGGTGTGGGAGCAGGAGCCAATTGTTGACTGACTTTGATAGCTTCTTCAAAAGCTTCTGCTAAAGTGGTTACACCAAGATATGTTCTCCTGATGAACATGGAAGTTAAGGGATCTAAAGCTGAGTAATAAATGCTCCTGGCAGCTTCATCTGTTACAACATAGGGAGCAACTAACTTAGATAGCATCTTCTAGAATCTAGCGTTGAAGTTTGCAATATGTTCTCCTTCAGATCTCTTGATGGTGGCAAATAAATGATAGTTCATTGAAGGATCTATAGGTACCTTGAACCTATCCTTGAAAGCCTTTTCCAAGGCATCCCATGAACCGACTGAACCCTGACCCAGACTGATATACCAATTATAGGCCTCTTCCCCTAAGGAAAATGGGAATAACTGGCATACCACATCCTCATGTTCAATCCTAGCCCTACAACAAGCTTCTTTGAACATTCTGACATGATCATCCACATCCTGATACGGATGATACCTAGGACAAATTTTATCAGGATTCTTAGGCAAAGCATGGTATGCATTAAAGGTCAGAGGTGACTTTGCAGTAAAGAATAACATTGGAACTGGTGGAGGTTGGACCTGAGGTATGACAAGTTGAGGCTAGACCTGAGGTATGACAGGTGATCCTATAGGTATTTGAAAGCCAATAGGGGTTACAGGAGCACGCTCTGGTGAAGCTTCTGATGCACTAGAATCATGAGTGTGATGAATGTCCACAGTTCTAGGTCTAAATCCCCTGATAGGTAGTTCTTCAAAGAGTCCACTAGATCTGGACCTGGTATTTGGCCTGAAAGCTAGGATTTCTTAATTTTTTTAAGGAAAAAAGTTGGCTAGTTTATGGCAAGATTTTGAAATTGACAGGACATTTAAGCAATGTCTGTAGGAATCTACAGTCTCCTTGTTGGCCCTCCTTCTAGCGCCAGTTTATGTTAGTGGCGATGTTACTCACAAGCAAACATAGAATAAAAGTTACACAACAACCCTTACTCATCTTGAAAGATACGATGAATTCAAAGAATTCATGATCCCAAGTCTCTGTTGATTAGTTCATAATCTTCTGACTTTACTCAGTGGTTGATGTGTGTTGCTGTTAATCACTTAGGGGCCTTACGTAGATCAGTAGATTCTGCTTCTGCAACAATGCTTTCATACAAAGGCGGTTACTCCACATAATATATTCCTTTAAATGATGTGTCTAAGTGGATATATGCAATGAGTTCTACCCTTATTTGTGATTCTTGGCATGATATTTTCAAAGGTACATGCATCTAGCTCAAAAGTATGCTAATGATATTCAGTTATCTATGGGATGTCAACATATTTTTTCTGTTCTGCTTAATATTCATCATGATGTGTAGTTATGGAAATGATTTCTATGAAATTAAAATGAGAAAAAAGGGTTAGAGAATGAGATTCCTAAAATTACTTGACTAAGATCACTGATCCACATACATGTTCCCATATAGAAATGAAGAGAAGAAAACTAGAATCATACTTCACCAGGACATTCCACAAATTTGCATGATCCAGTGTAAATATTCAGGGGAAAGTTGACAACAACATGCAATAGAATGAAAGCGCTTCTAGTTGAACACAGGATTCATCATTACATATCAAGAAATCAACTTGAAGATTACTTAAGGTTTACAATCAAGATGTAATCTAGAGCTTCATCTCCACTCAGTATGCTAAAGAACAAGTACATATACAGTGATCTGAAGAAAGAACCTTGATGTTTCAATAATTCAATCCTCACTAGTCTCAGCAATCCGATCTCCTACATGAAATTGCTACAGGTCTAATTTTTGTATGATTGACCTCTCTCTTTTCAGAATGAAGGGGCTGAATATATATCTCTATTTTCCCCCTTAATACCATGCCTAGGAAACCCTAGCAAATCAACGACCTCTATCTTGAAGTGCAACATCAAACGGTGGGGAACGAATCTCGCCAAAACCTGAGCAGCATGCCATACTGAGCACTGCTCAAGAAATAATGTTTCCACCTGCAATCTCCTCTGCATTGAAAGCTTTGTCTCTTCCTGGTGCATTTTGCGACCTCTCGGGATCTTGTCCGCCGCCTGGGATGTCCCTGCCATTAAAGCTCCATCATATCTCTACCTGCACGCCATCAGGTTCTGAAATGGATTCAAAATCCCCCTGCCTTGCTTTTCCTACCTTTTTGTATCACGACCGCACGTCATCCTGATCATTGGCATGACCATCCTCGGTCGGAGCGAGCAAAAAATGTCTCATCGACCACCTCTTTCTGGCCGACGCACCTCCTTTTCTTACCTGCGCACCTGCAGTCATCATATAGAAGTTAAGCATCATCACTTGAATAACTAGCAGGAGGATAAATATTTGTATTAAATCATGCTTTGAACGTACAAACAATACATATCAGGTCATGAATCCATGAGAATCCGCATGCACATGAGTATTTAATCCCTTTTGATAACCCTTTCAGTTCCGCCACCTGCATGTCAATTTCCGAACACTTTCTTCACTAAGTCAAGATATGATGGTGATGTCATCATCATGGACAAGCTTCGTTACAAATGTGAGAGGATGACACCACGGTCATACCAAAGGAAATCGGGGTCTAAGAAATATGATCCCGATGAAAGAACTTTGAAGAATATCACCCTGAGGAAAGATGACGTCACAGTCATGTCGAGCTTTGTATATTAGGTTCAGATGATGTCATCATCATATTGGCACTGGGGTGATATTTTGTGACAGGGTGATATTTGAAAGATTGGGTGATCTTTGAAATATCGAGTGATATTTGAAATATGAGCCCCGCAAAATACATGAAGTTGTTTTGACTGGCAAATACAGTTACCACATAAAATTGACGTCCAGAGTTTGTGGACCAAAAGATTATCGGGTGATAAAATAGGATCGGGGTGATCTAACATAAGGTGACTAATATTCAAAATATGACCCCCCCTAGAAAATTAGGTTTGACCAGAACTTTGACCTGTCATAACTTTCTTACTTGGTCAAATTTCAGGGTGATGCAAAATGCAAACTTGCCTAAAATTTTACACTCTTTCACATGGTAGGCTTCTTGAGGAAAGATCCAGACTTTGAATTTTGGGTTAAGACTTCAAGATCACAGATGCACCAGACATGATGCACATACACACTGAATGAAGCTACTTTTTTACCATTACTGCCCAGAGCACAAAAACAAGGTAGCAAGCCACAACAGGGGTCCTCATTTTGCTAAGGAGTAAAATGGGGCATGTTGTGAACATCAGAACACTACTGTTAAATATCTCAAAGTTTTTGGAAGCAAATGTTATATCAGAAGATATGAAGAACAAAGAAAGTTTGATGCAAGGTGTGATGAAGGTATTTTCCTTGGGTAGTCTAACAAAAGCAAGGCTTACCGATGCTATAACAAGAGGCTAAGAAAGATTGTTGAGAGTGTGAATGTTAAGGTTGATGAAGACATATAGAAGATTTCAGAGATTAATGATTATGAATCAGATGAGTCTTCTTCCAGTGAAGAAGAAGAAGCTAAAGAAAAGAAAGTGCAAGTTGAAGAGGATGAAGCTTTGGTGAAGTCTCCTAAAACTCCCAAGTATGTGCAAAAGGATCATTCTGAAGACCAGATCATTGGTGATAAGAGCAAAGGTGTATTGACAAGAAGCAGAGATGCTAAAGAACAAGTAAATCTGTGTTTACTTTCCAAAGTTAAACCTAAAACAGTGATTGAGGCATGCAAGGATGAGAATTGGATCAAGGCTATGAAAGAAGAACTAATGCAAATTGAGAAAAAATAGACTTGGGAACTTGTCCCAAGACTAGAAAACAAAAATATGATTGGAACCAAGTGGGTAATCTGGAACAAATTGAATGATAATTTAGAGAAGTGGTAAGAAATAAGACAAGACTTGTATGTAAAGGCTACTCATAAGTGGAAGGAATAGACTATGAGGAAACCTATGCTCCGATGGCAAGAATGGAGGCCATTAGGATGTTTTTGGCTTTTGCAGCACATAAGGATTTCAAACTATATCAAAGGATGTGAGGTTTGCTTTCTTGAATGGTGAACTGGAAGATGAAGTGTACATAGAGCAATAAGAAGGATTTTAGTTGTCAGATAAGCCAAATATGGTTTGTAGGTTGAAGAAGACACTATATGGATTGAAGCAAACTACCAAAGGTTGGTATGCAAGGTTAGATAGGTACTTATTACAAAAAGGATTCAATAAAGGCTCCACATATAGCAATTTGTACAGCAAAGTAAATGGAGATCTAATTCTGATTGTGGAAGTGTATGTAGATGACATAATTTTTGGTGGAAATGAAGGTATGTGTAAGAGTTTTGCAGATGAAATGCAAAAAGAGTTTGAAATGTCAATGTGTGGGGAAATGAATTTCTTTCTTGGCTTACAGATCAATTAGACAAATAAGGGTATTTTCATTTCTCAGTCAAAGTATGTAAAAGAGTTGTTAAAGAAGTTTGGAATGTAAGATTCTAAACCAGTTTGTACTCCCATGGCTACTGGTTGTAAGTTGAGTAAGAATGATGAATCTCCTAAGGCCGATCAGAGAAAGTATAGATCAATGATTGGAGGATTACTATATCTAACTGCTACCAGACTAGATATCATGCATTTAGTCTATCTACATGGATAGATTTCAAGTAGACCCTAGAGAGTCACATGTCATGGCAGTGAAGAGGATATTCATATATTTAAAGGACACTGTAGATCATGGTTTGTGGTATCCAAAAGATACTAACTTTACTTTAAGTGCTTATACAGATGCAAACTGGGCTAGTTGTGTAGATGATAGGAAAAGTAAAAGTGGTGGTGCATTCTTTCTTGGATGCAGATTGTTGTCTTAGCTAAGTAAGAAACAAGATTTAGTGTCTTTATCTATTGCAGTGGTAGAGTATATTGCTGCAATATCATGTTGTACATAGGTGTTATGGATGAGACAAACCTTGAAGGCTATCAAAGTTGTGTATGATGAGCCAATTTCTATTTTTTGTGATAATACAAGTGCTATCAACATTTCAAAGAATCTAGTGATGCATTCAAGTACAAAGCATATTTCAATTAGGTATCACTTTATGAAAGAGAAGGTTGTAGAGAGTGAAGTGAAGCTTGAGTATGTGCCTACAAAGGATCAAGTTGCTGACATATTCACTAAGGCTCTTCCTAAGGATACATTTGAGTATCTCTAGGAGAAGTTAAGGGTTATTGCCCCTTCTTCCTTGAACTAGATGCATAGGAGATGCATTAGTCCAGTAGATTTCAAGATTCACTCTTTTTTGGACTGATGATTGGAGGCTACCTCTCAGGAGAAGTAGGTAGTGGTCATAATGATTGTTGTAGTCAGGGGGAGTATTCAGAGTAGTGAAAGAAAAATATGTTGCAAAGTAGTAGTAAATAGTGCAAGTAACTGCAATATCATGAAAAGGGAAAGTTGTGTCACCCTTTTCCATTGATGTCAAAGGGGGGGAGAGTTCATGTGAAAACAAAGAGGGAGAGAGAGAGAGCAATGTGAAAAAGAAAAGGATCAGTAAGATGTGTAAAAAGGAAGGGGGAGAATAAGAAAGTAAAGAAGATTGGTGCAGAGTTGTGTCTTGATGGTTTTTCACATCATGTGTTGCCATCAATGACAAAGGGGGAGATTGTTGCAAGTATGTGCTAATCAGTGTTGTCATTGATATCAACAAGCTTGTCTTGTCATTGGTGTCAACTGTGTCTTCTGATGAGGTTGTTGTTGTTTGATTAAGTTGTCTTGCTAAAAGTGATTTGGTTTCTTGTAGAGGTGCTAAAGGTGTTGAGGATATGCTTATGTTGTTGGGTTTCTAAGTGCTTTTGAGAAAATGTGATTAATAAAGGAAACAATGTGTTGAATATATGTTATGGCTTAACAGAATTGTGATCAAGTTTTGCTCCACATTTCTTCCTAATTGAATATATAAGCATGTAGTTTGGATATGTGGTTTAGAAGTGTTTGAAGATTCTAAATCTAGAATTTGGTTCTCCAAATCATTGTACAGTGAAAGTTGTGTTCACCAATTTGAGAACAATGTTTGACAGTGCTTGCAATGTGTCTGGGAGAAAGTGTTTTTCTCTACATTTCTCCATAGAGTGGTTTCAGGTGTTGTGGTTTTGGATGTGTGCTTATAAGGTACTTATCTATCTTCAATCTAGAAGGTTTGTGATTTGGTACTCTGAAAAGTGATTTCTTGTGTAGCAGAGTTGGACAGTGTTGTTTGTAAGAAGATTGTGAACTTTCTTCAGGTGAAAGTTGTTGTGGTTAATTTTTTTAGTTTTTAGGTGACTTCAAGATGTACGTAGATGTTTCTAGATTGTGTTAAATCCTTGTGTAAGATCTGTGAGGTGTGTTTACCCTTGAGGAAGCGTGTGCTTAAAAGATCATTGTGTTAACTCAAGTTTGGCCAACTTGGTTGTTTGCATTAATTTTGGTTATGCTTTGTTGATTGAGGAAGTGTGGAATAATGTGTAAGAGTGTATTTAGGTCCATGCTAAGATGTGGGGTGGTCTACATTCATTCCCTTCCTATATGAGAATGTTTAGGTCCAGACCTAATTTGAATTTTATAGGTTTATAAGAATGTGTTGCCAACCTTGGAGAATGTTTTCAAGGGTAACGATGGTATAAATAGGTGTCAAAGATTTGTGAATATGTGAATGTGTGAGGGATATGATGGTTGTGATGTGAATTTGATCAGTGCAGTGAGAGATTTCATGTGTTAGGCTACTGGATGTAGTGAGCAGAAGGTGTCTACTATTTTTCAGTGTGATTGCGAAGATGTTGTGTATTGTGGTGAATATTGAGCTTCATTGGAACTGAACTCCATGCATAGGTCAGATGCAATTATATCAGTTCAAATCTTGGCAGTGAGCCACTCCTCTCTTCTTTCTTTCTTTCTCAGTGGGTAGTGAGTCTGGACTTGGACAGTGAGTCCACCTGCAGTGATCATTCTTTCTTTTGGGCAGTGAGCCTTTTGTAATTCAATATTGCTACTTCATTATATTGTGAGCTAATCCTCACTATGGCTTTTCCCTTTAGATTTTTCCATGTAAAGTCTGGTGTTCTCTTGTGTGTGGTGTTGTTGTGATTCAGTTTCAGTTATTTGCTTTACATGCTTAATCATTATAACATGTTTAAAGGTTAATGTGGATCTAAATATTTGTGAGGGTTTGAAATTTTTGATACAACTAATTCACCCTCCCTCTCAGTTGTCTTGTGCATTCAACAATTTTATCCCATGTTCCTACCACTACTATTTTCACTTCTACCCTTGATGAACTTTTGTAAAAGCTAGATATAGTTGATCATAAAATGGATGCCATGAGTAGTGGATAAGATGTAGTTAATGAATTAATTAATTATTATGTGATTAGATTTTATTCTTTATGTGATAAGATTAAATGTCTCCTCTCAAATGATGAGCTACATGGTATGTTTGCTAAGGGATTGTTATTACCAATTAAGGATGGTGTGTACTTGAATAGCTATGCCTCTTTTATAGACTTAGGCACTCAAGTTTAACAATGTGGAATTAAAATTATTAGTTTCTAATGTATTAAAATATATGGGTCCACTCATGCACCTTATATGCCTTTCTATCCTTCTAAATTTCAAAAGTAAAATATGTTTCAAAAGGGTAGTGATAAGAAATAAAATACGCCTAGTACTCATCCTATGGCCAATGCTTTTTTAAGCCTCAAAACATTATAAATTTTAAAAATTTGAGTGAAACATTGGATAATGTGTTTAAAAGTTTAATTAATTCTAATTTGATTACTATTCCTCATATCCATCCATTAGAACCATATAGAGACTTACCTAAGGGATATAATGAGCATGCATATTTTAGTTATCATAGAGTTAATTGGCATCATACATAGATTTTCAGGAAATTAAAACATAAAATACAAGACTTGATTGATAATAATATGATTCATGTTGAGGGTTTTAATGATGAGGGAGTTCCTTTTATGGATTTTCCTAATCAAAATTTTTAAATTTATACAAATCCTTTTCCTTCACATTCAATCTAACAATGTGCATTTTCATCGAGTGTGGGAGCATCTAGCTAATAATTTATCACATTCATATGGGTAGCGATGCAATGGATCAACATGATGTTATTTATCCTTCATATGCACATATGGATTCTTCTATGGGTAAGACACATGGTAGAGATACTTTTCCTTCTCATGCTACACCATTGATTACATTTTCTGATGAGGAGATGCCACATAACAATCATTATGGTCAATTATATGTGTTTGGTAGTTTGTATGGAAATTTTACTAATTGTATCATCATTGATCCTACAAATCACTTCAATATATGCACTAAATACTTCTTGGTTACTCATAGAATTTAGTGTGATTATGCACATTCAAGGGTGTCATTTAAGATGACTAATGGTATCTTGATTAATGCTTTGGGTTGCTTCATTTCTCCTATTACAATGAGTTTCAAAGAGATTCTAGTACTTTTTCATGTTGATTGTTTTTTATTAAGATAACCTGGGAAGGTCCCTTACATAATAAACAAGATTAACGGTCCATCAAAAGATCCATCAAGCACAAGAAACTAAATGGCCCTGGAAAATAGGAAACCAAGACAAGCAACAAAACAACACAAAAACAACAAAGAGAGCCAAAAAATAGAACAAAGACAACACTAGACTTCTACACAACAGAGAAAAGACTACTTCTTGCTATTTCTTAGTAGGGCATCCCAATCTATTTTCATTGACTTCAAAGTTGTTGGCAAGAGACACTACTCTGGAATAGACTTGTATGTTGTCATTGATGGCAACAAGGCTGATCTAGATCTCATTAGCATGATAGGAAGACATAAATCTAGAAGGTCTTATTGGAATTCAGATCCAGTTGGAAAAAATGACTAAGTATGGGCAAGAAATAGAGTAAGGGATAGTAAGTGGATCAGTGTGCCTCTGCAGATGAAGACCTAGAGATGCAGCTTAGGTATAACATTCATAATTGTTTGATGTTGTTATATTCCAGTGATCAAGTCCCAACTTCCTCCAGAAGTCACTTGGAAGAAATATCTAAGTCTAGATGAACATAGGTATAACAGAGACAATGAATAGGGCATAGTATAATGGTTTGCATTCCTCCGCAATTGCATATTTTGTTTTGTGGCTCTAAAGGTATGTCAAGTGGTCAGTAATGAACATTGGATATGAATTGTGAGGTCCCATTTGGTCCGCGGTGCGAGTTGTGATGTGATAGATGAAATTGTCAAGTATGTTCTTAAAGAATAGGTTGACTGGTATGTTAGATCCTTATGCGAAGAAGATATAACATTTGGATAATCAATCTAAGTGCTCATATGATTAAGGCCGACCTATGTGAAGACTTGTACTCATTTGTCTGAGTCCACATTGTAGATTGTTCACAAGATCAAGCCGATAGAGTACAACTATTTGTTTACACGTTTCACTTTTTAGATGCCGACCTGATTATGGATCAAATTAGAATGTAGATATACAAGAGTGATGGATTTTGGTTGAGGCAATAATAGTGGATGATGTGGTTGATGCGAGCATGACAATAGCAAAGCATAGATAGAAGATCAGTGATGATGAAGACTCAGGATTCAGAATTCATTTGCTAAATGACTGCACCCTGGCATATTGACAAATGCTTTTGTAGTATTCATTTTCATATATAATTTCACTTGTACTTGGCAGAGAGCCATCTTCATCAAGGTAGTAAGCCTGACAGTAAGCCTCTATTAGGGTTTAACGACCCTCATTGTAATCTTTCTAGGTTTAGGGTTGAGGCAGCGAGCTTGCTAAACCTAATTATGCTTCATGGCAGTGAGCCAACATGTTCTAGGCCCATGGAGTGACCAAGCCTAAACATCACCATTTGTAAAAGATTGCAATATGAATTGAGAGCTAATCCTCTCTGTGGTTTTTCCACATAAAAATCCTAGTGTCCATGTGTTATGTCTTTGTGGTTGCTATTCATTTGCATATTGTGCTTTTGTTTAATTAATTTTAGAAAATGGTTAAAAGTGAAAGTGCATGAAAGGTTTTATGGAAAACTAATTCACCCCCCTCTCAGTGTTCCTGATATTCAACAAAAGTATCCTCCCAACTTGAGGCTCCCAAAACCATTTGCTGTTTCATTTTCTTGTTAGCACTTTGGAGCTCAGTTTCCTGCTGATACTTTCACTTATTGAGTTCATTTTGTAGAGTAACAACCCTAGAAACTACCTTTCTCATCATTTCATTGGTCAAATGGACAAGATCATTCATACCTTGCTCCACCTTGATCAACTTGTGTCGATACATTTACATTGTGTTGTACATGTTAGCCCAACTTTCCTAACAGGCATTGTACTTAGCCTTCTTATTATGAATATCCTCCAAATATTCTATCCTAATAAGAGGTCTTGGAAAGCATTATCAGAAGTAGTGGGATCATCTTTGCTATCATTTTTCTCAATATTACATTCAAAAACACCAATATCAGTAGCCACATCATCAAATTCCTCCTCCTCATGGCAAAGGAAATCAATGTCTTCATCTTCATCAATAGGATCCTAAAGTTCAATATCTTCATCCTCAACATACTCCTCCTCAATCCCTTCAAACTTCTTAGTTTCCTCCTCCATATCTTGAAACTCATCCCCCTATCTCCCTTAGTCATGAACTCTTCCTCCACCTGTTCCTCTTCCATATCTTCATTATTCTACAACTTATCATTTTCATCAATATAAGAATTTGAGGGGACATCCTCAATGAAAACCTCACTGTTACCAATCCCCTTAACACTTTTCTCCTGATGTTTATCTTTCTCAAGATTAGTAACTATCTTAGCCAAGCGGGCTGACCTTCTACCAATGGTATTGATATTAGAATAAACATCATCTATCTTACCTTTAGGAGTAAAATCAATAAAAATGGAGTCAAGATTAAATCCAACAATAGAATATTTAATCTTAACATTTTTCTTAGATTTCTTCACAGGGGAGACAACATTTACATCTTTACCCTTCAAAAAAAGAAAAATATTCTCAAGAGAGTCCTCAAATCTTTATTTGGAGGAACAAATTTGGCCTTAACATTAGGGGTTGAAGACATTGAATCCTTCTCAACAGGAATAGATGTTTGCATCACATTTTTACCCTTTAGGGACTGAGATTCTTTAATAGGAGACACTACATTATCTTTCTTAGTAGTCTTTGCCACTATAATATGAGGGGGGGTCAAATCTTTCTCCACAAAAGAAATTTTCTTTTTTGCACTAAACCCAAGAGAATCCTTAGGTTTACTAGAAGTAGACTGAACAACATCAAGGGTATATTGGGTTTCAACAAATTTATTTTTTCCAATAGATCCTAAACCCTTAGGTTTTCTAGTAGCATACTAAACAACATTAGGGGTAGACTAGATTTCAACAAATTTATTTTTCCCAACAGAACCTTAGACTTACTAGAGGGACTAGGATTATTCCTAATGGTAGAATCCATAGTTGTAGAACTAGCATTAGGGATTAATGAGAGAGTAAGAAGAACATTATAGTGATATAAAGCATTAATTAAACCCTGGCGTAATGGAGGGTTGACACCTTCTTTGATGCAATTTTGTAGAGAGGAAAGCAAAAAGAAAGGGAAGCTAATTAAGTTACCATGACAAAGGTGATCTAAAAGGGGAAAATGGTACCCATGAATAGTATCATACCTTCCCTCCAAAGTGAAGTATTTGATTAAATGAAAGCTCACCATTGTCCATGGAGATGGTAGTGCCATTTTGTCATAGCCATTCTAGTGTCTCACCAGGGATTCTCCATCCTCTAAGAAGCTTTGAATGAAAGTTTTATAACAACCCTTCCCCACTCTATAAACCTTACTCCTATTGATGCTCATCCCAGTTACTTTTACAATCAGCCCCTCAGTCATAGTGAATTTGATTCCTCCCACAACAACTTCATCATTTTGCCAAGAATTCACAAACTACACAATCAAATTAACATCATGTCCTTTCATAGCTTGGAAAAAAGAAGTTATCCCTCCTTTCTCAAAAATATGGTCCCAAAGCTCTATATTTTTCATAAGAGCAATGTGGGACACCGATTCAACCCTAAGGAGCTGACCCCTCATTTTTGCAGAAATAGAGAAAATTCAAAAGGTGTAGAGAGAAAAGACAATGGAAATACACTGCATGAATCCCCAATTAAAATTAGTGCAATTATGATTACTAATATGAGTTACATCTCCGCCTCTACTGATAACATGATCCTTAAACCACCTCATATCATCCTTAAGGGTGACATGGGATATGTAAGGAAAGTCATCATTAAAACTTGCCTTGCTGCACCAACTATCCTCGAACTGATAGAGGCCAATATCTGACTCTTTCCAATTATTATATATGATCATAGTACATACAGTCATATTTAAGAAAGGAAGGATATCCTTATGTGTTTTCATCATGAATTATAATGCCAACAGAGTTAGGAAGATCTTACACATTTAACCAATAATGCCAAACATTATAACTAAGATTAATAGTTGCAATAGTGTCAACAACCTTATTTCCCTCCCTATATATATGGTGGAAATTCAAAAAATGAAAATTGCAAAGAGAGGTCCTAATCTCCTTAATATAGTCCTTGATTTTCCATGGGAGATTAGAATTTCTCTTAATAATCTGATCAATAATAATCTTGGAATCCCCCTCAATTTCCACATGCTGAAAACTATAACGTTGTATTATTTTAATCCCCCACCAGAGGACACAAACTTCTGCTTCATTATTAGTTTTCCTTCTAATCCCCTTAGAATAGATTTCAATCATGTACCCTTTTCCATCCCTAACAATACCCCCCATAGTAGATTGGACTAGGTTTCCTTTAGAGTAGCCATCAAAGTTTAGTTTGATCCACCCCTGAGGTGGATATTTCCATCTTGTGTGATATATTACTTAAGCTTTCTACATATCAACATTATTGAGATCACTTGAAATACCCCAATTCTTACTCTTATTTCAATGGTAGATGGAATATTTTTAGGCTTCTCAATCTTGGCTACATTAATATTTTCTTGGACCACACAACAAATAGACTGGAAAACCTTAGGAGCTTCAAAAATAGTATCCCTAAAAATTTGTTGTTTCTTTCCTTTCATATGCCCCACATAATATGAAGAGGAATTTCGATCCAGAGTTCCTTAATGGTAGGGTGTTGGAAAGGGGATAAACTATTCCAAGAAGGCATAAAAGAAGCAATCTTAGCAGACATAACCCAATTGATTTCAAATTTGAAAAAAGTCATCTCCCAAATGGTCCTAAAAAAACTGCAATGAAAGAACATATGACTAGCAAATTCTTCATTAGAGAAACACAAAGGACATCTGTTAGGGAGACAGAATCTTCTTTTTATAAGATTATCAAGAGTAAGGATCTTATTGTGAGTGGCCACCCACCAGAAAAAAATAATTTTAGGACTGATTCTACGATTCCAAACAAGCTTCCAATCAAAATCATTTAGATCAATGCTTTTAATCATAGAATAGGCAGATGCAATAATGAAATTCCCAATAGTATGGAGTGACCATATGCGTTCATCCTCCCTAGAGACCTTGTGTTGGTGTAATTAAATATTTAATTACACTTTATTAAGTTGACTTAGGGCTAATTTTAGTCTTAGGTTATTCTTAAGTCATATTAGGGTTTTTCTCTAACTTGCAAATATAAAAGCAAGTTCTCTCATGTAATTCATTAATCCATTTCATTAATTGCATCCTCTTTGCTTTTTTCTGTTGTGGAAGGTAAATCTTAGGTTTGTAGGTGATTCTAGCGGATTGAGTTAATCATAAACTCTCACATGGTATCAGAGCTTCCCAAAATGACTAAAATTGAGAAGCAAGTGCATCCATTCCATTAATTTGAGTAGAGCAATCCTGAAATTTGTTCCATTGAGCAAACTAACCAACAAAATACACATTATTATGAAGAGTGGGCCCAAAGAGTCTTAGAAAGGTATCCTTAAAAATAAAGAACCGAGATGATTGGACAAAGGGTATTACCCTTCCAAGTATCTTTCCAAAAATATATCCTACTTCCATTGTCCATCCTCCATATAAACCCTGTTTAAGTATCCCTCTGACTTTCTGCAAGGCATTCCAAATAACCGAGCCAGAAGGCAGACTGGAGCTATGAAGAAATGTAACCTGATTATTGTTATTGAGGTACTTCACTCTAATGATACTCACCCAATCCTTATCATTATTCAAGAGACTCCACCTGATTTTGGCCTATTTTGTATGAAAAAGGGGGAAAAGGGGTTGATGAAAACAAGTGGTTTAGATCCTCCTTTCACTACAAACATTCAAGGACATATCAACCAAGTTGAATCACACTTTTGCAAGAGGATTCACCTATAGGTTAGGCTGTCACTTGGAACGATGTGGAAGCTCAAATATTATCAACTAATCTATCCAATTAATGCTCAAATACACTTAAAACCCTAAGTATGCAAAACAATAAGCAAATTGATGAATTGTGACAAATGTTTGTAGACTAAGGTAGTGGGCAGAGATTAATAATTACCTTATTTTTTGAAGTTTGGGATGCGGAATAGTTGGGGACACTACCAATAGAACCCTTGTCCAAGGTATTGTTTTCTTTGTATAATCCTGATCTCCTTTCGACACTGATATTCACTATATTTTTTGTTTCTGCCTCAGAAGATGAGGACACCTCCACTAGCATCCAAGTCCAAGGCTAGATGTTTTTCAGGATGTTAGAAGCTCTTTAGATGTTGATTATCACTATCCCAATTGTTTTTGTGTTTGCAACTTCGGAGGACACTGCCACTAGCGCTCATGTCCAAGCAGTCCTTTTCTTCAGTGATTTAGAATTTGCACACTATCTTATTGTTCCCTACAACTCCACTCTGTCAAGATGCAAAACCTATAACCTGTAATCACAAGGAGAGTGGTTGGGGGTTGTGGTGTTTAGAGGCTTGCCTCAATCAAGCCCTGGAGAGACATTCAAGTCTTCCGAACACTGTTGCCAGATAAAGAGTGCGTATCCCTGCGGGATAGAGGCAAAATCTAAATGATAAATGATTGAAAACACAAATAGATATCACCTTAGAAGTATAGATCTCACATAAATGAAGGCTCTTCAATCACATGAGAAGAAACTAAATTTTTAATTACAAACACAATAACAATGCTCTACTCTGCAACAATGAATATCATGGATGCTCTAAAATCATAAGTTATCTAAAAGTTCATAATCATCTTCTAGTTTGCAAATGAAACACTAAACATGCTTATATATGCAACTACACACATTCCCGCTAATAATTTCACAATTCAAACTTGAGATGTCAGCATAGGACCTAAGTAACGGTCATAAAATTGATATTTGAATTTAGGGCTGACCCAAAATAGGGTAGGACTAGGGCACTAGCGCACAAGTCCACCCTCTCATTTGAGTTAGGGTCTATCAAAATAGTACCCCCTAGGTCCTTACAAGACTTCAGGGTTTTCTTATCGGGATTCAAAATTAACATGTAAGATGCTTATAATGCATTCTAAGGACCCAGAAGCTAAACCTTAAGAGGGAAAATCCCCCGAGGGGATATTTTATGACATAACATTTAGCCCCCACTTTAATGTATGTATAAATGCAAGGGCAATACATGCATTAAAGTATGGTCAAAACAAAACAAACACGCCAAGCACGGTGGAAACATGTCAAACACACTAAAGACAATAACAAACATGTAAAACACTAAGAAGACAGTTACAGTCACGCAAAACACAGAGAAGACAACATTAAAGACATGCTAAACACAATGAATATCGTGAATGCAATGATTATTTATTTTTTCATTTTCTCACATATATATGAACACAAATGCAAGTACATGGAAAGTAAACACACAACCCAAAATGTAGGAGGAGCTCATCGCCACCAGTCTTGAGACTACACTTGAGAACAAACACGCCATACAAATCCCAAAGCATAGGAGGAGCTCATCGCCACTGGTCTTTAGACTATGCTTGGGAACAAACACTCCATACACACACATGGAAGACATGGAGAAAACATGACAAACAAGCGATGGAAGGAGCCTATTGCTAGGTTCACCATCATCTTAGGCACATTACAGGCACACACTGATGATTGGGCTTTGCCACAACAACCGCCAAAGACACGCTTAAGGGAGGATACACCAACTTGCCTACTCAGAGGACTTTTAGAAATGATAGGATGTGCACTCTCCATGAGAAATACACCATCCTTGCCTCCGCAGAGGGATTTCTCATTGCAATATAAAATAAAGATGTGCACTCACGCAAAGATACAACATCCCACCTTTGTAGAGGGCTTCAAACACGCTTTGTTAGTACCAAAATCATCAAATAGCTTACCTTATATATGCCCCCACCTTAAGGTGGTTGATATCATGAACCGATATCAAGCACATTAAGGTAGAAAGAAAACACACAAGGGAACAAGAGCTTTCACAAAGCCCATGCCCCAGAAGTGACATGCATTTTATGATCATCGAATGTTCCCACAAACACATGATTTCCTGCTAGAAAAGGTGTTAGCAACCATATAATCATGATAAATAACAATACATGTAATCATTCACATAAAGAGCTGAGCAAGGTGAGATCCAGATAAACAAAGTGCACGGAGCAACAGTATTGTTATGTTTTGTTAATGCGATAAGACATCATCAAAATATCACATGGAGTGTTCTAATAGCCAAGCGTCAGATAATATATCAACCCCATCGTCATGTATGGACTAGGTCCATTTTTGATTTCTCGCTAAAGGGACACTAGGTCTGTATCAATATTATTTTTTTTTCATCATCCGCCAGCTAGATAGAACCACTAGAGGAAGGTAAACAATAAATCAAGAGAGGAGAAACAAGTGCCCTAGGGTCATCATGTAGGAAGGTGTCCCCAGGTCACCAACCACAATGCTATGCCCCTAGGACACAACACACAACAATGAAAATAGAAGAAGGGTCACAATAGACAATACAACAATGATAATACAAATAGAAGAAGGGTCACAATAGAGGTGGTCTCCCGGTATCCTTGACCTTACAAGAGTATCAAGGGTCATCCTAGGAGGCCTAAAAACACATAACACATCACGGGGAAACACATCATAGAGGTACAGGGTTAGAAATACTTACCTGTAGGGACAACCGAACTAGCAATCATCATAGAGTACGTCATCGTCTTCCCAATCCTGAATGCTAGAGGAAAGAGGTGTGTAAGGTACCATAGCCCAACTTTTGTTCTTTTTTTTAGGTTGTTCACTCTTAAGCTCTCCTTGGTTTGATTCAATGTTAGGTGGATTGTTATCTTGTTGAGGTGCATTTCGTTGGGCAAAAGCTTGTCTTCTTCTCCTTCTTTCTCTTGCTTGTCTATTTCTTCTTGTCTTGTTGCTTATGTTATCAAAAGTATTATCATATTTTTCCATAGGTTATTGTATGTTAGGGGAGGAAGCACCATGTTCAAATCTCACTTGTCTTAATGAATTGTTCTGTTCTTGACAAATACCTCCCAATCCTTGTAAGGATGGCGGCGGAGGAACCTTAGCATAGATACCATTTCTCCATGGATGAGGTGAGTTATGAATCTTTTCCTTATCCACATCTATCATTCCAATTATTTCATCATAGTTGTAGTAATCTTGATTTATTCTTATTTCATTTTGTCCTCTGGAAAGGTCTTCTAATGTGGGTTGTTTGTCTCATGTTGTTTGCATAGGAGGCCCGACCACTCTAGATATAAGTTTTAGTTTGTATCGTTTGTATTGTAGGAAAGAGTGATCTCTTCATAACTCAGGGTCTCTATCAGGTTGCAGCCAAAAGTAATCAAGAGTAAAGTTGTCATCCACTGCCAAAGGTTGATATGTATTACATTGGATAGTATGCACTTGTCCATTGTGAATAGTTGAGGGGACATCGTTCATAGCTTTTAACCATGGGTGTCCTAGTTTTACACGGAAGATGTCAGATAAAGGGATAACCTCAAATACTTGATCCACAACTTTATCAGAAGCTGTAACCAATAAATTTATCTTCCCAAAGGTAGGCATTAAAGCTCCATTATGTGTCTTAATCCTTATGTTTAAAGGTTCCTAGGAATCTTGTGTCAAATTATATGCAAGGAGAAACTCTTTCGTTATCACATTAGACATGCAATTAGGATCTATAAGTGTACCATTCACCAGAATCTCCATTATTTTCACAGTAATGTAAAGAGGCCCTTCATTGTCTACAAATGTTTTGTCATGAGGTGTAAATGTAATTTCAGGTTCAGGGCTCCTTCCATTCAAATAAGGCCTAGGGGAAGCCTAGTATTGTTGTTGTGGTTATAATCCATGTGTATATGTACTCTAATGTATGCAAAATCAGATTTTAAAATATTTTCAATGCTTATGCAAGGAACAATCACAAGGAGAGTGGTTGGGGGTTGTGGTTGTTGGGAATTAAGGTGTCTCAACCTTGGTAATTCCTTGTATCATTTTCATTATATCTATTTATTTGTTGCCTATGTTGTAAATTAAATTGTAAATTCATAGTGTCATCTTGTGGGATGTGGCATGGTGATGTGTCATCCTACATGGAAGAATTTTGTCCTCACATGAGGAGATAGGCATCCCACTTTGTGGTAGGAATATTTTTCCATGTGTCAACATCTTGGATGTTGTGTACGGGAATATTGACCGTAACGGTCATGATAGATTCCTATGATGAAGTTATACATGTAAGAGTCAGAAATAGGAGATTCTATGATAGGTGAAGGCATGTGTCGAAGAGCATCTTTGAAAAAGGCATCTTTGGGCACCCCAAGGTGGACTATGACATGTTGTAAGAGAATATGCTATTTATAGCCTATGTATGACAGATTCTCTTACAGCTGTAACTTGTAACTGCTATGACAGATGCTATGACGATCATAAGAGTCGTAAGAGCATCTGTCATAGCCCATTTTGGAAATAGGCAACCTCTTTGGGATGGGGTGTGTGGACAATGTTAGAAGCATCTTATAATGTTGACCAAGTGTCCATAGATGTGGGTTTTGAGCCATGAGGCCAAGTTGGACGCCCATTCCAAGATAGAGGCAATTTTGCCTTGTATTTTCTATATGAACATGTGCTTGGAGGAGGAGATGTATTACAGGTTTGATAGGTACTATTATGCTGCCAGTTTGTTTCTAGATATGAGTGTCAAAGACTCCTGAGAGATTGCATTGCAAGTGTATTGTAAACCATTTCAGTTTTGTTAATACATTGTGCAGGTTTTGGAGTGTGGGTTTTTTCACCCGATAAGGGTTTTCCCCACGTATATCTTGTGTCTCTCTTCTTCTATCTCACTTTCTTGTTTATGTGTTTGCTCCAATATCTCTATTATCTCTATTAGTGGGTTTAACATTGCTGTAATAGTAAGGATAAAATTGAATTTGCAATCTCTTCCCCTCATTAGATTAGTGTAGGAAGCGATTTCCGCACACCTAGCTTCCTTTCGGTTGGTATTAGAGCTTGATCACCTTTGGTCCTAGTTGTTGGGTAGGGGTTTTTTGAGCTGATCTTAGGTGGAGTGGGAGTGTTGTGTAGAGTATTCTATATCTTGTTGCAACAAGGAGATGGCAACCACATTCGAAAGGTTAGAGGTTGAGAAATTCAATGGCACTAATTTCGAGTTGTGGAAATTGAAGATGGAGGACCTACTTGTTGATCGTGACCTATGGGAAACGGTATCTGGTATAAAACCTATAGCAATGCAACAAGCTAATTAGGATCTCAAAGATTAGAAGGCTAAAGGTCTCATAAGACTCTGTTTAGCTGACTCTGTCCTGTTGAATGTCCATAAGGAGAAGACAACGAAAGATCTTTGGAAGAAGTTGGGTGATGTTTATTAGGCCAAGTCCTTGGTAAACAAACTTTTTCTAAAAAATAAGTTGTTTTCTCTGAAGATGGAAGATGGAGGATCTGTTGCAGATCACATGAATGCTTTCAACATGATCATTGTATAGTTGACATCTATGGGTGTGAAAATGAAAGAGGAGGATCGTTGCATGACCCTACTTTGTTCTTTGCCAGATTCATGGGATCATCTTGTAATGGCTATCAGAAGCACCACTAGCACCTTCAATATGGAAGATGTGGTGTCCTCATTGTTATCTAAAGAAATGCGGAGGAAGTCTTCTGAGGCAGCCAAAGAGGCTCTTGCGGTTCGTGGAAGACCCAAAGAGAAAGGGAAGAAGAAGGACAAGAAAGCTGAGAAGGGCAGATCCAAATCCCATGGGAGATCCAAATCTCCTAGAAATTCCAAGGCTCTCTATTGGAATTGTGGAAAAACTGGGCATTTTCAAAAGGAATGCAAAGTGGAGAAGAAAAAGAAGAAGAAAGCTCCTGATTCAGATTTTGACAAGTCACAAGATGATGGTGATGCCTTCATCACAGCCCTGGCCACCCATGCATCTGATGATGTGTGGTTGATTGATTCTAGTGCATCATTCCACATGACCTTGCATTGAGACTGGTTCACAAAATATGAAGAATTTGATGGTGGAAGAGTGTACCTGGGTGACGACTCTCATCTAAAGATTGTTGGTCATGGAAGAGTCTCAATCTGATTCCCTAATGGATGAGTGAAGGGGATCACTAGAGTTATGCACAGTCCAGGCCTTGTACAGAACCCGTTTTCTATAAGTATGTTGAATGATGCATGTGTGTAGGTTGTCTTTTCGAAGGATGGATGCAAGATGACTAGAGGATCTATGGTGCTTGCGAAGGGTACTTAGAGAGGTACTTTGTTTCAGCTGGAGGTATGCACTTCATAGTGCAATAGTTCTTCTGAATCAAAGAAACAAGTTGTAATCACTTCATCCCCACCATCTGAATGAGCAGTGAAGAAATCTGTTGTAACTAGTTCTGATGGTAGTGCACATGCTATGGAAGCTAAGCTTCCAGCTAAAAAGACTATGTTATGGCATTTGAGATATGGCCACCTTAGTGAGAAGGGTCTGCGTACCCTAAAAAATAAAAACATCATTGAGGGGTTAAATGATTGTAATCTTGAGTTTGACTTTTGTGAACATTGCATTTATGGAAAGCAAAACTGTGTTCAGTTTTACTCTAGTTCTCACAAGTCTTTTGGTGTATTGGATCTTATTCATTTTGATGTGTTTGGTTCTGTTAATGTTCCTTCAATTTCAAAATCTGTATATTTGTATCTTTCATAGATGATTATAGTAGAAGGACATGGGTTTATTTTATCAGAAGCAAGACTAAAGTCTTTAGTCAGTTTAAGGAGTTTAAAGCCTTTGTTGAAAATCAGACTAGTAAAAAGATTAAGTGTTTGAGAACTGATAACGGTGGTGAGTTTTGTTTGGCAGAGTTTGATAAGTTCTACAAAGAGCAAGGGATTGAAAGGCATAAGACAACTCCATATACCCTGCAGCAAAATGGAGTTGTAGAGAGGATGAATAGAACACTGATGGAGAAGGCTAGGAGTATGCTTAGTGGAGCAAGCCTTGAACAAAAGTTTTCGGCTGAAGTTGTTGCCACTGCTTGCTATTTGGTAAATAGTGTCATGCTCACTTTTACCATGTGGTCATGACACAACAAGCCACATGTCATGCCCACATTTGCCATGTGGTGATGACATGAACAACCAAAAAACTTCCCACCTATCCCTAAGACCCCATTGCATAAAGGAAGGGAAGGAAAACAAGGTGGCGGGATAAGACATCCATGACACCTTGTCAGGTGAAAACAACCCACAGAAAGAACAATGAGAAGCATCAACCATCAACTGCATGAAAAGAAGTAATAGAAGCATTCTAACAACTATATATAAGATAAACATACATGAACATATGAGATCCAATTGTGATCATTTAAACATATAAGAACAATAAGGGAGTTTCCAAGGTCAAGTTTCAAACCAGCATTGAGTATTTTCATAAAAGAGAACCAAAAAAGAAAATGAGTCTATAAAATCTAACAAATCATAAGAGATCAAGTAAATTACAGCCAACAAGATTACATTACATAAGATGATCACAACACTCTCCAACTAGAGTAACATACAATTACACTTTACAATGTTACAAGGATGATTTACATCACTTATACAATTAGATGACAGAAGAATAAATAAATCTCCCAAGCCGAAGGTGAAGAATAGCCGCTACGAAGTCACGTCAAGAATGGATCACGAGTCCCAATGGCAGTGGGTGCACACCACCCCACCATGTGGAATCTCAAAGGGCCACCCCCTCATGCTCGGAGATGAACACTTGGACAAAACACAAGCATAAAAATAGAGGGGAAGGAAGACTCATGTACACAACGACACAAGGGAGACCTTAAGGTCACATAGCTCACTAGGACACATTTTAAGTACAAGATAACTAGGCCATTAAAGGTACTACTCAAATGAAAATTCATACGAGGAAGAGGAAGGATTACACACAAACAAAAATGACTCCAACACATAAAGGTATACAAATCTGAACATGAGTTAACCTATTAAACCTTCACAGTGTCTCTAAGTGTACAAAAGTTTATTCAAGGGTTTCTGATATTTACACCAGTAAGCATCAAACAATGCTTTCTCCCACTTTAAAATTTCTGCACCATGTCTTGTTTACTATTGTAGTCCTGAGTAAGAATTGCAAAACAAGGTATTTTGTTAGAGTTGATGCACTGGGCAGGATATAAGTTTCCTTGAGGCTAATGTGCAGGAGCAGAGGCTAATCTACATCAACGAACACCTTTTCTTTTTAAAGGCTTGATCTAACCTTGGAAATAATTGCTTGTATACAGCCAAATTCTACACGTGAAGAATGTCAACCATACTTATCAATGAGCTTCTCTATGCAAGATTTTACCCCCAACTAAATACTCTCATAGCTAAATTGATACCCCTATCATGAGTGGAAGCATAGACAAGACACTATAGTAAGAGAAAATAATCCGACTTCTTTAAGGAAAGACTTATAACTAACTTTTTGCAACAAAGTTATCGACTATCTCAAATGCTACTCTACTACTCTGTGCAAATCTCTGCAACTTTGTATATAGACTGATGAGTGCTATTGACAGCATAATGTTCTACAATTTCTCACAAGAGGCGTTCACTCCAGGGATTTTTCAAGTGCATCCGAGAGAGTTTGGAGTGGGGGTACAAAAGGCCTGATGTGAAATTTGAGCCTCTTTAGGAATTTCTGATCTTATTTCCACTCTCACACATGTGTGTACGTGTATGTTTTTTTTTTGTTTTTGAACGGGGAAAGGACTTGTTTCATTGTTTCAAGTGTCACCCAATATCTCTCTCGTTTGCAAGACTGAGTTGGATTTTTAGGGGAGAAACAACCTTTCTTTTTATCATTCAAACTTTTACCTTGTATTTTTCCCACTTGCTAGACTGACGGTTGGATACCTAGTTTATGCAATTTCTAGTTAAACTTTCACTGGGGATGACAACTACTACATTTGGCAAAAGGGTTAATAAGCAAATATTTTTCATCCAAATAATAGTTGGTTAGCTGATAGGCTTTTATATGTGAGCATTATAGTGCCCGGAATCAGGACTTAAATTTGACAGTCAACCTTGACTGTCAAGCAATTTTTTTTTTTATCATAGTTATTTATTCAATAGTGCCTTTAAAATACTATGACATATTTTAATGTAAGTAAATTTTAACAAAACCAAATATATATATCATCATATTCCTATATAATTTTTGACAGTTTGTCCAAAATCTCTCCTTTCATATGAGACAGTCTTTTAAAAATTTCAATTGTATTTTATAGTGAAAACGTCTAAACACAGCTATACAACTATCTAATTTAAGCCCTGCTCGGAGTTGTTTGTACCAAGAAATTTTCTAAACTCGTTAGTTGTTCATGTCGGCCAAACTCCTTTTCACAAGCATTTGGTTTATTTTGAGATAGTAAATATCTTCCTAGCATTCTGAATATCTAACTAAAGTGCTACAAAAACAATGAGCAACTTCTGGTAAATCCCAATCAAAGGGTAGTTCGACAAAACCATAAAATTATCTCCCAACAATTTTCAGAGAGGGGAAACAGAGGAAGAGCCGTGGAACCTCTGTTCTTTTTTTCTGTAATTCCATAGCTCTTTCTGTACTTAATGAAATTGCATAAAACAGATTTTAGCTTTAGTTTTTTTTGTTTGTTTGTTTTTTGCTTGAAACACAGATCTGATGCAAATACCTTTCAACAAGGACGCAAGGTTTCCTCCATAGTCTTGGGTCCATTCCTTTGAGGGTGATTCTTTTGTTTCTCCTTCACACTCTCCCTCAGCTCCTCCAATCTTCCAATCTCCCCCTGCCCCCTCCTCCTTCATTCTCCTCCCTTTCCCACCTTTTCTTTTCCCCCCCTCGATAGGGTTAGGGTTTCAAGCATCTCCCCTCCATGATTAGAAAATCCCCCTCCACCTTTTCCTACCTCTTTTTTCTTTCAATCTCCATTTTCTATTTTCCTTAGCTGGGGGAAAATATCCCCTAGGTGCCCTTTAGATTTAAAAAGCAACTAATCATGTAAGGCCACATCAGCCCACCAACAAAACATGATTTAATGCACACCTATTGGTTCACCCCTTTTTTTGGGGGAACTATTTGACACCTCAACAAAAAGCATGCTGATGTGGCATCATATTTGATGATGTGGCCCTGAAACCTTAGTTATCAGCAGGGGTGTTGCCAAGTAAGCTACTGTAAAAAATTTGGAGTGATTCAAAATTGCCACGTATGATTTTGAGAGGCGTGAAGTTAGGGTGCACCACTACTGGGTCCTCTCCCCTAATGACTTATCCTTTTACATTTTTATTGAGAAATATGTTTTCAATATATTTGCTTAAATAATGATCTATAATGTTCAAGAAAATGAAATAAAACATAAGATTGACTTCACATCTATTGTCATAATACCTCATCAATTTGAATGCATAATCATTTATAAAAAGACTATTTAGATATTGTTAAAACTACTTAATTTCACAATTAAAAAAATAAAGAAATTTTATCTCCAACAATAATTTATTGTCAACTATTTTAATTCTCCATAAATCTTCTTACTTTCTCCATTTCCCATTTCATAAAATTAAATGTAATTGTAAAAGAAGAAATAAAGGACCTAGAATGTATAATCTAAATCACATTGGTTGAAGTTAATCCATCTATATAAACACTAACAAGCTAACACAAGGGAACAAGTTACATTTAAGAACTTCAACTAATAATTTATCTATAGTTTAAGAGGAGGATGATTTTTATATACAACTCATTTGAATATCATAAAATTACTCTAACCTATTGTGATAGGATTTCTATGTCTCAACTAACATTCTACTAATCATTAAATAAGGAAAACAAGCCTTACAATCATCATATACAACCTTATTAACATGATAGCAATCCTATATATTGACAAGTCAATTTACTGAAATTTCATACACAAGTGCAAGTTGTAGGGATGCATGACATGATTCTCTAACAATATAGATGTTTTAGGTCACTTAGAATGTTCCATGAGTTATAATACTTAAATCATGAAAGAATTTGGAAACTAATCTATTACCAATATACTAAATATAGAGGGATGATTAAATAAAATATGTTTGGCCTCTCACCAATTGGACTAGTGCCTAGTCCATTCAACAATAGAGTCATCATTAGAAAAAAAAGGGGATAAAGACAAGCCTGCAAATCAACACTAAAACAAAGCTTACACATGCATACAAACTCAAAATATAAGTAAGTATTATAGTAATAATTCTTAGTTATCCTAAACCTATCAACAATATCCCACATGTAACTAAGAGAAACTGTTACAAAATAGTTTGTAATTAATTAAAATGTTGTTAAATTTACTTCATTACATTATTCCAATAAATATGAAAAGAGAGAACTAGAATTAGGATTCAAAGATTTCCCTAAAACATTACAGCCTAACATGGAGACATTCTATTATCACAACAACAACAAAAAAAAAAACCTACTAGACTACCCCTTTCCCTAATTTACAAACATATTTCATCATTTATAAATCTAGGCTTCATAATTTGATGTCATAAACAACCTTGAGACAATTACAATCACAAATTAGTTCAATGACCATTTTTGTAACATCTTAAAATCTTGCATATATAATAATACAATTTCACTATACAAGATGAGTAGAAAAAATGAGAATTGTCATGACCACATGGTAAATAAATTGTACCATTAGTTCCCTTTGTCATAAGTTTAGTGAATCTATGTTCTCCAACTTGTTAAATTGAATTAATTGGCTATACAATCCTAGGATATTAATCTTTGTATGGTGTTTGGACATAACATTAAAGTAGAGAAAAGGAATGAAACACTAGCAATAGATGCTCCAATAAAAGAACATGAATCAGTAACTATCCCAAATTACGTAAGTAAATTAATCTACGAATTTATATATATTAAAGAGAGTACTTGAGCCAAGGAAAATGGGTATTGAATTCATGGGTCTAGTAGTATTTAGAAAATGATTTGATGAGAATCCATATAAACAAATATTAGCAAATTATACAAATACATCCACCTAGAGACAGAAAGCCCTCTATAATCTACGTGTACACCCAATTCTTAATATACAATGTAAACATAGCAAATCAGTTAGTGCCCCATAATCAAATCACAATAGCTCCAATCATTAGGTCACAACATAAATAAAATGTTAGAAACTCAATATCATATAAAACTGGTATTTATACCTTGATGTTGCCTTGAACAGGCCTGGACTAGGGAGGCACTACAAATAGATCTCCTACATCAGCTCTTGTTGGTAAGACACCTATGGAGGTGTGGTTTGGTAAGAAGCCTTTAGTTAGACATCTTCATGTTTTTGGTTGTGAGGCATATGCAGGGAGAAATGGTCTAAATTGGAGAACAAGGTTGTTAAATGTATTATCATTGGCTATGGTGTCGGTGTGAAAGGATACAAGCTTTGGGATCTGATGGCTAAAAAAGTGTTGTATAGTAGAGTGTTATCTTCAAAGAGATAACACCTTCTTCCACTGTTCTACAGCCATAATAGATAGAAAAGAAAGAGGATGTGGTTCTGTTTCCTTCTACCCCTGAGAAGACTGAACAGATAGACCCTATGAGACCTGATGATGAGGAGAGCTCTAGCAGCTCTAAAAGCTTAGAAGAAGAAACAGAACCTCAAACTCAGCCATTGAGGAGGTCTACACGAACAAGAAAGCAACCTGATAGGTTTGGTTATTCATTACTTGATTCTAGTTGTGCTTTTTCTTTACTTGCTAACACTGATGAACCTAGAACTGTGTTAGAGGCTATGGGTATGAAAGATGCAGGTTCCTGGAAGGAGGCCATGAAATATGAGATGGCTTCTTTGGAAAAGAATAAAACATGGGACTTGGTGCCTTTTCCTGATGGACGGAAACCCATTGGATGCAAATGGGTGTTCAAGAAGAAATTTGGTGCAAATGGTAGTGTTGAAAAGTATAAGGCTAGATTGGTTGCGAAGGGGTATTCACAAGTGGAGGGAATTGATTATGGTGAAATTTTCTCTCCCATTGTAAAGCTGACATCCATCAGATTTCTGTTATCTCTTGTAGCTGCTTATGACTTAGAGGTAGAATAGATGGATGTAAAGACAACTTTTCTTCATGGTGATTTGGAGGAAGAAATCTACATGTCACAGCCAGAGCATTACATAGTGAAAGGTAAAGAAAATTTGGTTTGCAAATTGAAAAAGTCTTTGTATGGTTTGAAGCAGTCTCCTAGGATGTGGTACTTGAATTTTGATGCCTTTGTGTTGTCAATTGGATTTGTGAGATTGAAATCGGATCACTATGTGTATTATAAGTTTGATGGTGATCATATTCTCATTATTGCATTATATGTTGATGATATGTTGTTGATTGGGAAGGGTAAGAATATGATTTCTAATTTTAAGTCTTAGTTGGTAGCACAGTTTGAAATGAAAGATTTAGGGGCAGCCAGGTACATTCTAGGAATGGAAATCAGAAGAGACAGAACTAACATAAAACTTTGGTTAAGCTAGAGTAAGTATGTGAAGACCGTGTTAAATAGGTTCAGCATCGCAGATTGTAGACCATTGTGTGTTCCTATTTCATTGGGGACATAGTTATCTGTTAGTGATTGTCCAAAATCTCTTAGTGAGGTGGAGCACATGAGCAGAGTACCTTATGCTAGTTTTGTTGGCAGTTTGATGTATGCCATGGTCTACACAAGACCAGACATTGCCCAAGCAGTGGGAGTCCTTAGTCGATTTATGGCTAATCCTAGACGGGTACATTGAGATGTAGTTAAGCAAGTGTTCGGATATTTGAGGGGTACTTCTAAGTATTCCATTTGCTATCATGGAAATACTATAGGACCTCTACATTTAGTTTGTATTCATGGATTCTGATTGGGCAGGTGACATTAACAGCAGGAGATCCACTAGTGCATATGTGTTCACAATGTTTGGTGGTGCAATTAGTTGGATGAGTAAGCGACAACCTGTGGTTGCTTTGTCCACTATAGAAGCTAAGTATATGGCTGCAACTCATGCTTGTAAGGAAGCCATTTGTCTTAAGAGATTGTGTTCAGATATTGGTGTTGATGCAGAACCGATTACGATTTGTTGTGACAGTCAGAGTGCGATTTGCCTTGTGAAGAATCCAACTTTCCATGCCAGAACAAAGCATATTGATGTATAGTTTCACTTCGTGTGAGACATGGTAGAGGATGGGAAGGTAAATTTGGAGAAGGTAGATACATTGAAGAATATTACAGATGCATTGATGAACCCAGTAGGCACAGAGAAGTTCAGATGGTGTTTGAAATCTATGGGCCTTTCGGCCTATAGCAGTTAAATCCTATTAATTCTATTGGCTCTTACAAGGTGTTCGACAAGTGGGAGAATGTTGGGAATTAAGGTGTCTTAACCTTGGTAATTCCTTGTATCATTTTCATTGTATCTATTTATTTGTTGCCTATGTTGTAAATTAAATTGTAAATTCATATTGTCATCTTGTGGGATGTGGCACGGTGACGTGTCATCCTACATAGAAGATGACAACTTGTAATTTTTCCTCACATGAGGAGATAGGCGTCCCACTTTGTGGTAGGAATATTTTGCCATGTGTCGGCATCTTGGATGTTGTGTAAGGGAATATTGACTGTAACGGTCATGACAGATTCCTATGACGAAGTTATGACATGTAAGAGTCAGAAATAGGAGATTCTATGATAGGTGAAGACATGTGTCAAAGAGCATCTTTGAAAAAGGCATCTTTGGGTGCCCCAAGGTGGACTATGACATGTTGTAAGAGAATATGCTATTTATAGCCTGTGTATGATAGATTCTCTTATAGTTGTAAGTTGTAACTTCTATGACAGATTCTATGACAGTTGTAAGAGCATCTGTCATAGCTCATTTTGGAAATAGGCAACCTCTTTGGGATGGGGTGTGTGGACAAGTGTCAGAAGCATCTTACAATGTTGACCAAGTGTTCATAGACATGGGTTTTGGGCCATGAGGCCAAGTTGGACACCCATTCCAAGATAGAGGTAATTTTGCCTTGTATTTTCTATATAAACGGGTGCTTGGAGGAGGAGATGTATTACAAGTTTGACAGGTACTGTTATGCTACTAGTTTGTCTCTAGATATGAGTGTCAAAGACTCCTGAGAGCTTGCATTGCAAGTGTATTGTAAACCATTTTAGTTTTGCTAATACATTGTGCAGGTTTTGGAGTGTGGGGTTTTTCACCCAATAAGGGTTTTCCCCACGTATATCTTGTGTCTCTCTTCTTCTGTCTCACTTTCTTGTTTATGTGTTTGCCGCAATATCTTTGTTATCTCTGTTAGTGGGTTTAACATTGCTGTAATAGTAAGGATAAAATTGAATTTGCACTCTCCTCCCCTCATTAGATTAGTGTAGGAAGTGATTTCTGCACACCTGGCTTCCTTTCAGTGGTGTTTAGAGGCTTGCCTCAGTCAAGCCCTGGAGAGACATTCAAGTCTTTCGAACACCGTTGTCAAATAAAGAGTACGTATCCCTACGGGATAGAGGCAAAATCTAAATTATAAATGATTGAAAACACAAATAGATATCACCTTAGAAGTGTAGATCTTACATAAATGAAGGCTCTTCAATCACATGAGAAGATGAAGCTAAATCTACAATTACAAACACAATAACAATTCTCTACTCTGCAACAATGAATATCATAGATGCTCTAAAATTATAAGTTAGCCAAAAGTTCATAATCATCTTCTAGGTTTCAAATGAAACACTAAACATACTTATATATCCAACTACACACATTCCCGCTAAGAATTTTGCAATTCATACTTGAGATGTCACCATAAGACCTAAGTAATGGTCATAAACTGACATTTGAATTTAGGGTTGATCAAAAATAGGGCAGGACTAGGGCGATTTTGAGTCAGGGTCTATCAAAATAGCACCCCCAAGGTCCTATTTGCCACAAGACTTCAACATTTTCTCATCGAGATTCAAAATTAACATGCAAGATGCTTATAATGCATTCTAAGGACCTGGGAGCTAAACCTCAAGAGGGAAAAGTCCCCAAGGGGACATTTTCTAACATAACATGGCCAAAAGGGTTTTATTGAAACTTTGTAGGGGGAAATGGAAGTAGCAACTTTAACACCAACAAGCTTTAAAGGGTCTTTTAATTTACAAATATTCCTATCAAGAACCTTAGCCACCATTGTTATGATTAGGAGGTTTACACATTTCAAATTCTAGGAACAATGTATTATTTAATAATTTGTAATATGTTTAATTGTTAGCCCCTTATAGAATAGGGCTCCACCCTTGGATGAATCCATGATATTCCTTGGAAGATATGATACACCACTTAGAATCTATATTGTGATGGGTGTAATAGAGTAGTAAAATGAGGGTTACACAATGGACTAGGAATATCACCTTGAACTATCTATTCTAGGAAATTTATAAGAGCATGTAAGTGTAACTCCCATTGTTGAATAGTCAAACTAGGTGCTCCATTTGAAACCACAAGTGGTTTCTTGGATGGCTCATCTCTTATAAATATACACCTAGGGATAGAGGATTATCATTGAATTGTACGGTATTGTAGGATATAATAGGTTGAGTGTGGGACTAGCTATCAACATGCTATCAAAGTGTTGACACTAGTGTTGCATAATTTTTTGGTTCAATATCTCATTGTATTATAAGACTTGTTTAGAGTCAATATAGTGAGATCTATGTTTGAGGCAAGGGTTTTTCCCAAAAGGGTTTTCCAAGATACATCTTATTTTATACTTTCTATACTATTTGTTCTTGTCACTTATTCCATTATTATTTTAGTTTATTTATAGGTTTTATTTTTGGTTCAGAACAATGAGATTCAATCCTATTTTATGTTTTGACTAAAGTATAAACATTAGAAAATCAATATTTGGTATCATATCTTAGATTAGCTTCATCATATAAAAGAGGGGAAGCCTTTCAATTTATTTATTTATCTAGCTTCATCATATAAAATTAGAAGTTCTATCTAGCACCTTAAGAGTTGAGATTGAGAAGTTTAATGGACAAAACTTTAAATTGTGGAAACTAAAGATGGATTATCTCTTAGTGGAAAGAGATTAATAAATTGCAGTAACTATAGCACTAGACTTCATCCCTTCTCAAATAGATCATGATAAATGGGACAAACTTGATAGAAAAAATAGAATCATTATCAAGTTATGTCTTTCTAATTCTATCTTGATGAATAGTTTAGGTGAAAATACTACAAAGAAATTATGGGATAAAATTGTTGCATTATATCAAATTGAGTCTTGTATATATGTTGTTTTTGAAAGGAATTTGTATTCATTAAAATGAATGAAGGGGACACTATAACCAGTCATTTAATGTAGTAATGTTCCAACTAGCTTCCATAGATGTAAAAATGGAAGAAGAGGACAAATGTATCACTTTTCTTTGTTCATTAATTGATCATAGGATAGTATCATCATGGATATTAGTAGTAGATCTTCTAATTTAAAAACTAAAGAAGTTATGTGATCTCTACTAAGTGAAGATCTAAGGATAAAATCCATGGATGATGCTTCTAAAGATATTGTATATTTAAGCAGTTAGTCCAAAAAAAGAGGAGGAACTAATAAATCAAGGGATAAAAGAAAATCCAAGTCAATGAGTAGGTATAAGTATCTTGGTAAACCTAAACTAAGGTGTTGTAACTATGGAAAAAAGGATCATCTAAAGGATTTTAAACTTAAGAAAAAGGATAAAAGTGAAGACTCCTCTATGATTGAGTTCTTTGATTAAAATGATGTTAGGGTGGTGTTTTTCTAACTTCTTCTAACATATATTCTAGTGATGAATTATGGTTGATTGATTAAAGTGCTTCCTTTCATATGAATCCTCATAAAGAGTGGTATATAGAATATAAAAAGTACAACAAAGGAAAATTATTTCTAGGTGACTAAATTTCTGACAATATTGTTAGTCATGGGAAGGTAAAATTGCTATTCAATGATGGTAAAGTTAAAGCTCTTTTTGATATTTTATACATTATAGGTTTAGCCATGAATATTATTTTAGTTATTAATATGAATGATAGTGGCATGCATGTAAGTTTTGAAAAGTATGGTTGTAAAATGACTAGGGGGACTTGGTTTTGGCAAAGGGTGTTTGGGTAGAAACTTTGAGCTTTATGCTAGTTCTAAGGTAACAATTTCCTACTTTATAATCTTTAACTTATCTCTCTATTCTTATTTTGGATTCCACTCCCCTAGTATGTTTTTAGTTTCATTTCCACCTAATTCTAGCCTCTCTCATTCTCAGAGGTGGATACTCCAAGTGACCCTAAACTTAGGAACCTATTACTAGCATCTCTAGAAACTTGGAAATCTAACTATGACAAGACACATGTTCCCATGGACACTATTGTTTGAGTCACCTATGCCCTTGGTGCTAGTATCTAAGTTTAAAACTCAAAAACTAAAGTTCCCATCATTCCTTAAAACTTACTACATTTTCAATGATCAATTACCTAAAAACTTAGTGTAGGTTCATTTATAATCCCATTTTCCCCTACAAGCATTTATTAGATGCAATTATAAAATTTAGTATCATCATTCCTCCTTGAACACAAATAAATTGTAGGATCTCCACTAGAGCAGTAGAATAGAAATGTCAAGGTTGAAGATATAAAGTTATGGATCCCCCTTTGAGCCATCAAGAAAGGGATCCTTTGTAGTTTTCCTTTTCTTCTTCCATTTTTCATATCTATTCTTCTACTTTTCCTAGTAGAGATCCATTAGGAGCCAATTTCCCTCTCCATACCTAAACCCCTAATTTTTAAACTCCCTCCATTATCCTCATAGCTTAATCTAAAAATTCTTGTCCCTTTTTGGTGCAGGAGCACCTGAGGTGTCATCAAACCCCCATAAGGCACATTTTGAAGTTTTTGTGTTCTAAGAGACCATGGTTGTTAATAAGGTCTTGAAAGACCATTTCTCATGTTTTTTAATAAGGTCCAAGTGACCACTCTCATATGTAATGAAGTCATGTTAAGGTCCTTGAAGTATGTCTAGTCAAAGGAAGTCATGCAATGTAAGGTTTTCTAAGAGTTATTTTGTAAAACCAATGTAAACATGTGTTGTAAAGAGGGGAAAACGACCCCACAGTTGAAAAACAGTTGTGGACAGTGGAAAACCACCTTGCATATGTATAAATACCCTCACATACCCCGAGGAGAAAGGTTGGATGAATAAAAATCACGTTTTTGCCTCTTTTCCTTGTTTTTCTGTACTTTTTGACTGCAAATTTGCTGTTTCCAGCATTGGTACGGTTCTATACGGATAGATACAGAGGCAAGCCATATATGGTTGGAAAGAGGATCGAATAAGCTTTCCAATGCATCTGGTTTGAGGTCCTAACTCCATTCCTAGAGGAAATTATCGCTGTTTTTCTGGAACTGCCTGTTTGACTGTGAAAACAGGGATTTTGAGGGTTTGCAATGCATTTTTGGACCTTTCCATGAATGTAGGATTCTGATTCTCATGGAATAGGTCCTTATTAACATGTAACATATGTTCCTAACCCTGACAAAGCAGGAGGAGTGTAAATGGGAGAGGTGATCACCGTTTGGAGTCAAGTTTGCATGTGAAAAGAGCATTGAGAATGGTGGCATGGTTATAGCAGCCGAAGATCCGTCTTAACAAGGTGATATTTTTATGATTGCTGTTGTTTAATATGGTCAATAAGATGGTGTTGGACCTTTGAATGAGGTCTGGAAGTGATTGGAAGTGGGAGATCTAGGAAGCCCTAGGTTTTGAGGCCTAGAAATGAGATTTTTGTATTGCAAACCTTAAATGTGCAAACCTCCTGATAAGACCTGGAAAATCCTTGGTTTTGAACCCTTTCCTAAGACTTTTTTTAGGTTTGAAGTGTGTGGGACAAGTTTGTCATAGGGTTCCTTTGTAAAATGGTCAATTTAGGCCTTGTAGGAAGGCAGCAGGGTGTTAGGACAGTCACATTTCGTCCAAAACAACAGTAGGTGAGTTTGAGATATGTTTTAGAACTCAATAGAGGGTATCCAAATCAGTCATTTGTTTCAAGAGTGTTTTGGGAAAGTTTGGAGAAAAGTACAGTTTAGTCGCTGAACAAGACTACAAGGATTAGGCCTGTTTAATGGGAATTGTCAAGAATCTATCAAATTGGTTTGTGAAACCTTTGGAACCTTGTTGGTTGGGGTAGGTTGAGACCCTAGAAGGTGCTAGAATTCATTTAAGAAGTTGGAATCCAAACTTAAGCCCTTTGGTGGAGTTTAGGACAAGAGGAAGGCTAGAGAAGTCTTATTCGTTGAAGCCCACAAACTATTGAAACCTTTTGATCTTGTTAGATTATCTTTGGGGACCTAACACCTCTGCATCACTTTTCTCTCACTTGTAAATCCTTTTATGATCATCCATATACTTTCTTCTCCATCACATCCTCACACACCACTTGTTATAGTTTTCCCCCAAGTGTTTAATATTGTGACCACCATCACACATTGAATCTATGTAATAGTACATTATGGAGGTTGGAATACACCTAACATGAGATTAATTAAGGTTTTATCCTATATAGCACACCCTTTCCCCCTTATCCCCATATTAGCTCAAGCTATTTCATAGTTGGGAGCCAATGCTGACATTCTATAAGTGGGAAAAGGACTAGGAGTTTATGGCAAGAAATTATAAAAGTTGTTGAGCTCTCAAAGCTAAAGACACTTATGCCTAGGAGGATAGTAGCACCCAATTCCAAAAAAATTATTTTGTGGTGCCCAAAATTTTACCAAACCTATATTTAAACTTCCCAAATCCATTATTGAGATTAAATTTATCAATATAAAGGTGCATACTTTCTATTTTCAATTTTATTTTTTAAATTTTATAATAAGAAAAGAAGGGACCAAGACCAAATGCCATAGTGATATCAACAACACTGCTCAAGACTAGATGATAGGCTAAATAATGTTATTTCTCATTAATCAAGAAAGTAAAATACAATGCAAGAGAATAAGGGTATAGAATAGAATAATAAAACCTAGGTGAATGTATTTATAAGAAATGCGAAGGAGGAGGAAGGTAGAATATGAAGAGACACCACTCACCCAACTCACCATTATTATCCAAAATGAGACTACTTAAACAAGCTAAACTAGGTGTAAAAAATACCTAATAAACTAATGAAAATAAATAAAAACCTACACCAACAACCCCTAAAGTGTAGCTCAAGTGGGTGAACAAATATGGGTCCCAACAATGTGTATCCTAATGAGGTGCCCATGTACATAAGAATCACTCCATATAGAATAAACCCCTTAAGAAAAGAGATAGGTCTCCCCCAAAGTAATAGCCCCCTATAAAAATGATAACTTTACATAGAAAAAACAAAATGTAGGTGTATATGGTCCCATAACAAGTGCTAAAGTAGGTTCCTCTGCATCGAACAATGTACCTTCCTTTCGGAAGAAGAAAACCCAATGGTTCAAGTCTATTGAGCTCCCACTCTAAAGGTGGAATGAAGGGTAGAAATAAGATGGAGGTATTTAGGAAAAACATAAATATTGTCATGATAGTGTTGAAAAGAGATAACTAAATTATGAGTTCCAATCCTAATTAAAGAAAGTGACAATCTAGAACCATGAGGAAATTTATAGAGAACATGAACCAAAGATCAAGATCATCCCTCTATAAACTCCTCAAGACTCTCCAAAACAATACTATATCATGACAAATGATGATAATACAAATCAAGTACCATGTAAGAGCTTGATACAAATGTGCTCTCAATCCAGGTAATAGTTCTACACCAATTTATGAACCTGATACTTATATAGAAGATGACAATGATGGAAAAGTTATTTTTGAGGACTCATGAACTATAGAATGTACCACCATGGAAGTAGGAATAGGTGGAGAAAGAACAAGAGCTAGAGAAGATGAGACAATAGTTATGATGGAATTGTCATCGAAGAGGAATCTCAAGTTCTTAATGGTGACCTCCAAGTCTACAAGAAGAGACTCATAAAACAAACTAGAGAGACATATCAAGTGTACTCATTCCAATGAGTTATCTCTAGAAGACAATGTATATGATCCTAGTACAATGAAACACTAGAAGCCCCATTAGAAGCAACATTGAACTTAGAAGAAGTAGGAGAATATGGAGATGATGTCTCAATGCCTATCATTTGGCTACATTACTCATCCCTAGATGGTGTGTATACAAATATGTTTGAGTATGAACACTACGTGTATCTACCAATGTTGGAAGAGAATATTCCTCAACCTCATGATGTTGACTTAGAGATAAAGAAGATGAACCCTTTGAATCTATAATAGTAGTAATAGAAGCTAAAGAATCCAATGAAGTCTTGATATGAGGAGAAGGAGCATCAAGAGAAGTCTCTATGTCATAATGACATTCAAATTTTTCCTATTCAACAAGCACCTTATCTATTTTATGAGCATATGGATAGAAAACATCAAGTGGAACAAGACTATCCATAATGTAATGGCCAAAATTACATACCCTACACATTGCCATTACAAATTATTCTCATCTTATTATTCATTTCCATAGCATGTTCTTAGGGCTCATTAAGCTTGCCCTCAACCTTTTTCCCTAATCTAAGTGTCAAGAATTTCTATGTTTTTGAATGTCTAGATATGTTATGTGTGTTTAAACCTATTTACTATGGTCATTTTATTTTGTACCTTTATTTTATAATGCTAATTAGTACTTTCCCCTAGATAACAACAATATTATGCTCATCTACACAATCACACTATCGTCCTATAACAATACACTATAGATTTAATATAATGGCCAAGTTGGTGATGTGTTGACTTAATTTATCTTGTAATAACCATTCAACCAAGTTCTATTGAGTTTGAAAGTAATATTCCTTGACCTCTTGACTAAAAATAGCCACCTTAGTGATTGTTTGGATTCTCCTTCATTCCCTACATGCATTGAATTGTTACAGGCTATTAATATTCTAGCCTAGCTAGTGTGAGACTCTCTCTGGGAGCCCTCTAAAATTTCTAAGCTTTACTACAACATTCTTTTGTGAATCCAAAGCTAAAAAACTACTACAATTCATCCACAATTGTGAGTTTACATTATTTTGAATCATGTTGTTGTTCATGTTTTCCTATATTATTATGAGCTTGTAGGTTTCTAGAGGCACCATCTATTCTCTGTGGATGGATATATCTTGAGGGGGATAGTTTTTAAGACAACAACTTCTTCTCACCATCAATGGAAGACATATCTTCTTTACTTCCTTGATTTAATGGTATTTTTGTTGTTCATACTTAACCCTCCTCTATTTTCCATCTCTCTTTTACTCTTTCATTTCTAAATTCATTTGGATTTTCATAAGGTTGTCATTGTGTTCTCTATCTTCTCAAAGGCCAGTACTTGAATCATTTTTTGTTTTACTTTGGAATTTGTAAATCCTATTGTTGTTACTCTTAGATTCTCCATTCTCCACATTTCTCCTCCATACACATAGGATGTTTGGAATCTCTATAGGCCTAATCTATTAAGTATTCTTTTTTATAAGTATTGTTGTTCTATAATTCTAGATACACTTAGGATTAAGAACACACACATTATCCAATCTTGATTCATATATCTATTGGATTTTTCATGGAGATCAAAAGATCAAATAAGGGCTTGACCATTTGGAAAGATCCCTAGCAATCCCTTTAGCTCCTAGATCATTTTCTTCATTTGGTGCATATTTATATCATTATAGTTATAGTTTAGTGATTTTTTATCATCTTTTAGTATTATTGTGTGTGTTGTGTTGTTATTGGAACAAGTTTGTTACTTGTTGTTCATACAATTTTATCATATGTACTTAGGACCACAACACACTTAGATGCTAGCAAAATTGTGTTGTCATCCATGAATCATGTGAGCCTATATACTATGTCAACTCCTTGAAACTTCCTCTAGATTCTATGCTTTTCCAAGTTCTTGTTATTGTCTTAATTTCCTAAAATATCATGCTATATCTTTGATTATTCCATATCTCCTTAATACATTAGAAAAAATAATAGTATTTCATCTAGGAAATGAACCTATCTCTTAACTAGGCAAAATACACTTAGATAAATCATAACACTAGTTATTTATTAACTGCAGATTACATTAATGTGGTTTGTTTCTATCTAATGAAATAAGGATTTTGAATAAAATCATAATCAAATTTATCATATTTATTTTGGTGAATATGACGTTTTAATTGTAAAACCTTTTATATTACTTTATTTGTGAGAGTTTGACATTTTATTAGTTTCACCACCCAATCTTTATTCTCTTCTCATCTTGTTCATCATAGCTTGTGCCTACATCCCATAATGACTTCATATTCTAGTCATTTTTCTTTCTCTAACTACATTTGTGGTATGCTTGCCTCTCTCCCTCATATTCCCCCTACTCTTCAAGATGACCCTCATATTAGGGATGATGGGTTTGACCATGAGGGGGCTCTAGATGTAGGTACCCATGAGAAAATTCAATGCATTGACAAATATTTACTGGATTTTCAACACATTATTTTTTCTAACAAAGCCATACTCTCTAACACCAAACCTATCATAGATTCCATGCATGTCATTGTTATTACCTATCTAAAAAGTCTCAATTTCATATGAACACTTGGGCACATAGTACATCATCATGCCCCTCTTCACCTTGATACCACCAAGCCTTCAGGAGAGGCCACTTCTCATTTATCATATACTCAACTTTACATGTCCATGCCCACCCTTAACACCCACATTTATAATCTTCCTATAGTCCTTACATCCTCCATCCCTCTTCTTACCTTGGGAGCTTCTTCCTCCTGACATACCTAACAATATTTAACTAATCCTCTTTCTAGTTATCACTTCATCCCACCTTCTCAGTCTCTCTTTTTTACATATACAATTGGACTGTCAACCTCTTCTCAACCATTCTAATCTCAACCTTTCACTACTACCACTATTACTCCCCATACTACTGATCTGGTAATTAATCAATTAATGCAGAATATGTAGTCTATTCAATAATTGTCAGATACTCTTTCTTCATCCTCTCAATCAATTCCTACTATACCATTTCATCATAATCCATTATCCTTAGAAATAGTTACAAATCTTTTCCTCTAAGTTTTTAATATTATGCTTTAAAAGTACAATGTCAAAGGGGATCACAAAAATCATGTTTCTACATTCACAGCCAACTATAGTGGCTTCTTCTTCGATGATCAACAGTTGACCTAATTATTTCCTAGATCACTTAAAGAAGCAACCTTAGACTAGTTTTGTTCCCTTCCAAACGACTCTATCCATACTTATGACTAGCTTGTCGATCTTTTTTTATAACACTTTTAGATTATAATTAGCATGTAAGTTAGCTTCATTGACCTTATCCTATTGATAGGTTCCTAATGAAAAGATTACTAACTTCATCCCTAGAATCTTAGTCTGTTCTTTCTCAAAATTCATACCCACTTCCTAAATTCAATGTCCAAAGTGTGTTTATTATAAACATTACCAAAACATTCATGATAAAATTATTTTAACAAAATATTATTCATTTATGCACTTATGTACTGATCTTAGGGACTATTGAAACAACAATAATTTATATTCTTCAAAACCTACTATTAACCATGCTAATACCATTGTGTCCTCTTCTATGTTAGTAGTGTCCATGTAACCATTGTTGAACACACCTAGATACTGAGAGGGGGGTGAATCAGTATTCAAACAAATCTCAAACCCTCCAGAGCAAACTGAAACTTAATCTTTACATCATTAACATAAACATAAAAGATCAACACAATGCACAACACCACATAACACCAGATATACATGGAAAACCCCAAAGGGGAAAAACCACAGTGAGAAAAGCTGCTAGGAGCTACTGTCCTAGTCCAACCTCACAAAAAATCACAATTACAACTTTGTTTTAGGGCTACAATCCAAGGAAGCTACTACTCCCTGTAGAAAGGTTTTAGGGTCACTCCCAAGGAAGCTATAACTCCTTCCAAACTTTGTTTTAGGGCTTCAACCCAAGGAAGAAACTACTCCCTGAACTGAGAACAAACTCAGAAAAGATTACAACATGATAGTCTTTCTATTGTTTGAATCTGACAATGAAGATCAATCCTTTTGATGTTGCAATTCTGCTTTGACAACTTCTACAATTTCTTCAAATGTCTTCTCTACAACTTATAGACTCACTGCTTTCAGCCTTCAAGAAGTTTTTTCTTTGGCTCACTACCTCCAAAAATATGTTAGGCACACTCTTCATTTCCCTTTTGTCTCAAAAATATCTTCAAGATGAATTCGGATAGAATCTATTACTTCTACTCTTTCTCTTTCATTCACACATCATAATGCATTACACATTCACATTCAACTTCTTGCACTCACAATTGCAATCACACCTCACCTAGATCAACTAGGTTTACAATATATACATGATATTACATTGATTACTTTACATGTCAGCCAAAGACAACATGAATATTACAATTACAAGTCAGCCAAAGATCAAACAACATGAAACATGTAGAGGGTAAGCCCTAAACTGAACAACACGCAACACCAGGAAGAGGAACATGCCTTGCAGATTCCAACACATGCTTAACCTAGTCCTAAACACCCTTCACAACATCAAACTTCAAATAATAACATCCACACAATTTCACTTTTGAAATAGGTTAGCCTTAAGCAAGAAAATATGAAGCTTGTAGCATGTCAACCATTACAACTTGGCAGTACTCATGGATGATTAAACATTACTTGCACTTCTCCCAGATGAGTCAGCATGACCCATACAACATCTCCAAACACTCCTTGAACTCCGTACAACAAATACTTTGTGACACACACCTTCAACATACCTCAGTCGACTAGGCAAAAGCATAACCCAACAACACCTTCATTCCAAACCACAAACTATTCTGAAGAAACCAAAAAACACCTTGCAGAGCAACAAGAAACATCACCAGATCCTCTAGATCATTCTCCACCAGCCAATTCACCAATTCATACAACAACAAGTTGGTGCAAGCCAAAAGACATTGAAACTAGCCACTGGACAATATTGTCCTGTACTCTGTCACTTACAACTTTCTCTGCAGAGGGACAAATGGTATGAAACATTGAATGTAGCACCTTCACAACACACTAAACTTAAATTTTGAACTGCATGACCATATCTTCAAAGGTGGAGGAATGTGGAGCATTCTCCCAAATAGTCTTCAAGGCAACTTCCTGCAACAAAAACCTTCACCAACATCCAGAGGCCAGAGCCTCCTTGTAGCAACACATACTTCCTTAGGAACATAGGGAGAGAGCATACAACATGCTACAGACCATCAACAACATCTCCCCAACGTTAGCATTACTTCTGTTGTATTTTTCCCAGACTGGATGCTTGTTCCCAGTCATCCCTACAAGGTAGCCATCATTGATCGACAGGATTCCCGGGCCAGGGGCCAACAGTATAGGAGATAAACTCTATAAATATCTCCTCCTCTTCTTTAGGCTCTACAGAACCAAGGGGGTTATTCCCTATTCAATATCCATGAGATATTCTTGTGGATTGACTGGGATGTTGACACAAAGCAGATAAATCCTCTCTTATGCAGACCAAAACTGTGAGATAAGTACAAAGGGGCTAGCTTTGGGCCTATATTCAGTTGTAGACAGAGGATTTTAGTCCTAAACTACTTATAAAGTCCTAATGGTTTGTATTTAAAGTTTGAGTTTGATTTTACGTTTGGATGCAAAGCTGAGACTTTGGGTTGCAACTAGAATACAGGACCAGATCGGTGCCTACCCAGGGCTCAGAGTCAATAGACATATATATGTGAATGTTTATCACAGACCTAAAACAACAATCAGATTCCAAGGGGATTATGTAATGTCTGCCTTATAGACAATACCCAAGATAAAGTATTTAGTTATTTCTGCTTACAAACATCCTTACTGCAATGTATTCTTCTAATACTTAACCCACAACATTTAATCTACTCCTTGAGTAGAAGTAAAGGATTAAGCATTCAATATGGGAAACCCATATCCTAGAATCTCTAACACCCCTTAGATATTTAGATTCAGAAGAAGAACACATTCAATTTGGAGACAAATAACAAAATACATGCTATAAAGCATTACTCATTTAAATCAACATGAAATTGGTGAATTCTGTATATAAGACATTCAACATACAACTCATAAACTCACAAAATACCCAGAACATAGCCACCAATGAGATTGTATCCGATCACAGCACCAAAAAGTTGTCTAGCTTTCAACAACAACAATGAGTAACACAGTTTGGCTTTTATACCAAGACTGTGTACCCAGCAAAAAACTAATTACAAGGCAAATAAAAAAATCCACCAGATTCAATGCATGAGGAATGGTGCTCCAAAATATTCAATGCTGTAGAGAGACAAAGAGGAATGAGCAAGTGGAATCAGGATCTGCATCGCCGCTCCAGGACTTTCATCTTCAATCAGGTGGTTGACCTGTCCTTTCCTTTGTCCATCCTCTGCAAATCCACCATCAATGCTTCATCTACCCACGGGATGCAACAACAGATGCATCTAGAGATTTTCCCACTCAAAATGGCCGCACATGCTCAGGAAAAACCACCGCTATAGGTTCAAAACAAGGCTGTCGATCCACTCCTATCGTTGAGATCTACGGCACAAAAAATGTTGAAAAGTCGTCGGCCAATGAAATTGCGCCACGTAGGCACCCCATGATTCTATCACTGGCTTTTCGCTTCTTCATTTTGCCTTTTTCGCCCTTGTATATGCATGTTCAAATGCATATACAATCGCCACTGTTCACCTACCAAAAACCCTTGTATATGTAAGAGCAAATGCATATACAACTGTTCATCATACAAGGCGAACCCCAAACTGTTATAGAGCAAATTGGAATTTTCAATTGGGTCCACCTTGTATCCACTTTCCTTGCATATTTCCTTGTATATGCGCATATACAAACTCCTCATACATACAAGGCGGATCTCAAAAATTTATCCACCACATCTGACTTCTCCTTCGGGTCTGGAATGCATATCTCTTCATTGTATATCCGAATGTATATTTTGTTTGTATTTTGAATATACAAACACAAACATACAAGTAGGGAATCTTTTCAAAATATTCCATATACATTCTTCCCTTGTATAATGAACATGTACAAACCTATTTGTATAAAATTGCGGTGGGCCCTACCAAATGCTCCTTCTTCCTTTGTACAAACCCAATGTATGTCGGACATACATTCATTCCTTCTTGCATATACTTGCAGACCTGACCTGCTTTTAGCCTTGTTTTGAACTCTTTTTGAAATCTGAAATGTATACTTGGCATTGTATGTCAAACATACAACAAAACAAACATACATCTCATCTGCTTGATACAATGGTGGCATCTTCAAGGAATCTTCAATGTATATTCTGCCATTGCATATTTCTCACTTGTATATAACCTTTGTATGCTGGGACATACAACAAGACCTGTACAAGAAAACCCAATATACATGCAAAGAAGATTCCATTTCGCAAGCAACCCAACATACATTTGCACTTGCATATACAAAAACTAACATTTTCTCATGTGCGATGGGAAAAGGCGGTAAAATATTGCATGTGGGTTGGTCAACCTATGAACACTAAAGCATGAGGATGAAACTTTGTAACTGGGAACCCGCCATAGAAGGTCACCATCAGAATAGAAAAGACAAATGCAAGACCCCAAGACTCAGAAATTTTAGGATTTGAATGGGAAAATCTGCAAATGTATGAACTTAAAACCCTAAACATAAATGAGTACTAACAACTTCTAATCCTCATCTTAATGCTTCTAATTCTTATCTTAATATATCATCATGATATCATCTTTGCTGATAAAAAACATACTCAATACAACTTTAATTGACATTAAACAAGGCATGACATCCAACCATGAACATCAACAATCATCACTATTACCACCCCATCATAGTATTGTTGGAATTAGTCTAGACAACTGAGAGGGGGGGTGAATTAGTTGTCTCTAAATTTTAACCTTTTCTGCACTTTTAATCTTCTTTTCTTAATTTACAAACAAATTAATAATGTAAACATTTAAGTATGAATCAACACATGAGTAGAAACAACATGAACACTCAATGCCAGAATTTTTGACATGGAAAACCTGGTTAAGGGAAAAACCACGGTGGGGGTTAACCCACAAAAATGTGTACCTTGTTAAAAGTACTTAAGAAAATAGAAGGCACATGCCTTCGAGCGCACTGCCCAGAGCTCATTGCTCAAAAGGAGGCTCACTACCTATAAGAAATTATGATTTACACAGAGATAATGAATTGAGAAATAACATCTACATTCATGCCTGATTCAGTCCCTTTGAAGGCTCACAAAAACTTCTGCTTTTATCTTCAAATTCTTCTTTACTGACTCTTCACTCTATACTTTTTTCGCTCCTCTTCTTCTCTGCTCTGCTTTTGATCCTTTCCTCAGATTTAATTCATTTTGTACAAGGATGATTTTTAACAACTCTTCAACAAGTATTTATACACTTCATTAACCTTGGAATGATCAACAAGGTCGGCTAAATTTAACGTGGCTCTTCACACTATTAGCCAGACATATCTGAGACTTGAATCTTCCTCTACTAACTCGCCACTCTCCATAAAATGCTCTTTAGATCATCCGCAACATGCTAGGAACATCTGGTTGGCCAAGTTTGGGAAGAACATCAACCTCAAAGAAGAAATCTTCAACAACAAGCTCAAACTTCAATGCAGACCTCCAACATAGTAGCCACATGATCCAGAAACCACCACAAGCATATTGAATTCACAAATAACATCCACTCTATACCAAATTACCAAAATCATTTGTATCTTCCTTCGGAACCTCAAGAACACTATCTACCATGATTGCCAAACTAGAAGGATAGATTGTGGACCTCCAAATCATGAACCACTAGAGTTGATGATACACACTGACTTCCCAAACATGCCTTCAGATACGCAGACCATAATATTTCACTACAGAGCAATCTGGAGTGACTTACTATCACTCTGTCTCTTCTGAACACTGTAAAATCTAGTTCTACTCAGATGGCCATAACTTCTTCAAATCTTTATGCGGACTTATCAATTCTTGACTGGAGCACCCTCTGACAATCTTCTACACAGCCATATGGTCCACGAGTATTGAATCTTCATTAATTTTCTCAATATCCTCAACATTCCAGTCTCTTGACCAGGTAACAAAATAAGGTACAGTTGACATCAATGACAACAAGAGTATGTTGACATCAATGACAACATTGCTTAGGCACATATTTGGAACAATCTCCCCCTTTGTCATTGATGGCAACATATGATGTGAAAAATTGATTCAAGCATCATGACAAGAACTTCTCCCCCTGACTTCTGTAACCACTTTCTTCATTGCTCCCCCTGTCGTCAGCAATTAGTTTTTCACATGTCTTCTCTCCTCCTTTGACATCAATGGCAAAGGGCACATATTTGCAATCTTTACTCCCCCTTTTTATTTCAGACTGATCTCTAACATTTGCATACTGACTACTCCTTAGAGTAGTATCTTCTCAACATCAATCCGGATCTCAAGATATGACTGAGAATTCCACCAGACTAATGCACATAAGTGCATCTTAGTTCTAATCAGGAGGAGTAATAACCCCTAACTTCTCTCTGAGATACTCAAAAGTATCCTTGGGAAGAGGCTTAGTGAAGATATATGCAATCTGATCTTTGGAGGACACAAAATTTAACTTGACTTCATTCTCATTTACCTTCTCTCTTAAGAAATGAAACTTGATAGATATATGCTTTGTCTTTGAATGCAATACCGGATTCTTTGAGATGCTTATTGCACTAGAATTATCACAAAATATTGTGACTGGCTCCTCAAACACAATTCTAATGTCCTTCAACATTTGCTTCATCCACAGAACTTGAGTACGATTATTTGCTACTGCTATATATTCTGCCTCTGCAGTAGATAGAGATATTGTCTCTTTCTTTTTGCTCATCCAAGAGACCAATCTTCTTCCCAAGAAAAATGTACCACCACTAGTACTTTTTATGTCATCCACATCTCCTACCCAATCAGCATCTGTATATGCATGAAGAGTGAATTCATTGTCCTTTGGATAGCACAATCCATAATCAATTGTCCCCTTGAGATATCTAAAAATTCTTTTGACTACCACAACATGGGATTCTTTTAGATCAGTTGAAATCTAGCAACAAGTCCAATTAAATTCATGATGTTAGGTCTGGTCTAAGTCAGATAGAGCATTCCTCCAATCATTGATCTATACCTTTTCTGATTTGCCTTGGGGGAGTCATCATCTTTACTTAACTTGTATCTGGTTACCATAGGTGTACCTACTGGCTTTGAGTCTTCCATTCCAAATTTGTTCAATAATTCTTTCACATACTTGGACTGAGATATGAAGATACCTTTATTTGACTAAACAATTTACAGACCTAGAAAGAAATTCATCTCTCCAAACATTGACATCTCAAATTCACTTTTCATCTGATCAACAAATGCTTTGCACATACATTCACTTCCACCAAAAATGATATCATCAACAAAGACCTCAACAATTAGGCTGTCATCATGATTAATCTTGAAGTAAAGATTACTATTAGCAGTACCTTTGCTAAAACCTATCTTAAGCAAATATTTATCTAATCTTGCATACCAGGCTCTTGGAGCTTGCTGGAGTCCATACAAGGCTTTTCTCAATCTACAAACCATATCTCCCTGATCAAACAACTAAAATCCTTCCAGTTGCTCAATGTAGACTTCTTCCTCCAAATCTCCATTCAAGAATACTGATTTGACATCCATCTAATACACTTTAAAATCTCTGAAAGCAGTAAATGCAAGAAACAATCGAACTACCTCTATCCTTGCCACTGGAGCAAAAGTTTCTTCAAAATCAATTACTTCCACTTGCGAATAGCCTTTGCATACCAACCTTGCTTTGTTTCTTACAACTTCACTATCTTATTTTAGTTTATTCCAGAAGACCCATTTGGTTCCAATCACATTTTTGTGCTCAGGTCTAGGAATAAGATCCCTAATGTGGTTCTTTTCAATTTGCATCAATTCTTCTTCCATTGCTTTTACCCAATTTTCATCATTGCAGGCTTCACTTACTAATTTAGGTTCAATCTTTGAAATCAAACAAATCTCTTCTTGATCTTCAGCAACTCTTCTCCTAGTTCAAACACCTGTATTTCTATCTCCTATGATTTGATCTTCAGGATGATTCATTCTTACATACCTGGGGGTTTTGGGAATTGCTTGAGCTTCTGTTTCTTGAGCTTGTTCCTCATTATCTGTACTAACCTCTTGAGTTACTGGAGTTACCAGATCAATCTAGATCTGAGTCTGAGTTTGGACTTGCCTTTCTTGATTTTGATTTTCATCTTGATCATTTGAATCATATCCGCAATACCTGGAATGTCCTTCTCTGCTCTCATCGACTCTAACATTAGCACTTTCAACAATCTTTTTCAACCTCTTGTTGAAGCACCGGTAAGCCTTACTTTGAGTAGAGTATCCCAAAAATATTCCTTCATCACTTCTTGCATCAAACTTGCCTAAATCCTCATCTCTTTTGATATACCATTTACTATAAAAAACTATGAAATATCTCATGGTAGGAGGATGACCAAAGCATAGTTCATAAGGGGTCTTACCAAAATTTCCTTTGATCTGCACCGGGTTAAGAGTGTAGACAATAGTACTTACAACTTCTCTCCAATAAACTTGAGGAACATTTGTTTCCATCATCATGTTCCTGGCAGCTTCTTGAATAGTTCAGTTCTTTCTTTCCACAACTCCATTTTGCTGAGGAGTCCTAGGAGCAGATAATTGTCTTTTTATTCCATGCTTTTCCTAGAAAGCATCAAACTCTTTGGAAGTAAATTCTCCACCTCTGTCAGATCTTAGATACGTTAATTTCTCACCAATCTCATTTTCAACCATCAACTTGAACACCTTAAACTTTTCAAGAGCTTCTAATTTTTCTTTCAGGAATGTTACCCACATCATCCAGGAGTAATCATCAATCAACAACATGAAATATCTGTCTCCTTACACACTCCTAATTTTAGCAGGACCATAGAGAGTAGTATGTACCAGTTCCAATCGTCCACTTGAAGCTTGTTCCTTACTTTTGAATGAAATTTTGTTCTGTTTACCCAATTGACATTCTCTACATATGTTATCAGGTTTCACAAGTCTTGGAAGATCTCTTACAGCCTAATTGGAACTTATTTTGACAATGTTATCAAAATTCACATGACACATCCTCCTATGCCATGACCAACTTTGATCTGTTTGAGCAATCAAACAACTTTTGCCAGAACTACTTAAATGAAAGATGTTACCTCTAGTTTGAGTACCAGATGCAATTTCAGTTCTGGAGCTCTCCAAGATTCTATATTTTCCATCCTTGAATCAAAGATCATAACCCTTGTCAACCAACTGTCCAACAATGTGAAGATTATGTTTCAGTCCTTCCACATACAAAACATCATTGGTGCAATTCTTACCATCAAAAGAGATGGATCCTTTTCCATGGATTCTACCAGTTGAGTTGTCTCCAAATTTCACAAGCCCACCTTCATATTTTTCAAAACTCACAAACTTACTCTTGTCACTAGTCATATGATGAGAACATCCACTGTCAATCACCCATTCATCCTTTTCAACAACCTGAGTAGCCAAGGCACTTTCCATATTTGCACAGCTAGTAGATTTAGTAGACACTGAATCTTCTTCCTTGATAGTAATGAACACCCAATCACTTTCAATGGAACCTCCATGATCAGATTCATCATCTGTGACTCCTTCTTCTCCAGCTTCTTGGACATAGTAATATTTTTTCTGACCTTTATATCTGTTAGGGTTTGGTTTTGAAAACCTCTCTGGACATCTTGAGGCAAAATGGCCAATCTTATTACATGCAAAACATTTGAGTGGCAACTTTCCTTCATACTTACCAGATCCTCTTGGCAGTCTTTTGGCAATAAGAGCTTCAAGATCCTTCCTTGTCTTCACAAATTTGTTTGATCTTCTTGAAGAACTTTCACCCAGATCATATCTTTGCTTTCCATACACACTGGCCTTAAATGCAGATTCAGACTTAGGGAGAGAATCACCAAACTCACTCATTTCAAATGCTGAAAGCTTACCAACTAATTGATCTCTTGTGACAGTTGTTACTGTTCTAATTTCTTCAATGGCTGCAGCTTTATGCTTATATGCTACAGGTAAGGATCTAAGCACTTTGGCAACAATTTCTGATTCTTCCAATACTCCACTTGCATTTCTGATACCCGTCACAAGTTCATTTACTTTCTGTATGTAGGAAGTAATGTTTTCATCTTCCCTCATTACCAATCTTTCATATTTACCCTTCAGGCTTCTAGCTTGGCACATTTAACATATTTGTCACCTTCATACAGATTTTTTAGCTTTTTCTAGATTTCATGGGCAGTTTTCAAATCCAGGACATTTGCCAATTCTGTATCAGACAGGGCACTCAATAAAGCTTCTTTGGCGCAAATATTGCATTCATCTTCCCTAAGTTCATCTAGAGTAGTAGGGCCATTCTTCATAATCTTATACTCATTCTTTGTTAATGTCCAAAATTCATTACCAATACATTCCAAATGACACTACATGTGTACCTTCCAAAGGGAGTAATTTGTTCCATCCAATCTTGGACTTTCCTTCTTATAAGTCGATATCTTGGATCTCCTCAAGAGGTCAAGCTTCTTTTAGAGGAACTTGGCTCTGATACCAATTGTTGGAATTAGTCCGGACAACTAAGAGGGGGGGTGAATCAATTGTCCCTAAATTTTAACCTTTTATGCACCTTTAATCTTCTTTTCTTAATTTACAAACAAATTAATGATGTAAACATTTAAACATGAATCAACACATGAGCAGAAACAACATGAACACTCAACACCAAAATTTTTGACGTGGAAAACCCAATTAAGGGAAAAACCACGGTGGGGGTTAACCCACAAAAATGCATACCCTATTAAAAGTACTTAAGAAAATAGAAGGCACATGCCTTCAGGCGCACTGCCCAGGGCTCACTACTCAAAAGGAGGCTCACTGCCTATAAGAAATTATGATTTACACAGAGATAATGAACTGAGAAATAGCATCTACATTCATGCCTAATTCAGTCCCTTTGAAGGCTCACAAAAACTTCTACTTTTATCTTCAAATTCTTCTTTACTGACTCTTCACTCTATACTCCTTTCGCTCCTCTTCTTCTCTGCTCTGCTTTTGATCCTTTCTTTAAATTTAATTCATTTTGTACAAGGATGATTTTTAACAACTCTTCAACAAGTATTTATACACTTCATCAACCTTGGAATGATCAACAAGGTTGGCTAAACTTAACACGGATCTTAACACTGTCAGCCAAACATATCTGAGACTTGAGTCTTCCTCTACTAACTCGCCACTCTTCATAAAATGCTCTTTAGATCATCTGCAACACACTAGGAACATCCAGTCGGCCAAGATTGGGAAGAGCATCAACCTCAAAGAAGAAATCTTCAACAATAAGATCAAACTTCAATGCGGACCTCCAACACAGTAGCCACACGATCCAGAAACCACCACAAGCATATTGAATTCACAAATAACATCCACTCTATACCAAATTACCAAAATCATTTGTATCTTCCTCCGGAACCTCAAGAACACTATCTGCCATGATTGCCAAACTAGAAGGATAGCTTGCGGACCTCCAAATCACGAACCACTAGAGTTGATGATACACAATGACTTCCCAAACATGCCTTCAGATCCGTAGACCATAATATTTGACTACGGAGCAATCCAAAGTGACTTACTGTCACTCTGTCTCTTCTAAACACTACAAAATCTGGTTCTACTCAGATAGCCATAACTTCTTCAAATCTTTATGCGGACTTATCAATTCTTGACTGGAGCACCCTCTAACAATCTTCTACATAGCCATATGGTCCACGAGTATTGAATCTTCATTAATTTTCTCAATATCCTCAACATTCCAGTCTCTTGAACAGGAAACAAAATAAGGCACAGTTGACATCAATGACAACAAGAGTATGTTGACATCAATGACAACACCGCTTAGGCACATATTTGCAACAAGTATACCATCAACATAAGCATCAATGATAGCCCAAACTGAGTGTTGACATCAATGACACTCACATTAGTGACAACCTTAGGTAACATATGTTCAACAACCACATCACAACTATGATTTTAACAAGCTAGTCGATCCCCTCTATGCCATCCTCCAACAACTTCTAGCCAATAACCTCTTTCAACTTCTTCCCATCTAACTATTCAACACCAACCTAACTTTACCTAAAACATATTACTCCAAAGCCTTCTGTTAGTATCATCATCTCTACAACCATGACACTAAGAGGTGCAAGCACTTAAGACATGTGATACAAGATTTAATTGACTCTAATGTCATCCATGTTTTGGATGTAAATTACCAGGGTAACTAATTCATGGCCCCTCCTAATTTTTTTTTGAATATATACAATCCATTTCCCTAGCAATCGACTACCATTTGTGTGGATCCAGTGCTTGTACCACTTTTTGTACCTTCTTTTGTTTCTATTGATGATCTTATTATACCTTCTTACGAACCTACTTCTACTCCCACTTCATTCTCTAATTTTCTAGGTGTTATAGAACCTAGTCCATCCCCATCTACCTTGGTGCCTCTTTCCATGCCATATATTACCTTCTCCCATAACAAGATGTCTACTGATGACTATCATGGTCCTCTTATGTTGAAGGCATCATAAACCAAAATTCTATTTCAATTAGTATTATGGTGGATCCCATGAGTGCTTGCAATGTGATTACCAAGTTCATCTTCTTCAGGAGTCTTACCATCCTTCAAATATTTCCTTATGCACCTATAATGGAACCTTCATCTCTACTTTGGTTTAATATTTTTCTATTTATCACCTTCTCTTGGGCCATCCTTAGCTCTAGGTGATGTAGGACATCTCCTCTCATGATGTAAAGGTTTCCAACATTCCTCATAGACATTATTATTCAATGTTTACCTTAGGTCATTTCTCCCTCGATTAATTTTAACCAACTCCTTCTACTCCATCTAAACCTTGTAGCAGTACCTTATTTAAGCTCTACTTGTTGTATGACACTAGGCAAACCACCCCTCTTCCCTTTCAACCTCCTCCTGCTACCTCACCATCTCCACCCACTATTGTCTCATCTTCCCCATCCACTACTAGTTCCTTCTTTAAACATTCACAGCCAAAAAAATAAATAAATAAAAGGTTTCTAACCCATCCCCCTCCACTCCCTAGCATACACCTAAGAGATTCCCACCTCACAAACCTCCACCTCTCCATACCAAATCTGCTCCTCCACCAAGTCATCCCACAATAATGGGTTACACTTTTTGGCCAAACTTGACATTGAAATCAACATTTTGAACTAAATCTTCACTTTCTGACACCTATAGCCGCTAAACCATTAGGAATTTGAAGATGATACAAACTAGTAATTTGTGAGATTTTGATTGTAGATTCTAAATATATATTTTAAAAAAAATTTGGAGTTAAATTGTAATTTTTTTTGCGTCTCCTTTGATAACTAGTTTTTAATAGTAAACAACATTTTTTTAAAGTGATGTGTATTCTGTAGCACATAACTTTTTTTCTACAAAGGGTAAAATTATGATTCTTTTGAATTTAGATTGGTAACACTGATATATAGGGAATGCATTTGGTTTCATAATGTTTTGTTGAATTTTTTTAATTAAGTTTTGAAGTCAAACCAATTATAATTTAGACATAGGCGTATTCCGTAAAACATAACTTTTTCTATATGTATCGAAATTCAATTTTTTTTTGTTGAAAAAAGGACATCAATACCTAGGGCATAGATATTTTTTAGAATTTTTTTTCACTAATTTACTAATTTTCCATGTGTGTAGAATAGAGAACTTGATGTTCGGTGAAAAACCTACATTCACAAGAAATAAAAAATAAATATAGTAATCAAATTAAATATATTTAAAATTATACTTTTTGGGAAGCTTATAATAAGGAATACATACTTACAAAACATAAATTTTAAATAAATTCATTTGATCCCGCAAAAGGTAAATCAAAAGTGGTTTTTTATTAGCATTTTGATAGGTGTAGAGGAGACTCCATTATAGGTATGGTTTAAAACTAGCGGGGTTCTATCCAAGGGGGTTTGAATCTAAGGGGGTTTGATCAAACCCTCTTCAATTAAAAGCCTTTAAATGGAACCTTTCAAGGCTTAAATCATTGTATTTTCTAAAAATATGTGATTTCAGCAAAAATCATGATGTCCCAGAAAGTGTAACCCATTATTGTGGTAGCACCCCACCCCTACCCCATTTTGTTCCTCAACAAAACTCTAAAACCCCTATACCATTCTCAACTACCAAAAACCTCCAATGTAAACAAAAGAGAACAAATTCAAATGAATTGAGTTTTTTTTTGTTCCATCGGACCTTCCTCCTCTAGTTCCATAAATTCTTGATACACCTCCTTTCATAGAGCTCATATATCTCCCAAACATTACCATTATTCCTAAATATGTTCTAGAAGCCCTTGTCCCTCTTACCCACCTTTTCCATTATTCTTTTCATTATACCCTTAAACCATCTACCCTTGATATTGTTCTTCCCCTCTACTACCAACCAAACATAGATTTGAATACTACCCCACCCCACCTCACTACAAACCCCAACCAAAGCTCATGTTATCTTCTACTGCTTTGGTATCCCCTCTTCTTCAGAATGTCATGGATCTTGTTCCACATTCCTTTGAGTCTATCCCTATAATTACTATTGGCATTCCTACAAATTTACCACTGCATGTGCTACTATCCTATATAGATGAGGGGTGTATCTTTAGTTTTGTTGTGGATGTTCCCACTTTGTGTTCCATATTTACTTGGTCATTGACCATTTCATATTCTTCTAATGTTTCACAAGATATTGATCTTCATATATCTATAGACTCTCCAAACTTTGAATCACCACTAGATAACCATGATTTAGATGATGATGAGTTACTATATGATAAATATGATGAGTAGTCATTTCTTGTAACTTATTTTTGTATATATGTGTATGCGTTTCTATTTAGGATTTATCTTTTTGTACTGCTTATTTATTTATATATGTACTTGTGTGTTGTTATGTGTTTGTGTATGTTTGTTAGTTCCCCTTGGAGAAACCTTGCTACTCCTATAAGTATATGGATATAGGGAGAACATAATGTGGTGCTTTTCCTCTATTTATACCTCATCTTCTTCCTTTGTACATGATGTATTGCGTTGTCTTAAATAGATTTTGGGGATGATGCAAAGCATGGTGACACTCAGGTCCCCTTCATGTTGACCAAAACTTCCTTAGGGCCATGTTGGTGTGTTGTGTCTTTTTCACATTAGCTTCTTCTCCTTGGGAATGATGCAAATTATTTTGGTTTTGTTTGTATAGAATCATGTTGACCCAAATAGAAACAACCTATGTTTTCAATGTTCTTTTACATTATATTCATCCTTCCATTGTATTTGTAGTTTTGTATGCCTCGGGGCATGATGATAATTCTTAATACAAATTTGATATATTCATACACTTATACTATCATTGATGCATACAAATCCCTTCTGTGTGTTAGATAGTGATGTTGTTGACTTGTATGTGACATTGAATTCTCCCCCTTTATGTCCTTCTAGGGATGCAATTAATGGTGTACCCATCTTTTGAAAACCAACAACATCACCATATTTTACCTTTTTGGGGGTAAATGCACTAACCTTAGAAGCATACAATTTAGTGTATAATTGTTCCCTTGGATGCATATTCCCCTTTCCTATACCTTAAAATAATTTCCTACACTATATTTCAATAACTATTTTAAGGGGAGCATATATCCACTACCTATACGCTTGGCATGCTTCTAAAGCATCACACATTTGTGGTCCCAAGCACAAAGAACACTTGGATATTGTGAGGCCTAGTTGACACTACTATTGAGACTACTATGCAAATACTTTGTTCATGGTTTATTGAGTATTGTGTCTATATGGTTTATATTGTCTTCACAGGATCATGGACGTTGATGTTTAGATATGCATATGTGTGTGTGTGTGTGTGTGTGTGTGTGTGTGGACATTATTTTGGATCATAGTTAGTATTAGATGATTTAATTTAATTAAATGCTTCTAATTATGTGATTTATATGATTGTCTATTTAATTTCGTAAAAATGAATATTTTTATTAATTATGAAATTTAATGAATTATTCCTTTATTCATAGAAATTCTAGAAGTTTAATATTTATTTATACGTTGCTTTGGCTATCTCTTCCATGATATACTAATGTTTGAAATTGAGTTTTGCAAGTGGGCAACCCAGATCCTTTAGTTCAGAGACATTCTCAAGATACCTATTTTTATTTGATTTTTATTATCCATGGCTAACCTATATTGGGTTAAAAAGGCAATTCGTTGTGTGGTGGGAGTTATTTGGGTTAATTATCTTGTGTTTTTTATTTAATTGTTTATGTGGATTATTATTATTATTTCTTATTGTGGTGGTGTTGGGGGATTTAAATGAGTTTTTATTCATTTAGCTTGTTATTTTATTTTGTGGATGAGTTTGATATATTTGAGGAAGTTAAAGAGTTTTATTATTTCTTTTAAACTTCCATTTGGAAAGTTGAAGGTGGGGGTTGAGCATATTTTTTTATTGGGAATTTTATTCTTTGTTGGGTGCGTGTGTGGGTTTTTCTTTTTTCCTCTCTTGAGCTATGAAGAAGAGATTGGAGTTGGATATTGTTGAAGAAGAATTGTTGGGTGAAGGAGGAACAAAAAATTTTGGTTGAAAGGAATTGTTGTTGTTTTGGAATCTATTTTTTTGGGTTGTTCCTAACTTGGACAACCAAGGTAGGGTTTTATATTCTTGATTTTTCCATTGTTTTGATACAAAATCTGTGAATATGGAAGAATTTGTTAAATTTGCAAATTTGTTTGGCATTTCTAGTTTTGTGTGTTGTTGGGGTTTGGGTTGTATAGGCAGCGAATCTCCCTTGAGTAGTGAGAGCATCCCTTGTGTGGGGTTGAGAGAGGCATGGGGCCTCTCTTGGGGAAATTTGATGGGCATTGTGCATAATGGTGGATGGAAGGGTTGTGGTGTTGTGGTTGTGTTGTGGCATCGATGGAAGGGTTGTGGTGTTGTGGGTGTGCTATGGTATGGATGGAAGGGTGGTGGTGTTGTGGGTATGTTGTGGTGTGTGGGTTTAGAGGAATAAGGAGATGGTGGTTATGGCTGTGATTTGTGTAGGAGGAATTGTATTTTTTTTATTGTGATATGTTGGTATTCCCTAAGAGAGATGGGAATCCCCTCTCTCCCCTTTTTCAAGAATCTGGAATGGATTCTTTGTGTGTGAGTCAGCCAATTGGGAAATTGTGTTGCTATGTGTTTTAACCTGGAATTTGTTTGATTGGTTGCAATGTTTATTTGTCGGTGCTTGAGAATTTCTCCCGCTCAGGGGAGGGTTTGTAAAATAAGCCCTATGGTTGGGTGGAGAATGAGGCTAGGCTGTTCATTTGGTTGCAAGTATTCACTCCAACCAAGAGAAGGGATGTGATTGAACTTGTATTCTCTATTTAAATGGAAGATTAGATCTATTATGTATCTATTTGATTGACAATTTTATTGTAAAATAATACTCTCTGTGAATCTATTTGTACAAGAGAAATTGATAAATTTAATCTCTATTTATCTCTGGCTGGAAAGTACCTCTATTTATAACTGAATTATCATTGATTTTGGCATTACCAAAATGTGTTTTTATTGAAGCAATTTTTGTAAAAATTTCTATGTATTATTATTTTTGAATAAATTGGATACCTCTCGTGTTATTACCGATCATTGTTTCTGCTCAGAAGTATGGATTTCATACTTGTTGTTCTAACTGGTAATATGTTGGTTGTGATATTTTTTACAAAGTAAAATATTAAAGAAAGTATTGTTTTTTAGTAGTGGTTTCTGTGCCTGTGGAAGCTGTGGGGAGCCGCTACCCCATGGCCAATGAGCTATGGCCAGGCATTGGCTCAACCAACCCTACCATAGGCTTAGATGAGCCTCTTTTCATTATACATCAACCACTGTTAAATATATGTGTTGCAATCGCTTTATATCATCGTTGTTATATTATTTGTTATAATGAATGATATATATATATCTATCACGCCCACCCTTATGATTACCATAAGAATGGACGTGAACACAAAAAAGACTAAATATATTTTTGTTTTCTAAGACTATCTACTTACAGAAAGAAATCAACAACAAATTTCAAGAAATCAAATTATGTAATTGTTATGTGAGACTCCTAGTTAGCAAAAAGGTTCCTCAAGATTTGCTTCTAGATTGCACAACTAGAGAAAGAAAGAGTTTCAACTAATCAACACATTGTCAAAATGATTTACTACATTGGTCTAAGTAATGTAAAGAAAACAATTAAATACAACAATTTGATTTAGAATAATAATCACTTCATCAAAATGAAATATAATCAAATACAATAAATAATCACGAAGGAATCTATTTTCATTCTAACATATCAATTTAACTTGCTAACAAAATTAAAGATTTACAAAATCTACTAATCGCCATTTTGATAACATTGAAATTTATCTGGTAAAGTAATTAACAACATTGGAATACTTCAGATATATGCATATATATATATATATATATCTGGTAGTACACATATAGAAATATGAAAGTATACATATACAGGTATTCATCTTTCAAAAACAACTACATGAAAAGATGACTATTCTAAAATAATTGTTGTATTTAATTGTTTTCTTTACATTACTTAGACCAATGTAGTAAATTGTTTTGACAATGTGCTGATTAGCTGAAACTCTTTCTTTCTCTAGTTGTGCAATCTAGAAGCAAATCCTAAGGAACTTTTTTGCCAACTAGGACTCTCACGTAACAATTAGGTAATTTGATTTCTTGAAATGTGTTATTGATTTATTTTCTATAAGTAGATAGTCTTAGAAAACAAAAAAATATTTAGTCTTTTTTTTGTTCACATCCATTCTTATGGTAATCATAAGGGTAGGCATGACAGATATTACCACCCTTATCAGGATTTCCTAGCAATAGAGTAGGCTAGTATATACAATCCTTGGTATTGTATTTATGCATGAATCACATAGCAACAAAGTATGCTAGTGTATGTGATTCTTAGAGATTATATATGGTTCCTAGAAATAGAACATGCTAGATATTGAACCACATTCACATTTTCCTGACAACAGAGCATGTTAAGATTATGTTCTTCTATTTTCTAGCAATAAAGCATGCTAGAAAATCTTATAATCTTCTTCTCAGTGCATATGGTTTTTCATTTTTATGTGTTTTTCCTAGTGTATTTTCTTTGTTGTCATATATATTTTTGTGTGTTATGTAGTCTCTTTGGTGTGTAATGTGTATGTTGGACTATATAGGATTTTCTAACATATCTATGTTACAGGTTTAATGTATTTCTAACATCTTTCCATGTTGTAGGTTTTATGTATTTTTGACATCTTTTTGTGATGTAGGTTTTATGTTTTGCTAATGTATTTGTATTGTAGGTTTTGTTTTTAAGACGTGATCTTGTAGATCTTTATCTAGGGGCATGCGCACTTCCCTTAAAATTTATAGTGTATCCTTCTACATCATATCCTTCTTATAGCACATTTGATAATTTTTGCATTTGATTTTTTGTATTTACTTTCTATAATTAAGTTAGCCTTTATCACTTAGTGGCATAGTCCCACTAAAGTGGGGGTAAAATGTAATGACTAAAAAATGCATACCCTAAAATTTCCCATTACAAATTGTCCTCATCTTAGTGTTCATTCCCATAACATGTTCTTAGGGCTCATTAAGTTTGTCCTTGGCCTCTTTTCCCTAATCTGAGTACCAATAGTTTATATGTTTTTATATGTCTAGATTTGTTATATGTTTTTAAACCTATTTCCTATGGTCATTTTATTTTGTACCTTTATGTTATAATGCTAATTAAGACTTTTCCCTTAGACAACGGTGCAGTTGTGCTAACATCCACGCAGTTGCATTGATGTTCCATGATAATATAGATGCACATATTTAATATAATGGCTATGTTGATGATGTTTTGACTTCATTTATCTTGTAGCAGCCATTCAAACTGTTGGAAATCAAGGTGAAACTACTACAATATTAACTTGAAAAAAGTGTATACAAATCTGAAATTAGTTTCCAAGATTACCCACAATGGTGTTTAAGTGATTAGCACATTCAATCAACAATAGAATGAAGAAATAAACACAACAAGTGTCATCGTATTTACGTGGAGAAACCCTTTTGAAAAAAACTCTACACCCAAAGAAATCCAATGCTTGTATTAATCCTTCAAAGAAGTTTACATCAACACAACATTTCTCATAGAATTTCGGCAACACTTTGTTACTCCTCCAACCTACAAAAATATCATACATACTACTAACCCAAGGCACTAATTTATAGAGAAGTTGGATGTGAGAATACCACCATAGTATCTTAAAACAAGTGGCAAAACTACATGCAAAAACCATATGCCCCCCTTAGTGGACAACCTAAAAACTTAGTAAATAATAATAAATCTTCACATGGCCTTCACATGGGTGCCAAACCCATAGCCAATGAAATTTGGTCAAGATTGAGTGTTTAATAATTAACCGACAGCTCCGACGGCTTACATGCACAACATGAAAACCAAGGCCCCATTTTGAATAACATGCAAGATACATGCAAATCCAAATGGACCCCACCTCCAAAATGGATGCCAAAAAAGAATCTTCTTACAATATGCATTGTAACCACTGTCGATGACTAGATCCACCTCTATGAATACAATTACAATTTGTCATAGACAAATAAATATTAAATATTTTATCTCTCATGAACCTAGGCGTCCAAGAACACATTCTAAGGATCATGAGACACATGAAAATGACTTAGGATTGCAAGGTTAATGTCACCTTATCCTAACACAAACAAGTTCTATTGAGTTTGAAACTAATATTTCCCAACCTCTTGACTAAAAATAGCCACATTAGTGACTATTGGAATTATCCTTCATTCCCTACATGCATTAAACCATTAGAAGTTTTTGATATTCTAGCCTAGCTAGTGTGAGACTCTATTTGAGAACTCTCTAAAATTTCTAAGATTTACAACATTCTTGTGTGAATCCAAATTTACAACACTACTACAGTTCATCCACCATTGTGAGTTTGCATTATTTTGAATCATGTTGTTATTCATGGTTTCTTATATTCTTTCTTCTAAGCTTGTAGATTTCTAGAACCACCATCTATTCTTTATGGCTAGATATTTCTTGAGGGAGATATTGTTAAAATAAAAACTTCTTCTCACTATCCATGGAAAATATATATTAACTTCCTTGAGTTGGTGGTATTGTTGTTGGTCATACTTAACCCTCCTCTCTGTTCCAACTCTTTTACTCTTTCATTTCTTAGTTCATTTGGTTTTTCATAAGGTTGTCAATGTATTCTCTATCTTCTCAAATTCCAATACTCGGATCATTGTTCATTTTACTTTAGAATTTGTAAATCCTATTGTTGGCACTCTTGGATTCTCCATTCTCCACATTTCTCCTCCATACACATAGGATATTTAGCATCTTTACAGACCTGAGTTGTTAAGTATTTATTTTTATAAGAATTATTATTCTCTAATTCTATATATAATTATGATTAAGAACACACACATTATCCAACCCTAATTCATATTTCTATTAGATTATCTGTGGAAATTAAAAGACCAAATATGGGCTTGACCATTTGCCAAGCTCTCTAACAGTCACCACCATTCTTTTTGTCTAGTTGCAGGTACCATTAGTGAATGAATCACACTAATGTTTTGTTTTCCTAACTCTCCTTTGTCTTATTTCTATTATTTAGCTCCTAGACCAATTCCTTCATTTGGCACATATTGTCATCTTTTAGTACTGCTATGAGTGTGTTTTATTGTTATTGGAATAGGTTTATTACTTGTTATCTATATAATTTGATCTTGTGTATGGAGGGCCATTGTACACTTGGATGCTAGCATAGTTATGTCATTGTCTGTAAATTGTGCAGGCATCTATACTATGCCAGCTCCCTAAAACTTCCTACAAATTTTATAATTTTCAAGTTCCTATTTTCTAGAATATCATACAAATTTTATCTTCATTTTCTAGAATATCATACTATATCTTTGAGTATTCTATGTTTTTGAATGTCTATATCTATTATATGTATTTAAACCTATTTCCTATGGTTATTTTATTTTGTACCTTTATGTTATAATTCTAATTAAGATTTTTCCCTTAGACAACAATGTAATTACATAGACAACTATAAAATCATGTTATCATCCCATGATAGTACAGTCATACAAATTAAACATAACAACTAAGTTGGTGACATTTTGACTTCATTTATCTTGTAAAAGTAATTTGACTAGGTTCTATTAAGTTTGCAACCAATATTCCTTGACCTCTTAACTAAAAATAGTCACCTTAGTGACTATTGGGATTCTCCTTCATTCCCTACATGCATTAAACTATTAGAGGCTTTTGGTATTCCAGTTTAGCTAGTGTGAGACTCTATATGGGAATTCTTTTAAATTTCCAAGCTTTACCAACTATTCTTGTGTGAATCTAGAGCTACAACATTGCTACAATTCATCCACCTTTGTGAGTTTGTATTGTTTTAAATTGTGTTATTTTTAATGGTTTCAATGTACCCTTTCTTCTAAGATTGTAGGTTTCTAGAGGCATCATCTATTATTTGTGGCTAGATATTTCTTAAGGGAGACAATTTTAAGATGACAACTTCTTATCACCATCCATGAAAGATGTATCTTCTTAACTTCCTTCATCTTGTGGTATTATTATTGTTTAGACTTAATCCTCCTCTCTTTTCTATCTCTCTATTACTTTTTCATTTCTAAGTTCAATTGGATCTTCATAAGGTTGCCATTGTATTCTCTATCTTCTCAAAGGCCAATATTTGGATCATTATCCATTTTACTTTGAAATCTATAAAGCTTATTGTTAGCACTCTTGGATTCTCCATTCTCTACATTTCTCCTCCATATACATAGGATATTTGGTATCTCTACAGACCTGGACTATTAAGTACTCATTTTCTAAGCATTGTTGTTCTCTGATTCTAGATACACTTAGGATTAAGAACACACACATTATCAAACCTCAATTCATATTTCTATTGGACTACCTGTGGAGGTCAAAAGGCTAAATAGGTCTTGACCATTTGGCAAGTTCCCCAGTAGTCACCCCATTCTTTCTTTTCAACTATAGGTACCATTGGTGAATCAATCACATTTATGTTTTGTGTCCCTAGTTAACTCTCTTTTGTCTTATTTCTATTATTTAACTCCTAGATCATTTCCTTCATTTGGTGCATATTTATATCATTCTAGTTGTAGTTTAGTAACTTTATTTCCATCTTTTAGTATTGTTGTGTGCATGTTTTATTGTTATTGGAACAAGTTTTCTACTTGATATCCATATAGTTTGATCTTGTGTATGGAGGACCATAGTGCACTTGGATGATAGCATAGTTACACTGTCATCCATGAACTATGTAGGTGTCTATACTATGTCAACTCCTATAAACTTCCTCTAGATTCTATATTTTCTAGGTTCCTATTTTTGTCTTCATTTTCTAGAATATCATACTATGACTTCAATTATTATATTTTTTTGAATGTTTAGATTTGTTATACGTGTTTAAACATATTTACTATGGTAATTATATTATGTACCTATATGTTATAGCACTAATTTAGAATTTCCCTCAGATGATAAAGTAATTATGCTTACATCCACACAATCACATTGTTGTCTTATCGAAATACACCATATGGATTTAATATAATAAACAGGTTGGTGACATTTGACTTCATTTATCTTTTAATGACCATTCAACTAGGTTCTATTGAGTTTTCAACCAATATTCCCTTACCTTTTGACTAAAAATAGCCACCTAAGCAGTGACTTTTGGGATTCTCCTTCATTCCCTACATGCATTGAACTATTAGAGGATTTTGATATTCTAGCCTAGGTAGCTAATGTGAGACTCTCTCTAGGAACTCTATAAAATTTATAAGATTTACTATAACATTATCGTGTGAATATGGAGTTACAACACTACTACAATTCATCCACCATTGTGAGTTTGCATTATTTTGTATCATGTCATTCATGGTTTCATGCATTGTTTCTTCTAAGATTGTAATTTTCTAGAGGCACCATCTATTCTCTATGCCTTGATATTTCTTGATAGAGAGTTTTTAAGACAATAACAACTTCTTCTCACCATTTATGGAAGATGTATCTTCTGAATGTCCTTGAGCTTGTGGTCTTGTTGTTCATACTTAACCCACTTTTCTCCAACTTTCTTTTACTCTTTGATTTCTATGTTCATTTGGATTTTCATAAGGTTGTCATTGTATTATCTACCTTCTCAAAGGCTAATTATATTAGACTACCTATTTGGAAAGCTCCCTCGCAGTCACCCCCATTCTTTTTATCTAGCTATAAGTACCATTGGTGAATCAATCACATGGATATTTTGTGTCCCTAACTCTCCTTTGTCATATTTCTATTATTTATCTCCTAGATAATTTCCTTCGTTTGGTGCATATTTATATCATTCTAGTTACAGTTTAGTAACTTTATTGCCATCTTTAGTACTGTTGTGTGTTTTGTTGTTATTTGAACATGTTTACTTCTTGTTGTTCATATTGTTTGATCTTGTGTATGAAGGACCATAGTGCACTTGTACATTAGCAGAGTTATGATATCATCTATGAATTGTGTAGCTATCTGTACTATGTTAGCTCCTTGAAAATTCCTCTAGATTTTATATTTTCCAAGTTCATGTTTCTATTTTTATTTTCTAGAATATCATATTGTATCTTTGATTATTCCATTTTTTCCTTAATACATTATAAAATCAATATTATTTCATCTAGGAAATTAACATAGCTCTTAATTAGGCAAAATACACTTAGATTGATCATAACACTGGTTATTTATTAATTGTAGATTATATTAATGTGGTTTGTTTCTATCTAATGAAATAAAGAATTTGAATAAAAGCATAGTCAGATTTACCATATTTCACATAGAAGGATCCTTTGGGAATGGATGTTCATTTGAATTTCAATGCATCTCCCAAAGTGTGGTCCATAAGTCACAAGGGCACTCAATGTGAGTGGTGGCCATCTAGATGTCAATATCAACATTACACAAAATAACTCCCCAAGACATGTTCAATATTTTATCCCACACTTGCTTCTATAGAAAATAAGTGGGTTCAAGAACAATTCTGTAAAGAATGGGAAAGAGTTTAACTCATCTAAGATGCTTCAAAAGGTTGTCTCCTAGGACTTATAGTTTTGTCTATCTAATTTGACAACAGTGGGATGCCTTTGGATACACATCATTAACTCCTCAAATTAGTCACACAAGCCAATCAAGAGACCCCCTAGAATGGAACTTTATCTCAGTTTGATGGATATAAGAAACCCATAAAAGACCCTTAAAACAAGTACAAGGATGTGGCACTTTATCATTAATGTATTTATAGTACCTGATAATGTTTCCAAGTTCTCAAATAGAGCATAATGCAAAAAATATAGTTTAGATGTAGAATAAGAAAAATAGAAAGGACCATTGTCAAGTCCATAAAAAATGCACTTTCAAAAATAGAGACCCAAAAAGGAATCCATTTGCACAAGATATGGCTCTTTGAAGGTCTCAAAATGGAAACTACTCAATAAAAACTTTGAGAAAACATGATTTTTAGGAATTGGAGTGTTAAAATATTAGATCGCATAAAATTATACCCCATTTAAAAAAAATGCACCAAAAAATACCTTTGTATGGCTGATAATGAGCCTCTTGAAGTTTTCCTATCCAACTAAAATGGTGAATGAGAGGGGGGCCCTACTCTTCGTGGTGCACTAGTGGATAGAGGGTGGCTATTGATGGAGGTGATAGTAGAGCTAGATAGTGGTGGCAAAGAGGTGGAGGTTTGGTTGAGGGTCACATGGGTAATGTAGAGAAAAAGCATAGTGGAGAGTGCAACAAAGGTGAAGTTAAAGTGGTTGTAGGGGTGGTTGAGCCGTGGAGGGCCAATGGTTGCCTACTGGGTGTTTTAACTAGGCTAGTTGAGGCTTGCTCAAGCCTAGGGGCTAGCTAGGATGAGCCCCCAAGGGCCTCATGAACCCTTTTTAGGGTCGTGATCAAGCCACTCATGCCCTAAAATATATTTTTTATTTTTTTATTTTGAATTTTTTGAAAAATGGTAGACTTGTGTAGCTATACAGTCATATGAACTGCTAAATTGTTTTTGCCCCAAATACTCCCAGCTTTGATTTCAATGATTTATTTTTGATCTATAAGTTTTGGCATTGTCCATTTTGAGCCAAAGTGTCCCAAAAAACCAACTACCTACAAGGGTAAAGCATGCAAGAACAAACAAAACCACAATTTTTAGTTGGCTTCTTGGACTTGTTGGTAAACAAATTTGTCAATACAAATTTTAATGTGACTCACCCAATGGGTAGTGGAAAATGTTCCAATAGTTGGAGAAAATGTTATTTCTTAACAACTTTCCTCTACATTTGAGAGGGACAACTCTCTCATATGATATGATTTTGGGTTTTTTGGGGTATAGTTTTAAACAAAAAGTATGAAAGGCCACTAAACTAAAACTAAAATGAAAAAGGATAACTAAAGATTACACAAGGAAAAGGAACCAATACCAAGCACCAATTCCCAATAAAGAACAATTAAATATAAAACATTCAACTAGGGATTTATAGGAGAAATGCCATCTAACACACAAAAGACACATTTACTAGGAGTTTTATGTCTTAAGTTGATAAAAATTACATATAATTCCATCTCAGTTGTATAAAGGAAAACATCTTAATTTCATACATGATAGAAAATATATAGAGAAAGGCTACAAATTAGACACAATGATCTATAACATAAAGAGATAATATACTGGCTCTACGACCAATATTATTATTCTTTATTTAGTCTAAAAAGAAGATCTCTATGTACGAATAAAAAAAAAAGGAGATCTCTATGACTCCCTTGCTTCTATACACTATGTGAGGATCCCTTATTTTCCCTAGAAAAGAGAACCATGTCAGCTCTCAAAATGGTTCTAAGAGCCACTATATTTGTTAATATGCATTAATTCAAAATCTTCTTAAAGTATTTTATTAAAACCACTTTTCATGAGTGTTTTAGCTGTTGAATATTGATTTAAAACATGTTAGGTAAAATATAGGTTGTGAGAACCCCTTTAAGTGCCAACATATCTTCCCTTTAGTGTCATCGGCTTAAAATCCAATTTCGAGAACCATGCTACTAGCCAACCATATACAGTTGAAAGTTTATTTTTCCACAAATCTATTTTATGTAGATTGCTTGCAATCATCATGGTTTATGAAGCCAATATCTCTTTGAGGCATTCTATCAAATAGTTCATGTGCCTTGTTCAATGTTTGCACATCTTGCATACATGTCTACCAGAGCATTTCGAACTATAATATCTGATAGAAATCTTTCTTCTATATGCATAAGCCATGGGTAGAGTGTTGGTAGAGTTTGGATGCACATGTTAATTGTATTTGTTTATAAGTTTCTAAAGATTTTTCAACAAATTTATTCTACATAAATCCTACTAACATTGTATTCCACAAGATGACATCTTCTATTGAGGCATTCTTCAAATAGTTATCATGTCCTATAAAGTTTTCACCCTTATATGTATTTTTCCCTAATTATTTAAAGTTATAATACCTAGTAAACATCTCCTTTAGTTTTAGATAGCCTTGAGCTGTAGTTTTGAAACTGTATGCATCTATTGATAAGTGATTTCTCTTTGTAAGTCATGGAAAGTAATAGGTTTAAAAGCCTCATGAAATCCCACACATTTTTCCTTTTATGGTGGCTTTAGATGACAATTTACTCTTATCAACTTTTGATGGAGAACTTAAAACTTATTTTTATCACATGTTTCTTCTTTATGTTTCAACCTATTTAGCAGTTGTAATAACCTTCTAACTCTCTAAAATCCAAAGCTCATCGACTCAAAACATAGTTATCATAACCTTTCACTTCATCAATGCAATTATTCAAGTCTTCATTGACTTCATTGATGGTTATAGAATCATGGTTATTTACCATCGTCTATCTCCCTTCTACTTGTAATGAGTTTTAGTACTCTATTGGGGTGCTAAAATTGGTTCTACAACTTGATCAAACTGCCAACGATCTCTTTAATACTTTTTTTAAATCTTTCTTTTCAAATATTACATGCATCATGGAAGGGGTGTCAAGCTTTAATATTGGTTTTGAAACCAAGTTGAAATGTTGACGAACACTATAAAATATCTTTCTTCAAATATATTGCTTGGTTACAATGAGGTGTTCTGTTTAGATGAGAATGTTGGAAATCGGTAATGTTATGGAGTAAAAAGTGGACACATGCCTTTTTACCTCCTATTTTAGCTCCTAGGTCCTCGTAATGACATTATGCATTATAATTGATCATATCGAAGAGATTGCCTAGAACCAATACAAATTTGGGACCTTGGGCCCTTCCTTATGATGCAGGAGCATCCCAGGTTGTAGAGCAATCTTGCATCAACCAAAAAAACATTTGCATTCTTTCTTTTCTTGCATTTTCAGTTCAGTTCAGACATTTACAGTTTCAACATTTTGTACCACATTTTACCGCATCTTTATAGTAGATCTTGTGGTGAAGGACTTAGCATCTACATAGTGTCATCTACATCATATTCAAATTTCAAGTCATTTGGATTTGTCTATTGAAAGTTATCGCTATTAGAAGATCATCTGTTTTCACAGAACAGAGCTTCCAGACAGTCAGTTGAAGGAGAAGTTTTGTGGAGCACTTCCATGACTTGCAGAGCCAAATGAAATATCATACATGGTACATATGGATTGATAGACCTTCCTTGAGGTTCGTACCAAGTTCCATAAATTTGTGGAGCAATACTAATGTTGTAGGCTGACCTGCTTGTTTCTACACACTACATCTTTCATTGGAGTTTGTAACCTCTTGTGGCTGATGTGGAGGATTATATGAGCTTGAAGATGATATATATAGATCTCTAACATGTATTAGGAAGTCACTAGTTATAAAGTTAGAGATTATGATGGTTTAGATTAGATATTTTGTTCTAGAGAGGCATTTCAATGCCATATCTTTTATATCTATTGTAACTCGAAATTAGGCCTATGAGCCCTTGTGATTGTAGCCTGCATGTTGTTGGCAATGAACATTGTAATTCTTTGATATACTAAATATTTGAAATCTTCCATTGCATTCTACAATTGAGTTGTTTTCGTTGTGTTTACTCTAGTTGCATGGTTTGGACAATTCATTCTGTGAACCCTCCGGCCATGACTGCACCACCTTAACATCACCCTGGACTAAAAAGGGGGTCCTAGACTTGGATACCAACCACCCAAGTCTCCCCTAATTGGTTAGGTACAATTAATGATATGTCAGCATAGGACCTTTAAAAATGTTCCTCTTTATCAGATTTTATGATTTAATTCCATGAATGTTAGCAGGAAAGCATATATAAGTGTATTTTTAAATTCATTGTGAACCTAGGGATGGATATTGCAAACTTATGATATTAGAGAAAAGAGTATTAAAGGTACTCATTGTGTTATTATTGTAGATTTGTCCTTGTATTGTGTGTGTTGTTGCAGATTTGGAATCATCATCCATCTCCTTATGAGTTGAAGAATCTTCATCCTCCTAAGGACTTCACCTCTGAGGTGACATCATTGCTATTTGAATCATTTCATCATTTGGTTTATCTTTAGCCTCTGCCCTACAAGGGCACGCTCTCTCTAACAATGATGTTTGCAAGCTTGAATGCTATCCCGTGATTTGATTGAGGCAAATCCCTAAACACCACAACTCCCAAACCCCTCTCTTGTCAACTTGTGTGCAAGTTATAGGTACATGTTTCATGGGAAGTGAAGTAGCAGGAAGTCTATGTAGGACTCAAGGTTTCAAGATCTGACAGAAGTTTTGGAATATTCCTTTGAAAAGACTTGGGCGGTTGGCGCCCTAGTCTTCTAGGCTTTCAAGTTTTGAATCTGGCATTTGAGCATCAATTACAACATCTTCTCAGTTCTAACCTCCGGTAGATTCTCACTTCTAGACTTTGGTGCTTACTAAATTCATCCTCTAACTTTCTAGCTTCTATGACACAGGTTTTGATATCTTCCTAATCATCTTTGCACTTTCAAATTATGGGTTTCTATTGTTGTTCGTTTGTTACAAGTTGATTATCTCATAACTAGGGTTTTACTCATCCTTAACCTAGGGTTTGATAAAAAAGCTTGGTTAAAACACATCTTTCCATAACAAATAGGAGCACAAGATCTGTAGTTGAGTCCACCTTCTCCTTGGTTGTGATTTAGCTCAATCTTGTCCTTGAATGTTATTGTGGAAGAGGGTTTTGATCTAGTTGTACACTTGTCTCCATCATTTCTCCTTTTCTATAGTTAACATTTTGGTGAACCCGTAGCATCAAGAATTTGCATCTTGTTGAGTGTTGAAATCATATCTTGCATTAATTCATATCATACTTATCATTCTTCATTGAAAAATCTTGCATAAATTTGAAAAAAGTGAAAACAAATAAGCATTCTAGGCTTGCATAAAGGCATAGTTTTGCATTATTTTCATTGCATATCATTGGAAACATGTCATTTTCTGATTTATACATCAGATCTGATCCGTATTACATAAATTAACCATTTCATAATATCATAGCTTGCATTTGCATATCTCATTTTCTAGGGTTTTGTTGAAAACTTGCATTTTTCATATAACCTTGTCATTTGCAAAAGCTAGGGTTTGTAGTCAAAATCTTATTTTGGATTTTTCTGCTATCATAAAACATTCATTCAAATCTGATTTTGAATTTTATTTTTGCTTCAATTGGCATCCTTGCTTTGAAAATTTCAAAATTTTGCAATTACACATTGTGTATTTCAACATTAAAGGCATAAACACTCTCTTTACACTTATTTGAGAAAAGTTTTTAAATCATTTACATTGCCTTATTGTACAAAACTCTTCACATCATATTCACTTTGTTTGTAGTAAAATTAGTGTGTTTTTGACCTTCAAAAACCTAATTTCCTCAAACTAGTGTCTGGGTGTGCAACGAGTTATCATATTTTCATCATGGATGCTTCTTGTTATTCATCTTTGGAAGCTTTGTTTGTATACATCATAGATATTGATAATTTCTACAAATTAACTAATATGTATCCTCAAGTCTTAAATCAAATAGCATACATATATGACATTGACATTTCTATGTGTTCCACATATGAAATCCTTTGTTATATATCTGACTTTGAAAGCTTCATAACTCTTATGGGAATATATCCTTCGATATTAGATGATCTCACTAAATTCAAAGATAATAATAAATATGATGCATAGTTTAGTAGTGATGACTTCAATATGTTAGATGAAGCCCTAGATGACTTTATCTCTATTGGACTTTCCACTATGACTCCTATTACTAAAGGTCAGGACCATGCCCTGGATCTACTCTCTAATACATGTGATGGTGACCTAGCTTTGTCTATTTCACCCTATGATTTGGATCCCTCTCCCAAAGTTGTTCCCACTCATGACGATATTTTGGCGCAAGAGGATTAAACCATTGACACATCCCTTAACATCACCCTACCCTCTCTTCATTCCAATTCTCTCCCTTTGAAAGATGAAGCATTAGTGAATGAAGAACCCCCTCTAACAAAGAACACTCCATGGATAGATAATGAGCATTCATCTAATTCTATCCCTACCATAGTGCATGAAGTGTCTATGGATCATCCTCCTTTAGTTGAATATTCAAGTACCTTGGATATTACTAAGGAAGTGAAGACCCTTGATCTTCCTCCTTTAGTTGAATGTTCAAGTACCTTGGATATCACTAAGGAAGGGAAGATCCTCAATCTCCTCCCTTTGGTTGAATTTCCAAGTCCCTTTGATATCAATAAGGATGCAAAGGCCATGGATAATCCTCCTTTGGTTGCATGTTCAAACCCTTTGGATATCACTAAAGATACAATCACCAACAATTCTCCTAACAACACTTTACTTTCCCTTCGTTTCTATGCTCTCCTTTCAAAAGATGAAGCACTAGTAGATGAGGAAAGGTCTCTCACATTAAATCCCTTATGGATGAATGTTGAGATCAATCAAAACAATTCACCTATTCCACCCACTAAGGGGATAGTGAATAAGTGTACTAATGCTAATACAATATCAACAAGTTCAAGACTAAATATGATATCTCCTGAGATGAGAGACATGAATTGTCTGCCAGGAAATATCCCATAGACTCAAGTAAGTATTTCTCCCTCATTTAGCTACACTCGATGTAGCACCTATTCCAGTTTCTCTCAAGGGTGGCCTCCTCCTAGATATATATGTTGTTAGAGTTGTGTTGTGTTCCCCCTATGTAGTGTTAAATGTTGTTTAGGTCTCTTTGTATGACCTTTGATACTCTTGTAAGGTCAAGGATACAAGGAGACCACCTCTATTGTGAGCATTCTTCTATTCCTCCCTCTTATTGTTATTGTTGTGTGTTGTGCCTTGGGGGCATCTTCCCACATTGTAAAACCTAAGTCACTTTTGTCTCCTCTCTCATTTCTTTTGTTTCCATTTTTTAGTGACTCTACTAGTCAGCAGATGATGAAAATAGATAAAGTAAAAATGGGGTTGATATATATTACTGATGCTTGACTAGTAGAATCACTCTGTGTTGTGATCCATATTGTGAAATTTGTTGTAACAAACCTTTGCAATACTCTAAATCTGCTTATATGCACTTTGGATTGTTTTGTATCTCACCTTGTTGCTACACTTGGTTTTGAGATACCTATAGTATAACCTCACGGCTATACTCAGTTCCAAACCCATAAGTGTAGCCTTGGTCTTGTTAGAAATGAAGGTGCAAACCACACAACAAAAATCTGATTCAAACCTTATTTATGCCCTTTAAACTATGTAGAATCAATGGAGATTGTAATAGAAATTAAAACCCATTACACAGAAATAACATGCACTAAGAACTAAACACATAACACAATATGTAACGTGGAGAAAACCCTTTCGGGTAAAAAACTCCACCAAGAAAGGAGGCTCCAAGTTGTATTATCTTCAAATATATGAGATTCCAATACATGCACTTCCTCTATTTCTTTAGTCTTCAATCCACTGGCACCTATTACTCTCCAATCTAATAAAAATGTAGTACAAATATCCTTATAAAAGGGGGTTGCCTTCTAGGACAAGATATCTAACAAAATATCGACTGTTAGATCTGTGACCTAATGAGGAACGGTCTAGATTCACAATGATAAAATATAAATAAAATGTGGTTGCAGGGGCGTTGCCCTCAAACCCCCACCAGGGCACGCGGCCCGTAGACCCCCTGCTGGGGGGATGATCCCCCTAGACCCCTCGCAAGGGGGAAACCCCCATGCGACCCCCCGTCGTGAACAAATGAGTGTCAAGGACCGAATATAAACATGTAGCTGAAACAAGACCGCTGCTAGTAAAACCTTTCATCCCTTATGGGTGATTTACAAACAATATTTAGAGTAATTAATTGCATAGGATTTACAAGGTTGATGGAACCTTAATCCTAATAGGTCTCTTATGTGATACGATGTAGTTTTTATATAGCTTTCATTTGGTTGTTATCTTAGAATAGATTTTCTAAACAAATCTTATCTTGTTGATTATGTTAGCAAATGATATCAATGTGTTTGCAAGAACATTCAGCAATTGCTAGCACATGTCACCTTTGGGGACATGGGCTTTGTAAAAGCTCTTGTTCCCTTGCGTGTTTTCACTTTACCTTAAATGTTCTTGATATTGGCAAGTGGGATTGACCACTTTAAGGTGGGGGCATATATCATGGTAACTACTTGATTATATTTTTATATTGACAAAGCATGTTTGTGTACACTTCCTTTTCACTGTAAGGTGTCTTCATGATGCCGATGGGGTTGTGTACTTTATCTTGTTATGTATACCTCCTTTTCACTATAAGGCATCTCCATGATATGGGTGAGGTTGTATACCTTGAGCACAAGCTTCCTTTTCACTGTAAGGCATCTTCCTAATGTGGGTGGGGTTGCATTTTGAAAGCCCTTCCATGGAATGTGGGATGGTGTATCTCTTGAGCTAGTGCACATCCTTTTAAACAAAGTCCTCATCGCGAGGCGAGGTTGGATCTTGAGTCATTCACCCTTAAGCATGTCTTTGGTGGTTGTAGTAGTGTAGTTCAACCATTAGGTGTGTTTGGTGTGTCTTAGATAGTGGAGCATAGTAATAAGCTCCTCCCTATTGCCTGTGTTTACGGTGTATAAGACATATATTATGTCGATGACATACTATGCGGCGCTCATGTATTCTGTGTGTTTTCCATTTCTTTTATTTGTCTTCCTTATGTGTCTTGCATGTTTTTGTGTGGTCTAAAGGCCATAGCAATGATCTCCCTCCATGATATGTGTTTTGTGTGTTTTCATGGTCTACAAGAATGTGACGATGAGCTCCCTCCATGGTGTGTGTTTTATTTACTTTAGTTAGCATTATATATATATATATGTTAATCATGTCTTCTCTTCATGTATACTTTGTGTATTGCGTGACTATATTTATGTCTTCTCCGTGTATTGTGTGCTTCCTTACTATCTTCATCATGTCTTATGTGATTGTTAAGTGTTTTCTTTATATGTTTGCCTAAGTCTGGGGGCTAGAAATAGTCCTTGAAACTTAGGGTGTGTCTTCACTCTTGTGTTTGATGTGTTTGATGTTCTTTGACCATTCTTTAATGCATGTATGGATTGTAAGATCATACACACATTAAAGTGGGGGCTAAATGTTATGGAGTAAAAAGTGGACACATGCCTTTTTACCTCCTAGTTTAGCTCCTAGGTCCCCGTAATCACATTATGCATTATAATTGATCATCCTGAAGAGATTGCTCGAAACCAATGCAAATTTGGGACTTGGGCCCTTCCTTAACATCACCCCAGACTAAAAAGGGGGTCCTAGACTTGGGTACCAACCACCCAAGTCTCCCTTGATTGGTCAGGGCTAATTAATGATATGTCAGCATAGGAACTTTAAAAATGTTCCTCTTTATTAGATTTTGTGATTTAATTCCATGAATGTTAAAGGGAAAGAATATATAAGTGTGTTTTTGAATTCATTATGAACCTAGGGATGGATATTACAAACTTCTAATATTGGAGCAAAGAGTATTCAACACATTCATTGTGTTATTGTTGTAGATTTGGAATCATCATCCATCTCCTTATGAGTTGAAGAATCTTCATCCTCCTAAGGACTTCACCTTTGAGGTGACATTATTGCTATTTGAATAATTTCATCATTTGGTTTATCTTTAGCATCTACCCTGCAAGGGCATGCTCTCTCTAACAATGGTGTTGGGAAGCTTGAATGCTATCCCAGGATTTGACTGAGGAAAATACCTAAACGCCACAACCCCCAAACCCCTCTCTTGTCTTGTGTGCAAGTTACAGGTACAGGTTTTGGGGAAAGTGAAATAGCAGGAAGGTTGTGCAGGAATCAAGGTTTCGGGATCCAGTAGAAGTTCTGCAATATTCCTTTGAAAAGACTTGGGCAGTTGGCGTCCTAGTCTTCTGGGCTTTCAGGTTCTAGATCTGGCATTTGAGCATCAATTACAACATCTTCTTAGTTATGACCTCTGACAGATTCTCACTTTTGGACTTGGGCGATTACCAAATTTGTCCTCTAACTTTCGAGCTTCCATGACATAGGTTTTGATATCTTCTTGATCATATTTGCACTTTTAGATTTTGGGTTTCTATTGTTGTTCATCTATTACAAGCTAATTATCTCATCATTAGGGTTTTACTCATACTTAACCTAGGGTTTGATAAAAAAAAGGCTTGGTTAAAACACATCTTTCCATATCAAATAGGAGCACAAGATCTGTAGCTGAGTCCACCTTCTCCTTGGTTGTGATTTAGCTCAATCTTGTCCTTGAATGTTATTGTGGAAGAGGGTTTTGATCTAGTTGTACACTTGTCTGCCATCACTCATCCTTTTCCCTACTTAACATGTAACATTCAAGAATCTTTAGAATTGATCATCACTTAAATTTGCTTATGTTGTGAATGCTAAGTTAGGGGTTGACATAGATTATGGAACTAGTATTGGTCACTGACAAAGACTAGTAACAAAACACTTAGACACTTTTTATTAGTTTCAAAAGTGGTATCAAATGCTGACCAATTTGTGGAATATTTGTTTGACTCTGATTAAGGTTTTGAAACTACATACAAGTTATAAACAACACTACAAACATTTCTTTAAACTCATCAAAAGGTAGTCTTAGGGTTTAGAAAGTCCAAATTGGCTAAATAAGGATCGTTTTAAGACATGTTTGACTTTCGACAACATGATGACATTTGTAAGACCTTAAAAATTTGGAAGTACTCCAAAATTGACTTGACTTGAAATAGGGACAATAGGACTCTAATTTTAGAAAAATAAAATCCAAAATTGACTTTCTCAAGCCTCCTAGATGTAACAAAATAACTAAAAATGTTGCTTGGATTACTGAAAATTTGCACACACCCAAAATGTTAAATACTAAGAATGAAACCCCATATCAATTATTTTTTATATGAAACCATTATGATTCTCCATATCATTTGAAGATGAAAGAGAAGAGCATAATTGGTTTTAAGGAAAAAGCATGCAAAGTGATTTTTCCCTAAATCTGTCAAAAAATGAGAAAGATGGACTATACTAGGCCTTTATCAAAGCTCTAATACCATGTTGTATTTTACAAAAACAAAAGACAACAATCGAGACCAAATGTCATAGTGATATACACAACACAACTCAAGACCAAATGATAGGCTGAACAATGCTATTTCTCAATAATAAAGAAAGTAAAATATAATGAAAGAGAATGAAAGAATGGAATAGAATAAGAAAAGCTAGGTGAGTGCATTTATAAGAAATGCAAAGGAGGAAGATGGAATATGAAGAGACTACACTCTTCACTCACCATTATTAGCCAAAATGAGCCTACCTAAGTAAGCTAAAGTAGGTGTAGGAAAATACCTATTAAACTAATGTAGGAAAATACCTATTAAACTGATGAAAAAAGAATAAACACCTACACCAACATCTTTTAATTTACATGATTCCATTCCTAAATCTTGTATTATCTATTTTAAATCATATTAGTATATACTTCTACTTTGCAATGTTTCTAATTTGATTTAGTAATAGATAGTATAATAAGGGATGCTAGTTATCTCTTAGGTCACTTAATGCTTAGGAGTAATCTATTTTTATCTTTCAATCTAGTACTTGTTGCAAGTATGTGTAGTCGGTGTTGTCATTGGTGTCAACTGTATCAGTAAGAGATGTTGCAAGAGTATGAGCAGTTGGTGTCAAATGGATGTTGTATCTAATGATGAGGAAGTGCTGAAGGTGAGATAATATATTTCTAGTGCTTGGTTTCCAAGTGCTTTTGAGAATATTTGAATAAAATAAGTAAACAGTGTGTGGTAGTGGTATTTTGTATTACAGACTAGTGTTCTGGTTTTGCTCTGCATTTCTATTTTATTAAAGCTCTACTTGTGCAGTTTGGATATGTTGTTTAGAAGTGTTTAGAGATGCTACATTCAGAATTTGGCATCCTAGATTGATGTGTAGAGGAAGATGTATTCACTAGTGTATGAACTGTGTATTGCAGAGGTATATAGGAGAAATGTTTTTTCTCTACATTTCTCCGCAAGGTGGTTTCAAGTCTTGCGGTTCTAGAAGTGTGTTTATAAGGTTAATAGCTATCTTCAGTCAAATTTGTTCATGGTTTGGTGCTCTGGAAGATGATTTCTTGAGTTGAAGTGCATTATAGAGATATTTGAGCATGCTAGGTAAACAGGATAAGGTTGTGAGGCAGGTGAAAGTTGTTGCAAAGGAATTTGTTGATTTTTAGGATGTTTGTGGGATATTCTAGATTGTTCTCAAGTATGGTGTGTGGTCTGCGAGTCGTCTTTGGGTTTGAGGAAGTGTGTACACAATTGTTTATGGTGTAAACACTGGTTTGGCTGACCTTGGGTGTTTACACTAATTGTGGAGTTGCTTTGATGTTTGTGGAAATGAGGTGTGGCGTGTATGGATGGATTTAGGTATGAACTAAGGTGTGGTGTGATCTTCCTTTATTCCTTTCCACTGCAGGAAGGTTTTGGTGCTAATCTAATTTGAATTTGCATAATCAAGGTACCTTGCTGACATTGGAGAATGTTCTTGTTTAGGGTAAAATTGGCATTGTTTAGTTTAATATTGTTTAGATGTTTGAATCCTCCTTTCACCCTATACATTCAAGGATCTAGGGTCGAGTGGCAATTCACTATCATACCATAGGTCACTGTGAGATGTAGGGAAGCTTGGATTAGGGTGTTTAATTATCAAATTTCCTTCTCTTATGCTTAATTGACCATTAAAACCCTAATTTCACAAATACGACTGTAAGCAGAAGAATAATAGAAAAAGCTCTTGTAGACGGAAGCAAAAGATCAAATCACAAAGTACCTATTTTCAAGGTTTCGAGGTGGAAAAGTTGAGGACACATGAGCGGGCGCTCAAGTCCAAGGTACCAGTTTATTTGTAGGATCCTGACCTCCTTCCAACACTGATCAGCACTGTAACTTCTGTTTCCAGAAATTCAACTATGAAAGACACAGGAGTGAGTGCCCAAGTCCCGAAAAGGCTCTGGTGTCCTGTTTCTCTTTAGATCCTAAATCCTTGTGTCTGTTGATCCTTCTTGTAACTCTACTTTTTCCATATGCGACACCTGTAACCTACAATCACAAAACTTTGGGAGGGGGTTGTGGTGTTTAGAGGCTTGCCTCAGTCAAGCCCCAGAGGACACTTAAGTCTCTCAACACCATTGTCAAATAGAGAGTGCATGCCCTTGTGAGGAAGAGGTAAAAACCAAAGGAAATGATGATGAAAATACAATATAATGTCACCTTGTAGTGAAGATATCATGGGAGGAAGATTCTCTTCATTCCATGATGAAATGGATGCTCAAATCTACAAACACAAACACATAAACCACACAAATTTGCTCTTGCAACACAATGAAAGCCTTGAATCACCTTGAGAATGCCTAAAGTTCACAATGATCATCTAGTTTACAAATGAATGCCTAAACATGCTTTTATATGCAATTACAAGCACTCCCACCAAGATTTTCGTAATTCAAACTTACCGTGTCGGCATAGGACCCAAATAATGGTCATAGACCGACACCCAAAAATTGGGGCTGCTCCAAAATAGGGCAGGACTAGGGTGCGGATGCCCAAGTCCTTCCCCCTTATTTTGGGTAGGGTTAAGCTCAAGGGGTCCTCCTAGGTCCCATTTGTCATGTTACCAGGGGTCATTCCATCGGGATGCCAAATTATGAAGTAAGATGTCCTAAATGCATGCAAAAGACCTAGGAGGTAAACCTAAAGTGGGAAAAGCCCCCAAGGGGACATTTTACAATGTTACATTTAGTCCCCACTTTAATGTATGTATAAATGCAAGGCCAATACATGCATTAAAGTACGGTCACAAACACAACAAACACATCAAACATGGACAAGACACACCAATCACATGGAAAATAGTAAGAGACGCGCAAAACATGGAGAAGACAGTTATAGTCATGCAAAACATAGAGAAGACAGTCAATGGATAGAAGACACATTAATGCATGGAAGACATAAATGATATCTTTTTTTTTCTTTTTTTCTCATATATATGAAATGCAGATGCAAGTACTGGAAAGTAAACAAACCTCCCATAATACATGATGCACTCATTGTGTAGGTCTTTGTATATGGGGAAACACACACGCAAGACATGCAAAACCTCCCAAAATGTAGGAAGCACAACCCTAAGGCACTGGTATTTATACTGCATATGGGGCAACAAACATGCCACACAAAACAAGTACTCCAAAACACACACACTTGAAGACATGGAGAAAACATGGCAGACAAGAGATGGTGTGTTCCCTATTTCTAGGCTCATCACCATCTTAGGCACATTATAGGCACACACCGATGATTGGGCTTCGCCACAACAATTGCCGAAGACACACTTAAGTGTTGAGTTAGTCACATAACCGTTCCCCGCCTCCGCAGAGGACTCTTGAAAATGACAGGATGATGCAATTTGCTCTGAGAAATACACCATCCCTACCTCTGTAGAGGGCTTAAGATAAAAAGGATATATGTGATATCTCGCCTCCACAGAGGGCTTACATGATTGATTGATTGATTGCAAACAAACTGAAGATGCATGATGCACTCATCGTGTATGTCTTTGCACTTGAGGAAACACACATTGCTAACATCTACAATAGATAGCTTACCTCTTATATGCCCCCACCTTAAGGTGGTTGATATCAATTATCGATATCAAGCATGTTAAGGTAGGAATAAAACACACAAGGGAACACTAACTTTCGCAAATCCCATGCCCCCTGAAGGTGACATGTACTTTACGATCACCAAATGTTCCCATAAACACATCCATGCAAGAAACATGTTAGTGTCTACAAGATCATGATAAACAACAACATCAATGCATATGATTAACCACACAAAGAGCCAAGGTTATACAATGAATTTAGAGTTCGAGGATAACTATGGCACTATATCACAAAGCTCTCTGAATCGAGTACCACCAAGGCCATATTCAAAGACAAACAAAGGTGCATAGAGCAGTAGTATTGTTAAGGTTTGTAAATGCGATAGAAACATCATGAAATTCACTATATGGAAAGCATGAGTGCTTCCACTATCCAAGCATCAGATAAGATATACAACCCCATCATCATATTAGGAACTAAGTCCATTTTTTGATTTCTCTCGAAAGGGACACTAGGTCTGCATCAATATAAATATTCTTCATCATCCACTCGCTAGATGGAAACACTAGAGGAAGGGAAACAATAAATCAAAGAGGAGAAACAAGTGTCTTAATGACAGTCACGTAGGAGGGTGCCCCCAGGTCACCAACTGCAACGCTATGTCTGTAAGACACAACACACAACAAGGAAATCAAAGAGAGGCAATTTAGAAGAATGATGATACAAATAGAAGAAGGTCACAACAGAGGTAGTCTCCTAGTATCTTGGACCTTATGGGAGAATCTGACGTCATCCCAGGAGGCCTAAACAACACATAACACATCACAGGGGAAGCACATCACGATAGAGATAAAGGGTTAGAGATACTTACCTGTAGGGCCCCTTCTGGGCTAGAAGTTGTCTATAAGAAAATCATCATCGTCATCTTCCCACTCCCTAATGTTGGAGGAAAGTGGGACATAAGGTACCATAGCCAAATTCATGTCTTGCTCATCATGTTGTTCATTGTTAGGATCGTTATTGTTTGGTTGAATGTTGGGATCAATGTTTTCTTGTTGAGAGGCAAGGTTTATAGCATAAACTTGTCTTCTTTTTCTTCTTTCTCTTTCTTTTCTATTTCATTTTATTTTACCACTTATCTCTTGTAAGATAGGTCTATCCTCTTTCATAGGCTTGTGCAATTTAGAAGATGAAGCATTGAGATCAAACGTCATTTGTCACTGTGGAACATTTTTTTGTTGAAAATGATCTCCCAATCCTTGTAAGGGTTTTAGGGGAGGAACCTCAGCATAGGGACCTTGTCCTATTGGTCTAAAGTTCTCTTCACATGCAGGTTGTTTCTCTTTTGTCATTTCTTGCATAGGACTAGGTATTTCAGTTTTATCCAAAAAATAATTCAATCTGTAATGCTTTTTTCTCAACCAAAGGTTTATATTTGTTGCGGGGGATGGTAATCATGCATCCATCAAAAGGGAACTTTAGACAATGGTGTATTGTTGAAGGGATGGATTTCATTTCTTTTAGCCAAGGATGTCCCAATTTAATATGAAAGAGGTCAAAAATAGGGACAACATCAAACCATTGTTCAACATGTTTTCCAGATAGTGTTACCAACAATGATATCTTACCCAAAGGCTTGATAAAGGTCCCCTTATGTGTCTTAATCATCATGTTCGAGGGGTCATAAGAACCTTGCATTAGTTGATGTGAAAAGAGGAACTCTTTAGTGGAAACATTAGTCATGCAATTGGGATCAATAAGAGTTCCATCCATAGGGTTTCCCATTATTTTCACAGTGATGTAAAGAGGTCCATCGGAATCTCAAATTGTTTTATCATGAAGTGTAAACACGATTTCAGGTTCAGGAGCCTTTCTTTTCATGTAAGGTCTAGGAGGGAACCTATAATTGTTTTTGTGATTATAGGCCATGTTTATATGCTCTCACAAATGCAAAATCATATTTTTGAAGGCTTTTCAAAATTGGTGCAAAAGACAAGAGCAAAAATAGCCTAAAATGCTTGATTTTTGTGCTTTTTTCAATGCAAATGAATGGAACAAAGAGTGTTGTAAGGATTTTGATCAAGGGAAGAAATTTATATGTCTGATATCAATCAAAAACAGTAATATGATCCCTCTCAACACACTCTTGATGCAAATCCAAGATACTGCCAAGTCAAACTATAGTGAAAATATGTCCAAATAGGCACTTTTTTCACCAAAACTTAATACAAAAGAGCATAACAAAGGGTGTTGTGAGGAAAGTGATGATGGAAATCAAATTAATATCTATAATAACATCCACTTGGTGCCAAAATACCCAACACAACACACTTTTAGTGCCACTTAAGGTAAAACCCTAGTGAAAATATAGCAAAAATAGGCTATTTTCACGGTTTTTCAATTCCAAGACCTAAAAAAAGGGGTGTTGTAATGAATTTTAGGAGGTTTATAAAATAAAATAAATAATATCAGTCACCTCAATCCATAAAATTAATCACAACACACTTGGAGTGCAAACTAGGTCAAACCCTAGGGCAAAAATAGCCAAAATATGTAGTTTTTCACTGAATTTTCAATACAAGAACCCATTAAAAGGGTGTTGTGAAGATTTTTAGGAGGGGTAGAAAATGATTACCCTGATAAAATTAAATTAATGTGAAAATACTCTTCACAGAACGCCTATGGTGCAAGTTTATAGAGTCGATAAGGCTAAATTTAGTGAAAATCGTTGTTTTTTAAGCCCTAGGTTTGAGATCTTAAAACAAAATGCTATGTGAATGTTTTGAAGTCTGATTTATGATGAAAATGAAGTGTACTCAGATCTGAAAATGATTTTCAAGCCCTTATATGCAAAATGCCAATGCAAATTTAATGAAAATGCATGAAAATTGCTAGTTTTTTGTTGAAATTTTCTATGCAAAAATGCAATTTTTTTTTTGAATCTATATGCAAATTTACACTAAAATGCAAGACTATAGAAAAATTCTAATTTGAATGAGCCTCTAAAATCAGTATAAAAATTTGAAAGAAGATTTTGCCTACTAACCCTAGATTTTGGAATTACTAGGTTATATGAAAATTGTCAAAATTTCTACAAAAGCCTAGAAAATTAATGATGAAAATGCAATGCAAATTTATGAATTTTTGTGTTTTTATGTAATTTATATCAGATCTGATGCACAAATTATGAATTAGGAAAATTTAGAAAGAATTGATGCAATTTAGTAAGCCAAACAATGCAATTTTTCAAAAAATTTCAAAATTTTCAATTTTTTTGTAATTTCTCAATGCAATAAGATGAAAGACTATATGAATGAATGAAATTAATCCAAATCTAAAGACACACACTCATAAATTTACAATTAAATTCTAAAAACACGGGTTCACCAAAATGTTTAGGGTAAAATTGGGATTGTTTAGTTTAATGTTGTTTAGATGCTTGAATCCTCCTTTCACCCTATACATTCAAGGATCTAGGGTCGAGTGGCAATTCACTATCATACCCTAAGTCACTGTGAGATATAGGGAATCTTGGACTAGGGTGTTTAATTATCAAATTTCCTTCTCTTATGCTTAATTGACCATTAAAACCCTAATTTCACAAATACGACTATAAACAAAAGAATAACAGAAAAAGTTCTTGCAGACGGAAGCAAAATATCAAATCACAGAGTACCTATTTTCAGGGATCCATGGTGGTAAAGTCAGGGACACAGGAGTGGATGCCCAAGTCCAAGGTACTAGTTTCTTTGCGGGATCCTGACCTCCTTCTGACACTGATCAGTACTGTAACTTCTGTTTTCATAAATTCAACTGCGGAGGAAACATGAGTGAGCACCCAATTCTCGAAAAGGCTCTGGTGTCCTGCTTCTCCTCAGATCCTGAATCCTTGATGTCTACTGATCCTTCCTGCAACTCTACTTTTTCTAGATACGACACCTGTAACCTGCAATCACAAAACTTTGGGAGGGGGTTGTGGTGTTTAGAGGCTTGCCTCAGTCAAGCCCCGGAGGACACTTAAGTCTCTGAACACCATTGTTAGATAGAGAGTGCGTGCTCTTGTGAGGTAGAGGCAAAAACCAAAGGAAATGATGATGAAAACACAATATAATGTCACCTTGTAGTGAAGATATCATGGGAGGAAGATGCACTTCATTCCATGATAAAATGGATGCTCAAATCTACAAACACATAAACCACACAAATCTACTCTTACAACACAATGAAAGCCTTGAATCACCTTGAGAATGCCTAAAGTTCACAATGATCATCTCATTTACAAATGAATGCCTAAACATGCTTTTATATGCAACTACAAGCACTCCCACCAAGATTTTTGTAATTCAAACTTACCGCGTAGGACCCAAATAACAATCATAGACTGACACCCAAAAATTGGGGCTGCCCCAAAATAGGGTAGGACTAGGGCGCAGGCGCCCAAGTCCTCCCCCCCTATTTTGTGTAGGGTTAAGCTCAAGGTGTCTTCTTAGGTCCCATTTGTCATGTTACCTAGGGCTCATTCCATCAAGATGCCAAATTATGAAGTAAGATGTCCTAAATGCATGAAAAAGACCTGGGAGCTAAACCTAAAGATGGAAAAGCCCCCAAGGGGACATTTTTTGATGTTAAAGTTCTTAAGGTTGAAGATTGTATAAATATGTGTCAAGATATTGAAGGATAATCAGATAGAAGAGAATGATGTATGTGATGCGAATTACAAAGTTATAGAGTGCAAATTTGTGGAGTGCAGTGTGAACTTTCATGTGTGAGATTACTAGATGCAGTGAGCAGAAGGTGTCTACAATTCTTTAGGGAGACTATGAAGGTGATGATGGCATGGTGGTGGATTTCTCTATTGCATTGAGATAGTTTTATCCTTGTAACAACTTTCTCTATCTTCTTTTCTATTCTGGTAGTGAGCCTTTCTTTCTTTTGAGTAGTGAGCCTATTGATTTTTGGTGTTGTTATTACTTTATATTGTGAGCTAATCCTCACCGTGATTTTTTCCTTCTTGGGTTTTCCACATAAATCTAGTGTTCTCTTGTGTTTGATGTTGATTGGATTCAGTTTCTGTTATTTGCTTTCATGCTTAATCTTTATAACAGTTTAAGGGTTAATTGAATTAATGTGGATCTAAATGTGTTTGAGGGTTTTGGAATTATAAGTTACAATTGATTCACCCCCCCCTCTTAGTTGTCTTGTGCATTCAACAATTGGTATCAGAGAAGAGTTCCTTGGAAGAAAGCTTAACCAATTGAGGTAGACCTAGGATGGCGCACAAGAAGGATGTTCCCTTATTTGATGGAACAAATTATGTATTCTAGAAAATAAGGATGGAAGGTTATCTGATTTCTCTTGGATATGAGATCTGGAAGTCTATTGAGACTGAATACACTATACTAGAAAATGGTTTAAGTACTACAAATAAAATCAAGGCCTATGAAATCAATGGTAAAGCAAGGTATGATCTTTTAAGTGGTCTTACTAATTCTGAATTGGTGAAAGTTATGAATTTGAAAACTGCTAATGAAATCTGGAAAAAGTTAAAAAAACATTTATGAAGGAGATGATAAGGTCAAGCAAGCTAGAATGCAGAATTTGAAGCTCATGTTTGAGACCATGCGAATGTCTGAAGATGAAAACATTACAAGCTACTTACAGAAGGTGGATGAAGTTGTCAATAGAATCAGAGGACTTGGTGGAGAATTAGAAGAAAAAGAAGTGTTATTGAAGGTTCTCATAACTCTTCCTAAAGCTTATAGTCATAAAGTTTCTACTATTGAAGAATTACAAAATCTGGATCAGTTTACCAAAGATTAGTTGCTTGGTACCTTAACTACTTTTGAAATGAGAGAATTTGGTACAAGTAGTGCAAAGGCTGAGACTACCTTTAAGGCTAGCAAATTAGAGATGACTGTGGAATCAGATCAGGAGGATTCTGATGATGTGGAAGATAACTTTGTGAGAAAAATGAAATTGGGTACTAGTAAGTATAGTGGTAAGTTGCCCTTCAAGTGTTTCAGTTGTGGCAAGATAGGTCATTATGCTTCAAGATGTCCATAAAGAATTTTGAGAAGAAAAAATAGGGAGAACAAAAATAGAGTGCCTAAGAAAAGCTACTATGTTAGAGAAGATGCAAGTATATCTGATGATGAATCTGATTATGAAAATGATGAGGATAATGAATGTTTGTTCATAGATTTAAAAGATGATATTGTTTCTACTAACTCTGAGAAATGTGTGAAGGAAAGGGCTCCAGAAGCAAGTCTTAATGCTGAAGGCACTTTGATGTCTGGTTTTCATACCAGATAGGTAAAGAACTACTGGGTCATTAATAGTGGATGCTCAAATCACATGACTGATGATAAGAGTAAGTTTGTTAAACTTGAAAAATATAATGGAGGACAAGTTAGATTTGGTGATGATACATCTGCTAAGATATGTGGAAGAGGTTCAATCAGTTTTGATGGCAAGCATAATACTGATGATGTTCTTTATGTTAATGGTTTAAAGAATAACCTCTTGAGTGTTGGACAAATGTGTAGCAAAGGATACAATCTTGTGCTTCGAGATGGTGGCTGTGAGATCAGAAAAAGATTCTAGAATTATGATAGCTGCTGGTAAGAGGACATATGGGAATGTTTATCAGCTCAAAGGTGGTGATGGTTATTGCTTCATGACTTAGATCGGTGAGAGTTGGCTATGGCATAGAAGATTGTGTCACATCAATTTTGATAATCTGGTAAGATTAAGTTTAGTTCAAACTATGAGAGATCTACCAAAGATTACAAAGCCTATAAATGCTATATGTAAGGAATGTCCAAGTAGAAATCAAGCAAGAAGAAGTTTCAAATTCAAGGATCAATCTTCTACCAGACTGTTGGAATTGGTGCATACAAATCTTTGTGGACCTACCAAAGTAAGGAGTTTTCAAGGTGACTGGTATTTCATGCTACTAATTGATGATTATTCTAGAATGACATGGGTTACTTTTCTCAAAGAAAAATTAGAAGCCCTAGATAAGTTCAAAGCTTTCAAAGTCATGGTTGAAAATGAAATGGATATGAGAATCAAATGTTTTCTGACAGAGTTGGAGAGTTCACTTCCAATGAGTTTAACTTGCTTTGTGAGAATCATGGAATAAAGAGGCACTTATCTGCCCCTAGGACTCCTCAGTAGAATGGAGTGGTTGAAAGAAAGAATAGGACTGTTCAAGAAGCTACAAGGACAATGATAAAAGAAGCAAATCTACCAGAGGTCTACTGGAGAGAAGCAATTCATATTGTTGTTTATATACTGAACAGAGTGCAAGCAAGAGCAAATAGTACAAAGACTCCTTATGAGTTATGGTATGGAAGGATTCCTACTACTAAATATTTCAGAGTGTTTGGAAGCAAATGTTATATTAGAAGGGATGAAGAAAACCTAGGAAAGTTAGATGCAAGGTCTGATGAAGGTATCTTCCTTGGGTATTCTAATAAAAACAAATCTTATCGGTGCTACAACAAGAGGCTAAGAAGGATTGTTGAGAGTGCAAATGTCAAAGTTGATGAAGATATACAAAAGAATTTAGAAGTAAATGGATATGAATTGGACGAGTCTTCTTGTGGAGAAGAATAAAATGTTAAGGAAAAGGAAGTGTAGGTTGAAGAGGAAGAAGCCCCAAAAAAGACTCCTAAAACTCCCAAGTATGTGCAAAATCGTCATTCTGAAGACCAAATCATTGCTGATAAGAACAAAGGTGTGCTAACAAGAAGGAAAGTTATTGAAGAATAGGTAAATCTATGTTTACTCTCTGAAGTTGAACCTAAAATAGTAATTGAAGCATGCAAGGATGAGTATTGGATCAAGGCTATGGAAGAAGAACTAATGCAGATTGAAAAGAATCAGACTTGGGAACTTGTCCCAAGACCAGCAAACAAAAATGTGATTGGAACTAAGTGGGTATTCTAGAACAAACTAAATGAGAATAAAGAAGTGGTAAGAAACAAGGCAAGGCTTGTGTGTAAAGGTTACTCACAAGTAGAAGGAATAGACTATGAGGAAACTTATGCTCTGGTGGCAAGAATGGATGCCATCAGGATGTTTCTGGCTTTTATAGCACACAAGGATTTCAAAGTATATCAAATGGATGTGAAGTCTACTTTCTTGAATGGTGAATTGGAAGAAGAAGTATACATAGAACAACCGGATGCATTTCAGTTATCAGACAAACTGGATATGGTTTGCAGGTTGAAGAAGGCACTATATGGATTGAAGCAAGCCCCCAAAACTTGGTATACAAGGTTAGATAGGTACTTATTATAGAAAATATTCAATAAAGGTACCGCAAATAGTAATCTGTATATTATCAAAGTAGGAGAAGATCAAATTCTAATTATGGAAGCATATGTGGATGATATAATGTTTGGTGGAAATGAAAGTATGTGTAAGAATTTTGCAGATGAAATGCAAAAAGAATTTGAAATGTCAATGTGTGGGGAAATGAACTTCTTCCTTGGGCTACAGATCAATTAGACAGCTAAAGGTATTTTCATTTCACAATCAAGGTATGTCAAGGAGATGTTAAAGAAGTTTGGAATGGAAGATTCTAAACCAGTATGTACCCCTATGACTACTTGTTGTAAGTTGAGAAAGAATGATGAATCTCATAAGGTTGATCAGAGTAGATATAGATCAATGATTAGAGGATAGCTATATTTAACTGCTACTAGACCAGATATTATGCATGCAGAATGATGAATCTCATAAGACTGATCAGAGTAGATATAGATCAATGATTAGAGGATAGCTATATTTAACTGCTACTAGACCGGATATTATGCATGCAGTTTGTCTTGTGGCTAGATTTCAAGAAGATCCTAGAGAGTCACATGTTGCAATAGTGAAGAGGATATTCAGATATTTAAAGAGTACTCTAGATCATGGCTTGTGGTATCCAAAGGATAATGACTTTGCTCTAAGTGCTTATACAGATGCAGATTGGGTTGGTTGTGTAGATGATGGGAAAAGTACAAGTGGTGGTGCATTATTTCTTGGAGATAGAGTGGTGTTATGGCTAAGTAAGAAGTGAGACTCAGTATCTTTATCTACTGCAAAGGCATAATACATTGCAGCAACATCTTGCTGCACACAAGTATTATGGATGAGGCAAACCTTGAAGTATATCAGAGTTGTATATGATGAACCTATTGCTATCTTCTGTGATAATACAAGAACTATTAACATTTTCAAGAATCTGGTGATGCACTCCAGGACAAAACATATCTCAATCCAGTATCACTTTCTAAGAGAGAAGGTTGCAGAGAATGAAGTGAAGCTTGAGTATGTGCCTACAAAGGATCATGTTGTTGATATATTCACTAAGGCTCTTCCTATGGATACATTTGAGTATCTCCAAGAGAAGTTAGGGGTTATTGCCCTTCCTTCTTTGAACTAGATGCATAAGGAGATGCATCAGTCCAGTGGATCTCAAGATTCATTCCTTATTCTAGACTGATGTTGGTGGCTACTTCTTAGGGGGAGTACGTAGTGGTCATGTTGGTTGTTGCAGTCAGGGGGAGTATGAAGAGCAGTAAAAGAAAAGATGTTACAAAGTAATGGTGAGAAGGTACAAGTATGTGAATGAGAGAGAGATATGTATAGCCCTTTGCCATTGATGTCAAAGGGGGAGAGAGAGCAATGTGAAAAAGGAAAGAATCAATTGACAAAAAGAGAGTAGTAAGCTAAGGGGGAGAGAGAAAGAGAAAGGAAAAGAGTTGGTATGGAGCATAGTATTGAGGATGTTGTTGTGTTGATGGTTTTTCACATTATGTGTTTCCTTCAATGACAAAGGGGGAGATTGTTGCAAGTATGTTCAGTTGGTGTTGTCATTGATGTCAACAAGCTTGTCTTGTCATTGGTGTCAACAGCATCAATAAGAGATGTTGCAAGAGTATGAGCAGTTGGTGTTTGTATACGCCTAAAAATGACACGATTCAGTCTAAATAAATATTCTTAATATTTATTCCCTTCTAATTCTTCTATCAATAAATAAATAAACAAATTTATTTATTCGATCCACATTCCTCCAAGTTAATTAAATATCAAAATATTTAATTATCTCTTCTAAAAGTCAAAATTAAATAAAACCCTTTATTTAATTAAATTCTTCCAAACAATTAAATAATTCTTAATTATTTAATTAAATCAAATCGTTCTTCCAAATTTGAATAAATCAAATCAAATTTATTTAAATCCTCTCAATCTCCCAAAATAAAATACAATCAAACATTTTATTTATTCTTCCAAATCATGCACAACAATTAAATAAATTTATTTATTTAATTTGCTTTCTTATCTTCTAAATTAAATAATACCAATTATTTAATTTGTTTCTTCCAATAATATCTTCTTTAAATTTAAATAAATCAAATATTTATTTAAGTTGCTTTTTCTTCTAAATTGAGTTATCTCTAGATATAATTCAATCTTTGTGCACATGCAATTAAATATTCCTAATATTTAATAAAGAAAAATATCTTCTTATTCTCATGCAAATCCCTTCTTCTTGTTTTAAATCACTTAACTAATTATTATATTCTTTTAAATGCTTTAACTCATTCTTCTATTCTTAGCAAATCCTCTCATGCAAAAGAAAGTAAGACACATGTCTTCTTCTTATTCGTTGCACGTTCCTCAACTGTTCTCAACCGTTGATCTTCTTATTCTCTCTATACCATTGATCTTCATTCTTTCAAGTCTATAAAAGCAACCTCATTCTTCCATTCTAATCATCCAAGCTTTAAGTATTGTTACTCTACAGGAATTACAGTGTGCCTTTGGCACCAATTCCTTCATTGCTTGTGATCACACTTTTTACTATGCACTACGCACTACTACCATCATTGTGAAGCTCCTCTTCATTACAACATTATCACCGCCATTCTCAATCGACATTCTTGAACAAAGCAAAGAAGTGCACTCACTGAGGGCCCTTTCTCATTACACGCAAGGATGATTTTTGATAGGCAACCAATGGAAGTTTTAGTCTAAGGAAGGTTTGCTTTGTTATTTGATTCATTGTTAATGGATTTCCTTAGTTCACTATTTCATTGAAGTTTTGGGTATTTGATATTGATAGTATTGCATATTCATTGTTGAAACCAATTTACCCTTAACATTTTTGGCGCCCACCATGGGGCCTAGCCCCAAATTTAACCAAAAACTAAGTTTTTGTGTTTAGAAAGCCATACACAGGAGGAAGCAACACATACATCACTTCCTAACATGCATCTGTTACCTATCACGGTGCATCCGTTTAATCAGCGCATACGTTCACTGTTTCGGCACATATACGATATGTTACATCGCATCTATTCACACAATGCATATATACACTGTTCTAGCACTTTTATCCTCTGAGACGGTGCATACATCGTATCAGCACATATACACATTATTTCGGTGCATTTACTATCTATTTTAGCGCATATGTATAACTGCGCTTTTGTTGACTGTTTCTATGCATTCAGTCTATGAAGCGGCGCTTCTATTGTAGGCAATGATTTTAAGGTTTTCTAGGAAGATTTTTCTAACGCTGACATCTTTGCAGGAACTCTCTTGATCTGTTTTATAGGATAGGTTCTGGTTTAGTATAATATAGTTGTATTTTGTTAGCTCACACTTCAATTTCTAAAAGGATAGTAAAACAGATGCTCATGCAAATCTCACGTAGTTTTTAACTAGGAAAGATGTAATTGGATCATTGCTATCTTGCATTGCAACATTGCTATCTTTTCAAAGTTATTGCTATTTGGTATAAAACTAAACTCATCATTACTTTCTGGGTTAAAACTGAACCATTGCTATCTCGATTAACCATCACTTTAAAGTTAACAACTTGTGCTATCGTGGTATAAAATTGAACTCATCACTGCTTTCTGGGCTAAAACTGAACCATTGCTATATCAATTGACCATCATTTCAAAGTTAACAATTCATGCTACGTGGTTAAAAATTGAATTCATCATTGCTATCTTGGTTAAAACCGGACCATTGCTATCTTGCTAAAATCACTTCAAAGTTCTGTGCTTGCCCAAGTAGATAGATCATCTAGTTTTTTTCATTTTAACTAGGGGAAAAGAACCACTGTATACTATGTTTTTGGGAATGATACCAGGCCTATGCTCTCCCCTATCTTGGGTGATCAAAATGCCAGACATATCATTTTTGCATGTGTTTTTCCTTTAGAGGGGCCTGCTCTTGGATACCGTTCATCCAAGTAGGAACAACCCTAAGTGGTAACAGGCTAGATGCCAAGCCCTTCAAAGCCACTATAAATAAATTGTGTTTGGAGAAAAAGCTTCAAACAACGAGTGAAGTTGTGTTATACTGACAACCAACCTCCCCCAAAACCCTCCAAGGCGCAACCCTTGCAGGCTGGGAGACTCCATAACGGAGAGTAGTGTTGCCACATGTATAACCACTTGAATAGTTGCCTTCATTAAACACCTTTGTTCTAGTGGCCAAAAACCCTTGTTATCCATTTGAAGCCTAGGATTTGTACTTGTTCTTTCCTTTTAGTCCAAAAAGAGTAAAAAAATCACAAAAAAATGAAAAAGCCATAAAAATATTCTTTGTGTTTGCTGTGTTTTCTTGCCATAAACTCAGAAAATCAGATCAAAGAGACCTTCTTGCAACCAAAGTACCAAAAACATCAGAAAAATCCAAAAAAATTGCAAAAAAATTGAGAAAAGCTAGAGCGGCGCATCCGTCCTCTATTTTGGCGCATCTGTGCCAACCTACGGCGCATTTGCAGTGACTTTTAGCACTTTTACATCCTGTTCCAGTGCATATACCTTTTAGCAGTGTGGTGCATATATTCTGACTTCCAACGCATTTATCCATTTTCACAACGCATCTGTTTCAGTGCATGCACGACAGTGAGCACTTGCACAACTTTTGAGAGAAAAATCTTACCAGTTCTGGATACCCATTTCAGTTTAGTTTCAGGATCAAAGATCAGAGTCCACCTTGCAGTTAATTTTCCATCCATTTCATGTCAAAGTCTCTATTTCATTGGTCATCCCATTTGTCTTCTATCAGGTCTTTTCTAGTCCAAAGTCAAAACTGTCCCATATCAAGTCAGCATAGGCCCCATTTTCATATCACTTATGGATTCAAGTAAACCTAGTTAGTCACAGAACTTTTCTAGTAGGTCTTGGTGCACGACTAGTCCCTACACAGTAAGATAGGTATCAAGTACCCTTACTAGTGGCTACCATCTTGTATCGGTCATCTTACTTGGAATCATTGATTGAGAAAGTCCTTTGTCCAAATCTTGTCATAAGTATCCTATTCTCAGCAGTCTCCATCGACACCTCACCAAAATCTCTAGTCCCATTTCACCTCGTCCCACGTCACCTTGCATGGTTCTTACTAGGTCTCAATACAAAAACCAACTTGAAATGGCCGGGTAATCCAACCACATCTTCACACCTCACGATAGTGATGAGGAAATCTCTAACGAAGACTATTAAGGAAGCATCCAAGATCAGAAATTCCAACGCTTAGTAGAGAAAGTTCTCCATGACGACCCTCACAAGTATTTCTATCATCTTGCTAGTCTTGGAATTAAACTGCCTGCGGATTTTGATATAAACTCAATCCTGGAAAACATAGAGGATGATCATGAAAAGGGAAAGAAAGCCATAGACCCAAATGCAGAGGATAAGGGAAAGAAAGCCATAGATCCAAATGCTCCTATGGAAGAAATGAGGAAAGAACTCGAGGGTCTAAAGCAACAAATGTCAGATCTCAAGATGGGTACAAACACTAAAAACTACTCCTTGGAAGATATTGCACCGTACCCCTTTGATAAAGGTTTGATCATGAAACCATTTCCCTATTGATTTGAAATTCCTAAGTTTGACAAATACAAAGGAAAAGGGGACCCTAGAGATCACATTAGGGAATTCAACCCAACATGTTTAGAAGTAGTTCACAATGAGACTTACTTAATGAGACTATTTCCTAGATCTCTAGGTAGTCAAGCTATGAAGTGGTTCTCACGGCTTCCACCGGGCATCAAAACTTTTGATGAGCTAGTCAACAAGTTTATCACTCACTTCTCTTACAACATTGAACAAGAAGTCTCTATGCTTGATCTATGCAACACCAAACAAAAAGGTGGTGAATCATTTACCACCTTCCTACAACGATGGAGACAACTAGCAAGCAAATGCTCATATGATGTACCTGAGAAGAAACTAACAGAGATGTTTTTCCATAACCTCAACACCAATCTTGGCTATCAAATACAAATACAATGCCCTACATCATTCTCAAAAGTCATCGAAATGCGATTGTTTATCAAAAAAGCTATGATCGCTAAGGGGCAAATCAAGTTATACAAGGACACACCCACCTCCAACTATACGACTGACAAATCAAAGTTTTGGACCAAGAACAAGAATGTTGTCAACGATGGAGTGGTTGACGCCAAGGTGGCGACTCCCAAGAAACAACCCATATTCACTCTCAAAGGAAAAGCAAACAATGTTATGCCCAACAAACCATTCTCTCGGGAGCCAAGACCATGGTTCAGCGCAAATCCAAGGTGAAAGTTCACACCGTTGGGTGAGTCTCAAGAATCCACATTACGGAAGTTATTGGCTAACAATGAAATCTCTCTACCGCCAACAAGTGATTATGAGCCCATAGTCAAACCTCCTTATTGGAAAGACACTGACTATTGTGAATATCATAGATGAAGGGGAAATACAACCAACAATTGTATCCGTCTCAAACATGTTATCCAAGATGTGCTTGATCAAAATCAAGGAGGAACCCAACAACGTACCTCCAATGAGACACATGTGGCTTACAAGGATCCACTTCTCAATCACAATAGGCCGTACAACAATAATAACAACCATGGCAATAACAACAACAACAACAACCATGGCAATAACAACAACAACAACAACCATGGCAATAACAACAATGGTAACAACAACAACCGCAATAGGCTGAATCAGAATAGTGGGAATAGTAATGCCAACTATGCAAGTGTGCCATTCGACTATACCATCAATTGCCTATTCAAATTTGTCCCACAAATCAATGTGGTCACACCCAATCAACAATCAAAACCTAACAAAACTAGTTGTAGTATCATTACCCGTAGTGGTAAAGTCATGTTGAATACCAGCCCTCCAAGATCGTCACCTTCTCAGTCCAACTTCCATCAGTATAATGTCATAGACCAACTACAGAAGACTCCGGCCCACATTTCTATCTTGGAGTTGTTGCGTCTATCTCCTTTCCATAAGGAGATTCTCAATAAAGCCTTAGTGGAAACCACTGTCCCCACTAACTTGGCCCAAGAGAAGTTTTAGGCCATGGTAGGTAATCTGACCTCCTCAAGTACCATATCATTTACCGAGCAGGATGACCTCTCTGTGTCTCAACCCCATAACACCCCTCTACATATCGTCACCTTCATCCATAAGTACTACATCAAGAGGGTTCTCATTGATGGTGGAGCCGGTTTAAATATTTACACGTTAAAGCTAGTCCTTACATTGGGGTTCTCTAAAAATGCAGTTGATCCAAGGAAGAAAATTACTATCAAAGCCTATGATGAAGAGGAGAGAACTACAAAGGGAACAGTGGTATTACCCATACAAGTGGGACCTATCATAAAAGTTGTGTGCCAAGTCCTAGATAGGGAGCTCACCTATAATATTCTCCTAGGTAGACCATGGATCCATGCAATGAAAGTTGTTCCCTCTACCCATCACCAATGCATAAAATTCCTACATAATGGCAAGCAAGTTACCATCTAAGGTGACCTTGAACCCTTTCAGCATTGCAACTCTGTCCTTTCAAAACCTGATTGCATCATACCAAACAATAGAGCATCTACATCCCCTACCCCACAATAAGACTGTACCTCTGAAGCTTCCTCATCAAGGCCCAAAGAGCAGAAAATTACTATCAAAGAAACCGGAGTTAGGGAACACTCCATTGAGCACAACCTCAATCTAGCCAAGATGCCTTTATCTCCTAGATCCTTTGGTCAACCCAAGCATTTTCCAAAGCCATCTACTCCTCCTATACCTCCCATAGCTCCCTTTGTCAAATGGGGGACCTTATCCGATGAAACAGAAGAAAGAGATGTCCTACAATGGCTTTATACTGAAGAAGAAGAGAACATACAACAAGAACCACCTAGGTCCCAACAGAACTCTATAGGCAAGGTGAGGCTATCCTACATAGAATGGGGTATGAAGGACAAGGCCCTATCGGCCTAAGAAAAGAAGGAATCATAGAACCCATTCAACCTTCTTCATCCTCATTGGCTAGAAATACAAATGGCCTAGGATACAAAGGCAAGGGCAAAGCTAAAGAAAATGCTTGTTTAGTGGAAATGATACATACACTTCAAGTGGACAGTGACACAGATTCCAATGAGTATGAGTGGGATGAGCTAACAGAGCATTCCTATGATGACAAAGAGGTCGATACCATTCAAACTTTTAGCCCCTACCGTGAGGGACAAATGCTACCGAACAGACTGCTAGAGTCTGATTTGCCTATCTCTGAGAATATGACTTTCGAGGAAGGTTCGAGTTCTATTGCAATAAACAATTTGGAGGAAAGTACCATCCCAAACACTCCCCCTACCAATACTCCTAGTATATCCATTCAAACTATCAACGAATCAGATCTATCCTTTGACTCCCTCCCCCTTATGCATCTTGAACTTATTGACTGGGATCTATGAGGAACTCCTCAACTAGATATGTTCCAAAACGATGATGCTTATATTGACATGGAACTTAGGGACCACCTACCCAAGGGAGATCATAAAGCTAGTTTTGCTATTGAACTTAATACCGTGGCGTATTTTAGAGAGGGTTCCAAGCCTTCCAATCATAAACATATCAAAATCAAAACTGGATCTGACGGTGAAAACCGTTCTGCGACAGTGTCAGATCCCAAAACAGTAAAAAGAAAGGATGCATCCGAAGGTGAAAACCCAACTGTGGCACCTGATGATGGAAGGCTTGACACTCTCTCCAATAACATGCACCAGGAGAAGTCTCAGTTTGTTGTGGAACCCACAGAGCTGGTTAACATTGGAACAGAGGAACAGCCTAAGATCATTCACTTTGTTAAATCTCTTACTTCACCAGAAAAGACCAAGTTTGTACCATTCTTCAAGAAAAAGAGAGGCAACTTTGCTTGGTCATATGTGGACATGCCAAGTCTAGACCCAAACTTGATCCTACATCATCTTCCACTAGATCCAAGTGTGAAACCAGTCAAACAAAAGCTTAGAAAGATGCATCCACACATAACACTATTGGTCAAAGAAGAACTAAAGAAATTGTTGGATGTGGGGTTTATCAGAGCAATAGACTACCTGAAGTGGATATCCAACATTGTACCAGTGTCCAAACCAGATGGCAGAGTCCAATTATGCAATGATTTTAGAGACCTAAACAAAGCTTGCCGCAAGGATGATTTTCTGTTGCCAAACATAGATATCATAGTCAACTTGACAGCAGGACATACCATGCTATCTCTCATGGATGGATTCTCAAGATATAATCAGATCAGGATAGCACCAGAGGACCAACACAAGATAACTTTTACTTGTCCATGGGGCACTTTTTTCTAGAATGTCATGCCATTTGGGCTAAAGAATGTAGGAGCCACATATCAGCGTGCTATGACCATTATATTTCATGACATGATGCACCTAACAATGGAAGATTATGTAGATGATATCCTAGCAAAGTCACTCACAAGGGAATCACATCTGGATGTGTTAGAGAAAGTCTTTTAGAGATTAGAGCAATTCAAAGTCAAGTTGAACCCAAAGAAATGTGTGTTTGGAGTCACCTCAGGCAAGCTCCTAGTCTTTATTGTATTAGCAAATGGAATAGAGGTGGACCCCACCAAAGTCAAGGCTATCATGGACATGCCACCACCCAAGACTATGACACAACTAAGATCACTACAAGGCAAGCTACAAGTAATCCGTAGATTCATATCACAGCTGGTAGACAAGTGTCAACCATTCAGTCATCTCCTACACAAAAACATTCCATTCAAATGGGATGAGAGATGTGAAGAGGCATTCAACAAACTAAAAGAGTGCCTTATGAATCCACCTATTCTCATGCTTCCTATCCAAGGGAAACCATTGATACTATACATATCTGCTACACCTATAGCTCTTGGGGCTCTTCTAGCACAACAAGACTATGAGAACAAAGAAAGAGTCGTCTACTATATCAGTCAAACATTAGTGGGCTATGAGTTGCAATACTCACAGATAGAAAGATCATGTCTTGCGGTAGTTTTTGCTTCCCAAAAAATCTGACATTATATGCTTGCACATCCAGTCAAACTTATTGCAAAAATAGATCCACTGAAATACCTACTAAGCAAAGCAACTCTCACAGGTCACCTAGCCAAATGGGTAATGCTCCTAAGTGAATACAACATTGAGTATGTAGACAGAAAAGCTATCAAAGGGCAAGTCATTACTGATCAATTAGAAAATGCACCACTACAGGACACCACACCAATGCAATTTGACTTTCTAGACGAATCCTTATTCAACATCTCAACACATTCCTGGAAGCTCTACTTTGATGGGTCCTACACAAACCATGGATCAGGGGTAGGAATCTTGTTTGTAACTCCTCATGGTGACACCATTCTGAAGTCTTACCGTTTTCTATTCCCATGCACCAACAACATAGTTGAATATGAAGCCTTAGTCATTGGTATCAAGATGGCAACAAAGTGGAAAATCAAAGAGCTACATGTCTATGGTGATTCTCAACTAATAAGCAATCAGGTCAATGATGATTAGCAAACCAAAGATGAAAAGCTTGTCCCTTACAAGTGGATGGTCGATGACTTTAAGGAGTACTTTATGATCATCTCTTTTGAGTAGATACCTCAGATTGAGAACAAAGCAGCAGATGCCATGGTGACCATTGCCTCTCTTCTTGAGATACTAGAGAATGAGTCATGGTACGAGTTCTTAGTGGAAACTATTTGGCAACCAACTTATGATCTTCCTGAGAACCATTCCATATGCCTTTTAGTTGGATCTGATTCACCTTGGTATGGTAAGATTTACATTTACCTCAAGGACAACACTCTCCCACCTGACCTATCTTCAAACCAATGATGAACCTTTATACACCAAACCTCTCGCTATACTATTATTGCCAATACCCTCTACCGACGTGGTCTAGATGGTACTTTACTCCATTGTTTAGAACAAGAAGAATCCATAACCGCCTTACAAGACGTGCACGAAGGGATCTGCGGAACACACTCTAGTGGTCTTTCCTTAGCCAAGAAACTCATGCATTTGGGTTATTACTAGCCGAACATGGAAACAGATTCATATCAGTTTGTCAAGAAGTGCAAGTAGTGCCAAATACATGGGTACCTAATACATGCACCAGCTCAAGAGTTGAGACCTTTAATGACACCTTGGCCCTTTTGTCAATGGGGACTAGACCTTGTGGGAAGGATCCATCCACCCTCATCCAAAGGCCACAAATTCATCATAACTGCCACTGAGTACTTTACCAAGTGGATTGAAGCCGTTCCCCTTACCACCGTCACAAGTAAGCAAATATCCTCATTTATCCTGAATTACCTCATCTGTAGATACGGAATTCCTTCATCCATTATCACGGATAACAGAAGACCCTTCAAAAACTAGGATGTCCAAGAACTCTATGACTGATTCAAAATCCAACACCGTTTCTCCTCGCCCTATTACTCCCAAGGCAATGGTCAAGCTAAAGCATCCAACAAGACCATCTTGAAACTTCTCAAGAAGACAGTCAATGATGCTGGCTGTGATTGGCACATCCAACTCAATCCTGCTCTGTGGGCCTATAGAACCAGTATATGCACTCCCACAGGTGCTACACCTTACACCCTTGTCTATGGCTTAGAAGCTATCCTTCCCATAGAGTTTGAATTACCATCTCTCAGGGTGTCATTAAAAGGTCTCATATTAGATGAAGAGTATAGAGTCTCCAGATTGCAAGAACTAGAGTTGCTAGAAGAAAGGAGACAGAAAGCCTTTGACCATCTCAAGGCATATCAACAAATGATGTCAAGAAGCTATAACCATAGAGTTCACCCAAGAGTCTTCAAAGTTGGAGATCTGGTCCTTAAGGAAAATCCCCGCAATCAACAGGATAAGGAAAAGAAGGGCAAGTTTGAACCCAACTGGCTTGGGCCTTATGTAATTGTAGTTGCTTATGGATCAGGGGCATATCACTTAGCAACATCAGAGGGTGAGTTGTTTGATGACCCAATCAACAACATGCATCTTTGTCAGTTCTATACCTAGGAGAACCCCAATGTAAGGAGGGCCTAAAAATACAAAAAAATAAAAAAATCAGAAAAATACAAAAAAAAAAAAAATCAGAAAAATACAAAAAAAAATTGCCCAATGATGAAATAAGCACTTCAAAATACTTGCACCGTCAAGATGTCAAAAATCAAATCCATCCACTTTACATCCATTTATACATCCATCCATCCATATCCCATGCAATAAAAGATCCAAACAATGCAAAGTAACAATACAAAGTGAAGCTTGTGAGTCTTTTCTATCTATCGAGTCATTCTCTCAATCAATCTTCTATCTATCATTCTGTCATCTCTGTGTCGATAGAGTACATTTGGACATCACAAAAATAGAGCATATAGTTGCATATCATATCATATGAGATAGTCATTTACATGATTAAAACAATTGCATACATAACAAAGTGCATCAGGTCATCCATATACAATCATCACAGTGTCGAAACAGAAAAAATTCAAAAAACATAGCTAAGTGCATCACATAAGTTGCATAATCATATAGATATCATTTTGGTATTCACACACGTTAGAAACATATCAAATAAAACATCCAAAGTCTGCATCAGGTCATATAGCATCACATAGCATCATATAAAAAATCTACATCAGATAACATATCATAACATCAAGTAAAACATCTAAGTCTACATTAAGCCACATACATCGCATCATGCAATAGAAATGCATCATAAACTCATCCATATAGAGAGAATCAAAATAGCTGCATCATCATATAAATATCATAAAAGGTGTTCAAATGTACAAATATCAAAATGTCTGTCTCTGAATCAATGTCATATACAAATAGATACATCCCAACGGATGGTGATACGTGTCTCAAAATACAATAATGGTACAGGTCTGTCTGACTATCTGAGCCATCAAAAAGGTACATAGGATCCAAAAATGTCTTAGTATCACTATTACCCCTACTGTTTTGGACCACTGCTATGGGCAGTGTCTCCTCCTCCTCCTCTGCTAGCCTCAGACTGCTGTGGGCCCATCACAGAGGCCCTTGACCTCGATGGACCTGCTCTCTGTGAAGCCATAGACTGACTCATGTAGCTCAAAGCCCTCTGACTAACTAACATTGTGCCATGGTATAATCCACGATAATACTATGTCTGGGCCTGCGCTCTAGCAAGCTCACCCTGTACCTGTGCTAGCTGCCCTTGCACCTGTGCTAGCTCTGTTTGCACCTGTGCTAGCTGTAACTGTGCCTGCTACATCTGTCCAACCAGGAAGCTACTCGTTGCATCTATCCCCAGGGCTGCCACTGCGGTATCCCTCCCCACTCAGATAACTCATATCCGAGTGTTTGCCATGTCCCTCTCTCTAGTCAAACCCGTAATGTAATCTGAGTCTGTCTCTCGTTGAGCCTCAACCCTCCTAAGCTGAGCCTGTAGCTGTCTAACCTACCCTCTCAGTGTAGCTATGGTCCTCTCATGGACATCTGCCTATGCAGGACCCTAGGCTGCCTGTGCCTATCCCTGCCCCGGTGGCTGGGGCACCTGCTATTGTGCCACCTGCTGAGGTGGTGGCATCTATCCTCACTGTACCTGTGGCACCTGTTGTGGTACCTGTTGTGTGACCTGTGGTCCCTCCCCAACTCTTCACCTCTATCTAGGTCAGCCTCCATCATCCCCACCTACTCCCCCTCCTCCTCCTCCTCCTTTGTCATCTCCTCCATCTCTGCCACCTCTCCATCCTCCTCTCCCCCTCCCCCTCCTCCTCCCCCGGCCAACCTGAACCTCGTCATCTGAGTCTGCCTCATCTATGTAAGGCACCAACACCCCAGGCCCTAAGTATCTTGGGAATGGGTGTGCAGTAAACCAATCCTCATAATCCTATGTCATCCCTGCATCTGCTATCTCCCTCCTCATGTCCCAGGCAATGTAGGGTGTCTGTCGAAACTCTGCCAAGGCCTCCTCGTAAGATGCCATCGGTCCCCATCTGACCCTCTCTGCATGTGTTTGTACAAAATGAACCTACCCCTATGGCATGCCCTACCTCTTGCCAAACTGTCTCTGTACTCTGCCAATGATCTATCTCTCTAGTATGTGGCGGGTCTACCCTATTAGCCATCTCGTCTAAAAATAGTAAGGTAACTCATCTGCCTTGTCATCCCACGGCTCGCAGTCTAGATATGGTCGCCAAATGACCACATCTACCCCATCCAAAGCATGTCTCCAGTACTCTAGCTTCCCTAGCCTATGCTGGGAAATCACTCCTGCGTAGCCATAGCTGTATGGCTCTCCCCTCTATCTCGCAAAAACACATATCAGCCTCATGATCGCTATGTACTCCCATAGCCAAAACTGTAATAGTGATACGCCTGCAGAAAGGCTCGTGCTCCTATGGTATACCACCTGATGCATATCATGGTATAAATAGGCAAGCACACAGACACCCCAAGCATATCAGGTGCCCTCTATCACCATCCTCTCCATAATCCTACCCCATCCAATGGGGAACCCATGTGATCTCCTGTCGGGGCATACAATGCCTCTGATCAATCCTGCTACAATCCCTAGGAAGTAGTCATAGTAATCGTGAATATCCTGTCAAGGGATGACCTGTCCAACCAGCTCCAGGTCATCAAACACTCGCTTACACTCGATGAGTCCCGCACCTCTCTGTGGATCATAATCCACAAGCTCACCATCCATCAGCAAATGCAAAATCTTGTAGACGTCCTCCAGTGTCACGGCCATCTCTCCAGTCAGGAAGTGGAATGTCCCATCCTCACTATGGAATCTCTCCACAATAGTAGTCAGCAAGCCACGGTTTGCCCACACCTTAGGCATGAAGCAAATGTAATTGAGTCCCATAACACCAAGCGCCTCTCTATCTATCTCAGTCAGCATATATCTCTATAACAAGGGCATAGGGAACTGCTCCCTAGACTGCAGCATATCCCATATCTCCTCTTGCAGGCACGTAAAGCAAGGCGCCAACCTAAAGCTGCAAGCACCATACTCAACATATCTATAGAAACATACCAACTAACTTAGCATTTCAAATTGATCAAAATAGCAAACTACATCTCTTGACTAGATTCCTTCAATCTCGGAGATAGCTTATCAATTAACGTGTCAAATAGGACACCAATCGAGTCAATTTCACTAAGTAGTCTACCTATCTATGACATATGCACCACAACATGTGGTAAATGCACTGCTTTGTAACCAAAGTGCCATTTCTTGACCTATGCGCCACTTCTGGCAAATGCGCTGCAAAAACCTATGTATGCTCCATCCAATGCTACATATGTGTTGTTCCGACACATGCATTGCAACATACTGTGTATGCGCCGCAGGATTACTTATGCACCACAGTTTTCTATGTATGCGCTGATTTCGCATATGCGCCGCTTTATCCTATGTATGCGCTGCAAAATAATGCATGCGTTATTTCATGCTACATATGCGCCGCTCTGCATTTCTGCGCTTCTATCTACCTAGTTTTCTCCTAGCATTTATTGCATTCAAACTCAACCCTAGGAGAAGTTTTTCTAGATACATACTAGGGGTCTTGCCTCTGCTAGCCGGTCGAATCGATGAACGCGCTCGAATCGATGCTCCTCACATGGAATATCTGCCTCTCTAGCTACCATGCTGCTCTAAGCTCTCTGAAGTAAATCAAACTAAGACAAGTGTGCAATTGAATTGTCTTGTGGACCGAGCTCCTATTTATAGCGTGCAAACCCTAATCTGGCTAGGTGGTGACTATGACTACTTCCCACATCCGTTTCTTCCAGTTTTCTTTCCTGTTTCTCTGAAACACGTCCTATTTTCTTCAAACCCAACCTTGTTTTTCCTTCGTCTTCGTGAGATTGTCTGTCTCACGCCTTCTGCCTTCTTCCTGTCCAATCTCTCGAGGGGGCATCCTATCGTCATAACCTGTACCAGGGGCAAATTGGGGCATGTATCATTATCAGACCATCTATTCTTTGAAGCAACACCGTAAACTGCATTGCATCAAAGAGAGGCAAAATGTATACGCCTAAAAATGACACGATTCAATCTAAATAAATATTCTTAATATTTATTCCTTTCTAATTCTTCTATCAATAAATAAATAAACAAATTTATTTATTTGATCCACATTCCTCCAAGTTAATTAAATATAAAAATATTTAATTATCTCTTCTAAAAGTCAAAATTAAATAAAACCCTTTATTTAATTAAATTCTTCCAAAAAATTAAATAATTCTTAATTATTTAATTAAATCAAATCATTCTTCCAAATTTGAATAAATCAAATCAAATTTATTTAAATCCTCTCAATCTCCAAAAATAAAATACAATCAAACATTTTATTTATTCTTCCAAATCATTCACAACAATTAAATAAATTTATTTATTTAATTTGCTTTCTTATCTTCTAAATTAAATAATACCAATTATTTAATTTGTTTCTTCCAATAATATCTTCTCTAAATTTAAATAAATCAAATATTTATTTAAGTTACTTTTTCTTCTAAATTGAGTTATCTCTAAATATAATTCAATCTTTGTGCACATGCAATTAAATATTCCTAATATTTAATAAAGCAAAATATCTTCTTATTCTCATGCAAATCCCTTCTTCTTGTTTTAAATCACTTAACTAATTATTATATTCTTTTAAATGCTTCAACTCATTCTTCTATTCTTAGCAAATCCTCTCATGCAAAAGAAAGTAAGACACATGTCTTCTTCTTATTCGTTGCACGTTCCTCAACTGTTCTTAACCGTTGATCTTCTCATTCTCTCTATACCATTGATCTTCATTCTTTCAAGTCTATAAAAGCAACCTCATTCTTCCATTCTAATCATCCAAGCTTTAAGTATTGTTACTCTACAGGAATTACAGCACGCCTTTGGCACCAATTCCTTCATTGCTTGTGATCACACTTTTTACTACGCACTACGCACTACTACCATCGTTGTGAAGCTCTTCTTCATTACGACATTATCACCACCATTCTCAATCGACATTCTTGAATAAAGAAAAGAAGTGCACTCACTGAGGGCCCTTTCTCATTACACGCAAGGATGATTTTTGATAGGCAACCAATGGAAGTTTTGATCTAAGGAAGGTTCGCTTTGTTATTTGATTCATTGTTATTGGATTTCCTTAGTTCACTATTTCATTGAAGTTTTGGGTATTTGATATTGATATTATTGCATATTCATTGTTGCAACCAATTTACCCTTAACAATGTCGAATGGATTTTATATCTGATGATGAGGAAGTCTTGAAGGTGGGATTATATGTTTCTAGTGCTTGGTTTCCAAGTGCTTTTGAGAACATTTGAATAAAATAAGTAAACAATATATGGCAGTGGTATTCTGTATTGCAGAGTAGTGTCCTGGTTTTACTCCACATTTCTATTTTATTAAAGATTTGCTTGTGCAATTTAGATATATTGTTTAGAAGTGTTTAGAGATGCTACATTCAAAATTTGGTGTGTTGGATTGATGTGCAAAGGAAGATGTATTCACCAGTGTATGAACTGTGTATTGCAAAGGTGTATGGGAGAAATGTTTTTTCTCCGCATTTCTCTGCAAAGTGGTTTCAGGTCTTGCTGTTCTAGAAGTGTGCTTATAAGGTTAATATCTATCTTCAGTCAAAGTTGTTCATGGTTTGGTGCTCTGGAAGATGATTTCTTGAGTTGAAGTGCATTATAGAGACATTTGAGCATGCTGGGTAAACAAGATAAGTTTGTGTGGTAGGTGAAAGTTGTTGCAAAGGAATTTGTTAGTTTTTAGAATGTTTGTGGGATATTCTAGATTATGCTCAAGCATGGTGTGTGGTTTGTGAGTCATATCTGGGTTTGAGGAAGCATGTACACAATTTTTTATGGTGTTAACACTATTTCGGCCAACCTTGGGTGTCTACACTAATTGTGGAGTTTCTTCAATTTTTGTGTAAATGAGGGGTGGCATGTATGGATGGATTTAGGTCCGAACTAAGGTGTGGTGTGGTCTACCTTCATTCCTTTCCACCACGGGAATGTTTTGGTGCCGACCTAATTTGAATTTGGATAATCAAGGTATCTTGCCGACATTGGAGAATTTTCTTAAGGTTGAAGATGGTATAAATATGTGTCAAGCTGTTGAAGGATAATCATATAGAAGTGAATGATGTATGTGATGTGAATAACAAAGTTATAGAGTGAGAATTTGTAGAGTGCAGTGTGAACTTTCATTTGTTAGATTACTGGATGCAGTGAGCAGAAGGTGTCTAAAACTCTTTAGTGAGACTGTGGAGGTGATGATGGCATGGTGGTGGATTTCTCTGTTGCATTGAGATAGTTTTCTCCTTGTAACAACTTTCTCTATCTTCTTCTCTATTCTGGCAGTGACCCTTTGGTAGTGAGCCTTTCTTTCTTTTGGGTAGTGAGCCCTTTGGTATAGAGCCTTCTAGAAGTGAGCCTATTGATTTTTAGTGTTTTTATTACTTTATATTGTGAGCTAATCCTCACCATGGTTTTTTCCTTCTTGGGTTTTCTACGTAAATCTGATGTTCTCTTGTGTTTGATGTTGATTTGATTCAGTTTCTATTATTTTCTTTCATGCTTAATCTTCATAACAGTTTAAGGGTTAATTGAATTAATGTGGATCTAAATGTGTTTGAGGGTTTTGGAATTATAAGTTACAACTGATTCACCCCCCGTCTCAGTTGTCTTGTGCATTCAACAGTACTTTATGTAACTCTATCATAGATCATGTAAATGTAACTAAACCAAATAAAAAATTTCAGTGTTATGGAATTAGAGAATAGGTCATATAGGAGATAAGGCTATGAAAACCTTAAAAATTAAATATATGGTTGAGGATCTTGTTGATTATTCTCTACAGTTTGATTTTTGTGAGCACTGTGTATTTGGAAAACAAAATTGAGTTAATCTTTCTTTTACTATCACTAGAGCAAGTGAGATTTTAGAATTGATAAACAATGTTTTTTTGGTTTAGATGATGTACCATCTCTTGGAAAGTCTCTTTATTATGTTTTCTTCATAGATTATTTATGTACAAAAACTTGGGTATAGTTATTAAAACATAATTCTAAATTTTTTAGGAAGTTTAAGGAATTTAAGGTACTTGTTAAAAATTAGAAGGATATAAAGATTAAAAAAATTGAGAACTGGTAATGGGGGGTAATTTTCTTGTAAGGAATTTAAATAATTATGTAAATAGAATGAATGTTTTTTTGGTTCAGATGATGTAGCATCTCTTGGAAAGTCTCTTTATTGTGTTTTCTTCATAGATGATTTATGTCTAAAAACTTGGGTATAGTTATTAAAACATAATTCTAAATTTTTTAGCAAGTTTAAGGAATTTAAGGTACTTGTTAAAAATTAGAAGGATATGAAGATAAACGTTTTTGAGAATTGATAACGGGGGGTAATTTTTTTGTAAGGAATTTGAATAATTATGTAAATAGAATGACCCAACTCCTTATACACCACAACAAAATAGGTTGCTAAGAGAATGACTAGGGCAATGCAAAAAGAGCTAGGTGTTAGTGTGAAAATGTGCTTTAGCAAACTAGTTTACCTTTACCTAGTTGACCTATTCATACTACACTTAAGCTCACTTAGAGAGACTTTTCTTCTTTTGTCTCACCTCATGAGTGTACAATATGTGTCTTCACACTTGTCTCAAGTGAGTCCACATGTGTCACACCTTTGGAGGGGTAGTCAAACTTTTAGTCCTACCATCTCACCTCCTCATCCTTACCTTTATATGCAATACTTCTATTATACTTTTGTATGCTCCACATTTTCATCATTATATGATATTGGGCTCTTCATTTTATGCAATTCAGGTTTGTGGAAGTTCTTGGATTTCTGCATTCAGATCTTGGTTTCTCCAACATGGTATCAAAGCCATAGGGTGATAAGAAGCTTGTTCTTGTCCAAAGAAGAATAAAGGTTTCAAGAGGGTCGTGTTTGCAAACAACATCTTTAGGGCATCCTAGCATGATTTTGATGCTTCCATTACATCCAAAAATCCCAAGGGGAACCTTTGGTTTTCAATTTTGTATTTTCATTTGCATCTATTTAAATTTTTTGTTCTAGGGTTTATATTTGGCCACAAGGGAACAACTATTTTCTAGAGCATTTTGGGGTTGAACTGATAGTGCCATTATGTCTAGAGCAGCCAAAAATCCCTAAATCAACTATCAAATCATTGAAATCAGAGCCGGTGCAGTGGAGGAATTTTTTTTTATAGATTGTATGGTCATATAGCCCTACACAACACTGTTAAAAAATACTTTTTATGTACTTTGTAAAAAAATGATTATAAAAAATCAAAAAATATTAATTGGGCACTTGTATAGTGCAACCCAGTGCTAAGAAAAAGTTGTTTTAATTTATTTTATAATTATTTTGGGGTGGTGGGTACCATGTACCCCTTATACCCCCTACAATGGCAGGGAGATGATAGGGTTAGGGGACCACACACCCTTACCACCTCTTTTATCATGCTTAGTGGTGTTTACTAACAATAAGTATTTTGGTTTGAATTTGTTAGTACTTTTTTTTATCTAAACAATAGGTCTCCCACTTCTACTCTTGTTGATAAGATTCCATAGGAAGTTTGGATAGGTAAAAATCCTTGTATTTCATGTCTTAGAGTTTTTGGGAAAGGATTTTGCTCATGTCCTTAAGGAAAAATGGTCCAAATTAGATTTCAAAGCTAAAATATGTATTTTCATTAGTTATCGTCAAAATGTAAAAGGTTTTAAACTTTGGAATCCATTGACATGGTAAACAATTTATTCTCAAAATGTAACTTTTAGGGAAGGAAGTGTTTTTCCTAGTTTAGAAAAACCAAAAGAATAAGAGAATACTAAGTTACATTTTAAATTTTAGTAAGAAGAAAATGCATATAATCATGAACATGTTGGTAAACAAGAAGAATAGGTCTTTGGAGAGAGTTTAGATTTTGATTCAAGAGAGGAATAAGAAGAAGAATTTCAAACTCCACCTTTGAGAAGATCCAAAAGAGAATAGAGACTATTTGAAAGGTATAACACACCTGACTTTTGTTGTATATGTTTTTGTTGTACTAATGATAATTCCAAATTTGTGAAAGAAGCTCTTGCATAAAACAAGAGTAAGTCTTGGAAAAAGGCCATGGGTGAAGAAATGGATATTGTGAATAAATGTAAAACTTGGGATCTAGTAAAGTTACTTGAAGAAAGAAATCAGATTGGGTGCAAAAGGGTATTCAAGAAGAAATGCAATGTACATGGTAAGTTGGACAAACTGTACAAATCAATATTGGTGGCAAAAGATTATTCCCAAGTTGAGGGAATATAATTTGGTGAAATCTTTTCCCTTGTTAAACTTGATTCTATTATATCCCTACTTTCAATTGTTGTTGCATTGTATTTAGAGGTAGGAAAATGGATGTAAAAACACTTTTTCTACATGGGGATCTACAATAATAAATTGTTTCTTAACCTAAAAAATTTATTATAAAGCGAAGGAAAAGTCTGATTTATAAGTTAAAAGGATCCTTATGGTCTAAAGAAATCTCTTAGGATGTGGTACCAAGAGTTTTGACTCTTATATGTTGAAGCATGTTTTTTTTGTAGCAAGACTAATCACTGTTTAATATAAGTAGGTTGGTGACCATTACGTTATCATTCATTTGTATGTTGATGATATGTTAATCATTGGAAATATCAAGAACATGATATAAGATTTGAAAACCTAAGTTTCTATGCAATTTGATATCAAATATATAGGAGCTACAAACTTTATTTTGGGTATGGAGATAAAGAAGTACATAGATGCTATCAAGAAACTTTAGTTGAACCAAAGGAAATATGTCAAAACTATCTTGTGAAGGTTCAAGATACAGGATAGTAAACCAATGAATGTTATTTTATGATTGGGATATAATTAACCATGGGATATAATTAACCATGGGATAATGTACTGAGTTAGATGAAGATTTTGAAGACATGTTTAATGTTCCATATGTCAGTGCAGTAGGGAGGCTAATGTATTTAATGGTCTGCATAAGACTAGACATTGCCCAAGCACTAGGAGTATTAAGTAGATTTATGTCTAATCCAAGCAAGGAACATTAGACTTAGGTTACAAGGGTATTTAGGTATCTATGTGGAACCATTAATTACTCCATTTTCTATCATGGTACAAGTGATTTTTACAAATTTTTGGATATACAAGGCCTTTTGGATGGAATTTGGAGAAGTGACTTGGATAACAAAAGGTCTACTAGTGGTCATGTGTTTTCCTTATTTGGAGGTGTTACTAGTTGGATAAAAAAATATAACCAATTGTTGCTCTTTCAACTAATGAAGTAGAATAAATAGCTACTACACATGCTTGTAAAGATGAAGTTTGGTTACAAAGTTTTTTCTTGGATATTGGATTTGTAAACATGATGATGAGGTTCAACCATCATAGTCATAGTGGCATTGGTTTACAAAAAATCTTATGTTTCATTCTTAAACAAAACATAATGATACATTGTTACTTTGTTTGGGATATGGTGGAGGATGATAAGTTACTAATTCAAAAGGTCAAATCCTTGGAGAATGCTGCAGATTATCTCAATTAGCTGGTGAGCATCAACAAGTTTACTTTTTGTAGATGGACTATGGGAATTTCTATTCCTAACTATTAATCTTATTTGTTAGATGCTATATGTTGTTTTAAAATTTATACAAGAGGTGGGGCTTGTTAGGATTAGGTATTGTACACCTTGAAAATCTTAGGAACAATATAGCATTTAATAATTTGTAAAGTGTTTAATTGTTGGCCCCTCATAGAATGGGGTACCATTCTTGGAGGAATCCATGAAATTTTTTGGAAGACACACTATGCCCATTGACAATTGTACTATGATGGGTTTAAGAGAGAATTAAAATGAGAATCACATAGTGGACTAGGAAAAGTATCTTTGACTATTTATTCTAGGCAATGTGTAAGAACATATTGGAAGAGGAGTTACATATTCCAAATGGTGTGCCTAGTTTGACTAGTCAACTATGGAAGCTACAATTTCATGCATGTGTAACATAGAAAATTGTGTACCCTCACAATTTCATGTTGTGTCTTGACCTAGTTTGGCCTCTACTCCCATAGTATGTTTCTAGGGCAACCTAAGCCTAACCTTGGTCCATTTTCTGATTCACCAAGGTTTGCCAAATTTCAAATCATACTATATTTCTCACTATTTTGGGAATACATGTCAAATTCTAGAGAATTTCCCTAGGATGCGAGCACGACACACAAATATCCACGCAATGCACTAGCATCCCAAAAGTTTTCAAAATTTAAACCATTGCTTTCCCATCCACCTATTAGATTTTGTTAGTGGTTATTCTTGTATGCTAGAGAAATGGCTCATGTAAGTTTACTTGACCCTTTGATTCTCTCTTTCCCTAATATAAAATCTAATTTTGAAACCCTAGGGGCTTCTTCTTCTCACTTTTATCTCTCAAATTCTTATTGGCTCTCCATTGTTGATTTTAGATGCTCTCTCTTGACTAAAGCATCTCTTTTTCTTAGCTTCTATCAAACTCACCATTTTTCCCTGATCATTATTAAGGCTCTCATGAAGTGATTGTTTTATTATCCATTGATTGAATCCTCAAAGAGCTTGCAGTCTCTTCCATATTGTAGATTTGGTAACATTATTTTCATGGTGATTAAGTACCATTGTTGTATTCTTTTATTGCATATTCAATTATCTCTATTTGGAAAATCTTTGGTGTAGACCACCACCTTGTTTTCCTTTACACATAGGAGGGTATTCTTCCCCATAGACCAAAGTTGATACTCATAGGTTTTAAATATTGTCAATGTTGTTATTTCCTAGATGCACTTAGGAAATAAGAGCACACACTTGTTTTTCAATTATTTTCCAATATTGGTTGTCTGTAGAGATTAAAAGACCAACATAGGGGCTTGACTTAAAGGTAGGCTCCCAAACAACCGCAAAAAAATTTCCTTTATGTTGTAGCTAGAGGTATTTTAGGGAGATTCATCTGCACACAGGTTTGTTGGTTTCTCCCCTTTTATTTACTCCTCTTCATTTCTTGTTTTTACTATTCAAATATAGTTATTTTAATGTGTTTTTCAATAGATATTGTTACTTGGAATGTTGATAGGTCCCTCTTGTGGTTTGCTATGTAGACTAGCTAACTTATTGACCTAGAATAGAAGCATCTTTGGAAGTTTTTATTTACATTTATGCCATACAGATGATGGGATGATACAAAAATGTCTACACAACACATTAGCATCCTGGGCTATGACCTCCAATCTTTGGTGCTACATTTGTCTTCCTTCCCTCTCTTCATCTTTATAACACTTTCTGTGATTCTATATCCTACTTTCTAGAAAATTGTTGCTTTATCAATTTCTTTTATGCTTTAGCTTGGTCAAAATCATTATTTTCTAAGTCTAGAGCAAGAATAGGATTTTACTAGAGTTTTTTTTCTCATCCTTCTTGGATAGACATGAAATACACTTCTTTTGGAAGCTAGTTAAAACCTAGTGTAATACCATTGAAAATATTTCTAGTTAGAAAGCAACAAGGCATTTTAGCTAGAATTAGCTTTTCTATATTATATTTTGGTGAACCTGACTAATTTAACTTGCATCCTTCTTTCTTCATTCAACACCATTTCACTCCTTGTTTCATTGTGGTTCACCTTCTCTATCTTAGTGAACCTACTCTCAAATTCTTAATTTCATTATCTTTCAATTTGGTTATAAACAAGTATTCAACCATGTCAGATCTCTTTCTCTAAGTTTTCACAAATTTCAATGATCCTTTTTCTAATGAATATTTTGACATGCTAGATGAAGCCCTTGATGACTTCCTCCATGTCACTTCTTCTCCTTCTATTTCAATAAATTCTTCTTTAAAGAAATTGATCAACACCATTTACGTTTTTAGTTCACAAAAACCTATGAAGCCAAAAATTGTGGTTCATCTTTGTTTTGATATACAACAACCTTCTAAACCAATGATTATTATTCAAGGTGATCCTAATGCACCTTAACCTTCTAATTATTTTACTCAAGTTGTAAGATCCATAACATTAAACATGTCGACAACCCCTCACTACCATGCAGTAGTTCGCATGTATAATACTCAGAGAAACAAATAGACTACATATGTTCTTATTTCTCTTCCTAAGTTTCTTCTCCTATTCTTCCTACAACTCCCTATCTTTCTCAAAATACCATTGGCGAGTATGATCTTGTAGAGTAGCTTCATGCTACTTGCTAATATCTTTCTTTAGGAGCTCATTCAAACTTCACCAACATACCATGGAATACTCTAGGAAGACCTACATAAGATCCATCTATCATCTTCTGTCAGGTTGAATGACATAGCTACCTTACTTGATTGCATATACATAAATACTACTAATATAATATTCTAGCTATGGAGTACAATCAATTCCCACTAAACCTAATGTAGTTAAGGTGTGCATGTAACTATTTCCTAATTTCACTACTAGCTCAATCAGGTAGACCTTTTCAGTTTTTGAAGAAGGGAAAGGTACATTTTATTCTTTTGCTACATTACATGCATGTGCATAAATAGAATCATAAGGATTACATCACACTAGATTGCATTTATACAAATGTAGATAACATAGAAAGGATTTCAAAAATCTTTTTAGAAAGAGTAATCTTTATTGATAAAATAAATGTATAAGGTCTCACACAAGCCATGAGACTAACTTTACTTATTCAATGGAATTGAAGAAAAATATGTACATGAATAAGTAAATAAAAGTAAATGTGCATATAAGGAGGGAAATCAATCATTGCCTAAGAATGACTGGTTCTGGATGTGTCATCTTGTCCTACTACTGCCCCGAGTTGCCTTTGCCCTTTCTAGCTCCATGTTGCTCCTAGTTCCTGCATCTGGCAATAACAATGATGTTAGAGCAATGCTCTAAGCAATGAGAGGTCTCAAACTTTACATGAACAAACACCTATGCATGTACAAACTGATCTCCAAATGCATTAAATAAGCAATGCAAACCTTGGATGTCCTAGAGAACAATCAACCCATCAAACACATCCAAAATATGCATTTATTTTCCTAACAAGTTTGCTTCATGTGCAGATACAGGTGTAATTATGTCTCTGTTTTGATTCATCAGATTACATTATGAGTGGAGAAAATGTGGCTCCCACAAGGGTTGATCCCAGCTCATAACCATTACAAAAGATTTCATGTATATTCATCAAAAACAAGGATCAACTTATACAGCTAGGTCTATTCATATACTTTTATAAGGATCACGAAGATTGTTATGAGAAACAGTGAATTATTATTCAAATAGTATAAAAGAAAGAGATACAATTACAAAAAATGAAGTGCAAAAGCCATCCTGTAGCTGCTCATGACAAACATAATTTGCAAATATAACATCTGATAGGAACAACATGATTTTATTGCCAAAGACAGTCTCATGAGCAGTTATAGTGTCATGCATTTGTAAACTATCATTACAAAATAGTCATTACAAAACAGTCTCAATGAGGGTCAGCATGTAAGATAATGGAGTACAATGGCATCCATTGTTTAGGGATATCACTTCCAAAACCCTGATAGAGGGTTTAGATTGCATTTGTAGCTTGCAATATTTAAACGACAGGTTTGTTAAGAGACAGAGGTCTATAACTTCTAAGGTATGACAGTCCAAGAGGTCTTTATAGGATCTATTGTGGTCAAATAGTAAAAGGAAGCTAGGTGTGCAGAAATCACTTCCTACACTAATCTAATGAGGGGAGAGCTATACAAATTCAATTTAATCTTTGCAATTACAGTAACATGAAACATATAATAGAGATATTGCAGAAATACACATAGAACCAGAAAGAAGATAGAAGAAGAGAGACGATATATCGTGGGGAAAACCCTTATCGGGTGAAAAACCCCACACTCAGAAACCTGCACAATGTATTATCAAAACTAAATATGGTTTACAATACACTTATAATGCAAGCTTCAATAGTCTTTGACACTCATGTCTAGAGTCAATCTGGCAGCATAACAGTACCTGTCAATCACATACTACATCTCCTCCTCCAAGCACCTATTTTTATAGAATATTCAAGACAAAATTGGCTCTATCTTGGAATGGGAGTCTAACTTGGCCTCATGGCCCAAAACCCATGCCTATGGACACTTGGTCAACATTGTAAGATGTATCTGACACTTGTCCACAACCCCCATCCCAAAGAGGTGGCCAATTTCCAAATGGGCTCTGACAAATGCTCTTACGACTCTTACAACCATCATAGAATCTATCATAGCAGTTACAACTTACAACTGTAAGAGAATCTGTCATACATAGGCTATAAATAGCATATTCTCTTACAACATGTCATAGTCCACCTTGGGGTGCCCAAAGATGCCTTTTTCAAAGATGCTTCTTGACACATGTCTTCACCTATCTTACAAGCTTCTATTTTCAACTCTTACATGTCATAACTTTGTCATAGGAATCCGTCATAACCGTTTCAGTCAACATTCCCTTACACAACATCCAATATGTCAACACATGGCAAAATACTCCTACCACAAAGTGGGATGCCTATCTCCTCATGTGAGGACAAAATTACAAGTTGTCATCTTCCATGTGGGATGACACATCACCGTGCCACATCCGACAAAATGACAATATGAAATTTACAATTAATTTACATCATAGGCAATGAATAAATAAATACAATCAAAATAATGCAAGGAATTACCAAGGTTGAGAAACCTTAATTTCTAACATTCTCCCACTTGTCGAACACCTTGTAAGAGCCAATAGAATAATAGGATTTAACTGCTACAGGCTGAGAGGCCCATAGACTCTGAACACCATCTGAACTTCTCTGTGTTAACTGGTTTAGTTAATGCATCTGCAACATTCTTCAAAGTATCTACCTTCTCCAAATTTACCTTCCCATCCTCTACCATGTCTCGCACGAAGTGAAACTGTACATCAATATGCTTTGTTTTGGCATGGAAAGTTGGATTCTCTGCAAGGCAAATCACACTCTGACCATCACAACTGATCGTAATGTGACCTGCATCAACACCAAAATCTGAACACAATCTCTTAAGCCAAATGGCTTCCTTACAAGCATGAGTTGCTGCCATATACTAAGCTTCTGTCATGGACAAAGGAACCACAGGTTGTCACTTACTCATCCAACTAATAGCACCACCAAATAGTGTAAACACATAAGCACTGGTGGATTTCCTGCTATTAATGTCACCTACCCAATCTGAATCCACAAATCCACAAATATCAACAGAATGCGGAGGTCCCATCACATTACCATGATAGCATATGGAATACTCAGAAGTACCCCTCAAATATCTAAACACTCGCTTAACTGCATCCCAATGTACCTGTCTAGGATTAGCCATAAATCAACTAAGGACTCCCACTGCTTGGGCAATGTCTGGTATTGTGCAGACCATAGCATACATCAAATTGCCAACAACACTAGCATAAGGTACTCTGCTCATATCCTCCACCTCACTAGGAGATTTTGGACAATCATTAATAGACAACTTTGTCCCCAAAGAAATAGGAACACACAATGGTCTACAATCTTCCATGCTGAACCTATCCAACATGGTCTTCACATACTTACTCTGGCTTAACCAAAGTTTTCTGTTAGTTTTGTCTCTTCTGATTTCCATTCCTAGAATGTACTTGGCTGCCCCTAAATCTTTCATTTCAAACTATGTTGACAACTGAGATTTAAAATCAAAAATCATATTCTTACCCTTCCCAATGAGCAACATATCATCAACATATAATGCAACAATGAGAATACAATCACCATCAAACTTAAAATACACACAGTGATCCGATTTTGATCTCACAAATCCAATTAACAACACAAAGGCATCAAACTTCAAGTACCACCTCCTAGGAGACTGCTTCAAACCTTACAAAGACTTCTTTAATTGTAAACTAAATTTTCTTTACCTTTCACCATGTAATGCTCTGGCTGTGACATGTAGATTTCTTCCTCCAAATCACCATGAAGGAAAGCTATCTTCACATCCATCTGTTCTACCTCTAAGTCATAAGCTACTGCAAGAGATAACAGGAACAAAATGGATGTCAGCTTTGCAACGGGAGAGAAGATTTCACCATAATCTATACCCTCCACTTGTGAATACCCCTTCGCAACCAATCTGGCCTTATACTTCTCAACACTACCATCTGCACCAAATTTCATCTTGAACACCCATGTGCATCAAACAGGTTTCTGTCCAGCAGGCAAAGGCACCAAGTCCCAAGTTTGATTCTTTTCCAAAGAAACCATCTCATCCTCCATGGCCTCCTTCCAGGAACCTATATCTTTCATATCTAAAGCCTCTGACATAGTTCTAGGTTCATCACTGTTAGTAAGCAAAGCAAAAGCACAACTAGAATCAAGCAATGTATAACCAAACCTCTTAGGTTGCTTTCTTATTCATGTAGACCTCCTCAAGAGCTGAGGTTGAGGTTCAGCTTCTTCATCTGAGATTTTAGAGCTGCAAGAGCTCTCCTCATCATCAGGTCCAACATTGTCTTTCTGTTTAGTCTTCTCAGGGGTAGCAAGAAACTAAACAACATCCTCTTTCTTTTCTTTTTCTTCTGGATGTAAAATAGTGGAAGAAGGTGTTAGCTCTTTGAAAATGACACTTCTTCTATACAACACTTTTTCAACCATAGGATCCCAAATCTTGTATCCTTTCAAACCAACACCATAGCCAATGAAGATACACTTAACAGCCTTGTTCTCCAATTTTGATCACTTTTTCCTAGGCACATGTGCATATGCCTCACAACCTAAAACACATAGATGCCTTATTGAAGGCTTTCTACCAGACCACACCTCCATGGGTGTCTTACCAACAAGAGCTGATGTAGGAGATTTGTTTATCAGATAGCAAGTAGTGGCAACAACTTCAGCCCAAAACTTTTGTTCTAGGCCAGCTCCACTAAGCATACTCCTAGCCTTCTCTGTCAGTGTCCTGTTCATCCTCTCTGCAACTCCATTTTACTGCGGGGTGTATGGAGTTGTCTTATGTCTTTCAATCCCAATTTCCTTATAATATTTATCAAAATTTGTAGAACAGAACTCACCACCGTTGTCAGTTCTCAAACACTTAATCTTTTTACTAGTCTGATTTTCAGCAAAGGATTTAAACTGCTTAAACTTACTATAGACTTTAGATATTCTTTTGAGAAAATAAATCCGTGTCCTTCTACTGTAATCATCTATGAAAGATACAAAATATACAGATTTTGATAATGAAGGAACATTAACAGGACCAAATGCATCAGAATGAACAAGGTCCAACACACCAAAAGACTTATGAGAACTCGAATAAAACTGAACATGGTTTTATTTTCCATATATGCAATGTTCACAAAAATTGAACTCAGGATTACAATCATCTAACCCCTCAACAATGTTTTTATTTTTCAGGGTTCTAAGACCCTTCTCACCAATGTGGCCAAATCTCTTATGCCATAAGATTGTCTTTTCAGCAGGAAGCTTAACTTCCAAGGCATGAATACAACCATCAAGACTAGATACAACAGATTTCTTCACTACTCATTTAGATGGTGGAGATGAAGTAATTGCTGCCCTCTTTCTTGAGTCAGAAGAACTATTGCATTGTGAAATGCATGCTTCCAGCTGAAATAGAGTACCTCTCCTAGTACCCTTAGCAAGCACCATAACTCCTCTAGTCATCTTGCATCCTTCTTTCAAAAAGACAACCTGCACACCTGCATCATTCAACATACTTATAGAAAGCAGGTTCCGTGCTAAGCCTAGGATGTGCATAACCCCAGAGATCCCCTTCACTCGTCCATCAGGGAATCAGATAGAGACTCTTCCACAACCAACAATCTTCAGATGAAAGTCGCCACCTAGGTACACTCTTCCACCATCGAACTCCTCATACTTAGTGAACCAGTCTTGATGCGAGGTCATGTGGAATGATACACCAGAATCAATCAGCTACACATCATCAAATGCATGGGTTGCCAGGGCTGTGATGAAAGCATCACCATCATCTTGTGACTTGTCAGAATCTAATTCTAGGTTATTCTTCTTCGTTTTCTTTTCCTCTTTGCATTCCTTTCAAAAATGCCCAGTTTTGCCACAGTTCCAACAGAGAGCCTTGGACTTTCTAGGAGATTTAGATCTCCCATGGGATTTGGATCTACCCTTCTCAACTTTCTTGTCCTTCTTTTTTCCTTTCTCCTTGGGTCTTCCATGAACTGCAAGAGCCTCTTTAGCTGCCTCAAAATACCTTCTCTACATCTCTTTAGACAATAGCAAAGAAACCACTTCATCGATTTTGAATGTGGATGTGGTGCTTCCAATAGCCATGACAAGATGATCCCACGAGTCTGGCAAAGAACAAAGCAAGGTCATACAGCGATCCTCCTCCTCCATCTTCACACCAATGGATGTCAATTGTGCAACCAACATGTTGAAAGCATTTATATGTTCTGAAACAGATCCTCCATCCTCCATTTGAAGAGAATACAACTTCTTTCTCAGAAAAAGTTTGTTAACCAGGGATTTGGCTTGATACACATCTCCCAACTTCTTCCAAAGCAAGTTTGTAGTAGCCTCCTCATGGACATTTAATAGGATAGAATCAGCAAGACTAAGTCTTATGAGACCCTTAGCCTTCTGATCCTTGAGATCCCAGTCATCTTGTGACATTGCTATAGGTTTTGTTCCACTAATAGTTTCCCAGAGGTCTCGATCAACAAGCATGTCTTCTATCTTGAGCTTCCACAGCTCGAAATTAGTGCCATTGAATTTCTCCATCTCTATCCTTCCAGATATGCTTGCCATCTCCTTGCTGCAATAAGATTTAGAATACTCTGCACAGACTCCCACTAAACTTAAGATCAGCTCAAAAAACCCCTACCCAACAACTAGGACTAAAGGTGATCAAGCTCTGATACCAACTAAAAGGAAGCTAGGTGTGTGAAAATCACTTCCTACACTAATCTAATGAGGGGAGAGCTATACAAATTCAATTTAATCTTTGCAATTACAGCAACATGAAACACATAATAGAGATATTGTAGAAATACACATAGAACCAGAAAGAAGAGAGAAGAAGAGAGACAAGATATATCGTGGGGAAAACCCTTATTGGGTGAAAAACCCCACACTCAGAAACTTGTACAATGTATTATCAAAACTGAATATGGTTTACAATACACTTGTAATGCAAGCTTCAATAGTCTTTGACACTCATGTCTAGAGTCAATCCAACAACATAACAGTACCTATCAATCACATACTACATCTCCTCCTCCAAGCACCTATTTTTATAGAATATACAAGGCAAAATTGGCTCTATCTTAGAATGGGCGTCCAACTTGGCCTCATGGCCCAAAACCCATGCCTATGGACACTTGGTCAACATTGTAAGATGTATCTAACACTTGTCCATAGTCCCCATCCAAAAGAGGTCGCCAATTTCCAAAATGGGCTATGACAGATACTCTTACGACTCTTACGAGCGTCATAGAATTTGTCATAGCAGTTACAACTTATAGCTGTAAGAGAATCTATCATACACAGGCTATAAATAGCATATTCTCTTACAACATGTCATAGTCCACCTTGGGGCACCCAAAGATGCCTTTTTCAAAGATGCTTCTCGACACATGTCTTCACCTGTCTTATAAGCTTCTATTTCTGACTCTTACATGTCATAACTTCGTCATAGGAATCCTGTCATAACCATTTCAGTCAACATTCCCTTACACAACATCCAAGATGCTGACACATGGAAAAATACTCCTACCACAAAGTGGGATGCCTATCTCCTCATGTGAGGACAAAATTACAAGTTGTCATCTTCCATGTGGGATGACACATCACTGTGCCACATCCCACAAAATGACAATATGAAATTTACAATTAATTTACATCATAGGCAATGAATATATAAATACAATCAAAATAATGCAAGGAATTTCCAAGGTTGAGACACCTTAATTCCCAACAAATAGCCTAGTGAGCCTATCAACAGGATAAGTTTGCACCATTCTTCAAGAATACTGGTTAAGTTGTCTAAACAAGGTTCATTGTAGCAAGTTTTATGAAATAGGAGGTGCAAAGAACGGTCTAAAAGGGGTTTGTACAGTGAATAGGAGATAATTACTTATGTTTTAAAGGGGACAGTCACTGTGAAAAGGGAAAAGTCATAAGGAATAGTGAGAAAACCCTGACATAACTGGTAAGTATGATAGTGGTAGTTTTCTTGTGCATCAGGAGCCTACAGATAAGAAGCCTGTGAAGATCATCAAACTTCTGACAGAGTTCAAGAGGCATTTCAAAGAGATAGTTGATGTAACTTTATCAAGTGTCATGAAGTATATGTGACCATGAAGTTAGGGGCATTTGAGGAATAGTAGTAGGTGTGAGACAATGATCATTCCCAAGAGAATATGCACACACTTTGAATCTATATGCCTATAGCATTACAAGGTAAAAACCAAAAGGGGAGAAGTGGTCTCATGGGAAAATAGCAAATAGTGGTCTTATGGGACGGCTATCAATATGTAGTCATGAGGAATAGTCTAGCAATGACTGTATACAATGAGCAGAATATTGGCAAAATAAAAGATAGTCATATAGAGTGACTGGGAAGTGACTAGAGGGCTCTGTTACAAGCTCTGCCAAGAGATTTAGCTCACTCTTAACTGGTAAGCTTCTTCCTTGTATAGGGTTTCAACAATATATAGTTACCTAAGTACATGAAGTCAGAATATTTGTTTGAAACAATGTGAAATACATAGTGCCATCAATTTCTAGAGTCAGCAAAGATTATGAGAGAATAGTCTCTAAATTCTCTCAGAAGCTTTGGGAGTTCTATATCCATAGACAAAGATCAAAGCATACAAAAAAAAACTGTCAAGAATAATCCATTCAGGGCACATGTGCAAGCAAAATCCATTTCAAGGAATTGATATCAAGGTAAAAGACAGTGAGCAGTAGTCAACAGATATTAGAGGGTAAACATGATGTAGATGACTGTCATGACAAGTGGAAGACTGTTACATGTTTTTGCATACAAAGGTACCCACCATTGAATCTTTGAAGATACCAGAACTGTTGAAGCAAGTTCATGCAGGGTAAATGATACATAGTCATAGTATGAGGATAGTGAAATAACAGTCTTCAACCCATTGAATTCCCTAGAAAGGGTGTTGTGAGTCAATGTTAGAAATTGTCACGAATTACTGAAAAAACTATCAGAGTGCTTGAAAGGCAGCCAAATACAAGAAAAAGGAGAGCTTCAGTAGAATCAATAGACAAGTCAAGGATATTCAAGTACAGTGCTATAGAACACAAGACATTGAAGATAGCAAACTGTAATAAAAGTGCAGCAATCAAGATGATTATACCATGATAAATTATGTTTGAGCATGATGAATATCTAAAAGAATGGAAGTACAGTCATCTTTGTCCAATGGTTTTTACATCCAAGCCAGAGTATAGAGAACCAACTACAGGAGGAAATAGAAGAAAGACTGAGGGTTTGTTTCCTTAAAACCCTAGGTTGAAATCAGAAAGAAAACCTTATTTCTTCATTGCCAGAGAAAGAACAAATGTGTTGAATGTTTGTAAATCATTTTAGAAGCTTTAACAGCTGTAATATGTCATGGCCATTCACAAAATGAACTGAGGATTTTATAATACCAAACCCTAGTGAGATATACCCTTGTTTCTTAGTGTTTTCAACAGCAAAAGCTAGAGACAGGAAAATGTCATGCACAGAGAGATGTTTTTATACAGAAATGATAATTCTTGCTATTTTTTGTAGCTTCTTTTGTTAGAAAATACAGTCATTGCATGGAATATAGTTTACATGGTCACATAATGGCATGAAAAGATGTATCTATCATATATTTTGCAAAAACAACAGTAGAAACAACATAAACTTGCAGTTTTGGCATCAGAGAAGTGAAGCCTTGAACTTACCTATGGCTTTTAGAGCCTTTCAGTGTGAAGATACAATCATACAATGCCTTCAAAACTCTTCAAAACCCATAGTGCGAGCTACAAAAGTTCCATGGTGGCGCAGACCGAGCAAAAATGCAAGAATGAAGAGTAAAGTTGAAATGTGCCTTTTGTCTTTAGGGTTTCATAGCCCTAAGAGCCCGATGGGCCTTTTCTTTTCTTCTTTTTTGCATATTGTATTTTTGCATACAAAGGTTCCCATGGTCCAAAACTTGATGATATGTAATGCCTAGTGGCATGCCATGAGGTGGTAAGACTTATTAAGACTTTTGTGTTAAGTCTTTATTCCCTTAATGCTAGGATGAGCACTTTGGTGCTAGCTTTTATGTTTGTATTTATTTTCTTTGCATGGAATATCAAAATGTACAATAATAAAACTTAAATGATTACCTTATAAATCATTTAAGGGTTGTTGTTATTCTTTAAATGCAAAGGAGAGTGATAAGGTATATTTATGTCATTTTTTGACTTTGAGAAAAAATATGCTTAGAGAATGGAGGAGTTGGCAAACACATGCCAAACATATAGCCTTTTGTTTTGCCTTGGAGTGGAGATAGGATGACTGAGTCTTAGAGATAGTTATTCTTTGAGTGGGTTGTTTTGAGGGTATCTAGGAGAGTTTTTATTGCTTTTAGAGTCCTTTTGGAGTAGTTTTCATGAATCATCATGTTGGACTAGGTCATGATGGACTTTTTCCTTCATTATGAGCTCTTGTGGAGAGGATATAGTCCCTATATTCTAGGCTTTTTGTGGGCATCCGACCCATAGTTGTTTTCTAGCTCCTTGTATAGTGGAACCACTTGGATAGTGGTGGATATAGTCACTTATGTGACTCATTTGTACAGGAGTTCTGATTATGCAATTTGGAGAGACTTGTGATTTTGACATCCTTGCTCAGATTTTAGCATTTTTTGTAACTCATTTTACTAGTTTACTTGATATGGAATACAATGGAGACCTTGGATGCTATTGATTGGAGTTTGTGCCTACTTGTCTTATGCATCTTTGTACTTATCAACTGATTTGATAGAGGTATCTGTGAAGTAAGTTTATTTCCTCTTAGCTTTTGTCTCAAGATTTAGAGCCTTTTATGCAGAAAATACTAATGCGGGTTGCAAGTTGTGTTTTAAGTGTGTTTTATCTTCAAGTGTTAAATCATCTTTTCCTCTTAAGAATTCTGCATACATAAACCTGCTTGTGAAATATTTATGCAGAAGTAAAAGTGATAGGTTGTGCAAGAATCTTTTCGGTCTTTGTAACAAGTGTTTAAATCTGGTATTTTCATGTTCCTCATTAAGTTAGGTGTATCACCCTTTAAACTTATTTTTAGTTTTAGTGCATATCTCTCTTACCCTTTTCCTTGTCAAGACCATAGAGTAGTTAGTCTTAGGTGATACAAAGTTTAGGAAGCCAGCCTCCTCCAAAGATTCACTCCATTTTCTAGGTGACCCACAGCCATAAGAGTGTTTCCATGTTCCTCTAGAGTACCAATTTTCTACAAATTGGTAGGGTGCAACTTTTAGAGATAACAGTAACCCAATGGATGGCTTCATGTTAGATCAAGCAGCTCAATGAGGGAGGACATGCTACATTTAATTTATCAACCCAGGGACATGTTTCTTGGTATGATGTCAGTAATATATGTACACCTAAAGGTTTTCTAGATGTCGAGTTGTGTATAGCTAGTAAATGATAGTTGTTGTAAGCTAATAAAATAATACAATATTGAAACAAAAAATCTATCTTAAATAAATTATGGTTCAATAACTGTTATAACTAATTCTCAACTAAACAAAACAACTAACTGAAATGAAATCAAGAAAATCCAATTCTAAGATCTAATTCTAATTACATGATTCTATTACTAACAAGTTGTAGTCTACCTCAAGTGGGCCCTGACTTGGGTTGTCTACTTCCTTTCTCCTTTTATCAGTTAATCAAATCAACTCATTCACTTAACCACCATAAATCTATAATGATAATAAAAACAATCTGAAATAAGAACTATGTTTTATTTATTGCAATAGAAAATCTGATACAATCATGTGAAAACCCAACTTAACTAGATACGTTGGGTGAGAAAGATATATACACACCCTTCAAAAGTTTATGCATTTATGAAAACTAACTGCTAATCGGTCCACTTCCCATAAAATAGGGGAAGGACTCTTTATTTTAAGAAAGTAAAATCATACTAGGAAACTAAGACTTCAAAATAACCAAAGAGGAAGATTCCCAATTAGACTGTAACACAAACAAACTAACTGAAAATATAATTTCAAATGATCATGGATTTTGCATCTTCAAATGTCCTTGGAAAAGTGAGCATCTTCCAACTATCGTATATCCTCTTTTCATTATTCATACTTAGTAAGGATATTAATTGTCCCTGGACAACTATATGTGACTATGTATAGGGATTTTTTTAGTGGCGAATCTTCACCAATTGGTGAATAGTTGAAATCAGGACCTCCAGAAATGGCAAATAGTACAAGCTAAAAAGGAGACTGAATTGCCAGGTTTTTACAAAAAATTAATTTTGTCTTAGTTATTTGCCTATGCATTATTTTTTAAACTAATAAATCAAATAGATTCACCATATAAATTATGCGTCATTAGAACTGATTCGCCAGTAGTTTAGAATGTAATTACAAATATTAATTATATTTGCCAGTAATATTATATTCATATTGTTAATTTTGGGGCAATATTGCCACTAATAATTAACTACCATTTAATTTTAGGGATATTTTAGCTTTGAATAGGGCTTTTATTTGTTGCCATCGATTAGCTTTTTAATCGAATGGTTGCAGATCAATTCCATGACCTATATGTGCATGCCTTTTAAAAGGCTTGTTGAGGCCTAGAATTTGTTTTGGGCCACACGATTATATTGTAAAAAATAAAAAAATATGGGGGGACCGCGCCGACCAACTATACAAATTTTTAAAGGAGAGATTCACCATTGTAATTAATTCTTTTAGCGATTATTTGCTAGGATTCACCATTGTAATCATTATTTTTACCAATTATTCATTAAGATTCACCAAGATTTTTTAAAATTTCTAATAATCTACATAGATTTGCCAGGAAAATTATAGCACTTAGCCAAGATTCACCAGGATTTTAAGGGGGGTTCCTTAAAGTTATCACTAACTATGTGCTTTGTTGTAGGTTGATCTTCAGGCTACAGGAGATAGTTTCCTCAACTACATGTGATGATCCTTTGGCTACATGAAATCTTCATTCCTTCGACTGCAAGAACAATCCCCATGGTTACAGGAACTTCTTCAGTCCTTTAGATATAGGTTAGAAATATTTCAATGGAAAGAATCCTTACACACTAAGATCATAGAAACTTAATCATGGCACATTATGCTTAAAAATAATTACTTTAACACACATACTTCTATTAAAATATAATACACATAACATAGTATATTGTCTAGATATCAGTTAAAGTTTCAACTTGAAAGGTGGAAATGCTTGCAGTGGTATGACTTAAAACAAGAAATATAAACACTTAAAAGAGATAATTATGGTGCTCATCACCAACAATATGAGTTACCTTCTCTAGAGGTTCAAAAACAAAATGATCCTCTTCTTATCATTGTTGGAATAAATTCTATCAGTCTCAAACATACCCTTATTGACAACAGTTTAGTTCTCAACATTTGTTATGTAGACCTGTTAAAACATATCAATATCAATACGTCTTGTATTTCTTCAACAAACCTTTCTATTTGTGGATTTGACAACATAGGTAGGCAAACTCTTGGCACAATCATGTTGCCTATTGAATTGGGCCCCATCATTCTTCTTACTTTGGTACATGTCATGCCCAAAGATCTTATGTATAATCTCCTTCTTGGTAGACCATGGATCCACACCATGGGCACAGTTCCCTCTACCTTGCATGGATCAATCAAATTTGTTCATGGTAAGAAAATATATATATATTTAAATCTGATCTAGATCCCTTACAGTATTGTTAATAGGTGGATCTTAAAAATCAAAATGAGTCTTCTTCAACACTTAAAAATCTCATCCTATTGGTGATTCTAATGATAATCTATATTTATATTCAAATGCATATCTTGGTTATGACTGGAGTTCTTTAGATTTTACACCTTCCCCTATAGGTGAATATAAAATCAAGTCATCTCACTTTGACATTCCAAAAGTTCAATCTACTTCACCTTATTCATGATAAAAGGTTAACACTTCTAAGTCCCATTCTTCTAAAGATTCATGTGATTATACCTCTCATATCGACTATGTCACTAATGGATATCCTCTATCCTTTGTGGAGATGCAATCCTGCTATGACTATGGATTTCATGTTATCTCTAAAACTGATTATAAAGGAAATGGGTGTGGATGAAAGGAAAAGGGTATAAATAACCCCTTAGAACCTAATATGCATTACCCTTCTGCAAGTCTTGGATACCATAATCCTCACCCATCTAAGGCCTTAAACAAGGATTTTATAGATGTCAGTATGATCTCCACCTCTCTTAATTCTTCTTCTCTTGCTCTTTTACATCTAGAGATTCTCATGTATAATTTGAAATCTCATATACCCCCTTTAGACGCTTTTTCCATAGATGAATCTCTAGTAGAATTCATAGGAGTATATGACCATATGCCTAAATATCATAATGATCCTTGTTTTCCCTATTTTTTAAATGTGCAAGCATACTTTATAGAATCCATCAGGTTATTTGATGATACTCCATTTTCTAACAATTCTCAAGAATCTCCTCATTCATCTAATCCTTAGGACTATAGTACTCTCTTGGTTGGAGATACTATTGATGTCCCAATGGATCTTAAATATACTAAAAAAGTCAACTAAATAGGCGAATCCCTAGCTTCGGATGAACAATCTTCACATTCTGATTGTTTGCACAAATTTCCTTATTTGTTTGCCTTGTCATATAAGGATGTCGATGGTATAGACCTAAAAGTTATAGTCCATAATATAGTGCTCTATCCTGATGCCCAACCAATTAAGTAGAAAATTTAAAAAATGCATCCCAAGGTTGCTTTAATGGTCAAAGCCAAGATAAATTATCTCTTGCAAGCTGGCTTTATCCACTCAATAGACTATTCACCATGAATTTCAAATATCATAGCTATCACTAAATTCAATAATTGTGTTCAAGTATGCATTAATTTTTGAGATCTTAATAAAGCATCCTTAAAGTATGACTTACCTCTTCTAAATATTGGGATGATAGTTGATTCCACAGTTAGCCATGCCTTCCTCTTTTTCATGGAAGGTTTCTTAGGCTACAATCAAATTTTCATCAAATCCCAAGATCAGTATAAAACTACATTCATGACTCCTTGGGGTGCCTTTAGTTATGTGGTCATATTTTTTGGATTAAAGAATATAGGTGCAACTTACCAACATGTGATGACCCCTTTCTTTTATAATTTTATTCACAACATCTTAGAAGACTACATTGATGATATCTTGGCCAAATCTATTTCGTGCCAAGATCACGTACACAATCTTTGTCATATCTTTCAACACCTTCACCTATACAACATGTAACTCAATCCCCACAAGTGCATCTTTGGTATTGATAGTGGCAAAATTTTGGGGTTAATTGTTTCACATCATGGTATTGAGGTCAACACAAAGAAAATCAACACTATTGTAAACATGCCACCTCTTAGGAATAGTTTTTAACTTTGTAGTCTCCTAGGAAATATTCAGGCTATTCATCAACTAGTGGATTGTACTCTTCCCTTTACTCATCTCCTCAAAAAAGGAAGTTTGTTTTGATTAGAATGAGAATTTACAAAAGGCCTATGAATATATCAAGCGCTAGTTAGCTAATCCTCCCATTTTGATAATAGTTATTAATGTACATCCTTTTCTCCTTCATATATCTATGTCATCTCATGCTTTGGACATACTGCTAGCCAAGGATGATGATGAGGGTAGGGAACACACTATATATTATATCAATCAAACCCTCCTTGACTATGAAACTCATTATTCAACACTAGAGCAATAATGTATCGCTTTAGTATTCAGAACACATATGTTAAGACACCATTTTCTCCATAAAGAAATGCATGTAATTGTCAAATTTGATCCACTCAAACATCTTTTCTCAAAAATGGATCTATCAGGTCACTTAGCTAAATGGGTAATGCTACTAACTAAATTTGACCTTAAATTTGTCTCTCAAAAGGCAATAAAGGGACAGGCAGTAGCCAATCATTTAGCCAATGATCCCTCTCCATTTTCCATCTCTAATTAAGATTTCTTCCCCAATGACCATATCCTTTTCCTAGATAATAATCATTCATGGGAGTTATTCTTTGATGGATCAAGGTGTTGAACCAACTCCAAAGTTGGTGTAATACTAGTTCATCCCTATGGTAAGATAATTCTCTTGTCCTTCTATCTCAACTTTCCATGCACAAACAAAATCACTAAATATGAAGCCCTTATTGCTAGCTTTCATTTTGCATTATCTCTTAATATCAAAATGATTCACATTTATGATAATTCACAATTGATTATAAAGAAAATCACTTGATCTTATCAAGCTAAGAATGATAATCTTTCTCAATACCATGACTTAGCTTTATCACTAATTCATCAATTTTCTTCTTTCTCCATTGATACTATTCCATGTAAGGATAATCATCATATAGATGTAATGGAAAGAATAGACTCCCTTGTTCCCTTTAATGATTCATCTAATGATTATCATTTTGTTATTCACACATTATCCTTACCTATCATTATGGATAGTTCTCACTCTAACACTCTTTTCTATTACAATATTGATTTTGAGGAATGGTACTCCCATATATTCAATTACTTGAATGATGGTACATTCTTGAATAGTTCTTCCAAAATTGCTTTCACTCAAATTCAAAGGCTCAAAGCATGCTACATCATTTTATCTAACCTCTTGTATCATCGAGGGCAAAATAGCCTTCTCCTATGTTGTCTGACTAAGTCTAAAATACCCATTGCTCTGGAAGAGGATCATTCAAGTGCCTATAGGGGACATTTTGATGGTAGATCCTTAGTTCAGGAACTCCTTCAAATGGGCTACTATTAGAAAATCATAGAACGGGACTCCTTTTCTTTTGTTAAGAAATGCCCTCAATGTCAACAATACAACAAGATGATTTGAGCTCCTACACAAGAACTTCATGCCCAGGCATCACCTTGACCATTTTCCATCTAGGGCTTGAATCTAATCAAAAACATATCCCCGCCCTCTTCTTGAGGTCACACATTCATCATCATTATGGAGACTTCATGAAATGGGTTGAGGCTATTCCACTTCGATCCACAACTACTAAAGTGATATGTCACTTTCTTTTGATAACATCATTTCTCATTTCAGGCTTCCTTCCACCTTTGTTTTTGATAGTGATACCTAATTTAAGATCAAGGATTTGAAGCAATTCATTGATAAATTTTACATTAAAAGGTTATTCTCTACACCATATTACCCTTAGTCTAATGGACGGGTTGAGGCTTCCAATAAAACAATTGAATAAATTATTTAAAAAACTATAAATAAACATGGTAAAGATTAGTACACTCAACTATCCTATGCATTATGGGCCTATCACACAAGTATTCATGTGGATATTGGTACTACCCTATACAATATCATTTATGGTGACAATTCTATCATGCCTTTGGAATTGGAAATTCTCTCTTTGTGAGTTTCCCTTCAAGGCCTTATCAATATCATGAACAACGACTTCAACAACTTGAAATGCTCAATGAACATCGTATAAATGCTCTCTAACATCCCCAAGACTATCAAAAGAATCTCAATCATAGCTATAATCAATGGATTCTACATCATGCATTCCAAGTAGGTGACTTGGTTCTATATGAGAATCAACACAATGTGAATGTCCCAGCTAGTGCTAAAGGAAAGTTTAGCCTAGACTGGTTGGGAGCTTACATAGTCACCTCGATTTATGATTCTAGAGCATATGGCCTCTCTATGATGGATGGTACACCTCTTAGAGAGCCTATTAATGCTATGCATCTTCATTATTTTCACACATGATTTCATTTGTTTTATGTGTCATTTGTATAATACTATTGTTCTTAGCAATTTATTGTAGTTTATCTTATGTCATTCAATCATGGGCATAAATACTTAGTACTATGATTTCCTTTATATTTTGTATTCTATATGTATGAAATTTATTTTATTAAAACACAATACATTGGCTTGTTTAGTATTTTATATGCTTTAGATTTTTGTACACATTTGTTCTTTCTATTCTCGAAATGATTTTTGTTGTCTTGAATGATTAGTTGTAATTTTCATTTATAAATGGAAATTACTGTACTTTTATTTACCATGTCTATTAGTTAATCATGCAAATGATTAATTAATTTATTTCCATTATTTAATTAGATCTTTATAGAATTTAATTAAACATTTTTATTTTTCCTTTGTTTGATTAAATTATTATAGAATTTAATTAAATAATTTTAACAAGTTGTTTAATTAGATCTTAATGTCATTTAATTAAACAATTTCAAACACATACACATAATCATCATGTGAATCATCCATAACATATATGAAAACAAAAGACATCCCATAATATAAATATATTGATCAAAATCTCATATATACGATCATGTCTTCATACATGATATACAAAAGGTCACCACTATATCAAACTATGTGTACATCAAAATATTAAAAAAATTACATCACTCCAAAGGGGCATGATTTCAAGAGCCCTCAAGTGTAGGTCACTTATGTGCAGATGGATCACAACATGAGGCTACAAACTATGAATGGGTCTAAGACCCAATCCACACCTCTAGCCCTCTCACCATGCCTCTTAGCTCTATTACCTCACCTATGAGATAAATCTTGCTCTATTGTAGCCTTGCAACCTCAGCTCGTAGTTTTTCACCCTTCGCCCTTAAATCCTACACCTTGGGATAATCCAAGTTTGCCGTTGGTGTACTCTAAGCCCTCTATAGGTTAGCCCTATTGTAATCCAACTATCTTTGTAGAGTGTTGCGTGTAACTTCTACACTCTTTTCTCTCTTCACAACCTGGTCTCGCTTTGTAATCAAGGACACATCCTCAACAACTACTTAATCCCCATGCACTTTGGCCTCCTCATATGTAGCTCTCAGCTATGCCATAGGCACAAAAATATCAATGTGCCTTCCTACATTCTACTATGGCCCATAATTGGCTCACACGCTCTACTTGAGCTACATAGTCAGCACCATCTCAATTATGACTTGACCTATGAATTCAAGCCACTCCCATGTGTGCACTACAAAAATAAAACAAAGGTCTCATCAATAATCTCATCATATCAAAATCAATTCAAATCAACTTAATATCTAGTATTCTATTCAATCAAAATGCTAAAATCACTATTCTCACTTGGATCCAAAATCTACCAATCAAGATCTCTAAGAGGCACCTATAGAGGCACGGTGATAGGTGTTGTTTCCAATGTGACCACTACTCTTGTAGAAGGTATGAGGGCAAGTCTCACAATAGTTGCACTACTTGACTCCCCTTGCACCATCTCACTAGGGATGCCACTAGTTGATGGTGGTGGTTGTGTCACTCAAGGTTAGGCTCTAGGCCTCTCCTTTGCAGTGATGGAGCCCTCATCCCTCCACCATCATCCTATGATTAGTGTTAGCATAAACTCATCCTACTCCTTTCCTTTGATCTCTGCAAAATCCTCTTGCTCTCCAAGTGACCTAGGATCTCCCACTGGTGCATCTACTGGAAAAATTGGCCCTAACCGTGATGCCACCCACCATGTTGAAAACCCTAAAGTCACTCCATCATCATCAACATCTAACACTAGAGATGCATCCTCCACCTCATCATCTAAGTCACTCAGAGCTACATTAGTAACTATTAGTCATGATTGGTCTCCTGACCTAACAACACTACAATGAGAGCACATGTATGTAGATACAATAGGTGGGATACCATGTACCTACCTCAACACATGCCTGTAGTAAAATGTCATGATGATGCGGTTTAGGTGATTGACAAAAAGCTAGTCTTGTTGTATCCTATCCATCTAGTGGCTCGTGCCTACCTAGGCCTACATCTACCATTACAACCTCCATACTGCATCAATGCTTAATAACCTATCAAAGGTTTGTTGCCAAAATAATAAGTCACCAAACTACTATGGACTCCTCAAGGTGTAGGCATGTACTCATGGCATGTCTCACATTGTATCCATGGGAACACCTATAGGCCATGTGCACCAGATGTGCTCAAATTCCCACATCTATAGAAGTGTGTAGGTCATAAATATGTGGCCCTCATAATGTACATAGCATCCCAAGTCATGGTATAGATGGGAAATCATCCTTTGGCCCCATGCAAACATAGTCTCATGCTCCTACATTAACCTCATGGCACATGGACGAAGCCATTATGTAGATGTGTGCCTCAATGATATGCACATGGTGATGGTAGTGATCAATACTTATCTCACAAAGGGGATAGACACTACCCCTACTCTAACCATTGCATGTAGATGTGCCTAGTGGTGTCGTCAGGCATGATATGACTGATCACATACAACTACCCCTATTGTACATAGGGAACTAATCATTTCTTTATGATCAAAACTATGTTCCCTCAAAATGGTAGTCTGAGGATGTGATATGCATCCCTTAAGGTCACAGTCATCTCTCTTGTTGGTAGATGGAAGATAGAGGCATCCTTGTCCCATCTCTCCATCAATGCCATAAACATGTGATCATGAAACTACATCTCTAACATCATGTATACCTAGTATACACCCACCCTACAAAGAAGCACAATCTCCTCTTATGATGGAGCACCAAGGGAGTCTTGTAATAATGCAAGCATGCTCCCTCCAATGTGCTCTCGCATCATGGGGGGATACTACAAACACAAAAACAACATCTTGTTAGTTCTACATTCTACTCAATTAAATTCTACATCCAAAAATAAAAAATTATCCTAAGTCCTTAAGGGATGCCTGTGCCATCTGATGTTAGTGTGCCCTTCAGACCCTAGTGCCCTATTTGGATGTCAATGTTTCTGAAGTACCCTAGTGCACATGATGGATTCCAGTACATCCCATGGATGCTAGAACACAATTAGGATGTACTAGTGCATGATGTGGGCCCCTTTGGGCACAAAAAATGAAAAAAATTAATACCAACACTAGTAGAATTTTGGCAAATAAATGACTACGTGACTAAAACTTTTAGTCATATGACTAAAACTCTTAATCATTCTACTAATTTTTTGCAACACAGCTATAAATGACTAATTTGATTGCCGGGTAAAAAACACAACTAAATAATTAGTCACACAAATAAAAATGACTAAATAATTAATCACTTGTTGAAAGAAGCACTTTTGAAAAGCATATTGTTAAAAATTTAAGTGCTAAAAGCAAGCGTGTTTTGTTTGAAAGGGAAAATCAAAAGATATTGGAAAATAGAAAATGTTCAAAGCTTAGGCGCCAAAGTGGGAAATGGTTTTAGTTTTGTCTTCATTACACCTACGTGATAAGGAGATTTAGGGTTATGGCACATTGTGTTTGAAGGAGTCTTCCATGGAAGCAACAACAAAGGGGCAAGTACCTCCTAAAAGCTAGAGGAGTGATACTTGGTAGAGCTAGGTTTGATTCATTGGCTTGCGATCTCTTTCAGTTTGAAAACACTTCCCAGGTATTCTTAAAAAATTTTAGTTTGGAAAATAGAGCAAATATATGGTTTTTGTGTTGTTAAGCAGGTTTTTGTTCTTTTTTCTTTTTTCAATTTAGAACAATAGACACATGGCATTCAATTTTTGGGATTTTTTGGTTTGCCCAAACACAAATGCCATTTTTTGAGAGTTTGGTATTGTGAGTTGGAAAGTCTTATTTTTGGTCATAATTTTATAGAGTATGCAGATTGGTATCTATTCCTTGGTGGGTAGGGGGCCGTTAGGCCTAGTGTGGTTGGACTAAGCTTAGGCCATTTTTAAGACTAGTAGACAATGGGCATAAATCATCATCACACTAAAAATGGACTTAGTGATCCTTATACCTGAAGTTACAGATTCACCACATGGCAGCTTGAGTTATGGCCCATGGGTAGACTTACTACAATGAGGGGATCTAAACCTTATTCATTCTCTCTTATGCACCTCCATTACCTTTCCTTTTAGTTTTTGTCATTATCATGCTCTCTTCACAACTTCACTGCCAATAACAGTGCATTAAGTAGTTATAGTTTTATTTTTCAAGTTTTTGGGTCTGGGTAGGTATTTTGTCGCCTCCTTACACCCAAGTCTTGAGTTTTGGGTAGTCAATTTTGTTCTTTGTTATTGGGTAATCATTAATAATAATGTTGGGCAATATGTCCTTTTTAATTTGAGGAGGCAATTGGCTAATTTTATGTCCACAACTTGATTGATTACAAGCATGACATTGTTCCTCTTGATTATGTTCTTTGAATGGTTAATTATACATTTACATGTTGGCACTGATATCAAGGATTGTGTATTGCTTAAGGTACCAGAAGGACTAAGCCAGCATGTAGAGTCTTCGAAGAAAACACAGGCTATATGGTAAGTTTTTGCTTCTCTGAAGTTATGAACTACAATGAGTAGGTCATCGCCATTTAAATTCTTATTTTTTATTTTCTGTTTAGAATTTATAATTTTGTATAGAGTTAATTTGAACTTCCTAATATTTCCAATGTCTAGAAATCTGATTAAACAATCATGAATTAGATGTGCTGTTTCAAAGATATCTATTCAAATCCTCAAAAAGTAGATCGAATGTCTTAGTTTGTATGGGTGAGTCCCTCTTGAATTAAGCTTGCTCCATAGATTGTACAATGTTTCACTTTTCAGCCTTCTTGGAACTCTTGTAGTGTGACAATTAGTTCCACCCTGCATAGAGAAGTCTAGGGTAATGATCAAGGAATATCCCTAGGTTATCTGATTCATGCTTCTGGCAACCTATGTCTATCCCTTGCTAAAGATGTCTCCACAACCTAGCTTTGAATGTCTACATCCTAAAAACTATAGGTTAGCATAATTTAGAGTGCTTTTAGATTTGACTGTGTAATTTTTTTTTGTATGGATCACATTCTATAATAGGGTGTGATGATGGATGTTGCAAAGTTTTGAAAGGCACGTTGCAGGGTTTTGGAGAAACTTTCATCATGCCTGGCATGGAATCAACAACTTTCATTTCAAATGAAGATACATGTTGCAGTTTAAAAGAGAGAATATGGTGTGGTGCAAAGAGATAGACTTGCATTACTGCTTCATAAATATCAGGTATGCATGGTGTTACCTGAGTTTTAACCATTGTTGAGCTTTTGGAAGGGTTTGCATGAGTTTAGGTTTTCTAAGTTTTGTAAAAAAATCTCTAGAATTAGTAAAAAGTCTTGACTAATATAGGGAAAGCCTAGATCTCCCTCTCAACATTTTCATTCACCTTTAGGACCTAGCAAAGAAAATACTGAGCCCCTTTTAATTATCTTCTTTGGTTGCCTTTCATCGTTATTTTTCGAGCATCCAATATTCTTTTTGGCTGCCTTTCATGGTGAGTATCTACCCCTTTGATTTTTCACTACAAGTCTGATTCTTGAACTCTATCAATATCCCTTCATCACTAAAATATCCTCTAACAACCTTGTATTGACCAAAGCTCCCTGTTTTGTATCTTCTTATGTATTTCCATTGTTCTTTGATTGTCTAATTTTCTTCTAAAGATTTGCCCTTTTTACTTAACGCTGTTATCTTCACTTTTAAAAGAAAGAATACCTTTGACAGATTAGTCAAAACCTTGGCTAACAGTTGCAGATATTCAGATTCATCCCAACCTTGAGTGTAAAAGGGCCCCACATTAGATTTGTTTTGCATACTATGTTTACTTTCCTATTTTTGTTTCTCTTTGTAATCCTATCCACAAATCTGTTGCAGATTTAACCTGATATCATAGGCCTTATTCATAGTTATGATGAAGATCATTTGGTGTCTATGTTGGGGTCACCGAGGATATCTGATATTGACAGTTGTTTTTGGGAAATGGAGCTCCAACACTAAAATTCTTCAATCAGTTTTATATATTTTCTTCACAATAAATATTGAAGTATCTTTTTACCAAAAGAAAAAAATTAACAATCCCATAGCCACAAAAAATAAATCAGTATATCACTCTCAAAATTTGATTTAAAATTTTACTAAATTCCATCTATTAATTAATAAAAATTGCCCATGTATATACATACAGTTAGTTCTATAATCTATTATACGTATCTTATGCATCTATATACATAGTCAAGCCCTTATATATATATATATATATATATATATATATATATATATATATATATATATATATATATATATATATATATATATATATATATATATATATAAGGGGTCATTTATACCACATTTCTAGGGGGATTTTAGCTTGAAAAGGTGGACCTATAGATCATAAATGTTGGGTTTTTAGAAATGTACATGTTTGAGCTTTTGGATCTTCAAATTTCATTTTGAAATTTTGGTGTAATAGAGTTTGGTTGGTTTGTGAGCAGTGTTGTGAACTTCCTCCTTTACACTGTTTCTTAAAATGACTAATTTTGGTTTTTTAGCCATTTTATCCTCCCTAAAAATTTCTTTTTAAGCTTAAGAAAGTTAGTGTCTTTCAATTACATTCTTAGCTTGACACTTTTGTTCTGTTACTTCTTCCATAATTAATAATTCCTTGAAAATGGTCTGCAATGTACATGCACTGGGAGTCTAATCTCAAAAGACATACCTGCATAATTGATAACTGAAGGTAGACTATGCAATCTTCTGAGTAATTACAGTATATTCCATTGATATAACTAGTAGGTGCACTTCCATGGCTGTCAATAAATATTATGATAATATTGCCAATACCTTTCTTTATTTTGATTATTTTCCAAATTCCCCATTAGAGGACCATTTTTAGGTTTTATTTGTCTCGTAAATTATCTATTTCTCTGTTTATGTGATTGCAAAGCTTTCTAATTTCAGTGTGGTGTATGCATAAAGAAGGCTTGCAATTTTGTCAGTTTAATGCATGTAAGAAGGATTTCATGCTAAATATATTACATTCAATTGTTGTGTGAATCTAAAATCCCCCTGGAAATGTGGTATAAATGACCCCTTATATATAAGGGCTTGACTATGTATATAGATGCATAAGATACGTATAATAGATTATAGAACTAAATATATGTATATACATGGGCAATTTTTATTAATTAATAGATGGAATTCAGTAAAATTTCAAGTCATATTTTGAGAGTGATGTACTGATCTATTTTTTGTGGATATGGGATTGTTAATTTTTTTCTTCTGGTAAAAAGATACTTCAATATTTATTGTGAAGAAAATATAAAAAAGTGATTGAAGAATTTTAGTGCTGGAGCTCCATTTCCCAGTAACAACTGTCAATATCAGATATCCACTATGACCCCAACATAGACACCAAATGACAGTTCTATTTCATAGTCTACAAGACCATACAGAATTTGAAGATCTTTGGAGTTTAAAACATGCATAGATAGGCTTGATGAGAGTCTAGAGAAGTGTGACAAACCTAAAAGTAAAAATGGTAAATATTTAGACCTCAGGATTAAGACAAAGAAAGATCACAGTGGAAATGTAAGGAGGTAGACACTAGTAATGATGGATTCCCATTCCCTGTTCCAAAGCTTCCATTTTGGAACAAGCAGGGAGGACACTGGCAAAGGTTGTGCAGTCTGTCTTTACACCTACCAATTGCATTTTCTTGAGAGTTTCTAGAGCATTTTCAAAAAATCCAATTTGTGAGTATCCTGCAATAATTGCAGTCCATGAGACCACATTTTTTTAGGCATTCTATGAAACAATTCATGTGCCTTGTCCATGGTTCAACATTTTATATACATGTCTACTAGGGCAGTTGCAACTACAATAAATGAAAAAATTCCTCTATCCTTCATGCTTTGATGGATGTCCATACCCTATTCCAAAGCTCCCATTTTGGCATAGGCAGGGAGGATTCTGGCAAAGGTTGTCGAATTTGGCTTTACACTTGCTAATTGCATTTGCTTGAAAGTTTCTAAAGCCTTTTCAACAAATTCATTTTGTGCATATCCTGCAACCATTGCATTCCATGAGATGACATCTCTTTGAGGCATTCTACCAAACAGTTCACATGCCTTGTCAATGCTTCCACATTTTGCATACATATCTACCAGGGCAGTTGCAACTGCAACAAATGAAAAAATTCCTCTATCCTTGATGCTTTGATGGATGTCCATACCCTGTTCCAAAGCTCCCATTTTGGCACAGGCAGGGAGTATGCTAGCAAAGGTTGTCAAATTTGGCTTTACACCTGCTAATTACATTTGCTTGAAGGTTTCTAAAGCCTTTTCAACAAATCCATTTTGTTCATATCTCACAACCATTGCATTCCATGAGATGACATCTCTTTGAGGCATTCTACCAAACAGTTCACATGCCTTGTCAATGCTTCCACATTTTGCATACATGTCTACTAGGGCAATTGCAACTACAACAAATGACAAAATTCCTCTATCCTTCATGCTTTGATGGATGTCCATACCCTATTCCAAAGCTCCCATTTTGGCACAGGCAGGGAGTATGCTGGCAAAGGTTGTCGAATTTGGCTTTACACCTACTAATTGCATTTGCTAGAAAGTTTCTAAAGCCTTTTCAAAAAATCCATTTTGTGTATATCCCACAACCATTACATTCCATGAGATGACATCTCTTTGAGGCATTCTGCCAAATAGTTTACATGCCTTGTCAATGCTTCCACATTTTGCATACATGTCTACCAGGGCAGTTACAACTACAACAAATGACAAAATTCCTCTATCCTTCATGCTTTGATGGATGTCCATACCCTATTCCAAAGCTCCCATTTTGGCGCAGGCAGGGAGTATGCTGGCAAAGGTTGTCGAATTTGGCTTTACACCTGCTAATTGCATTTTCTTGAAAGTTTCTAAAGCCTTTTCAACAAATCCATTTTGTGCATATCCTACAACCATTGCATTCCATGAGATGACATCTCTTTGAGGCATTCTGCCAAATAGTTCACATGCCTTGTCAATGCTTCCACATTTTGCATACATGTCTACCAGGGCAGTTGCAACTACAACAAATAACAAAATCCCTCTATCCTTCATGCTTTGATGGATGTCCATACCCTGTTCCAAAGCTTCCATTTTGGCACAGGCAGGGAGTATGCTAGCAAAGGTTGTCGAATTTGGCTTTACACCTGCTAATTGCATTTGCTTGAAAGTTTCTAAAGCCTTTTCAACGAATCCATTTTGTGCATATCCCACAACCATTGCTAGCATAAGACCACCTTACACCTGCTAATTGTAGAAGACCACCACAACACCGCAATGTGGTTGTTGGGCCTTTGCGGTGATGTGAGAAAACTCCCCGCATCACCACGAAGGCCCAACAACCACCCTGCGATGTTGCGGTGGTTGGAGCTAGCATGTTGGATAGGGCTTTCCTCCTCCAGGAGGCCCTTGAATAGGGAACCTACTATCCTCCATCCATTTTGATCTTAGAAAACTGGTAATCAGATCATGTAACGTGTACCACATCACAAGCACAACAGTCAACAGCCCATTCCGAATCCTAGTTATGAATTCAAGGCCATGCCGTGTGGCCTCAGTTTGTGAGTTTTTATGAGTAACTTTTGGTGGGTGTTTATGGTTTTGGGAAGGGGAAGATATAAGTGTATGATTATGAGGAGTTGTAGAAAATGCATGAGCTAAAGAGATAATGGAAGTACCGTCTCCCAACATATGATCCAACTTCAGAATGGCAGTGGCTTTGCCCTTTGTGGTTTTGTAGTTGATGAAATGGAACTCCCAAAGTGGACATGAGGAAGGAAGCTTGCTTAAATGCATGTCTAAAATATATTCTTCTACATGCTTATCGTATAATGAGAGATGGGGAGAAAAGTGAGGCACAACTAGATGATCATCCACATTCACCTCTGTCTTCTCCCAACGGAGGACTCCCTTCTCATCTCTAGTCTATAACCATTATGCATTCAAAATCTTAGTTACTCATTCTAAGAGACCAGTGACCACCAGCAGTTAAGCATTGATAGTATAAAGAGAAATCTTACCACTATAGAGGAGAATTTTGAGTTCTAAGAGAGCAGGATTTCACAAATGGCTTTCTTGTCTTGAGAGACGTCGATTGGTTTATCGAGCTCAAAAATGCAATGCGTGGCCAAAGAGAATGATGGATCATTCAGAATCTATCCCATTGGACTCACTACAACTTCCTCCTCTTGTGACAAAAAGCATCCATCATTCCTCCTGCTCTGCTCCTCTACGATGAGGGAGACCCCACCTGCAACAAGAAGCTTGAATTCCAGAAAGTGAATGGAACTGTAGTGTTGTGTTTCAACACTACGAGCGATGAGGGCACATAAATTTATTAATCCATTATAGAGGGCACACATGATTTAAGGAACAATGACCGCAAGGTGGTTGTTGCGCCTTCATGGTGATGTGGGGAGTTTCCCCGCATCACCACGAAGGCCCAACAACCACCTTGCGATGTTGCGGTGGTCTTCTGCACAACTGCCCTAGTAGACATGTATGCAAAATGTGGAAGCATTGACAAGGCATGTGAACTATTTCGTAGAATGCCTCAAAGAGATGTCATATCACGGAATGCAATGGTTGCAGGATATTCACAAAATGGATTTGTTGAAAAGGCTTTAGAAACTTTCAAGAAAATGCAATTAGCAGGTGTAAATCCAAATTCGACAACCTTTGCCAGCATACTCCCTGCCTGTGCCAAAATGGGAGATTTGGAATAGGGTATGGACATCCATCAAAGCATGAAGGATAGAGGAATTTTTTCATTTGTTGTAGTTGCAAATGCCTTGGTATGGATTGCTTGCCTTTCTATTAGTGACAACTAAACAGCTTAAAGTCATGTTGTCTAAAATTCCAGCTTTGAGTTGATTTAGACATTTGGAGGATTGTTTTCTAAAAAAGTAATATAATGGCTAGTACTCGCATTTGTGATATTTATAAGGATATCCCTGGCCAATTTACTAAAAACTTTTGGATACATTACAATTAATTTGTATATCAGTTTGTGTCATTTCCTGTCTGTATTCCATTTCAATGAATATTGATCTTTTTTGCAGACCATTTTCTTGACAGTCATAGCAAACTTTGGATGAAGTTTTTGTTATTGCATCTATGTTGCATTGTAGTATAGAACAAAAGAACTAAATTTTTTTCCAAAGTGCTTTGTCAGTTTTTATTTTCCTGTCATATGATACTAATTTTATCCTATATAAGAAATACCATGAATAATTACTGTTTACCTACAGGTCTAAGAAAATGGAACGATGCATTACACATGTGCCTAAAGTGAATGATCCAAATGAGGTTGCTGGAGGAGTTTTGGAGAAGTTCCCAACACGCCTGAATGTTGTTCCTCCAAGAGTTCTTAGCAATTTGTTACCAGGAGTTACAGCTGAGACATATGATGTTGATACAAGTTTGTGGAAGAAACATGTTAAGGCAGCATGGTTGTAAAGATAGTGATCAAGGAGGACAGTCTCAAGTGCAATTTTTGCATAGGTGGTAGTCAAGTCTCAAATGCACAATATATTCTTAGTAATTGTGTTATGTTTCTTGGATTTTCATCTATTTTGTTGGACTTTGAGATGAATGTTGGATGTGCCCAGCGTGTTCCTTGTTTCACTTGATAGTTAGCAATCTTAAAGGTTTTGAGACAGTGACTTCTTGTTGTGTATTAGTCTCATTATGGGATTTTTGAACAGAGGTATACATTGGAGGTTTCAAACTCTTTCAAGGTAAGTTTTGCAATGTATAAAGATGGCAGCAAATAGCAAGGTAGTGAAATCCAAACCCTGCATAGTCAAGATTGCAATTAAGGCTTCATTGAGGTTTAAAACTATGGTGACATAGGGTTTTGAGGGAAGTAGTTTTGATTGTGAATTGAAGAATGTAGAATATGGACTTGTTATGATTTGTTGTCAAATATTACAAGATGTTTGCAGCAGATTACAAGGAATTGTAGCCTTCTCTTCATGGAAAGTTTTATGTTTGAAGGCTTCTCTATTTAAGGTCTTCTCAAAGGACTTTTATTCTTTAGTTCTTGCTTCTTTTGCAACAGCAATAGTTGCCTTGTAACTCTTTTTCAAGAGATTTTATGTAACAACAACTCTTTTCAAATTAATAAAGACAACAATATTCATTTTTCAAGACTTGTGTTTCTCTTTGCAACTAGTGATATGATGTTTAATAAACAATATATCAATATACTACCAGTTGATAGAAATTAGTGAACAAAAACAATTGAATAAACTACCAAATTGATCAAAATGATGATTAAAATTAATGACTAAATAAACTACCAATGGAAGGAAATCAATGAATAAAAATGACTAAATAAGTGACCAGTTAGAAACATTCAATGACTAAATTAACGACTAAATATATCAGTGAATAAAAAATGACTAAATAAGTGACCAGATTACAGCAATCAATGACTAAATATACTACCAAATCGATTAATCAAAACAACCAATAAATGACTAAAAATGGTTTAGTCATCAATTAGGTTGCGTTATAAATGACTGGCAATAAACTACTAATGGTCATGTGACCATGTTTGGTCATTTATAAGCAGTTTTTAGTAGTTTTTTTAGTAATATATTATTGTTTCTGTACTAGTACAAATTCAAAATAATTTACTCACATCTCGCATGATGAAACTCTGCTTGACACATTGTCTTAGCTAGTCCAATCTCATAGCTCAAAACTCCCATCTACATGGCATTCTAGCTCTATGAGTGCTCGAGGTGCTCTAGGTGCTCAAAATTTTCCAAATTGGGTAAATTCTAATGAATAGTAAAGTTGAATTTATTTTACTATTTATAGTAAATTTTCAAAATTTTCAATTTTTTTGAAGCACCTCCTACATAAAAACCTCAATAACTTTAGCCTACGAGCTCAGATTTCTATGTCATTTATTTTGTTGGAATCCTAGCTCCTCCCTCTTTCTTTTGATATGCCCTTTTCCATGGTGTTATTCTATTAAATAACTCTATGGAAGGCATTTCTGTTGACTTTTCTCTCAAAATTCATAAGTGGTGAATTCTCTTTCCTATTTTTGCCTCTTAATTGTTAGACAAAAACATGAGGGTGCATACATCACCTCGATTTTATTTTTGATTCATTTTCTCCTTGTATCATTCCTTTTTCCATTGTAGAATTCCTCCATTTAGTTCTTTGATTTCAAGCTAACACATCTCATATTTGTAGGATTATTTGATTTTTGACATCATGGTTTTGCAAGATTGTGGTACCTAATGTTGTGGTTTTGTAGGTTCTTAGTCTAGGGCATCGTCTTTCTACCTAGAGAATTTTTGCATCCTCTACAATATCGTTTTGGTTATCATTTGCATGATTATCTACTTTCAACATTTCATTTCTATACTTTAGTGTATCTTATCATTTGGTGTCATCAACTTGCTAAAGTGGGGCCAAAATGTAATGTAGAAAATTACGTACCCTCACAATTTCACATTATGTTTTGACCTTATTTGGCATCCACTCCCATAACATGTTTCTAGGGCCACCTGAGCCTAACCTTGGCATGTTTTCTCATTAACCAAGGTTTTCTAAATTTTAATTCACATTCATATTTCTCTGTATTTTGGGAACACGTGTCAAATTCTAGAGAATTTCCACATGACACAAGCACGATGCACAGACATCTATGTGATGCACTAGCATCCTAGAAGTTTTTAAAATTTAAACCGTTGCTTTCCTGCCCACCTATTAGATTTTGTTTAAAATGCAAACCATTGCTTTCCTGCCCACCAATTAGATTTCATCAGTGGTAATGCTCATCCAACAAAGAAACAACTCTTGTAAGCATGCCTGACCCTTTGATTATCTCCTCCCCAATATAAAATCTAATTTTGAAATCTTTGGGGTTTCTTCTTCTCACTTTTAGCTCTCAAAGTTTATTTGGCTCTCCATTGTTGATTTTAGATAATCTCTCTTGGCTAAAGCATCTCTCTTTCTCAGCTAATATTGAACTCACCATTATGGCTTGATCATTATTGAGGCTCTCACAAAGGGATTTATGTTGATTATCCATTGATTGAATCTTCAAAGAGCTTGTAGCCTCTTCCATATTGCAAATTTGGTAACATTATTTTCATGGTGATTCAGTAACATTTTTTTATTCTTTTATTGCATTTTCCATTATCTTTATTTGGCAAATCTTTGGTGTAGACCACCACCTTTTTTTTTCTTACACACACTATGGTATTATTCCCTATAGACTAGGGTTGATACTCATAGCTTTCAAATATTGTCATTGTTGTTATTTTTCTAGATGCACTTAGGAAATAAGAGTGCACACTTGTTTTTTAATTAATTTCCAATATTGAATGTTTGTGGAGGTTGAAAGACCAACATAGGGGCTTGACCTAAAGACAAGCTCCCAAAAGCCCCAACAAGTTTTCCTTTATGTTGTAACTATAGGTAATGTAGGGAGATTCAACTACACAGAGGTTTGTTGGTTTCTCCCCTTTTATTTACTCAGTCATTTCTTGTTTTTACTATTCGAATATAATTATTCAATTTATTTTTCAATAGATATTGTTACTTGGAATGTTGTTGGGTGTCTCTTGTGGCTTTCTATGCATATTGGGTAACTTATTGAGATGGAATAGAAGCATATTTAGAAGTTTTTGTTTGTTTTTCTATCGTATAGATGACAAAGTGACATGAAGATGTCTATGCAATGCACTGGCATCCTAGGCCATGACCTCCAATCTCTAGTGCCATGTTCCTCTTCCTTCCCTCTCTTCATCTTTGTAACTCTTTCTATGATTTTGTATCCTACTTTCCATAAAATTATTACTTTATTAGTTTATTTTATGCTTTAGCTTGGTCAAAATTGTTATTTTCTAAGTCTAGAGCAATAATAGGATTTTGCTAGAGTTGTTTTTCTCTTCCTACTTGAACAACAATGAAATACAATTCCTTTGGAAGCTAGTTAAATCCTAGTGTCATACCATTAAAAACTTTTCTAGTTAGAAAGCAAGAAGGCATTTTAGCTAGAATCAAATTTTCTATATTACAACATAAAGGGTGATGCTTGGGTTTTAATGGTCTCCTTGACCATGACTTAGATTCCTCCTTTGTAAGCCCATGGTTTATTGGAGACCACAAGTGGTTTTTTGGATGGCTTATCTCCTATAAATACAAGCCTTGGGAAAGAGGTTTAAAATTACATTAGATCTGATATTGTAGGGTATTGTAGGTTTGGAGTGTGGGATTTACTATTAGCATGCTATCAAAGTGTAGAAATTGATCTTGTATCATTTTTTGGTAATCTCATTTTATTGTAGGACTTGTTCACAATTAGTATAGAAAGATCTACATTTGCGGTTGGGTTTTTTCTGAGAGGGTTTTCTAAGGATACATCTTGTGTCATTATTTCTCTACTATTTGTTATATTACTTCCATTCTTATATGAATTTGTTTAGGTATATTTTTATTTATACTATCAATATTCAATCCTACTTTATTTTCCTAACTAAAGTATGAACATTGTAAAATCAGTAGTTCCTTCTTTGTATCAATTTAATATTTCACTTGGTAGGTCATGGCTTGAATAGTTGAAAATAGTTCATTCTTCTATACATCAGTGTCTTAAGTATACTATTGATGGAAGAATTATAACAATTTCATTAAAGTCATTTTCATATTTGAATAATTTTTACTATGGATGCTTACATAACAACCCCCAAGGAGCCACAATATGCAAGTGAAGATTCTCTTAATGATGTTTATCAAAAGTAATTCTATGCACAAAGTTAAGAAAGTGATATAATTAAGAGGTCATAAGTGAAGGAACAAATGAATTCCTCTTTGTTACCTCCCTTACCTCCAAAGGTATCACAAGAACACCAACTAACATCTCCTTCTCATTCTTCATATGAAGAAAAGGTAGTGAGATTTCATCATTTTCCTCCACAATAGGCAAAAAAAAGTGAGATTTAGAAATCTTGTTACTTCAGCTTCTAATAGTCCTACTACATGGTCCCAAAGAAAAGCTCCAATGCTAAAAAATACATACTACATCTATGGAGCCACCTCCAAAAACATATGAACAATGGGTAAAGAAAGGTAAAGCACCAATTGTGCATCTTTCAAGTATTTTTACTACTCTTTCATATCATGATGAAAGTCAATTCTTTGAGGGCGGTTACATGGAACATACTTGGGATGAAGACGATCTAATAGATGATATTCATATCATTGGTTGAGACTTCAAGCTTGCATGTTCTACTTATATACTTTTTTTACATTTGAAATATTTTACTTTAATGATGATATACTAACATTTTTATAGGTTCCTCTATGATTATCATTATATCTGATGACTCTCACATGATTATGCTAATTGTGATTATCTTATGCTAACATGTTTATCATGATTTTATTTTCTCAATGATTATAATGATGGCATCTCACAAATGTATATGCTTACACTATTCCTTACCTAACATTCATGGTTATTCTCACTTGATTTATGGCCCTAATTAAAGGAAACATTGGGGACACCTTGCTTGTTATCAGTATCTATGATATTATGATTACCTCTTATTATGTTGTCACATGATGATATCCTTATTTCCTTACATGCTTACTAGGCTTTCCAGGTGGTGATGTTCACCTAGGATTAGGGTTCTGAATTTGAGTTTGCAAGCTCCTGTGTTTATCCCTTCAAACCCTTGGTGCCTTAGTTTGAATTTTCCTCGGCCTCCATGTAATGTTTTACCGCTTTTTCCTGTCACACTTGAGAAAAATGCTAAGTTTCTGTTTATGCAAGTGCAATTGTATGTTGGTGGCCCCAAAAAATACATATCAGCCTTTGAAAAATCATGAAAAAATGAGTTATATGTATTTTTTATGCATATCAAGTCGCATATACAAGGGGGAATCTTTCACAAATTCCCAGGTATATTCTGTAGTTGTATGCATTTCCAAATGCATATCGAGTTCGCTTGTATATGTTGTTGTATGTCCAAATGTACAATGGCTATATGCAGCGAAAAAGTGCAAGGCAAAATATACAAATGCGGAATGTACATTGAAGATTCCCTGAATATGCCACCATTGTATCAAGTTGGGTTGTATGTTTGTTTGTTGTATGTTCAACATACAATGAAGAGGATACATTGCGGATCTCAAAAGGTTTCAAGTCGGAGCTAAAATGGAAGTCGAGTCCGCATGTATGTGCAAGTGAAAGTGAATGTATGTCCAATATACATTGGGCACATACAATAAAAAATGCAAGTGGTGTTGTATGTTCGGTAACATACATAGTAGCAGGAGATACATTTGGTGGGACCCACAGGTATACAAAGGAGATTGTATATGTTTCCAACATACAATCGCAATATGCAAAAGCGATATACAATCTGGATCCGATGGGGACTTCATGCTTCTTCATAAAATTTTGAAATCCGTGGGTTGTATAAAGTGATTGTATATGCCGATACACAATCCGATATACAAAACAAAGACATACAACCTGGACACGAAGGAGGAGTCAAATACAGTGAATAAAATTTTTGGTATGGCTTGTATATAAAATGCTTGTATGTCCGCAATGTGCAAGGGGCCGATATACAAGTGGTGGGCCCCGATGACTCGAAGGAACTGTTGTATGTATATGCATTTGATTATGCATATGCAAGGGTGAAAAAAGGGCAAAAGGAAGTAGGAAAAGTCAGCAATAGTGAAGCTGAATGCTTACGTGGCATTTTTTGACTAGCTGGCGACTTTTTAGCATTTTTTTGGCACCGTTGATCTCAGCGATGGAATCAAGATCGACAACCTGGTTTTAAAGTTGCAGTGTTGATTTTTCCTGTGTCTGCAGTCATTTTTGAGTGGGAAAACTCCATGGGTGCGCCGCTACAATTTGCAATGGGGAGCTGCGAGTAGTTGAGCCATTAATGGCAATGTACAAAGGCATGGGCTGATGGTTGAATGGCTACCTACCAGTTTCATGAAAAGGTCCTCAAATGGCAGCACAAGGCTCGAGTCCAACTCCTCCTCGCTACTCTTTCTACCTACTACATTAATATTTTTGGTGCCATTTCTGGTGCAGTGTATCTAGCAGGATTTTTGACTTATCATGTAATTAATTTGTTGGATGTACAGTTTGGCTATATGAGGGGTAAACTGTATCATTCATTGTTGTTGAAAACTGGACAAATTTTGGTGTTGTAAGAGAATACAATCTCATTGGTGGCTCTGTTCTGGGTATTTTGTGAGTTTATGAGTTGTATGTTGTATGTTTTATGCATAGAATTCATTAGTTTCATGTTGATTTAAATGAGTAATGCTTTATAGCATGTATTTGGTTATTTGTCTCCAAATTGAATGTATTCTTTTTCTGAATCTAAACAGCTAAGGGGTGTCAGAGATTCTAGAATATGGTTTTCCCATGTTGAATGCTTAGTCTTTTACTTCTGCTCAAGGAGTAGATTAAATGTTTTGGGTTAAGTGTTGGGAAGGATACATTGCAGTGAGGATATTCATAAGCAGAAATAACTAAATACTTTATCTTGGGTATTGTCTGTAAGGCAGACATTGCATAATCCTCTTGAAATCTGATTGTTGCTTTAGGTCTGTGATAAACATTCACATATATATATCTACTGACTCCAAGCCTTGGATAGGTACCGATCTGGTCTTGTATCTCTGTTGCAACCCAAAGTCTCAGTTTTGCATCTAAACATAAAATCAAACTCAAACTTTAAATACAAACCTTTAGGACATTAGAAGTAGTTTTAGGACCCAAAATCCTCTATCTACAACTAAATATAGGCCCAAAGCTAGCCCCTTTGTACTTATCTCACAATTTTGGTCTGCATAATAGAGGATTTATCTGCTTTGTGTCAGCATCCTAGTCTTTTCATAGTTATATTTCATGGATGTTGAGTAGGGAATACCCCCTTGGTTCTACAGAGCCTAAAGAAGAAGAGGAGATATTTATAGAGTCTATCTCCTATACTGTTGGCCCCTGGCCCAGGAATCCTATTGATCATTGATGGCTACCTTGTAGGGATAACTGGGAATAAGCATCCAGTCTGGAAAAAACACCAACAGATATTGGCGACTTTACTGGGGAGGTGAAGTGAAAGTATTATCTTTTCATCCCTAGTAAATTATTGCCCATCTGAGTCGCAACAGAAACTGGAGACTCTGTTGGGGAATGCTTTATGAAAAATCGTAATTTTAAAAGAAATTAATTCCTAGTTATAGGTGGTGACTCTGAACCAATCTCCCAACTGGTAAAGTAAAAATTTGTATGCAAGGGAGAAGATCCCTGCGTAATCCTCTGTTTGAAGAGTTATCCATAAAAATGATGTACAAGAAAAAAGGGACTATTCAAGCCAGTCAAGAAGGTTCTCCCAGAAGTAATGATAATATTCAAGACAATCATGGATCTTCAGAGCGGACAATACCTTATTTTTCAAATACTGAGGCTGAAATACAAAATGTATATGAAAGATAGTAGGGCGGTGGATCAAGAATGAGGTCAGAGGTGTTTCAAGAATGCGCTTTTGTAGATTCCCCTGACAGATTTGAAGAAGCTGAATCCCCAAGGGTTGATAATGATGATCAAAATGTAATAAAACCATCCTCTTCTATGCCTAGAGAGGAGGAATTAGCTGAAGAAATCAAGAGCCTGAGAGAAGAATTAGAATATCTGCAAGCAGTGAAAATCAGAGATGACATGAGACAGAAAGTGCAAGCTTTGAGAGTTGCTCAGAATGATTCAATTCCTACCCTTGAAAATGCAAATATGCAGAGAAATCAGTACAGAAATGAAGTGCAGGATTAGCATAATGATCAAAGACAGAATGCAAATAATGTAAGAAATTAGAATATAAATAGAAATGTCAATGTTAATCAGTTTGGTAGACAACCGATGCAGCTGGGCAGATTCAGACAGCTTGTTTTTGATGGCATTCCTGGTTACCCCAATCTTATTGACAAACATGTGAGGCCGCAAGTGCCTAAATTTTCAGGAAATAATATTGTGTCAAGGGAAGACCATTTAAAAGCTTTTCAGAATATCATGGACAACTTTGAGGTTGAGCATGAGGATGTTTTTATGAAATTATTTATGCAATCTTTAGTTGATGAAGCTAGAGAATGGTACAAGGGTCTGCCTGACAGAAGTGTTTCATCATGGGATGACTTCAGGAGAATATTCAAAGAACAGTATGGTGACAAAGCTGATCCAAGTTTCTTTATTAATGAATTCACTGGCATTACCAAAGGATCAAATGAACAGGTTGCTGATTTCAATGCTAGATTCACAAAGGTATTGAACAAATTGCCACATCACTTGAGGCCTAATGAACCAATGTGCATAGTGTTGTACATAAATGCTTTTGATGCCAAAACTGCTTATGGATTAAGAGATAAGGGTCCTCACAACCTCAGAGATGCTTTCAAAATTGCAACAAATATTGAAAATAATAGAAAAGCATTTGGTAAGACAAACAGAAGAGATGATGTAAAAATTCTGCAAAATCCAAATACTAAATCTCAAAGTGTTCAAGGCAATGCATCTACTTCTGAGGATAAATTAGATAAGTTTACAACTATTGTCAAAGACCTCAACTATAGAATGGCTAAAAATGAAAAGGGGGTAGGTCCTGACAGACAGGTTTACCAAAGGCAAGAGAGAAGACCATCATTACATGATATGCCATATAATACCAACTGGCAAAATGGCAAACCTATTCTCCCAAACAGCAACATAAATCAAAGGACTCAAAATGTTAAGGAAACACTTGGTCCTTTGAAGAAGGCTGTTAATATTGTTAATGACACCCCATGGTGCATCATATGTCAGATGCCTCATTCATAGTCATAATGTCTGATTGCTCAGTCCTTATATAACAATGTTGTTACCTGTGATGAGTGCAATGAGCCACATTGCATGGAGGATAATAATGTCAACGTGTTGTCTACATACTAGGAATATCTTTCTCATGATGTTGATGCGAGCAGGAATAATGAGGTGCAGGTTAGCCAGTGGTTTCCATATGATGAAGATGATGAAGACAACTATGCCTATGCTCAAGATTCACACAATTTTCTAAATAACTTGAGGAGGCCTTCTGATGAAGAAATTAGAGCCCTCACAGCTGCAGCAGTAGCTCAAGTCAAAAGCAATTATAACCTAAGAGGTAAAGCCCAGGTAAGTAACTCACACCAACCAGAGAATACTTTTGCGAGCCAGCCAGTGCATAAGTCATAAAGGGGCTGAAACACAAAAGAAATAATGGAGCAATAATTAGCAAAATTTTAAGTAGAAAATAGGTTGTGATCCTCAAGAACCAGAAAATAGAATTCCCCAGGTTGAGGATCAAAACAAAAAAATTTAGATCAAGAATGACAGTCAAGGAGACATAAAAATTAAGGCTGGATCATCTCAGGATAAAAATAAAACTGTGGATCATGCTACAACTGTCATACAAAATCTTGCTCCATTTGACATAGCTCAAGTCTTGGATTAGATAAAAGTCTTTGTTCCATTAATGGAATTGATGAAAGTTGAAGAATTTAAAAATAAAACATTATCCCTGATTTCGGGAGTGCCTTGCCAAGCTAAGCTGGATAATGAACCTCAGAGTAAGAAACAAGTTATGTGTGTGGATGAGGATGAAACTCCTGAAGTATATCTGGGGGTGACCATGACAAAATTCCCTTCACAGGTTGAACCATTTTATGTCTCCCTTGTCATAAATGGAAAGGTGATTAAGAATTGTATGCTTGATTCAGGAGCATCAACAAATATCATGCCTTTGGCTATTATGCAAAAAGCTGCGTTAAAGATAGATAAGGCATGTGGAAAATGCTATGCCATGGATGCCAGGGAAGTACCTGTCATTGGAATCATGAAAGATGTAGATTTTAGGCTGGCAGCATATCCTGAAAGGGCCTATAAAATGAACATAACAATTGTTGATATCAAACCACAGTATGGCATGTTGTTGTCAAGAAGATGGGCAACATTGATTGGTGGGAGTATGCAATTAGATCTGTCATATGCTATGATCCCTATGAATGGCAAGAATGTCAAACTAATCAGAGAAGGAAGGTCATCAGAGATAGTTGAGGATTAGGAATCAGAGGAGCATATATGCTTTGTGGACACAGATTGTGAAAATTTCAGAGTTGTCTCAGATGATAAAGGAGATAAAGGGAGAGACATGTGCATTCAAGAGCTTGACCGACAGGGTCTTTGGACCATGTACTTTGATGGAGCTTGTTCAAAGGATGGCTCTGGTGCTAGAATTGTGTTACTATCTCCAACTGGTAAGCTTCTAGCTGAAGTTTTCTTGTACGAATAATATTGCAGAGTATGAAGCCCTATTGTTAGGATTGAATGTTGCTTTGAAGCATCGAATCAAGATGCTCAAAGTATTTGGGGATTTGAAGTTAGTTGTTTCCCAAGTTAGAGATAAGTATGCATCAAAAAATAAGAGATTAAAATAGTATAAGCATGTTGTTTCGGATACAATTGAATTGTTTGATGCTTTTTCAATAAGCTAGATTGAAAGATCAAAAAATGTCAGGGTAGATTTTCTAGCTAATGTAGCCATAAGGCCAGATGATATAACTCTATCAGATGTTACAAATGTTGAAGTCAAACTTAGACCTGCAGTGCCAGACAATGTATGCAGTTGGCAAGTGTTTGATGATGACAAAGATTTGATGAGATTTCTACATTGTATTGATAAATATGAGAACCAAAAAGTGGATTTTCATAACTTTGTAGAAGTTGTAGATGGGAAAGAAACTCTCTTAGGGAAGGAGGTAATTCAACTCAAGACAAATAAAATCCCTAGAGGGCTGGTTGCTTTAGAGAGAGCTTTTGATAATAGGGACCAATTTGTTACAAAGGCGTCTCCAACAAACAAGAATGATTTAGAGGAGATAAACTTGGGGACATCTCATGCTCCCAAAAAAGTGTACATTGGCAAACAACTCAAGCCACATATCAGAACTATGCTGATTGCATTACTGAGAAAGTATAAACATGTCTTTTCTTGGTCATATGAGGACCTGAAATCTTATAGAGAGTATTTACTCTAGCATGAAATCCCTTTGAAGCCTGGAGCCAAACCATTTAGACAAAAACAAAGACCTATCAAGCCAACTTTAGCTCCAAAAATGCAGGAAGAACTTATGAAGCTCAGGGAGGCTAGAGTAATCATGCCTATTAGACACTCAACTTGGGTGTCTAACCTTGTCCCAGTTAGAAAAAAGAATGGTGACATAAGACTTTGTGTGGACTTTAGAAATCTGAATGTATCTTCTTTGAAGGATAATTATCCATTGCCAAACATGGAAGCCATGTTGCAGAAGGTCACTAGCTGTGAACTTTTATCCATGATGGATGGATTTTTAGGGTACAATCAAGTGAAAGTGAAGGAATCTAAATAGTTCAAAACTACCTTCACTACCCCATGGGGAACCTATGTATATGTGAGAATGCCATTTGGACTGACAAATGTAGGTGCCACATTTCAGAGGGCAATGGATGTTGCTTTCGCGGGATTGATTGACTCAATCTTGGTTGTGTATCAAGATGATTTAACTGCCTTTTCAAAAAGGGAAGAGAAGCACTGTATGCACCTAGAGCAGATTTTTATTAGAGCATTAGAATATGGCATCTCACTCAACCCAAAGAAGTGTGCTTTTGGGGTAGTGGAAGGAAAATTGCTTGGGCACATTGTTTCCAAGGATGGAGTCAGGATTGATCCTGAAAGGGTGGCTGCAACTGACAAAATTTAGATCCCTAGAACAGTGAAAGGTGTTCAGTCCTTCTTTGGACAAATTAATTTTGTTAGAAGATTTATTCCTAACTCTGCAAAGACCACAAAAGATATCTCTAAAATGTTGAAGAAAGGTGCGGTTGTCAAATGGGAAGATGAAGCAATTAAATCATTTCAAAACATAAAAGAGGCTATAAAGATGGCTCCTGTGCTAAAGTCTCCTGATTTTTCTAAGCCATTTTAGCTGTTCTCATTTGCTTCTTTTCATACTATTGCTGCATGCTTACTACAAAAGAATGAAGAAGGATTTGAACAACCTATAGCTTTCTTTAGTAGGTCATTTCAGGCTATTGAGTTGAAGTATGACATCATTGAAAAGCAAGCATATGCACTGGTTAGAGTAGTCAAAAGTTTCAGGACATATTTGGTAGGCTCTCGGATAGTTGCATATGTGCCTCATGCAGCCGTCAAAGATATTTTTACTCAACAGGAGGTAACTGGAAGAAGATGCAGATGGATAAACAAATTGCAGGAGTTCAACATTGAAATACAGATCACAAAGTTGGTAAGAGGACAAGGTTTGGAAAAACTAATGACACAGTCAAATCTAGAGGCATGCCAAGTGAATGTAGTGCATAATGAAGTTATAAATATGTCAGAATCTGAATGGTATAAGGACATGATACATTATTTGCAAAATCTGAACTATCCTTCCCATCTTAGTGACATTCAAAAGAGGACTTTGAAGCTACATGCTATTAAATAAATCAGTGTTCAAGGAGAGCTGTATTGGAAAAATCCTGATGGTGTATTACTCAGATGTGTGAATGAAGATCAGGCTAAGGATATTCTAAGTGACATGCACAATGGAATGTGTGGTGGACATTATACTGCCCAGGCAACGGCCCACAAAATTCTCAAAGCAGGCTATTGGTGGCCGACTCTTTTCTCAGATGCACACAGAATGGTAAGAAGATGTGATCCTTGCCAAAGGTTCTCAGGAAGGCTAAAATATGAAGGTGCATTGCCCCTTAGGACTATAACTGTGGAAGTTCCATTTCAGCAATGGGGAATTGATTTTATAGGGGAAATCTCAGAAAAATCAAGTGGAGGGCACAGTTGGATTCTGGTTGTCACTGATTACTTCACTAAATGGATTGAGGCCATTCCAACTAAAAAAGCTACAAGCAAAGTGGTGATGGATTTTATTCTAGAAAGTATTATTATCAAATTTGAAGTACCAGCCATATTGGTTACAGATAATGCTATGTGCTTCAGGTCTGGTGAATTTATTGATTTTTGCAAAACTTATGGAATTAATTTGTTACATGCATCACCATATCATCCACATGGAAATGGTCAAGCAAAGTCAAGCAACAAAAGCCTCATGAAAATTTTCAAAAGGATGGTAGGTAAAAACAAAAGGGCTTGGGATTCAAAGCTAAAAATGGCATTATGGGCTGACAGAGTGATAGTCAAGAAAGCAACTAGAAGGTCACCTTTTGAATTAGTATATGGTGCAGCAGATAAATTGCCTGTAAACAACCTCCTACCAGTTTATAAATTCATACAAGAAAATGAGGAGCAGATTGAGGACTTAATGACTGAAAGAATAAATCAGTTGGTTGCACTGGATGAAATGAGAAGGGGAGCACAGGAAACAAACATCAAGAGCTGGCAAAAGGTAAAATATCTTGTTTGATAAAAGGGCTACAGAAAAAAAGTTTCAGATAGGTGATATGGTCCTTGTATGGAATGCAAGGAGCCAGGATAAGGGCAAACATGGTAAGTTTGAGCCCTTATGGATGGGCCCATACCAAATTTGCAACACTCATGAAGAGGACTCTTATTTTCTCCAGGCCCTAAGTGATGAGCTACTAGAGTTGCCTATGCACGGTTAGTTCCTTAAAGCCTTTTTCTCATAGATGAGTGCCTTTTGTACACACTGTAAACTAGATGTAAATGTTTTGTACATGCCTTGTATAGTCGGTTGTGTTTTGAGTTTTATGTTTTGTCTGATCTGCCCTGGAGTAGTTTGGTTCTCGCTGCAGTCTTGCATCTGCACGTCCCCAGTCAGAGCCACTGGTGGTGTTCACCTAGGATTAGGGTTCTAAATTTGAGTTTGCAAGCTCCTGTGTTTATCCCTTCAAACCCTTGGTGCCTTAGTTTGAATTTTCCTCAACCTCCATATAATGTTTAACCGCTTTTTCCTGTCGCACTTGAGAAAAATGCTAAGTTCTTGTTTATGCAAGTGCAATTGTATGTTAGTGGCCCCAAAAAATACATATCGGCCTTTGAAAAATCATGAAAAAATGAGTTATATGCATTTTTTATGCATATCAGATTGCATATACAAGGGGGAATCTTTCGTAGATTCCCAGGTATATTCTACAATTGTATGCATTTCCAAATGCATATCGGGTTTGCTTGTATATGTTGTTGTATGTCCAAATGTACACTGGCTATGTGTGGCAAAAAAGTGCAAGGCAAAATATACAAAGGCAGAATGTACATTGAAGATTCCCTAAATATGTCGCCATTGTATCAAGTGGGGTTGTATGTTCAACATACAACGAAGAGGATACATTGTGGATCTCAAAAGGTTTCGAATAAGAGCTAAAATGGAAGTTGAGTCTGCATGTATGTGCAAGTGAAAGTGAATGTATGTCTAATATACATTGGACACATACAATAAAAAATGCAAGTGGTGTTGTATGTTCAGTAACATACATAGTAGCAGGAGATACATTTGGTGGGACCCACAAGTATACAAAGGAGATTGTATATGTTTCCAACATACAATCACAATATGCAAAAGCGATATACAATCCAGATGCGATGGGGACTTCATGCTTCTTCATAAAATTTTGAAATCTGTGGGTTGTATAAAGTGATTGTATATGCCAATACACAATCCGATATACAAAACAAAGACATACAACCCGGACGCGAAGGAGAAGTCAAATATAGTGAATAAAATCTGAGGTCCGGCTTGTATATAAAATGCTTGTATGTCCGCGACATGCAAGGGGCCGATATACAAGTGGTGGAACCCGATGACTCGAAGGAACTGTTGTATGTATATGCATTTGATTAAGCATATGCAAGGGCGAAAAAAGGGAAAAAGGAAGCAGGAAAAGTTAGCAATAGTGAAGTTGAATGCTTACATGGCATTTTTTGACTGGTTGGTGACTTTTCAGCATTTTTTTGGTGCCGTTGATCTCAGCGATGGAATCAAGATTGACGGCCTGGTTTTAAAGTTGCATTGTTGGTTTTTCCTACATCTGCAGTCATTTTTTAGCAGGAAAAATCCATGGGTGTGCCGCTACGATTTGCAATCAGGAGCTGCAAGTAGTTGAGCCATTAATGGCAACGTACAAAGGCATGGGCCGATGGTTGAATGGCCACCTACTAGTTTCATGAAAAGGTCCTCAAATGACGGCACAGGGCTCGAGTCAACTCCTCCTCGCTATTCTTTCTACATGCTGCATTAATATTTTGGGTGCCATTTCTGGTGTAGTGTATCTGGCGGGATTTTTGACTTGTCATGTAATTAATTTGTTGGATGTACAGTTTGGCTATATGAGGGGCAAATTGTGTCATTCATTGTTGTTGAAAACTGGACAAATTTTGGTGTTGTAAGAGAATACAATCTCATTGGTGGCTCTGTTCTGGGTATTTTGTGAGTTTATGAGTTGTATGTTGTATGTTTTATGCATAGAATTCATCAGTTTCATGTTGATTTAAATGAGTAATGCTTTATAGAATGTATTTTGTTATTTATCTCCAAATTGAATGTATTCTTTTTCTAAATCTAAACAGCTAAGGGGTGTCATAGATTCTAGAATATGGTTTTCCCATGTTGAATGCTTAGTCTTTTACTTCTGCTCAAGGAGTAGATTAAATGTTTTGGGTTAAGTGTTGGGAAGGATACATTGTAGTGAGGATATTCGTAAGCAGAAATAACTAAATACTTTATCTTGGGTATTGTCTGTAAGGCAGAAATTGCATAATCCTCTTGAAATCTAATTGTTGCTTTAGGTCTGTGATAAACATTCACATATATATATCTACTGACTCTGAGCCTTGGATAGGCACCGATCTGGTCTTGTATCTTTGTTGCAACCCAAAGTCTCAGTTTTGCATCCAAACATAAAATCAAACTCAAACTTTAAATACAAACCTTTAGGACATTAGAAGTAGTTTTAGGACCCAAAATCCTCTGTCTACAACCGAATATAGGCCCAAAGCTAGCCCCTTTGTACTTATCTCACAGTTTTGGTCTGCATAATAGAGGATTTATCTACTTTGTGTCAACATCCTAGTCTTTTCATAATTATATTTCATGGATGTTGAGTAGGGAATACCCCCCTTGGTTCTGCAGAGCCTAAAGAAGAAGAGGAGATATTTATAGAGTCTATCTCATATACTGTTGGCCCCTGGCCCAGGAATCTTGTTGATCATTGATGGCTATCTTGTAGGGATAACTGGGAATAAGCATCTAGTCTGGGAAAAACACCAACACCAGGATTATATCATTTTACATATATTTTCTCCTTTCCTCCAAATTTATTTCATTATTTGCATGTAAAAAAATTAGAGAGAAATAATAAGGTCACTAGTGTTCCTTTCATGAGTATGGTTGTAGTGACTACCTCATGATCACTTCCATTTCATATGATATCACATTACTTTTGATGCTTTAAACAGTACCTATTACTTCTTTTGTCTCAAGAAATATCTTATTTTAATTCCAAGCAGAATCTTCTTACTCCTTTTTTATTTTCTCTTAGTCATAGATAGATCATATCTATTTTAAATTCTTATTGGATGCTACTCATTAATTCTTTACCCTTTTTGTAGGTTTTCAAGATGGAGCATTCATTGCGACGAGAATGTACCAAACCAACATCCATATCCATTTTCTTTTTGTGATTGTTTGATTATTTACTTTCATGTTAGCTACTTGTTTTTCATTTTACATGCATTTGCATAGTAGTTCACATGCAATTCAAAGTGAGGGGAAAATATAATGGTGAAAATTGTATACCGTACACTTTTCCCTTTTCTCTTGGGCTCACTTTGACCTAATTGTCCTTTTATGCAATTACTAGTGTACAAGTGCCACGATTTCTATGTAAAAGCTAGCACATAACTTGAACCTAATGTAATTCCATCTACACTCACTCCTAGGGATCAGTCATGATCCTCAATTTACCCATCCTTCACCTAGATTCAAATCCATAACCATTAGAACTAACCCACTATAGTTTTGTAATTTGTAGAAATGAACCCCTAAACTTTTAAAATTCAAATTCAAATTTAGGTACGAGTCAATCCCTTCTTAAGTCAATGGTGTGTGTCGATAAGAAGCAAGAAATGTTTCAATTTCCCTCTTTAGATTTATATTTAAGGTTAACCTTTTTCATTTTAGAGATGTAACAGGTAAAATTTGGATAGTTGAGATTTTGGTAGTTTTGTGTGTATATCCTCCTTTCACCCTTTCATTCAAGGACCTAGGGTCGAGTTGCAATGTACTATCATACCCTAGGTCACTATGAGATGTAGGGAAGCTTGGATTTTTTATGATTTGATTGCCAATTATCTTCTCTTATGCTAAATTATACCTTAAAACCCTAATTATGCAAATACAATAGTAAACAAACGAATATCAGAAAATGCTGCTATAGAAAGATGTAAAATGACAAATAACTATGCACGTATGTTTGGGGTTCAGAGGCGGAATAATCGGGGACTAAAGAGTGGGTGCCCAAGTCCAATACCTTGATTTTTGTTAGGATCTGCAAACAAGATCTACAACATGTTCTTGTTGTACTGAAGGTTTTTCCATCATGGAACTTTGAGGACTAATGAGTGGGCACCTAAGTCTAAGGAGTTGTTTTCTTCTCTGATTTGCAATTGTGACACTCTATTGTACCCTCCTACAACTTCACTTTGTTTGTAGCTTCAACCTGTAACCTACAATCATAAAAACTTTGGGAGGGAGTTGTGGTGTTTAGAGGCTTGCCTCAGTCAAGCCCCGGAGAGACATTCAAGTCTTCCGAACACCATTGTCAAATAGAGATTGCATACCCCTGTGAGGTAGAGGCAAAAACCAAATGATAAATGCTCAAAAACACAAATGATATCACCTTGTAGTGAAGATCTCATGGGAGGAAGAAGCTCTTCATGTCATGAGGAGATGATTGCTCAAATCTACAAATACAAACACATAGACAACACAAATCTGCTCTTGCTACATAATGAAAGCATTGAATCACCTTTAGAACACAATAGCTTGCTAGTAATCATCTAGTAATGCTCTAGTTTACAAATGAATGCCTAAACATGTTTTTATATGCAACTACAAACACTCCCACCAAGAATTTCGTAATTCACACTTACCGTGTTGGCATAGGACCCAAATAACGGTCACAAGATGACACCCAAAATTTGGGACTGACCTAGAATAGGGCAAGACTAGGGTGCAGGTGCCCAAGTCCTCCCCCCCTATTTTGGGTAGGGATAATCTCAAGTGGTCCCCCTAGGTCCTATTTGCCAAGACACTTAGGGGTTTTCTCATCAGCATGTCAAATTATGATGTAAGATGTCCTAAATGCAGATAAGAGACCCAGGAGCTAAACCTGATGAGGGAAAAGCCCCCAGGGGACATTTTCTGACGTTACATTTAGCCCTCACTTTAATGTATGTATAAACATGAGGCCAATACATGCATTAAAGTACCATCAACAAACACAGAAAACATGCCAAGCACGGAGAAGACACGCTAGACACATTGAAGACAATGATAGACACATAAAACATAGAGAAGACAGTTACAGTCACGCAAAACATGGCGAATACAGTAGATGTACAGAAGACACATTAATGTATAGGAGATAGGAATGATTTATTTTCTTTTCTTTTTCTCATATATATGAAATGCAGATGCAAGTACAGGAAAGTAAACAAACCTCCCATAATGTAGGATGCACTCATCGTGCAAGTCTTTAAACTACATATATGGGGCAACACACATGCAAGACACACCAAACCTCCCAAAATGCAAGATGCACTCATTGTGCAGGTCTTGAGACTGCATATGGGGCAACAAACATGCCAAACAAAGCAAGCACACCAAAAACACACACTTTGAAGACATGGAGAAAACACAGCAGACAAGCGATGGAGTTTTCCTATTTCTAGATCCAACACCATCTCAAGCACATTACAGGCACACACCGATGATTGGGCTTTGCCACAACAATCGAAGAAGACACGCTTAAGGGTTGATTTAGTCATAGATCCACTCCCCGCCTTCGTAGAGGACTTTTTGAAAATGACAGGATGGTACAATCTACTCTGAGAAATACACCACCCCCGCCTCCGTAGAGGGCTTCAAATAAAAAGGATATACATGATATCTGTTGAATTAGGTCCAAACAACTGAGAAGGGGGGTGAATCAGTTGTCACACAATTTAACAATTTCTACCTTTAATCTTCTTTTACACCTTATAATCAAATCAATGATGTAAACATATCAGTATTAATTAATAACACATGAGCAGAAACATAAATAACACACTTGACACCAAGATTTTTGACATGGAAACTCAGTTAAGGGAAAAAACCACAGTGGAGTTTAACCCACAAAGATTATACTCTATTAAAAGTATTACAATGGGGAATGCACATGCATTCGGACTCACTACCCAGAGCTCACTGCTCAAAGGAAGGCTCAATGCCTACAGGAAGAGAGTTACAATAAATTTGAACTGATATTTAGCATCTATCAATGTTGGAGTTCAGTTCTAGTTAAGCATAGAAAATTGACTTGACACACTTCATCCTTACTCTGCTCCTCTTACTGCTCTGCTGACATCTGAGCTTTTTATCTCTGCTCTTTTTTCACAATTATGCTATTGTCCCAAAACACACATACCAAAATCATCCAATTCCATCAGATACATATATCTGCAACATGATCTATAATCATTTTAGCAATTGGATCCAAGAACATTTTGAACTTTGTTGAGTACTCTGCTCTGTCAACTAGATCCATACATAATATGAGATGTAGACTGAAACTTGCACTTGCACATCATCAATCATGTTGGCTACCATCACTTATCATCACAATTGCCCAATAAACAACTTCTATACATCCAGAATTAAGATCATTCACAAGGTTGGCCTGTTCTTCTTCTGTATGTTCTGTCAAACTAAAACCCGATACTTAGAAGCTAATATCTTTTGAGTCCTTCATCACCGGAGGAAAAAACTCTGGATTTAGAGTGTCTTGACAATTCTTACAACTACCTTAGATCCGTAGTAAACCATGCCTTTCCACCGGAGAGATCCGGACGAGGATACCGGACCCTGCCACCTACTCTGTTCCTAACTACCCAGACTTAGACAAATTCTGATTCTGACTTCCGATGTGAACAAATTGTGTTGTGTGGATGATTGGGATGATCTTAGTTTCCATCAATGACAACACCTATCAATGTGAAGCAGTGTCTCTTGCCAACAATCTCCCCCTTTAGCATTGATGGCAACACTTAGTGAAAAATGACTAAGTGTCTAAAGTAGCTTCCCCTTACTCTGTACACTTGTGCTTCTGTAGTAGTTCCGAAGCTCCCCCTTTTCTAGATTCCTCATTTTTCATTGCTCTTCATTCCCCCTTTGACATCAATGGAAAAGGGTGGGGTCTCAAGCCAAAATTCTCTAGAAATTCTGTAGATATTGCCGCATATGTACAACTAATCATTAAGTTCTATTTACATAAACTTGAGAATGTCTGCAAAGCTAGTTTTTATTTGCACAAGTTCAGAGGACCAAGTACTCTTCATTCCATCCAAAATTGAGATGTGCCCACTCAAAAAAAAAGAATATGCTTCTCCTTTGATAGATCTGATGGATCACTAGTCTGAACTGCAATCTGAGAAGCCCACACTTAGGGGCAATCAATCCCCGGAGCTCACACATTCTCTTCATAATGTTTCTTTTCTCTTTAACAAGTCTCTTTATCTCATCAGTCAAGCTAATTACTTGACATTCCTAACTTATGGGTGAAATAGTTAGAGGATCAAAATTATTGGATAGATTTGACAATTTTAGTTCTTGTTCCTTTATCTTCTTCTCAATATCCTCACTTACTTTGGGCCAGGATAGACAAAATTTATATACATCACTTCCATCACTTAGAGCATTTTGAACACTCTTTATACTGATAGAAAGTATAGTCCTATCATACCCTATTATACTCTTAATTTCACTATATCTCTTATCCAAAAACTCATTTCTAACTTTTGTCTCTGCAGACTTCTCAAAGGACTCAAAATAAGTATTTACAGAACTTACAAGATTTTTCAGATGTTTGGAGGGGGAATCAGATGGACTCTTCTGGTAGGAAGGCATTAACTTTTCCAAAATCCTAGTTGCAAGCCTCAGTAGCTCATTGTCCTCCATGTGGAACTTTAACATCTTTTCAATAGCCTTTACTTGGGTGAATGATGCTATTTTCATCAATTGAATTGGAGAGAGAGTATCTAGATTGGTTAGACCTTGGAGTAGTTCATGCTCATCAAGCTCAATCATCTCTTTTTCAAGAAGATTTTTTACTGCATCTTTAGTGTCTCTTGCAACATTTTTTGAACCATCCTTTTGTTCATCAAATTTCTCAGTATCTGCTTTAGGTGCTTCAACATTTGCACCATCTTCTTCTGCTTTATCTTTCTTTCCTTTTTCTTCCTCTTTTTCTGCTTTACTTTTCTCTGTGTTCTCTACAGAGGGACTCCTTCCTATTTGTTCACCACTTGCTACCTGATCCAGAGGGCTCTGTGAAGTAGTAATATTATCTTCTTTTGCTGACAGATCAGGTGGATTAGGAGTATCTCCTGCATCAACTACTTTATCCATCATTTTTGTATCATCATGATTTACTTTTTCCACTTCCAGAACATAGGCTTCACCCAACTCAGATTGCTGCTCGATGATGTTCTTTTCTTCACTATCCAGAACTTCTTTTGTGACTATGGGAAAATTGTGCTTTTTCAATGCTTTCAAAAGAATTTCTTGAGTTTCTTTAATGATTTCACTTGTTTCTCCAAGCATGAGTTTGTTCATTCTCTTTTTGCTTCTAAAGTCATCTTTGACTTCCTTGAATATCATATCTATTTGATCAGGTGAAATCTGAGGACACAAATTTATTAGCTCATTTTCCCTAATCTCCATGTCCTTGCTCTTGGCATTTTCTTTTCTCAACTCCAAAATATTTGCTAGACTGTGTGGCAACTTAGAAGTTATCTCAATTAGTGCCTTGTTGTAGATGTTGAGATATCTGACAGTAGCTTCCTCCGACACCCTTTTATCCACATCACTGTATTCATCATAGAATTCAATCATGGGTTTTAGATTACCATCTACAATGACTGACTTTATCACATCCTCCAGGGAAAGTGTGGGCTCCTCAACATATTCCTTGTATGCTTCTATCTTTTGCTTTTTACTAGCCCTTTTGCTTCCGGAGGACTTTTCTTTGGTTACTTCTACAACTTTTGTTCCGGTGGTCTTTAGTTCCTTGATTTCAATTTCAAAATCTATATCTTCTTCTTCTTCTCTTATCCTTTCATAGGTCCAGGATACTTTTGTTTTCTTCCTTTTCTTTCATTTTCTAGATGATTTTGCTTGTGGTTTTGCAGTCTTGGAAGGAACAGAGGAAGCAGCAGAGCTCCTAGTAGTTCTTGAAGTGGAAGAGAGTTCCACCAGAGCATCTATTTGTTTCTTATCTTGTTTCTCTTTCTCAGTCTTTTCAGATCATTCTCTGAGTTTTCTCATAGCCTCCTTAGTTAGGCCCAGATTTTCAGCTAACTTCTCAACTTATTTTCTTACTTTCCTATTGGTTTTAGGTTCTCTGAGCTCAGTATGTAGCTTTAAATTCATCTCCTCATAAGTTCCAAATCTTTCAACCATTGTGTCTTTAGGCTTGCTTAGAAGATGTTGAGCATACATATTCAAGATTTTTTCATCTACTTCATACCTAATGGGCATGATTCAAGCAATTCTGGGTTCCACTGCTTCCATTAGACACTAATCAGTATCAACCATGAAGCATATTTCATTTTTGTACTTCTCAACAATTGATTTAGGGATTCTTTCCCTTAAGTGCATCATACTCTAAAAATTCTTGAAGTAACCCTATATTGCAGTTTTGTGAGCTTTGAAATCACCAATGCTTCGAAGATGATCTCTGATCTGAATGGCAACTGGCTCATCCTTAGTCTAGTGTACACCTTTTACCCCAGGTACCTCATTCATAAAGTAAAAGAATAGACATAGAATCAATGTACCATACTTGAAAGTGTTTTTCTTATCTTTCTTGATTTTGTTTAAATTTTCAATCAATTGATTCTATAGTAATTCACACAAGTCATAATCAATATTTTCCTTTAGCATCTTGTATGCAGCATATATGGCTGTTCCAGAAATAGAATTTTCTCTACTCGAGTGGTAAATCTTGTACCCAATCACCATGAAGGCAAATTTGACATCCGGTTCTATAATATCATTAATGGTCATTGCCTTTCTGTCAAACTTGGCACCAGTAGCATCAGTCACTATCTAGTTTTTCATAGCTTTCAGCATGGGCAATCCTCCGGTTGAGTTTAACCCAGTTACAATTTTGATATTATCCTTGGTAATCTTGAATGGTTTTAACAACCAAATGAATTCATCATGCATCTGACTCAAAACATATGGGACCCATTCATCCTCATCAAATGTTGGAAACCCCATAATCTGAATAAAGTGTTTATCCTGTAGTGCCTTATACTCAGGTTTAAGTTTGTGATTTTCATCCCTGAGTTGTTTCTCAAACAAGTCTACATACCTTGAATCTCCAAATTCATCTATGTTTGCATGAATATAAACCCTAATGTCTTCAACATGCAGCACACCATACAGAACACTTGAAAAAGCACCTAACGGGTCGACTTCTATTGATTTCTGAGGATGCTTCTTAAATTTGGGTCGAGGCCTTTCAGTAATGTCAACAACATGAGGAGTAGCCATCTCAACAGATTTTAGATTCAAGGCTTTACAGAGAGGTACCTTTTTCTTGATGGTAAGAGTTGTCATTGATGTCAAAAAGATGTTTGGTCTTCATATGACAAGATGTCAGAGTGTCTTCAAGGGCTAATAAGCATGTATCAGTTTTGGTGGGTTGTTTGTTGATCAAGATACTTGTTAGTTAATCATCATAAGTTCAGGTGTGGTCTTGAAGGGTTGTTTATAGTTGTGGATGTACCTCAAGATTGTTACAAGTTGTTTGGTTCATGTTTACCATAAAGAGAGATGTTTTCTTGATCTTGGTATGACAAAGTTCACATGCTTCAGTAATGCATGAACAATTCAGATTAGGTATTTATGTGGAGGGTTCACCTTGTGTGTGGTACTTGATCAGGTCTTTATTGTTTATCATTATGTTTATGAGAGGGCTTGTTTGTTTAGTTTGACCATATCAATTGTTGATATACTCAGGAGTTGAGTTGAATTCTTTGTTGTTTCCTTCAGTGATATTGATCATGTTAATCATGTTAATAGGAGTTGTTTATATTGAATATCAGAAGTGAATAGTCATTCCATTACTTTTACATAGAATGGAGTTCATAATTTGAAAAAATTCAGAGTGTCACTCTTGTAACTGAAGTTGTTGATTGATTGATCATTGAGTTGTTGTTGGGTCTTCACTGCTACATTTGACATGACAAGGTTCTGTGAGGAGTTTGTGTTTCTGCAATGATATTGTTGAAGAGACTTGTTCTTGTGGGTGTTATTTGTAAGGGATCATTGATAATGAAGTGAATATTCAAAGTGATGAATATTTTCACAAAGTTGATGAGTGAAAAGAGGTCTTCATGTTTGATTGAAGTCTTAAAGACAAATATTTTTCACATCTTTTTATGACTGTATTTGACAATCTTACTTTATGTTATAACTCCTCACTGACCTACAAACAAAGGTGACCGACCACTTAAGTGAACACTTAAGGGGGTTGTCTTCATAAGATAACCGGCCCCTCTCTCTTGCAGACCGGTAGCATCGGTGGAAGTCCTCTACATGCACGGGCTTTCTATGGTTTTAAATTTAAAATCTTACCACCGCCAAAAGGATAAGTAGGCAACGGTTTATGTGAGCCCGATGCATTATAGAAAATGCTATTATTCTTCCTTGAAATTTTGTGAGGAGTTTAGAAATTTTTTAAGCAAAGATAAATAGTTTCTTTTTTAAAATTAGTAATTTCCTTTTAATCTTTTTGGTCGGTCCCTTATGTAAGGAGTTTTTAATAAGGAGTTTTTTTTTAGAAAAATCTTTATGAAGAAATTTTTGAGGATATTGGAAGTAAAGAGATAAACATCAAAATTTTTTAAGGAGATTTTTTGTCTTTATGAAGAGATTTTTGAGTGAAGTGTTAAAAGGCAAAAAAATGCTTTTAATAATTTTTGTCTCTGAGTATGAATCCAAACTTGAAGAGAAATTGGGAGAGATTATTTTGTTGCAGATTGGATAAAGATTTTTTATTTTACAGGAGATTATTTTTTGTATGAAGAATATGAAGAGTGTTGTTTGAAGAAAATGAAAATTTTATCAGAGATTTTTTATTAAATTTGTGGAGATAAAGATTTTATTATCAAGGAAGATTAAAGATTTATTGAAGAGTTTGAATGCAGGAATTTACAGAGAAGAAGATTGAAATGAAAAGACTAAATATTCAAAGAGATTTTATTTTTCTCCTACAGGTCCTGATTGAAATGTTAGAAGATATGAAGAGTCATTTTTTGCAGATTGAAATGTCAATTAAGGAAGATCAACATTATGAGAAAGATTTTATTTTTCTCAGACAGAGAAGATGAAATTTAGAGATGATGATAAAGCAATCAAGTTTTGAAGATGGAAGATCAAAAGTTTGTTTTGGGGGTTTGATTTTATTTTTGAATAGGCACAAAGAAATATTTTCTTGCAGGTGAAATTATGAGGGTATGAAGAGAAATAAAAAAATAAAAGATTAATTGGTTGCAGGGTTATTGAGAAATGTTTTATACATAACAGATTGATTTTATTTTTGATAGAAGCAATATTGAGGATCTCTGAATTATCTTGTGCAGAATATGAAAGGTTTTTCATCTTGTATATATTGGCTTGGCAGATGGATTAAAGTGTGTGTGGTGATGCAGATCAGAAAAAGGGGTTGTTGAGTGTATCCGGATGTAGGATTGATTTTTGATCAGAATGGTCATTGACAGACACATGAGAGAAGAAATGTTTTGTATTGAAATAGAGAAACCCTCTGAATTCTTGTTTTCAATTTGTTCTGTAATAGGGGTTGGTGCTCCTTGAAGCTAGTGCTTCTAAACAGTATGCCAATGAGGCTTGTAGGTCAGTGAGACCTTAATAGTCAGTGAGACACTTACATCAGCCAGTGAGGCTTGTAAAGATATTTTCAAGGATAAGCCAGTGAGGCAGTTTTGGAGTGGTTTTTATACCCCAGGAGGGTTTTCCACTCGTGCAAATTTGTGTTATGTGTTATATTGTTTTCATCTGTATGTGTGTATGTTAATATGTTGCTTATAAGGTTTTGTTCTCCTTCTTCATTCTTAGTTTTGTGCATATGTGTTTGACAAATCAATGATAGCTTTCTCTCCTTTGTGCTCTGCAAGTTAAAGTTTGAAAAAGATTTGAAAATTCACACAACACTGATTCACCCCCCCTCTCAGTGTTGTCCTTGACTCCAACATTTCTTTCGTGGGGTTAGGGTTGATTAGTTGCTGGTTGAATTCACTCTTTGTGCCTCAATCTCTGGATTTGCAGCTTGAATGCTCTTCTTCTTGTTTCCTCTGAATGCAAAGTGATTCAAATGAGTGACCAAGTGACCTTTTATCTTTTGCAAATCCTAATTTGGCATTGTAATAAATGTGTTGCCCTAACTATATTCAATTACTTTGTTTTTGACAGTTCTTCATGAATCACTCTGCAAGTTTTCATATCAACATCCTTTCTTCTGGAAATCCTTCCAAAGATTATGAACCAATTCAAAATATCCTCTTTTATTTGTGCCAAATTTAGGCACCCACTTACTAACTGGGGGAATTTGATGTTCACTACAGCTCCCCCTGAGCTAGAGCTCCTGACTTAATTCTCAGAGAAATTGTCAGCACTAGATTCCAATGCAAACCGATCACAATTGATTATTGTATCTTTCTTTACCCAAATCTTGTTCATTTCACTCCATATCTCATTCACATCAATTTTTCTTTTGCCTGTCTTGTCTCTATTCATCCAGTTTTCTATTTACCAGACCTCTTCTTCTATTATTCCTACTTCTAAAGAATCTTGCAATATGACCAGATTTATTGCAATTAAAGCACACAACATTTCCTTGCCTATGAACTTGATTTCCTCTTGATCTGCATTGATTAGCCATATATCCAAACCCATTGCAAGCAAAACAGTAACCATTGAAAGAATTGCCAATTCCTCTATTGTTAGCATTATTCATTATCATACTTCTGCATTCGTTTGATCTATGATGATACCTCTTACCCTTGAAGCATTGACCGGAGAAGGATGGACCATTTTGATTTACTCTACTTCTGCACTGAGTAACTCTATGACCAAATTTATTTCAATTGAAATAATTTCCATTGAATGATGGATATCTTTGAGCATTAGGCTATCTTACTGGAGGTTTTCTAGTTTTGTTTCTCCCATTCCTTGGTTGAAGATTTCTTTGTCTGGATCCAGAGATTTCACCTTTCTCATATCTAAGATCATGCTTTTCATCATTCTTTTTTTGTTCTTCAATTAGTGATTCAAGTTTAGCTGAGCTTACCTTGAACTTCTCCTTATGCTCATTTGCAATTTCAAGGTTATGTCTGAGAGTGATAATCTATCTCTCAAGTTCTCTCTCATTATTTCTGCTTTCTTGTAGATTAGATTCTAAGATACCAGCTATTCCATCCAATCTGTAGCATTCTTCAGTTCTCTCTTTCAGACTTTGCTTCATTTCTTCTTCAATTTTCTTCCTATCTTCAATTTCCTTGGTTAGTCTCATCACCCCAGTTTCCATCTCATGTTTTAGGACAACAACTTCTTTAGCTAACTTTTCACATTCCTTTGTCTTCTCTTTCAGGTCCTTGTCTTCTAGTTGAAGAGGTTTCTCCTTTCCTTTTGCATTGGATTTTCTCAATTTTTCTTTTAAAATCTTAATGAAGTTTTCAGCCTTTTTGAGGTTATCTTGCAACTCTTGGATTTCTGCCTTGGACTGCTCAAGATCATCTAGGGTGAGATTAAGTTGCCCTTGAAGGTTATATTTATCCATTTTTACTGACTTCCTAGATCTTCCTTAAGCTATTAAACTTTTCAAAAGGAACCTTGCTCTGATACCAATTGTTGAATTAGGTTCGGACAACTGAGAGGGGGGGTGAATCAGTTGTCACACAATTTAACAATTTCTACCTTTAATCTTCCTTTACAGCTTATAATCAAATCAATGATGTAAACATTTTAGTATTAATCAATGACACATGATCAGAAACATAAATAACACACTTGACACCAAGATTTTTGACTTGGAAACCCGGTTAAGGGAAAAAACCACGGTGGGGGTTAACCCACAAAGATTATACTCTATTAAAAGTATTACAATGGGGAATGCACATGCATTCAGGCTCACTACTCAAAGCAAGGCTCACTGCCTACAGGAAGAGAGTTACAATAAATTTGAATTGATATTTAGCATCTATCAATGCTAGAGTTTAGTTCTGGTTAAGCATAGAAAATTGACTTGACACACTTCATCCTTACTCTGCTCCTCTTACTGCTCTGCTGACATCTAAACTTTTTATCTCTGCTCTTTTTCACAAGTACATTATTGTCACAACACGCACACACCAAAATCATCCAATTCCATTGGATATATATATCCACAACATGATCTATAATCATTTTACCAGTTGGCTCCAAGAACATTTTGAACTTTGTCAAGTACTCTGATGTGTCAGCTAGATCCATACATAATATGAGATGTGGACTGAAACTTGCACTTGCACATCATCCATCATGTCGGCTACCATCACTTATCATCACAATTGCCCAATAAACAACTTCTATACATCTAGAATAAAGATCATTCACAAGGTCAGCCTATTCTTCTTTTGTCTATTCTGTCAAACTGAAACCCGATACTCAGAAGCTAATATCGTTTGAGTCCTTCATCACCGGAGGACAAAACTCTAGATTTAGAGTATCTTGATAATTCTTACAACTACCTTAGATCCACAGTAAACCATGCCTTTCCACCAAAGAGATCCAGACTAGGATACCGGACCCTGTCACCTACTCTATTCCTAACTGCCCGAACTTAGACAAATTCTGATTTTGACTTCCGGTGTGAACAAATTGTGTTGTGCGGATGATTGGGATAATCGTATCTGCCATCAATGACAACACCTATCAATGTGAAGCAGTGTCTCTTGCCAACAATCTCCCACCTCCACAGAGGCTTAAATGATTGATTGATTAATTGCAAACAAACTCAAAGTGCAGGATGTACTCATCGCACAAGTCTTTAAACTGCACCTGAGGACAAGCACATTGCTAACATCTATAACAAATAGCTTACCTTATATATGCCCCCACCTTAAGATGGTTGATATCATGCATCGATATCAAGCACGTTAAGGTAGGAAGAAAACACACAAGGGAACATGAACTTTCGCAAAGCCCATGCCCCCCGGAGGTGACATGTACCTTACGATTGCCAAATGTTCCCACAAACACATCCCTACAAGAAACATGTTAGTGTCCATAATCATGGTAAACAACAACATCAATGCATATGATTAACCACACAAAGAGCCAAGGTTATACTATGAATTCAAAGATCGAGGATAACCATGGGGCTATATCACAAAAATCTCTGAATCGAGTACCACCAAGGCTAGATTCAAAGACAAACAAAGTGCGCAGAGCATCAGTATTGTTATGATTTGTAAATAAGATAAAAACATCATCAAAATCACTATGCAGAAAGTATGAGTGCTTCCACTAGCCAAGCATCAGATAAGATATACAACCCCATCGTCATATTAGGAACTAAGTCCAATTTTTTATTTCTCGCGAAAGGGACACTAGGTCCACATCAGTATAAATGTTTTTCGTCATCCGCCTACTAGATAGAAACACTAGAGGAAGGGAAACAATAAATAAGAGAGGAGAAACAAGTGTCTTAGGGACAGTCACGTAGGAGGGTGCCCCCAAGTCATCAGCCGCAACGCTATGTCCGTAAGACACAACACACAATAATGAAATCAGAGAGAGAGGCAATATAGAAGAATGATGATACAAATAGAAGAAGGTCACAACAGAGGCAGTCTCCTGGTATCTTGAACCTTACAAGAGAATCAAGGGTCATCCCAGGAGGACTACACAACATGTAACACATCATGAGGGAAGCACATCATGAGAGAGATAAAGGGTTAGAAATACTTACCTGTAGCACCATCGTTAAGAACATACATATCTAGGATATCTCTCATATTGATTTCGTCTTGCTAATATTGTATTAACATGAAGTTTAGGATGACAAGAGGCTTTCTTTTCTTTAAAAGGATTATATCCAATGTCACTTGAGTAATGTGCTAAAGCAGATTCTATAGGTACTCACATTCCTTATTGATTTACACCACATCCCTTACATATATAGTCGTTATGTTTGTAAAAATTTGAAATCTGTGACCATATAGAGAGTCCAGTTCCTTAGAAGAAGGTGAAGCCTCGTAGGTATCATAATTTGTGGTATAAGTGAGAGTATTGTTTTTATTTTCTACCGAGGGGACTTTAGGTTTCTTAGGTGCTTCAAAAGATTGCTTAGGTGAGATCGATGCTACTTTTGATGTGTCAAGGCTATTAATTTTATATTCCCCTATACTACAAGAATTAAAATCTAATGAACCCCAATCATCACCAACAAGTGCATTCGATGGTTGAGAGTCTTGCACAACATTATTTGTGGCTAGAGGCATTGATGAACCAGCTCGTAAACTGTTTAAGCTCATATGATTAGAAATTGGTTTTTGCTTTTCAATGTGTAAGTAGTTATCTGGTTCAAGATCAACATGAATAGTATGAAGTTTACCATTGAATATAAATTTGATTGAATGATGCAAGGTGGAAGGAATTGCCCCCAATGCATGAATCCAAGGTCTACCAAGAATCATGTTGTAAGATAAAGAACAAGGCATGACATGAATCAGGGTAGGCACAAGCACAAATCCTACTTGTATAGGTAGAGTTATAGTGCCCACAAATTGTCGTCCAACATTATCAAAGCCACGAATGCTAATGCCATTTGGTGTGATTTGTGATGTGTCAACCTTGATTTTATGTAGTAGATCAATGCTACAAACATTAAGAGTTGATCCATTGTTAATCATAACTCATTTTACCAATGTTTTATTTATTGTGATAGAGATTATAAGTGGATCATATTGGTTTTGAACTTCAATTGACGGTAATTCATGTGGTCGAAAGATAATATCCATTTTTGTCGCATGCATACTATCCAATACGGCTGCTACATCATTAGACTTAGCAGTAGGTGGGACAATCACCTTTTGCAAAGATTCTTGGAGCATTCCATGGTATGTAGGTGATGTTTGTATTAAATCCCAAAGAGAGATCTTAGCCGGAGTAGTGCAAAGTTGTTCGACAAGATCATACTCTTGACCACTTTTATGAGTAAGACGAGGTGGTGGAGGGAGTATAGGTTGAGAACATGGAAGAGAGGCAGGTACATGCAGTGCTTGTTTACTTTTCTTGTTATTGTGGGTGTTGTATGTATGAGCAATTACATTTTGAACACCCTGATTTCTTTGAGAAATTTTCTTTGCATAGTCATAGATGTAATCAAGAGGTCTAGGTGGTTGTTGAGCACCTTGGATAGTAATCACCAGTTTTCAGCAAGAGGATGCACTAAGTACCCCTCTGACAATCATCTTAGGAATATGGCTACAAAGTCTATTAACGATTATTGAATTGACACCATTTCCCTCTTGATTGTACCCAACATACATCCCTAAAGGATTTAATGTGAGAGACCTTTTCTCATCCACTAATGCTACATCTTGGTCAGGGAGAGTGGTGGGATGAGAGGAAGCTATGGTGTTGTTAGTCAGACTAGGGTTATCCATAGTCTCCTCATCGAAGGTTCTCAAGTTTTCAATCAAAGGTGTAAGATCTAATTGGTTTTCATGCACCATATGATTCTTAGGTGAATATGCTTTTTCTACCCATGAAGAGTCCTTCTTGAGAGGGAGCCCTTTGTCCACTAATGTTTCATTTTCCAAAGAGGGTAGGGTGATGTTCAAGAATGTATCAATAATTTCATCCTCTTGTACTAATATATCTTCATAGGAGGAATCATTTTCTATGTCATCATCACATGTTTTAGCTATTAAATCCAAAACATTAAGAGAACTTTCACTCTCATCATTCTCAATGTGTTTCGTCAAATCTTCTACTACCCAAGGGTATGTATTCATGAGAGATGTGAAGTTATAAAAATTAGATACATAGTCAAGGATCTCAAATGAAGTGCATTTAAATATATCATCGTGATACATAGCTTGTAAGTAAGTGAGGACATGAGGATTCATATTAAGAAATTTGTAAAAACTCTCGAAGTTTTTGATATATGCATGTAAAGATACCAAAGAGTAATGAAATGAAGATGCCATAATTAAATGTCTTGTAACATCAATCCAAAGTCAGATTTTAAAATTTTTTCACAAGTATTCAAAAGACAACTGCAAAACTATATGCAAAAATGACCTAAAATTCTTGATTTTTTATACTTTCTTAAGGCAAATATATGAAAGCAAAGGTGTTGTAAGGAAATTGATCAGGGGAAGCAAATTATATGTTTGATATAAATCTAATACAGCAATAATATCCTTCACAACACACTCTTGATGTAAATCTAAGATGATGACAAGTCAAAATATAGTGAAAATACACTAAAATATGTAATTTTTTAACCAAATCTCAATGCAAAATAGCATGACAAAGGGTGTTTTGAGGAAAATTATGATGGAAATAAAATTATATTAGTAATAATAGCCACCTAATTCCAAAATATCCATCACAACACACTTATAATGCCACTCAAGGGCAAACCCTAGTGAAAATATAGCAAAAATAGGCAATTTTTCACGATTTTTCAATTCCAAGACCTAGCAAAAGAGGTGTTGTAAAAAATTTTAGGAGGTGAAGGAAATAATAGCAATTATATCAGTCAACTCAATCCATAAATTTTTTTACAACATGCCTAGGGTGCAAACTAGGCCAAACCCTAGGGCAAAAATAGCGAAAATGTGCAATTTTTCACCAAATTTTCAATACAAGAGGTCAATAGAAAGGTGTTGTAAATATTTTTAGGAGGGGAAGCAAATAATACCCTTAATATTAGCTACTTAGTGCAAAAATATTCTTTACAACACGCATATAGTGCAAATTTAGAGAGCTGATAAGCCCAAATTTAGTGAAAATCAAGGTTTTTCAAGCCCTAGGTTTGAGATCTTGATGTAAAATGCTATATGAATGTTTTGAGAGCTGATATATGATGAAAATTACATTCTCTCAGATCTGAAAATTATTTCCATGCTCTAATATGCAAAATGTAAGTGCAAATCTAATGAAAAATCAATGAAAATGCTAGTTTTTGTTGAAATTTTCTATGCAAAAATGCAAATTTTTGAAATCTAAATGCAAATTTGTTCTAAAATTCAAGACTAAAGCCAAATGAAAATTTGAATAGAAAAATCTGAAACAAGATTTTACCTACAAACCCTAGATTTTGGAATTACTAGGTTATATGCAAAATTCACAATTTTCAACAAAACCCTAGCAATTTTATGATGAAAATACAATGCAAAATAATGAATTTTTGTAATTTTCTACAATTTAATTCACATATAATGCAAAAATCAGAAATTTGATGAAATTCAAATTAATTGATACAACATGCAAACCCTAAAATGTCATTTTTTTCTAATTTTTCATTTTTTTGTAAGTTTTCCAATGCAATAAGATGAATGACTATATGAAGGAATGAAATCACTATAAATCTAAAGAAAAACACTTATCAAGGTTCAAATAAGTCCAATAACACAGGTTCACCAAAATGTAAAGGGTAAAATTTGGATAGTTGAGATTTTGGTAGTTTTGTGTGTATATCCTCCTTTCTCCCTTTCATTCAAGGACCTAGGGTCGAGTTGCAATGTACTATCATACCCTAGGTCACTATGAGATGTAGGGAAACTTGGATTTTTTTATGATTTGATTGCCAATTATCTTCTCTTATGCTCAATTATACCTTCAAACCCTAATTATGCAAATACGATAGTAAATGGATGAATATCAAAAAATGTTGTTATAGAAAGATGTAAAATGGCAAATAACTCTACACCTATTTTCAGGGTTTCGAGGCAGAATAGTCTATCACATCTCATACTTTTCATACTTGATTGAATGGTTAAAAATGCAATAATTACATTGACTGGTTAAATTGATCGCTTTAGCTATTTCATTCACTTCGGCTATATTGGGACTAACTTATTGATGGTTTTATGAGTTTAAATTTTTGCAGTCTTGTCGACGACAAGAGCATGGTTCAGGTAGGGGAGTCCTAGCTTCATGGCAACATCTATCACATTTTATCTGGTGTTTCCACACACTCACTTAGATTGTATTACATGCGTATTTTTTTTAATAAATGTATATTTTCATGAGAGATTTAAGATTGGATGAATGTTTACATTTGCATTCATGATTGTTAAACGTTTAATTATGGATGGCTGCAACTTCTTGTTTGGATCTGTCTTCTTCTTGCTCGTCTCAAAATGAAATCTGATACCTGTTATGAAAAAGAAAAGAAGTTATAGTTATGAGTTAGATAAGATAAAAATATGCAATAATAATAAATGTATTATTATTATTACTATCATTAGAGTATATCTTTTGGGGTAAATTGCAAAAATAATTAAATATAAAAATCCCAAATCTGTAAACTAATAAATTTATTAAGTTTATGCAGAAATATAGCTACTCTAATTATAAAACTATATATATTTATAAACATTTATTTTTAGAAAATCTTTTTTTTTAACTTTTATTTTATATATCAAGAAAAGGGCATGTGGGATGCATGCGAATCGGGGGTTTTGGGGATGGTAATAATAAATGAAATAAAATAAAAGTCTTGCATGACTGATGGAAATTAGGTTATGAAGTAATAAAAAAGGAGGAAGTCAAAAAAAATAGGGAGGAGGAAATCAGAAGGACGGGAGGTAACTAGAAGGACGGCGGCTACACCAATAGAGACGCCAAATTCATCTTGGACTTACAAGAGTTGCACAGTATTCTTCATAATAATTCTTTCATGTTATAGTTTTATCTCTTTCTTTCAATTTCTTACGCAGATCTGTAGATAGTTGTCAAATCTCCCTAAAATGATAAGCGATTGAATAGCTTTGTGACCTATTAGAGTGCCAGAAATGGGCAAGACAAGTCTTTTGGTCTATTTTAAGTCTTCCGGTCTGTATTGACTTACCTTCAGTCACAAGTTGGCCTCCTTCTCATTCATTTGTAGCTTCTAAAATGAATGGAAACTTTCCTTTTAATCGACCCTGTAGTTGTATTATTTTGACATTGGCTTGGATCTTCTCTCTAATCGCCATCTCTACCATCAAGTCCATCCACCGTGAAGCGTATACCATCTGCGAATGAAACAAACTTTTCTCTGTACAAAAATAAACATCTCTTCAGAAGTAAAATGATCTCTGGTTATTGAGTGAAGTCTGTTGTATCCTTTTTTAATGATCTCCTTATTTTTATTGTTTATACCTTTCACTGTTTATTTTTTTAAAGTTAATCTCTACCTTGCTGAAACCAATCCGCACTATATGGTTTTGCCGATATCTGTGGCGAATGTCGATCCCTGTTGATGGGTGGTTTTAGTATCTAAAGCCATTTAGTTTTATGAATGCCGATCCCAGTCAAATCTTAATGATGTTTTTAGTTATGAATGCCAATCCAAGTCAAATCTTAATGTCGTTTTCTACTATGAATGCCGATCTATGGCTTCTAAATGTCTTTCACTATTTTTTTTTACCACCGTTCACTGTAACTTGCAAGGTGAACTCCTTTGCCGCAGAACTAGCGACTTATCTTTTACAACTTCTTGTATTCCTACTATGATTACTACGTAGGAGATTGAATGTTGATTTTTCTTGGTAACCTTCAGAAATCTCTGGTAAAGAAGCATGCTTTTACGCCTTAGAGACCCAACAATTTTTGGTTTTGTGTAAGCCAAGCAACCAATTCTTAACTTTAGCAGATCGGTCTAGGAAATTCTTGCTTCTAGCTTCGCTATTGTTTCCTAAAATTTAGAGTTAGCTTGGAATGATCATATTTTTCTCAGATCGGCTCTAGTCATGCCGCTAATCAGCTGAGTTCAACCATTTTCTCTTACCTTAGATACTGATAGAAATTAGAAATCTCTGTTGATTTTAGATGTGCTATTGATGACTATCAAATTGATTTGTTTTCAGAGAGATAGTGTTTAGAAGTTTATTAAATTTCTTTATTATAAAATGTGTTACTTGCAATTCCTTTTGATTATATGGAACCATGCCTATTCCAAAATTTTGTAAACATTGACTCCTTTGCATACAAGGACTATATGAAAATAGATAATTGTTCTAACACTCCTAATTTGACAATAACTGAATCAAAATAAACTATTGTTAAATACTTAAATGAATCATTCTATTTTTTTTTGCTTAAACACAGTTTCGCTCAAATAGAGTTATCTTTCTTCTCATTGAATTGTGTTATGAATTAGAAATAAGTAAATCTCTTAGTTGCTTTCTTAAAAGATTTTGTCAAAATGATGAATGTTATGCATGGAGTGAGATGGATTACTTTATTTTTTTCTTTTTCTCATATTTGTCACTTGATTAGATTATTGGAAAGAATCGCCTTCCGGGACAGGTATCGAATGTGGGTTATTAGGGAAGTAAGTTTTCTTTTTCAAAACTTGCATGCCGTTACAACGGATAAATGCTTTAGCCAAAGCGAATAGAATGTTGAAATAGACATGCACCATTGGAATAGATGGACTTTTTCCTAGCTATACATTGTATATTTTCCCTACCATATCCTATTGATGAGATGCTGCATTCATATTAGTGATGCATGTAGATTGATAGGCACATACCAGATTCCACCCTGCATATGTTTACATATTGCTAGGCTCTTCTAGCAAGGTCAGGCATCCTTCAGTTTGAAGGATATCAGGGAAGCGCATGCTTCGTGGTTCGGCAAAAAAAGTGTCTGAACCATGTTCTTGTCCTTTGACGCAGTAGATGACCGGTTGGTCGATGGCGGTTGAGGACTCCTTAATAGATTTATTTGACATTGATGACAGTTGTACTTCTTGTATTCAAATGATTATAAGGCTTGATGCCATTATTCGACACTTGTAATATTATTTCTACATACTCTGTAAATGACTTCAGATGTATTTATATATGCATTGTAATTATGGTTGTACTTTTACTTATGAATCTAAAATCTTGCTTGGACTCTTGAATGTTATCTTAATATCTTTCCTTCGAAATGATGAGTAGAAGTTATTTTACAGTATTTGATTTTACTTTCAATAAGTCTATGTTTTACTCCAATTTCATGTGATGTGAATTTTTAGTACTTTACATAGTTAGGGACTAAAGAGCGGGCACCCAAGTCCAATACCCTACTTTTTGTTGGGATCTGCAAACAAGATCTACAACCTGTTCCTACTGTACTAAAGGTTTTTCTGTCACAAAACTTTGAGGACTAATGAGCAGGTGCCCAAGTCCATGGAGTTGTTTTCTTCTCTGATCTACAATTTTAACACTCTATTGTACCCTCCTGCAACTTCACTTTGTCGGTAGCTTCAACCTGTAACCTGCAATCATAAAAACTTTGGGAGGGGGTTGTGGTGTTTAGAGGCTTGCCTCAGTCAAGCCCCGAAGAGACATTCAAGTCTTCTGAACACCGTTGTCAGATAGAAAGTGTGTGCCCTTGTAAGGCAGAGGCAAAAATCAAATGGTAAATTCTCAAAAACATAAATGATATCACCTTGTAGTGAAGATCTCATGGGAGGAAGAAGCTCTTCATGTCATGAGGAGATGATTTCTCAAATCTGCAAATACAAACACATAGACAACACAAATCTGCTCTTGCTACACAATGAAATCCTTGAATCACCTTTAGAACACAATATCTTTCTAGTAATCATCTAGTAATGCTCTAGTTTACAAATGAATGCCTAAACATGCTTTATAATGCAACTACAAACACTCCCGCCAAGAATTTCGTAATTCAAACTTATCGTGTTGGCATAGGACGCAAATAATGGTCACAAGACGACACCCAAAATTTGGGACTAACCCAAAATAGAGCAGGACTAGGGCATGGGTGTCCAAGTCCTCCCCCCTTATTTTGGGTAGGGATTATCTCAAGTGGTCCCCCTAGGTCCTATTTGCCAAGACACTTAGGTGTTTTCTCATCGGGATGTCAAATTATGATGTAAGATGTCCTAAATGCAGATAAGAGACTTGGAGCTAAACCTTATGAGGGAAAATCCCCCAAGGGGACATTTTCTGACATTACAAGAGACACCTAGACAAACTAGATTCTCTCATTTCTAATTGCATCATTTAAGGAGCATTATCAAAGCATCAATACTATATTATCTAATTACATCAACATCTATGAATCTATGTATGACTATTTGTTGTTTTCAAAAATTTCCAAAAGTTGTTAAATTGGTATCCTAAGGGTTTGACAAAAAGGAGAATAAATCCTTACCTAGAAAAATCCTCAATGGTGTCCCCAGACACCACTCCTTTATAGAACAAATTCAACACATTAAGGCAAACTAGAATTAGATATCAAAATTAGCAAAGTTCAGATCTACGGGATACATTTAGATCCTTAGTTATGTAGATCACTTCCATGGTCACGTAAGTGAATTAGACATATAGATAGACATTTTCTAGATTCCAAAGTGTTCATTTGACAAGTCTTAATTTTTTTACACATTGACAAATCATTCCCAGACATCTTGTACTACATATTCCATCATAAGTTTAGATTTTAGCTAAGCAACTTTTTATTATTTAAATTTCATATTTACTTCAATGCATATAGTTTCAATCCCAACTCTTTATGGACTAGAGTATTTACTCATTATTGCATTAATTAAATATATAACCTAGGACCTTATTTAAAAATATTGATTGTTTTCCTTTTCAAGTATAAGGTCAGCTCCTCCTTATAATGAAGTACTAAGAGGATATAAATTGTTAAATATAGGAGCCTCATATTATTTATTGAAGCTTTCTCTCAAGATGAAGGGAATTTCAGTCATGCAATCTCTTAGTATATCTAGAATATTTAATATATTATATAAACATAAAAATTAAATTTGGGGTGGAATGCTTCACCTCAATCATTAAAGAATAGTTCTTGTTTGTACGTTGCCCTTTATTAAATTTTTCTCTTACTACTCTTTGTCATTTTTAGAATTGAGTACTTTCAACTCTTATGGTTGGTTGAGGTTGACCTTCACATGGTGGAACACTACATTGACCACAACTAGGAAAATAAATTCTCATTTATCCCAAAAGGAGTTTGAAGCTTGGATGTTAGTCCATAATTCTATGGGCATATTTGATCCTGCCATGGGAAAAATGGAAATTGATGTAGATCAAATTCCAAGGGTCTTAACAAACAATCAGAATTTGTAGCCAACAAAAAAATCTATTCTACAAGATAGCAATATCCTCAATTACAAAAGAACATAATAGTTTTATTATTTATGCATCAATCATACATTCAAGAGTACAATTTTTGAATTCAAAATTATGTAATCTTCACTACAAATCTTCAATGATCACCATCAGCTTCACAACCTATAGTTCAATGAACCACCTATCTGCTACCTCTTTTTGTAGAACCAACCAACCCATTCACCACAACAATACAATACCTAGACCATCCAACCCGCACACAACATGTTATAGATGCATTTATATCCCCGATTTTGAGGTAGTTAAACCATTTTCAAAATGTTGGCAACTAAAATTCCAAAAGTTGTTTAACTATATTTAGATCCATGGATAGATTGAAAGAAGGCACCAAAACACCTCTTTTAAGCATCAACAAACTTTTGGAAGGCATCAAGAACAATATCGAGTTGTTCCCATGTTCATGGAATACCCAACTTCTCTAATTTTTTTGTTAAGCAACTTTGAGATAAACGGTGAGGGATTTCCACTTTGGATGGAACTAACCAATCACAAGAATGACATCCTTCACTTTTACGACTTCACCATCAGAGATTTAGAAGGCTTTAAGAACTCGTTCCAAGTGGTCAGGGAATTCCACCCCACTAGGAACTTTACAACTGTGAGGTGCTTCAAAAAAAATCTGTTGTGTTGAGTGAATGCATTCGTCAGAGTTTTGACCAACACTTGGAACTCATCAGATAATTCTTATGTTGCAAGAACCACCTGATTCCCCGATGGCTTGTAAAGAGATTTTGCATTAGAGATTGTTGAGAGACTCAAAATTACCTGATGAAATGAATCAAAGCCAAGAAACATGTTGAACATTTCCCAAGGAAGTGGAACATCTTGATGAAAAGAACTTGGTTGAAAATGGTTAAGTCCAAAGAGCCCGTCAGACATTCCAATATGAACTGGAACCCATCGGAGATTTTTGGTGTTCCAAGAACACCCCAAATCTCTGATTGCCTATAACTTGCTCAATTTTTACCCAAACTTCACCAAATTTGAACTGCAAGTACCCATTTGACCCTTCTTCATGATGAAGTCTTACTTAGCCAAAATTCATTAAAAAAATTTCCTCCTAAAACAATTCACCAAACACTACAAAACAACAACAAAGATGAAAACTAAAAACAAAACTTAGAAATATTTTTGGGTGACACAAGATTGCTTGTGAACCTAGATGCTCTTGCATTAGACATGCCATGTAAGAGAAATATTCCATGAGTGTACAAATCATGAACATTTAGGTAATTTTAGAATGGGAATCTCATACTTCACCAATTTTGAAGCTTGCATCCAAGAGGCTTCATCTACTGGTCTATCATTCCAACGGACAAGATATTCCATATATTCTTTCCCCCTTATTCTTTTTGCCTCTTGGGAAATCAATCACTTTGTCCACCTGGTCAAATTTATTTTTAGGCAAATGATGTATCCATCCTTGTGCATCCTATAAATCTGAATGTGTATTCCCTTGTGTACTTATTTCACCTTCATAATATTTGTACAAATCAACAACATTGAAAATGGGAGATATGTCTATACCTACTGGAAGTTCAATCTCATAGGCATAGGATAAAATTTTCTCAAGACCTTACATGGTCCAATCTTCTTCCATTTCAATTTATTATATGTTCCCTATGGGAACCTCTCTTTTCTCAAATGTGCTAAAACCAAATCCCCTACCTGAAATTCCTACTCTCACTTATGCATATCAGCATGCTCCTTGTATTTTATGGCACTCTTCTCTAAATTTTCCTTCAACTCCTTATGAAACTCTTGAAGGTATTCAGAAAAATCTTCAACCACAACACTTTTCCTATTCAAATATGCACTATCTCTCAACTCATCAACACCTCTAGGGCTATATCCATAAATAATATGAAAAGGACTTTTCCCTTGATTGAATTATTATAAGCAAACTCTACCTGAGCCAATATCAAGTCCCATTGGTTTAATTTATCACCTACCAAATATATCAATAAATTTCTAAGACTTCTATTTACAACTTTCATTTGACCATTAGCCTGAGGATGGTAAGCTAAACAAGAACCCAATTGCGTTCCCATTTTTCTCCACAAGGTATGCCAAAAATAGCCAACAAACTTTATATCTCATCCAAAAAAAATACTTTTAGGCAAACCATGCAACCTAACTACCTCCTTGAAAAATAATATAGCTATATGGGAAGCATCATTACTCTTTTTACAAGGAATAAAATGAACCATTTTTGAAAATCTATCAACAAAAAGAAAAATTGAATCATTACTTCTTTGTGTTTGAGGCAATCCTATAACAAATTCCATACTTATGTGCTCCCACGGTCTCTTTGGTATAGGTAATGGCTGATATAACCCCATATTCTACCTTACTCCTTTTGCATGTTGGCAAACTCTGCAACCTTGCACCATCTTCTTCACATCTACACTCATTCCAGGCCAAAAATAACCTTCATTTATCTATGACATTGTTTTATCTACTTCAAATAACCACTTAATCCACCAATATGCTTTTCTCTCATTAAATTCTCCCTCAATGATCCTTAAGGAATGCACAATCTTTTTCCTTTGAACAACAAACCTTCTTGAATGAAATATTCCAGCCATGGTGTTCTGTCATTTTCTACTGGATTCATACAAGTTTTCCATGCTTCTTTAAAACCTAGATGAGTTTCATACAATTCTTGCATGGAATCAAATCCAACTACATTCACTCTCATTTCATTCAGCAACAAACATCTTCTACTCAATGCATTAGCTAGCCAGCTAAATTTTCCACTTCTATGTTTCAAAATAAAAGAATAACTCTAGAAATTTAACCCATTTCATGTGTTTCTAATTTAACGTATCCTAGTTGTTTATGAACTACAAAGCATGATGATCAGTGTATAGCACAAACTCTTTCGGTAGCAAGTAATGTCTCCATTTTTTAGTGCATGTACAATTGCATAAAATTCTTGATCATATATAGAATACCTACATTTTGTCTGATTTAATTTCTCACTAAAGTATGCAATTGGTTTTCCTTCTTGACTTAAAAATCCTCCAATATTTTTTTTGTTGGCATGACAATCCACTTGAAAGACATTTTCAAAATTAGGCACTGCTAACACTGGATGTTCAGTTAATTTTTCCTTCAAGAACTGGAAACTCTTTTCCATTGATACTATCCAAACAAACTCCTTCCTATTACCTTTCATTATTTTTGTAATAGGGGCACAAATTCCACTAAAATTTTGAATGAACTTCCTATAGAAGCTTGCTATGCCATGAAAAGTTATGGCTTCAAACATACTTGGGGTGAAGGCCAATCTACAATCACCTTCACCTTTTTCGGATCCATTTTCAAACCTTCATCAGAAACTACAAACCCCAAATACACTAATTCTTCTTTCATAAAACTACATTTCTTTAGATTTACTAGCAACTTTTCTTCTTTCATCCTTTATAATACTTCCCTAACATGGTGCAAATGTTCTTTCTATTTCACTAAAAATTAAAATATCATCCAGATATACAATTACAAACTTATCAAGAAAGGGCTTCAATACTTAATTCATCAATCTCATGAAAGTGCTGGGGGAATTTATTAACCCAAACAACATTACCAACCATTCAAATAATCTATCCTTTGTCTTGAATGTTGTTTTCACTCATCCTCTTCTTTGATTTGAATTCAGTGATATCCACTTTTCAAGTCAATCTTCATGAAGTACTTGACTCCACTCAAGCAATCCATCCTAGCATCCATTCATGGCAATGTAAATCTATATTTTATTATTATTTTATTTTTTTCCCAAGAATCTATACTCATTCACCACTCTTCATCTTTCTTTGGTGTCAACATTTCTAGTACAACACATGGGTTGAGACTTTCTCTGATCAGCCTTATCCAACAATTCTTGATCTTGCCTATTTATCTCCTCATTAGCCATAGGCATAATTATATATGGTGCTTTATTGGGCAAACTTGCACCAGGTATTAAATCCATACAATGACTAATATCTCTTACAGGCAACAATCCATCTGGTAACTCTTTCATCATTATATTAGCATACTCTTCCAAAATTTTCTAAATTTATTTTCATAAATCTTCTTGTTTCTCCATTGTTAGAGCTAATGTTGGTTTTGTAATAAAAGCATAACACGTCGCTTCTTTCTTTAATTCCTTCAAGAATTTATTTCTAGAAATTAAACATACCTTTGGACTACTTTCTATTTCATCCTCTTTATCCTTCAATGGATTCAGAGTAAATTCTTTTCCATCCTTCTTTATTTTATAAGTGTTAGTTATTCCATCATGTGCAGCTTGTCTATCAAACTGCCAAGGTCTACCTAGTAAAATATGGCATGCATCCATTGGCATCATATCACACAAAATCTCATCCTTATAAATACAAATTTGAAAACTTACCAGACATTGCTCTCTAACCACCAATTGATGTTCCTTCTGCAATCATGAAACTTTGTAAGGACTGGGATGTTTCAGCCTCTTCAATTTCAAGTTATTTACCATTTCTTCAAACACAATATTATTCATTCTACCACTATCCACTATTACTTTGCCTTTACCCCTGGAGTTGTTTTTCTTTCTGGCAATTTTATCTTCTTCCTTCAAGGAATATTGATAGGCTTCTTCAAAACTTGTTATATGCACAATACTTATTTCATATTGAATTGAATAATGCAAACCATTGACATAACTTGAAACCTTTCAGCATCATCATCAACATGTCTAGCATAGATTTAATCTATAAAATTCTTCTATGTATTCTTGCACATTCTTCTCTTTTCGTTTCAAGTTATATAATTTATTAAATAGACTTATTTGGTAATCAGTAGGTAGAAACTTCACCTTCAATTTTATCACCATTCATTCCTAGGATTTAATTTTCTCTTTTCCTTTTCGTTGTCTTTTTGTTTGCACATGATCGCACCATAGGGATGCATGTCCTTCCAATTTGGTACACGCAAACTTCACCTTCTTTGGGTCTTCAATAGATTCAAGATCAAAGTATTTGTCCATTTATGATATCCAATCAATCAACTCTTCAATATTTAAACTTCCATTGTAACTTGGAGGATCCAATCTAGGATTACTACTTATTCTATACATTACCCATAAAAATCTTCATTCTAGTTTGTCTCCATCTTCATTTCTATCATCTTCTCTTTCCTCTATTTCTTCTTCATCCTCACTCACATATTATACATGTACTCCTCTACACTAGGCCATTTCCATAGCATCTAAACATGTTGTTATTCATCGCCGCATCTCTACAATCGCCATATCACCAGCCTGTGGTGCTCTTCCTCTCCCATGTCCTCTCTATGCCATGTCTTCTCTAGATTCTCTACAATTTTAGGCCTACACTCTCATCCTTACCCACAACAAATATTTCAAAATCCCCACACTTGACACACCCACATTCTACACAAGGAACTTGCTTTGATACCACTTGATGTAGATCAAATTCCAAGGGTCTTAATAGACAATCAAAATTTGTAGCCAACAACAAAATCTATTCTACAAGATAACAATATCCTCAATCACAACATAACATAATAGTTTCATTATTTGTGCAGTAATCATACATTCAAGAGTACAATTTTTGAAATCAAAATTACAATCTTCACTACAAATCTTCAATTATCACCATTAGATTCACAACCTATAGTTTAATAAACCACATGTTATGTCAAAAATTGTCCTCCTATATGGAATGGTACAATTTCCCCATGGTTTAGCTCCTTCCCTTTGGTGACCTTTCAACCTAGATTTTACAAACCTTCCCAAAACATGACTGACTTAGGTCTAACTAGAAGAATCTCACATTTTGGAATAACTGAAGACTAAACGGGAAAAGAAAACTTAGATTTGGGGGACCCCTGACCTCCTTGAAGTAGTCTTGAGTAGGAAATCACGGCTTAGACTTGGGCGCTAGCACCCTTGTCCTACCCTATTTCTCGGGGTCTTGAATTTTGGAGGGATGTCAGCTCTTGCCATACATTCCAGGATTCCACTTTCAAACTTTCATTTTTCATGCAATGTCAACATCTTATTTCAAAATTTAAAATTCCTAAGGTTGGATATAAAGAGACATTTGAAAATCATTTCAACACACAATTTTTATGCAAACTTGATGCCAAAACTCTACCAAAATTACCATTGAAGATCAGTGATTTGTTGAAGCTCTTAAAGTCATTTGAATTTGCTATCATGGAGATAATGGATGGAGATTAGGAATCAAGATCTTGAGACTATCTTGCTCTTCCTAGGGTTTGTACACCTTTTGCATGATTGGGAGAAGGGTTGAAGCCTCCAACATCAAGATTGGAGATCCTCTGCGAACATTACTGATTCACCTTTTTGTTCATGCAAGTCTTCATTGCTTTCATCTCCTTGAGGTGAAGTTGTGTTTGTTTATTGAGTTGATGCAAGTTATTGATCTTCCCTTGATTGAGACATCTAGGGTTAGATATTTTTGCATACACTTTGCTAGGGTTTGCACACACATCTACAAATCTTTATTCTCTGGCTATTGTTGAGGTGGGAACACTGAGATGGGGCTTGACTGAGGTAAGCTCCTATATAGCCGCAACCATTTGTCTCCTCATTTTGCATGTGCAGGTTGCATTTGTTGAGATTCGGTGGAAAGGTGTTGCAAGAAGGTTCATGTTGTAGACACAGTCATGACAAATTTTGAATTTTAGGATTCTAAGAGTTTCATGACACTGGGACTAGCACCCTAGTCCAACCTGGTGATTTTTATAGGATTCAAGAACCTCTGGAGATTATGAAGCAGCTAGTACAAAAGATTCCAACATCAAAAAACTTTCAGGACATAGGGACTAGCGCCCTAGTCCAATTGCTCCTTAATTTATGGGCACACTGTCTCTAAACCATTTACTCTGCATTTCTGTGTTTGTTTCATCAATATCTGTGTTAGAAATTGAATTATTATAGTTTGATATGCAAATTAGGGTTTTAAGGTTAGAAAAAGACTAGCTTGTAAACCCTGATTTGAACAGTCACACAGATACAATTAACAAGAAAAGGCAACATTGGAGATTTGTAGTTTATCACTAAACTTGCCCTTTGCTTCCCTAATGCTTTAGTAAGTGAAAGTGTGGGACTTGCATCCATCTTGCTTCTACATTTTCACCCTAAAACACCACCTATCTACTACCTCTTTCTATCGAACCAATCAACCCATTCACCACAGCTCAATACAATACCCAAACCATCCAACCCCCATACAACATGTTATAGATGCATTTATATCCATGACTTTGAGGCAGTTAAACCATTTTCAGAATGTTGGTGATTGAAATGCCAAAAGTCTTTTAACTGTATCCAGACCCATGGCTAGACTGGAAGAAGGTGCCAAAACTCCTCTTTCAAGCTCCGTCAAACTTTTAGAAGGTATCAGGAATGATATCAAGTTGTTCCCATGTTCATGGAACACCCAACTTCTCTAATTTCTTTGTTAAGAAACTTTAAGTCAAATGGTCGGGGATTTTCACTTTAGATGGAACTACCCAATCACATGAATGGCACCCTTCACCTTTATGACTTCGTCGTCAAAGATTTCGAAGGCTATAAGAACTCATTCCAAGTGGTAAGGGAATTCTACCCCACTAGGAACTCTATGACTGTGAGAAACTTCAACAAAAATCTATGAAGTCTTGAGTGAATGCATCCATCAGAGCTCTAACCAACAGTTGGAACTCATCGAAGAACTTTGATGTTCTAAGAACTACCCAATTCCCCAATGGCTTGCAAAGAGCTTCTATGTCGGATATTTCTGAGAGACTTAGAATTGCCTAATGAAATGAATCAAAGCCAAGAAACTTGTTGGACATTCCCAAGGAAGTGGAATGGCCCGATGAAAAGAACTCAACTGAAAATGGTTAAGTCCAAAGAGCATGTAGGAGATTCCAATAGGAACTGGAACCCATCAAAGATTTCTGGTGTTCCAAGAACACCCTGAAACTCCGATCACCTGTAACTTGCGCAATTTTCAGCCAAACTTCACCAATTAGAATTGCAAGTAACCATTTGACCCTTCTTCATGATGAAGTCCTTAGCCAAAATTCATCTACACATTTACCTCTTGAAATAATTCACCAAACACTACAAAACAACAACAAAGAAGAAAATTGAAAACAAAAATTAGAAATATTTTTGGGTGACAAAAGATTGCTTGTGAACATGGATGCTCCTGCATTAGAAACTCACCAACCTCAATGGTATGATTTGAGCAATTGTCATGAAGGCTTACTGAGAAAAATGAGTTGCTTCGATAGGTTCTACTCATCCCCCAATTTGCATGTTTTTCCTTCCCCATCTAGATACCTAGTCCATCTTGATATGACAACCACCATTTTAGACCACTATAGCTTTATGTGGGCCCTCTACTCTCCCCAATGATCTTCTCTTTAAGATTAATGTGACCTGTTATCACCCGGATTTGCACCCTTTGCTACGGTTTGTGAAACTTCAGCAATCTGGAGTAACATGGGAATGATCTCGAAGTGTGGGACCTTGCGAAATGAGATTAGACCTCCAAAGAAGGCTAGCTTCCTCTCTCTAAGCCTGATGCTTAGAGAAAAACATCTAAAACTAGTGCTAATGCTTGTTGGGAAAAGGGTTAGAAGGAATGTTGAAAAGAAATGCTGAAATGAACTAAGTGATACACCAGATTTAAATGTGTTTGGCTACAACTGAATAGACACAGTAATAATCTCATAGCTAGAAAGACATTACACCATATTAATTTTAGAGAGGCCCAGAAGAGCAGACACAATACAAACAAATAATAAGAGAGAGGCAAAAATACCAGCTTTTCATTATAGAGGCCAAGTAACCATTACAAAGAATAGCCCAGAAGAACAACCAACCACTAATACATTTGTTTTTCATGTATATATAGCATTTCATTTGGCCTCAGTCGATTACAAAATTTGCTCTAAGAGCTAGAATAGAAAAATATCTACATGAATGACTGCCCAGCTGTAGAAGTTATGGCGTCAAATATCTGGCACTGGGCAGCTAGAAGATATTCTTTAGTCTTTAATGCGACTGCCTTGTCATTACACAGCAATGAATGCAAGAAATTCTCTATCTGCTCAAAAATGGCCGTTGAAACATCCAGTCGCTCAAAAATATGCAAAGCCAGATCTGAAAATGGAAAGGTGACAAAAACTCCTAAAAACCTTGCCAAATGAAAGAGGGGACCAAAATATGCAACTTTGCCTTTTACAGCAGGTTGAAATTTGACAGGACGGAGGAGATACGGGCGGTCAAAGTTTTGGTCAACCACCTGTATATATCACTTTGCATCTGTGTATATATCGCTTGAACTTGCCGCCTGAATCGACATCCAAAACCTTCTCTGCAACTCCTTTGTATATGCATGGCACCTTGTATATCAAACTTGAATATGCCCTTTGAATTTTGAAATTGTATATGCATATAATTGCCCTTGTATTCACGGGTCCCACCATCTGTATGTTAACTTGCATGTATGTCTGTCGCCACGTGGCACCGCCTGATTCGTTGCTGAGCTGGTTCAAGGAGCATTGCTAAAAACTATATCTTCCCTTTGCATATTGCAATATACAAGCACAATGTACATGCAAGCCGCGGACTTCAAATTTTATGAAATAGCCTGAAAAGATGTTGAAATCTGGCTTGTATAATTCCTTTGTATGTTTGCTTGTATATCGCATGATATACAAGCACCAAATAGACAAGCCACGGACCCCAAGATTTATCAACTACTTTGACTGTTGGGTCGGATCCGGCTTGTATCACTTTCTTTGTATATTTGCTTGCTGTTCAAATATACAAAACACTTATACATATATAAGGTGGACCCGAGACCTGAAATACTGAATTTGATCTTCGATTCAAGTCCGTCTTGCATGCAACCCTTGTATCTCTGACTTGTATCTCAGGCGAAGGTCCCTTGTATCTTTTCATTGTATATTGGCTTGTATTTGCAAACATACAAGCGAAATATACATTCTACTGTTCATGCTCACTTGTATCTTCTAACATACAATCGGCCTTGTATGTGCACGGGCCCCACCTCTTGTACATTCGGCCTTGTATGTTTCTCTGTATGTTTCGTTTGTATGTGCAAAACATACAAGCAAAATATACAAGGAAACATAGAAGGCCGAATGTACATTCCACTGTAGCGGATGCACTTGTATGTCAAACCTTGTATCTTTTCGTTGCATGTGCAAACATACAACATAATATGCATTTGAAACTTGATATACATGGAGGGAATATTCCTGTAATGTATCTCCTACTTTGTATAATTTTCCTTGTATGTTTCTCCTTGCAACCAGATATACAAACCGGGAATATCCTAGGAATCTGTGAAAGATTCCTCCTTGTACATGCACCCTCCTAAGCCCAATATACATTCAGAAATGCATAAAACTCTCTTTTTTTTAATCATTTTCTAAGGCTGGTAGAGATTTTGCAAGCCCGCCAATGAACATTTGAACTGTATGTTGACCAAAACTTTGACCATAAATAACTTCTTTATTTGGCCGAATTTCAGAGTGATGTAAAAAGAAAAGCTACCTATTTTTTCAAGCTCTTTCCAATGGTAAGGTTTTTTTTAGGCAAGGCTTCTAGGGAAATGTGCACTTTAAGCTTTATAGGAACATTTTCCAAAGGATTTTCAAGGAAAAGTACCAGGTGAACTATTTAGCTCTGGACAGAGGAAAATGGGTCAACAACTTGGTGACTTCTATGGGATGTTTGCCTGCTAAACATAAGATCAGTGGCCTTATGCATCCATTGGGCATGGGGTCAAGTCTAAAACATGCTAGAAAATCGGAACCTGCCTCCAAAATAAAAAAAGGGGAAAGGGCCTGCATTCTCCTAATGACAATGCAGCTTGTGCAGAAGCACTTATGGAAAGGGAAAACTAAAACAAAAATGAAACCTACTCTAATCCTAAACTAACTGGTTAGATGTGACCTCAAAACAAAGCCATTAACTGGTTCTTGGAAGTAACTACCCTTTCTTAATATTTTACAATGTTTCCCATTCATGTGGGCAGTTAAAAAGAGGTAAGGGGGAAATGTACATATGACAAATTGATAAAACACCCCCTTCAAAGTGGAGATAAACTCACCTATCCACCTAGACTGATTGTTGATGTTGCTAACTTGTGGTGAATAAATGGGCTGATCCCACTCATTTTGATGCTCAACTTCATGCTTAGAGGTAATCATGACAAATGGTGACTCCTCTTGATGTATCTCCAGCTGGGCTAGATGCCTGATTGGGCATCCCCTTGAAATGAAATGCAAATCATGATGACTGATTTCATGTCTCTGCTCTGATTCTTTCTCTTCTTGCTCTTCATTTGGTATGATGGTGACCTCCACCTTTCTCTCATGATGCTCTTGTGTGGGAAACAGCTAACCTGAGACTTCATGGTTTTCTCCTTCTTCCTTCAAAGAAACCAAGAAGGCCGATATAATGTCATCATGGCTGCATTCTTCCTCTTCTTATTGGTTTGAATACCTTAGCTCTTGTGATTTTACCACAAATATGGTTGCCTCCACCTTATGAACAAAATGTTCATGATATTCTATCTTAGGCTCAGAAAATGAGCCATGCACATGCTCAAAAGAGAAGACCTCCCCATCAAGAAGCTGATATCCCTGTCTTTTTTCACATGCCAATGACTCACAATCATGCCCACTGCCTCCCTCATTCCTTTCAAAGTGGTTGGGGAATTCATCCAACAAGGCAGCATCATCTGCTTTCTAAGCAAATTCAGCAATAGCCTCCACCATAGCGCACTCATCCCAAAAAGGAGCTTCCTCCAAGTCTTCAAGAGCTGGAAACTCACTACCGTGTTGGGCCTCTATGCATAACAAGTGGTCACTACTTTCATTGTTCTCTTGTTGCTGCCTATTCACAACCAGCTGCACATATTCTTCATCTTCAACATAATCAGGTAGCTCATGAAGTAGGGCAGCATCATCCATCTCTGAAGTGACCTTAACAACTTGTTTCCCTATGCCTCCATCCTTTGACTGCAGCTCTTCTAAATTTTGGTTAATTTGTCTCTACAGCTGAAGGCTTTCTCCATGCACTCTTTGCATTTCAACCTTGTTTGCTTGATCAGACGCATGAGAAAAGGCTTCAAAAGAATTAAAGTTTAAAGGACTCAATTCCTTATTTGGGTTAACATTACTCACAGGTGTAATAGATTCAAACAATTCTATTTCTGTGAGTGTAGGAACAAATTGCTCCTGATTAGTTTGATTTTCTTCCACCTCCTCTTTTGGCTCATCTTTCCAAATATCTTGGTAGACAACTTGACCACCCATTTTGATTGAAATAGCATCAGGGAAAGAAGCCTGAATAACTTCTTAAATTTCTTGGAGGGGAGAGGGTTCTAGACAAATTTGTTCCTGGGGAGTGATAATTTGAGTTTGCACAGGAACATGGACTTGTGAAGGGATATAGGCGTTAAAGCCTGGAAACTTGTAGAGTCTAGGTTGCTCTGTAGGCTGAACATGTGTAGAAGAAAGTGACTGGTTGAAATTTGGAATTGTAAACACTTGCTCTTTTAATTTAGCAATCTCATCATAACTGTGCTAGGCCCATCTAATAAGGGAATTTTAAAAGGCTACCTAAAGATTGGAATTTTAAAATTTGGGACTTCTTCAGCAGTAGGCTGAGCAGGTGTCGTCCTTATAGCAAGGTTTTCTTGAAAAACCTCCTCTTGTGCTTCTCGCTGCTGGTCACATGTTAACATTTCTATAAATTCATCAGCCTCCCTATTCAAATTTAGAGACAACTTCTTGAGACCATACATGCTTATGATGTTGAGGTCATAAAACCGCTGAGGCTGACTGTACCCTGCCACTCCTTTGGCCTTATCTAAATTTCTGCCAAGCTTTAGAAAACCTTCCATGAGTTCATTGAAAGCATCAATATTCTCAGGGGCAACATTAGGGGTAGGAGGAAGGTAAGCATCATGAGGATGCCGATATTCTACAGTGGCAGGGATGTACAACATAAAATCAGAGGCATTTGGCACTTGGTATTGCTGATATGGGGGCCAATAGCCTGTATTTAGATTAAGGGTAGGGGAATAGCCATGATTCCCATAAAATTTTGACATTTTATAGCATCTTAATGCTAGATAATCATGAAAATGCTAGAATAAGAGCAAAATAGGTCCGCAACCAAAGAAAAACCAGATACATATAAGAGAAGGAGTCGCCATGTGATTAAAATGCTTTTGGGAGTTGAAATAGACTAGGAAAATCACCAAAATCCTGACCTTTGATAAAATTTTAGGTACTTGGGCTGCCTTCGCCAGCTGATTCGTTCAGTAAAGTCACCATGGTGTTCTTTGTTTTGCCTCCAAAGGCTAGTAATACTAGGAGAAACACCAAATCCCTTAGTATCTTGATGAGAAGTTCATCGAACTGGTCCCACCGGGCATGCCAAAGTTGTTATCACCCAGATTTACACCCTTTGCTGTGGTTTGTGAAACTTCAGCAATCTAAAGTAACATGGGAATGATCTCGAAGTGTGGGACCTTACAAAATGAGATCAGACCTCCGGAGAAGGCCGGCTTCCTCTCTCTAAGCCTAATGCTCAGAGAAAAACATCTAAAACTAGTGCTAATGCTTGCTGGGAAAAGGGTTAGAAGGAATGCTAAAAAGAAATGCTGAAATAAACTAAGTGATACACCAGATTTAAATGTGTTTGGCTGCAACTGAATAGACACAGTAATAATCTCATAGCTGGAAAGACATTACACAGACCCATATTAATTTTAGAGAGGCCCAGAAGAGAAGACACAGTACAAACAAATAATAAGAGAGGCAAAAATACCAACTTTTCATTATAGAGGCCAAGTAACCATTACAAAGAATAGCCCGGAAGAACAACCAACCACTAATACATCTATTTTTCATGTATATATAGCATTTCATTTGGCCTCAGTCAGTTACAAAATTTGCTCTAAGAGCTGGAACAAAAAAATATCTACATGAATGACTGCTTGTGTATGAGGAAAAATCGATTAAATCTAAACTAATAAAACCAAAAACCAATCACATAAAGCGAACCAATCTAAGTAAAAGCCATTATCATAAAATCAAAGACAAAATGAAAGCTCTTACCAAAACCTGTATTGTTCCCTTTTGGAGAAGTGTGGATTGCTCAATGAAGTTGCGAAACCATAGCTGCAACAAGCAAGTAGTGTGCTCAATGTGCTCAAAGATCAATGTTAAAAGATCGTAAGGTTGCTCAATCGACGCATTTTGTATGCTCAAAGCTCTGTTAAGTATGCCTGAGAATTCGATCGAAGAGAGAGAGGATTAATGAAAGAGATGAGGGGGGTTTATATAGGTTTCAATGAAGATCGATCAATGGTCCAGATAATTCAGAAGAATCTATGGAGGAGAACAGTTGAGGAACGTGCAACGAATAAGAAGAAGACAAGTGTCTTGCTTTCTTTTGCATGAGAGGAATTATCAAGAATAGAAGAATGAGTTAACTGAAGAGATAAATCAATTAAAAGAATAAAACAATCAGTTAAGTGATTTAAAACAAGAAGAAGGGATTTGCATGAGAAAAGAAGATATTTTACTTTATTAAATATAGAAAGCTTGAGTTATATTAGAGATAACTCAAATTTAGAAGAAAAAGCAATTTAAATAAATAATTGATTTATTTAAATTTAGAGAAGATATTATGGAAGAAATAATTAAATAATTAGAATTATTTAATTTAGAAGATTTGAAAGCAAATTAAATAAATAAATTTATTTAATTGTTGTGCATGATTTTGGAAGAACAGAAGATTATGAATAAAATATTTAATTTTATTTATTTTTAGAGGATTGAGATAATTTAAATAAATTTGCATGATTTATTTAAATTTAGAAGAACAATAGATTTAATTAAATAATGTAAATTATTTAATTGTAGATAAGATAGAATTTGTGATGAATTAATTAAATAATTAATTTAATTAATGTGGAATTGAATTTTGAAGAAGGCTAATGATTTGATTAAATAATTAAAATTATTTAATTTTGGAAGAATAACAGAGGAATTTAATTTAATTAATTAAATAAAGAGAATTTATTTAATTAATGTTGACAGTATGTGATTTAGAAGAATTTGGTGAAATTAATTAAATAATTAGATTATTTAATTAACGTCGTGTGCAGGTGATTAGGAAGAAATGACGAAATGCAAGTGATTTGACGACACGGTCATTTTAGAGTGTCTACATTTTGCCCCTCTTTGATGCAATGCAGTCTACAGCGTTGCGTCAAAGAAAATGATTGTTGAAGACATGATACAATTTTTTATGCCCCAATGTAGCTAGTTGCCCCAGCGTATGCCCCCTCGAGCGGGAAGACGGGGAAGCGGTAGAAGCACTGTGTTGACGCTAGACTAGAAGAGGACACAACCAGGTAGGAGGAAAAGCATAAAAGGGGTGGGAAGAAAAATGAAGGGTGGGACACTATAAATAGGTCCCATGGGGACCACAATCCTCATTTGCACCCTAAGAGTTTCTAAATTTAGAGAGGAGAGCTTCCAAACCTAGGTGGAGAGAGTTGAGCAGACAGTGAGGAGAGATGCTAATTCCAACACACAGACATCGGGCGGAGCTAATGCGGACCTACAGGAGGCTAGCAGGAGCTCCGGCAACGGTAAGTGTTCGAAAAACCCCCTTTGAATTTGTCGTTTGAGGGTAGAGCAGGGCTAGGTGTAAATAGGGTTTCCATGTCAGCCAAAAGTGTTGTAGGGCTGTGCGACGCGGCTGGTAGTCGATTTAGGCACTTTTAGCATGCCGCAGCGCGATTGGTAGGGGATCACAGTGCAAATGGCAAAATCACAGTGCAAATGGTGTATTTGTTAGCGCCGCAACGCAGTTGGCCAAATGCCGCAGCGCACTTGGTATAGTGTTATAGCGCACTTGGTAGAATAGGTTAGCGCGATTGGTGGGGAAGTAGGAAAATCGCGTTGCTTCTGGTAGTGCAGAACGGCGCAGTGGGTAGGTGGGTGCAACGCTTGTGGAAAACAGTGCATTTGGTAGAGAAATCACAGCGCGTCTGTTTAGACAGTATGGTGCGGTTGGCATGGAGGGACAACGCTATTGTATAGAACAAAGCGCTTTTCGTTAAGTAGAAGAAAGGTTAGGGTGTAAGTAGAATGGGGGGCTTAGAATAGGGATGCCTAGCCTAGCTGACAAGAGGGGAAAGGGATGGTTGGGGATTACATAGCATAGCCCATGGGTAGATAGGATTTGAGGGATTGAGGAAAGAAAAACTGACAAGTGGTTTGTTTATGGATGCAGAGGATTTTGCCACCGCTGATGTCGCGAGAGCGACACCACGCGATTGCACACGAGGTGGTACAGTTGACATGGGAGGAGGACGCATTCCTGGAGCATGCAGGACTATGGCATGTGGCACATTTGACACACATTAGGGTGAATCTCACCCTAGTGACAGTAGTGGTAGAGAGGTATCACAGCGAGACCTCGTCATTCCACTTTCTGACGGGGGAGGTGACAGTGACACTGGAGGACGTGTACTGGATCCTGCGGATTTGGATTGACGGTGATATAGTGGACTTTGACCTGGCACGGGGCGAGGCAGGCATGGTGGAGGTCTTCTGCACAGATGACCTGTGGATAGATGATGGGGAGATCCGATGGGCAGATGTCCCGAGACTCTGCGATACGATCAGATGGATAGTTGCATCACTGATTAGCGGCTTCCTATGTCCAAACATGAGATCTAGAGGATTATCAGTTGGCTGGGGGACTGTGCTATCAGGGATGTTCACACACGGCAGACAGTATGCATGGGGCCCCTATGTACTAGGACAGTTATATCACGACATGCACCATTGCGTGTATAGGAGAGGTAGGAGCCTCTCAGCAGGGGTGACCTTGTTACAGGTATGGGCGTGGGAGCACATTCCAGTGATCTGACCCATGGCACAGTGCCAGCAAGATAGAGGCGAGCCCTATGCATTTCTATATGATGGGGTGATCACACACAGGAGGATGGGGTCGGTAAGCCATTGGAGGCGGCAGATTGATGAGATGGACCTATTCATATGGAGGCCTTGGCTACTATGTGAGGAGTGGGATGACAAGCATGAGCAGCTCATGTATTGCAGACAGGCTCGCTATCTATTCAGTAGATGGACAGATATGATAGAGAGGTATCTTCCAGAGAGAGTTCTCAGGCAGTTTGGATTGCCGTAGGGTCTACCCGTGGGGGAGGCTACACATGCCAGGACACGGAGGGAGGTTGGAGACTAGGATGCCGAGATCCCAGTGGCTACAGCGTTGGCAGAGGTACGGGGACTTGTCCCCGTGAGATGGGATTGGGACTCTGGGCTGCTAGACCCAAGGACGCTGCCAGAGTACGATCAGTATTGGCAGACTCACAGGCCGATTAGATTGACTACACCAAGTGTAGCAGGGGCAGTGGGAGAGGTACTAGTCCTCGGAGGGGAGGCTAGGATGAGACGGCAGGCCAGGGCAGCCAGGCAGCAGGTAGTGGGTTAGCAGGCAGGTGGAGAGGGTAGCAGCCAGTAGGCCGATGTGGAGATGGTGGAGGCAGTGGGCTCGGTCGTAGAGACCAATCTGCAGAGAGCCGAGCGACTGCTACAGGAGGAGATAGCCCGGAAAACTCGTTTAGAGCTCTGGATGGTACGATTGAGGAGAGATAGAGATGCAGCGCGGACAGAGGCGAGGCAGGCCAAGGCCATAGCCCAGACACAGACATAGGCAGCCTCAGTAGCACAGACAGCCCTGGCACAGCTACGGGCCAGTATGCAGACACAGGTACAGGCCCAGGTACAGGCAAAGGTACAGGTAGCAGTGTAGACAGCACTACTAGCATAGGCACAGGCCGCACCCGCACTGGCAGGGGATGATGGGCAGCTAGCATAGGCTAGGAGAGAGAGAGACCAGAGGTGCAGCTACGGTTGATAGCAGAGGCCTCACTCTTTAGAGTGAGGTGGGAGAGAGAGGAGGCACGTCGTGCACTGGGTGCAGATTAGAGGACCCTATACAGTGAGCTCGTCCGGGTGCAGGGAGAGCTAGTATCAGCTAGTCGGGAGGCAGAGTATTACAGGGGTCTGTATGTGGGTGCGATGCTAGTAGCTCAGCAGGCACTGAGCTACAGGGATAGGAGCATATTTGGGGCCTCCGGATCCCGTAGGATAGGGCAGTCAGTGTCCTCAGTTAGAGGACCATTTTTACCACCAAGGGGAGGAGGAGGAGCAGCAGGGGGACCTCCACCGAGCACAGGGGGAGGACAGGGGCCACAGCAAGAGGGCAGCTCTACCCACTAGGGCGTGTTCATGTATATTGTATCATATTGTATCATTTTGGGTAGATGCCTGCGTGCATTCTGATGTATATTTTGCGGGCTCTTAATAGCCTTGATGTACTATTTTGATATATATTTGGATGTATACACCTTTTGTATTATTGATGTAGACACAGAGATTTTTTATTATGATGACCATTACACGATATATATGATGATCTATTCGGCTCATTGTTATTCATGCTGTTGTGTGTGCATTCCTTGATGTCATGGATGTGATGATATGTATGTATGATTATGGATTCAGGTGATGACATATGTTGCTTATATGATGCTTATAGATGTATGATGATAGAGATATAATGACTAGTGATATTTGACATGTGGGTTTTGCAGATATGCACCAGAGAGAAGAACAGGAGGAGATGGAGACAGAGACTGTTGATCGATTACTGCAATGAAAAATGATATAAAGGTTGTGGGAATGGATGAAGGAGCTTGTTGCATTGGTTTCACATTTGTATATAAAGAGCAATCCTTATTTTTGATATAGCACATGGATAGTTCGCCACCAAGGTATAAAAGACCAAGGTGCAGTAATATCCGAGTGCGTGGACGTTGACTCTGCAAGCAAGCGGTTTGAACTTAGATCCTTTAGACATAATATAACCTTGTTGGAACATGTGACTGAGCAATAGTCTTGAACATAAAATAAACTTCCATACATGTAAATGCAAGAAGAATATTAATATGTAAGATGCTAGGTCGTAACACACACAAGATAACTATAATGTTAAGAAAGATACTAAAGATCATTCCTCAAACACGGCACACAAAAGCAAATGACTATGCCCCCAATCCGTACTGCATCTCAACATACCAAGATTATAGATAAATCAAGGTAGTCTTGAGTAGGTAATGGATAAAGGAACAAAAGATAAACCATAAATCAAATTGACTGACTTACACAGTAAACATATAGCCAACATATTCTCTTGCCAAAGAGGTTGCTCAGGATAGATTGGATAGGAAAGATAACAGCCTTATTGTAGGAACTCGATGTCCATTAAAGGGTGCTATCTACCTAAAAGACAATATCTTGCTACAGGAAATGCCACATGTCGCAGGAGACACGTGTGTTGGTCTCGACAATGGAACACTTCACAGAAGACAAGCCTATTGATCTAGTGCTTTGGTTAAGCGGGACTTAGCTGATGTTGGCAATCGGTATGCAGGATAGTAGAAGACTCTGGAAGGAAGCTACTTTGCTTCAGGTTTGTTAAGGACTTTTGCTTTGAAAAGATGAGCTAGCTTGATGCTTGAGTTATTCAAGTTGAGGCGAATGGATTTTGACAAACGGAAGACCAGAAGGATGGAATGCTAATGGATTGGGGTGGTGGAGAATGATGGATCGTGTGTGCCTAAGTACTAGATACATCCTTCGTATTCTAGACTGGCTACATACCCTGTATCCATGGGATCAAGGCACACTATGATGGAAGATGAACGTGATAAATATGTAGTTCTGGATAGAGTGATGAGATGGATCGAGGTGGAAAGGAGGGGATCTTATGTACCTAAGTACTGGAAATGTCCTTCGTAATCCAAACTGCCTACATACCCATATCCATGGGATCAAGGTACCTTAAGATTGAGAAGAGATAATATGTAGTTCTAGTGGGTGTGATGATGTGGGAAAAGTGTTGAGAAGATAACATCCTTATCGTAGGAGCGATGTGTCCGTTAAAGGGTGTTACCTGCAGAAAGGAGAAAGAGATTGAAGTATGCGTTGCGAACCATGAACAAGGAACCAATCCTAGACCTAAGTTAAGGAAAGAGTTGCCCCCATTCTGGTAGAGGAAACTGTACGGGTGACTGCCGAAGAAGACACCGAAAGCTTTGACCTAGGGCAAGATAGTGTTAACTGTAGACACAGATCAAGACATGGGGAGACGATGATGGACATTGACAAATTTCCAAGCTATACTAGATAGGGAGATGGAAATGCAAACAAAGTCAATGGTTTTATTATGGATGGATGGATGAAGAGCTCTGAACTAGACAAGGAGTGGACATGACTCGATAGACGATGGATGCTGACTCTACACATAGCGCCTATTTGCCAGGTTTTCACTATGGTACTTATCCAAGGCGCCTGTTTGCCAGGTTTTCACCAGAGGACGGATTTTTTTTTTTTTTTGGATTTTTTTTATTTGTTTTTTGTTTTTTTTTGGAATACTCTAAGGATCAGGCATAGAATTTCTTGAGATGGACACTGTTAAGTGGCTCATCCAGAGGAATGCCGTCAGCTGTAGCTAAAGTATAAGCTCCTGATCCATATGCTGCTGTCACAATAAAGGGGCCTAACCAGTTAGGCTCAAACTTTCCCTTCTTTTCTTGATCTGCTTGATTTCTCTGATTTTCTTTAAGTACAAGATCACCAACTTGAAACTGTCTTTCTTTGATCTTTTTGTTGTAATTACGCCGAAGGCGGTTTTGATAGACATGGAGATGATTAAGCGCGGCAAGGCGCCTCTCATCTAATAGTTCAAGCTCAGCTAATCTGGAAGTGCGATACTCGTCTCCGCCGATCAGGTCCTGCGTGGATACTCTGAGGGATGGGATCTCGACCTCTATAGGTAGGATGGCTTCAGAGCCAAATACTAAGGCATAGGGTGTGGCACCCGTAGGTGTTCTGATACTAGTGCGGTAGGCCCATAGGGCGGGATTGAGTTGCAAGTGCCAATCACGACCAGCTTCATTGACTATTTTCTTGAGGATTTTGAGAATGGTCTTATTGGAAGCCTCAGCTTGGCCGTTACTCTGCAGATAGTAGGGAGTTGAAAAGTGATGTTGGATATTGTATTGTGTGCACAAGGCACGGACATCTTGGTTCTTGAATGGTCTCCCATTATCAGTGACAATGGCTTGGGGAATACCATACCGGCATATGAGGTAGTTTAGAATAAACTTGGTTATTTGCTTGTCGGTGATATAGGTCATAGGAATGGCTTCCACCCACTTTGTGAAATACTCAGTGGCGGTAATGATAAACTTGTGGCCATTGGAGGAGGAAGGGTGGATTTGTCCTACGAGGTCGAGACCCCATTGAGAAAAAGGCCATGGAGTTGTCACAGGTTGTAATTCATGAACTGGTGCGTGAATCAAATCTCCATGTTGCTGGCATTGTAGACACTTCTTAGCAAACTGTGCAGCATCTTACTCTATTGTAGGCTAGTAATAACCTGTTCTGAGTATCTTTTTAGCAAGATTAGGACCAGTAGAATGTGCGCCACAGACACCTTCGTGTATGTCTCGTAAGGTAGCTTTGGCTTCTTCCGCGTTAAGACATCGTAAGAGGATACCATCGAGACTCCGGTGATATAGTGTATCACCCAGAATGATGTAACGAGAGGATCGACAGATAAAGTTTTTGCGTTGGGTGGATGATAGGTCAGGGGGAAAGGTTTTGTTTTTGAGGTATTCATAGATATCTTCGTACCATGGGGAATTGGGACCAACAAGTTCGCAGATGATTTCAGTAACTGGAACATCGACGGCTGGTATCAACAATTGCTCGATCAAGAATTCACACTTCTGTGTATTTGCAGGCATGTCAATCAGTGACCCTATAGAATTCATAGAATCTGTAGCTTTGTTATGCTCTCTTGGAATTTGCTCAAATGTGATGCTAGAAAAATGTGGTTTGTAGGCATCCACTAGTTGCTTGTATGGGACCAACTTTTCATCTTTTGTTTGGTATTCATCTGTGACTTGGCGAATGACTAGCTGTGAGTCTCCATATACTTGTAATTCTGTGATGTCCCATTGAACTACTATATTGAGACCTATGAGGAGTGCTTCATACTCGGCTATATTGTTGGTGCAAGGGAATGCAAGCCGATATGACTTTGGAATGTAGTCATTCTGAGGTGTAACAAATAAGATGTCAGCTCCTGATCCATGCTGTGTGTAAGAACCATCAAAATACAACTTCCACATTATGGAGGTAGCAAGAGTGAAGAGATTTTCTTCAGGGAAGTTAGCTACCATAGGATGTGTATCTTTCATAGGTGCTTTTGCTAGTTGATCCGCGAGGGCTTGTCCTTTGATTGCTTTCCGATCCATGTACTCAATATCGAACTCACTAAGGATCATGACCCATTTAGCTAGTCTGCCTGTGAGAGCTGCTTTTGCTAGTAGATACTTCAAGGGATCAATCTTGGCTATCAGATTAGTGTGTTGGTTCAGCATGTAATGCCGCAACTTTTGGGAGGCGAACACTACTGCTAAACAAGCCCTTTCCATCGGTGAATAATTGAGCTCATATCCCACCAAGGTTCTACTAATGTAATAAATTGCATGCTCCTTTCCTATGTCATCATTTTGTGCTAGCAGGGCCCCCAAGGCCAAATTTGTAGTGGAGATATATAATATCAAAGGTTTGTCCGCGACTGGTGGAACCAACACATGAGGTGTAGCTAGATACTCTTTAAATTGATCAAACGCTGCCTGACACTTGTTGTCCCATCGAAATGAGACATCCTTTCGGAGCAAGTGTTGAAAGGTTTACATTTATTTGCTAGCTGTGATATGAAACGCCGAATGGACTGCAACCTTCTTTGAAGGCTCCTTAGTGCTTTAAGGTTCTTGGGTGGAGGCATCTCCACTATAGCCTTTACTTTTGCTGGATCGACTTCGATGCCTCTACGAGATACAATGTATCCCAATAGCTTCCCTGATGTTACACCGAATACACACTTCTTTGGATTGAGTCTTACTTGGTATTTTTTGAGCCTGTCGAAGATCTGTCCTAGAACCTGTATGTGATCCGCTCTAGAAGATTTAGCCAGTATATCATCAACATAGTCTTCCATGATGTGATGGAAGAGATCGTGGAAGATCACCGTCATTGCTCTCTGATAGGTTGCTCCTACATTCTTCAGACCAAACAGCATGACACACCAACAATAATTGCCCCAAGGACAAGTAAAGGTTGTTTTATGTTGATCTTCTTTAGTTATCCTTATCTGATTGTAGCCAGAAAATTCATCCATGAGAGAAAGCATCTCGTGACCTGCTGTCAAGTCCACTATAATGTCAATGTTTGGTAGTGGAAAGTCATCTTTGGGACATGCCTTGTTGAGATCTCTGAAATCATTACACATGCAGATGCACCCATTGGGTTTAGACACTGATACAATGTTTGAGACCCAATCTAAATAGTCGATTGGTCGTATAAACTTTGCATCTAACAGCTTTTGTATTTCCACTTTTACCAAGAGAGCTATCTGAGGGTGCATCTTTCTCAACTTCTGTTTGACTGGTTTCACTTTGGGATCAACTGTGAGATAATGGACTACTAGCTTAGGGTCTAGCCCTGGCATATCCGCATAGGTCCATGCAAAGTTGATGGTTCGTTGCAAGAAGAAGTTGTTAAGATTTCTGTGCTCTGTTTCAGATAATGATCCTGGTAGGAATGTGGTCTTTGGATTTTGTTCTGTGCCAAGGTTTATCTCTGTAGAATCTTCCACTAGGAGAGCTGATTTCTCTTGATACTTAGATGGTAGGGGAAGGTCAAATCCTCCATCCTCAGGTGCCACAGTTGGGTTTTCACCTTTGGATACGTCCTTTGTTCTTACTATTTTGTGATCAGGAGGTGCCGCAGTGTGGTTTTCACCTAGAGATCTTTCTTTATTTTCACTTTTGCGACTGGAGGATTTGGCATTCTCACCAAAATAAGCCGTTGGCTCTAGTTCCATTACAAAACCTACTTTATGATCGCCAAGAGGGATACCTTCCCGAAGTCCCATGAACTCAGCTAAAGCTTCGTCATTCTGAAATACATCTATAACAAGGGACCCTTGTTGGTCCCAATCGATAAGTTTAGGGTAGACAAGTGTGACATTCTGGGTGCTAGTGGTGGAAGTTAAGGATACAGAGGATAGCATAAAAATGGAGGATTCTGTGAATAGGTTAGTCATATGGAGGGATGAGTCATCGATGATATCCTCTGTAGACATCAAATCGGCGGGAAAAGTGTCAGCTACCTCATCGAGGATATACTCGATGTCCAAGGCGTGCGGTACCTTCTTACCAAATCCTAATCCCTTCTTGTCTAGCTTCTTTGTTACAATGGGTTCCATAGTTCCTTGATTCTGCTTCCCAAGGCCACCTTTGCCTTTATAGCCCATGTTTTTTACTATCCTTAAACCATTGCCATATTGCTTGACTGGTATTGTGACTGGTTCTTTCTCCTTATAGAGCCAAGAAGAAATGTCCTCAATAGTTTCCTCTTCCAATAACTGTCCATGTTGGAATTGGGTTAGGAATGTTGGGGGAGGAATAGCTACTTTTTTGGTTACTTTGGCAATGGGTGGTTGGCCATAAGATTTTGGAGATAAAGGCATCCGCCCTACACAACAAGATTCTGAGATATCGTAAGTGCCAAAGCCTATATCCTGGATGCGAGCTATGATTTTGGGGAGGGGTTTAGGTTCACTTGTAGAGGCTTGCGTCAGAGTTTTAGGATCAACATATAGTGGGGATTCAAGGGCTTTGTCATTTTTAGGCACTTGGTTGCAATTCTTATAGCTTCCTTGTAAGACACAACAGAATTCAAAAGGATTAGGATCTCCTGGGATGGTGATCTCCGTACCATTGTATGGGAACTTTAGAGACTGATGGTACGTGGAGGGAACAACTTTCATTGCATGGATCCATGGGCGGCCTAGGATAATGTTGTAAGGTAGCTCAATATCAAGGACTTGACACCTAGTTTCAAGCATGACAGGGCCCAGTTGTATAGGCAAGTGAATAACACCTTCTGAATGGCATTCTGCATCATCATACCCCTTGATTGTAATACTATGATCAGTGTTGACGTGATCCTCAGAATATCCCAATTGCTTAAGTAACTTTAAAGAACAGATGTTGAGACCAGCACCACCATCTATGAGGATGTATTTGATTTTACGCTTATGGATGAGAACTTTAATATGAAGGGCATCATTGTGACATGGATCATGGGAGGGGAGGTCCTTCTCAGAGAAGACCACATTGTTGGGCGAAGCAATGTTACCTACTATAGCTTGGAAATCCGCGACCGCTATGTTGTTAGGAATGGAGGACTCTTGGAGGGCTTTTTCTAGCACCACTCTATGTGCAGGTGATGACCGTAGAAGGTCCAAAATACAGATCTGTGCTGGTGTTCTCCCTAGATGTTCAACAAGATTATAATCAGATTGAACTAGAAGCCTAGGTGTAGGACCATGAATGGTGACATGTCCACGGCGCGTAGTAACAGCACAATCTGTAGATTTGCCTTTGATTGTGAGGGTAGACACTCAACTCTCTTCAAAATGACCTACAATGGAATCGAAGGACGTGGAAGCATGATTGATACCTTTACCTCTATCCTGAGGAGGAGGTGGACCATGATGAGGGAATGGTTCCTTGTACATATCAAGATCTTTGTTCGTGTGTTGAACTGGTGATTCATTCTCAAAAGTGATTTGATTACCGTCGATGAGGTTTTGAATGAGGTGCTTGAGCTTCATGCATGATGCGGTTCTGTGCCCTTTGCTCCTATGGAACTCACAATATTCATTGTCTCTATAACATGTAGTTTTGTAGACAGGTTCTCCATATGGGGGAGCATCAGGTAAGGTGATGAGCCCTTTCTGCAAAGCTTGCTGTAAGACTGATTCGATGGGCACTCCCAAGGGAGTGAACTAACGTCACGGAGGGTAATCTTGTTGAGGCCGCTCTTGTTATTGTTGCTGTTGGTTTTGATAAGGCTGCCTTTGTTGCTGCTATTGTTGAGGTGGAGCTTGACTTGGTTTGGAGAGTTGCAGCAGTGTTTGCAATGTTTGGACATGTTTAGTATTGACCACCCCATCGTTGACCACATTTTTGTTTTTGTTCCAATATTTGGGTTTATCATTCGATTGTTGATGAGGAGCGCTATCTTTCGTTTCTTTAAAGATTTTGACCACACCCTTAGCAATGAGGGCCTTCTCAATATTGATTCCCTTGTATGTGATTTCATCAAAGGTTGTAGCACTAAGAATTTGCAAATGGAAACCTAACTCTTGGTTGAGGTTCTGCACAAATATGCTAACAAGCTGTTTCTCTGGAATCTTGAAAGGGAATTTGCTAGCCATTTGTCTCCATCATTAAAGGAAAGAAATGAAAGTTTCACCATTTTTCTGTTTATTGTTGCATAGATCAGTCATGGAAATCTCATGCTTTGCATTGTAAGAAAAGTGGGTGGCAAACTTCTCTGCTAGCTCATTGAAAGACTTGATACCCGTGGGTAAGTGTGAGAACCATTCTATTGCTTGACCTCCAAGACTGCAAGGAAAGAGATGCATAAGATATGTGTCGTTATGGGAGACCTGGAAGCAAGCAAGATAGAATTCCCTAAGATGGTCTTTTGGGTCACCTTTTCCTTTGTATTTATCAAACTTGGGAATAGTGAAATTTTGAGGAAAAGGGATCATTGGTAATGACCGATCAAAAGGATAAAGGTCTTCTTGGTGTGGCCAAACGTAAGATCAGATAGCTATTGTTGCACTTCGGCGATCTTTAGCTCCATAGTCGTGGGAGGGGTTGGTAACATCTCCTGTTGTCCAAAAAGTGGGTGGTGTTGCCCATACGGAAGATTATAATGTGAGCCATGCACCCTGGTGTTATAAGGGTCGTAAGATTGATTAGGATCATACAGGTTGTACGTTTGGTTTAGATTGGGTTGGAATTAGAGGCTTTGATTTGGAAGAGGTGGAGGTGGCGCTAGGTAAGAATGTTGGCTTTGTGATGGTTGAAGAAAAGAGTTGGGTGGAGGAAAGCTAAAGTCTGTTTGATTAGGTTGTGATGGCAGCACATAGCTTTGGGAAACTTGATGTTGGGAATGTTGAGAGTGGCTAGGCAATGTGTGAAAGAAGTTGAGCGAGGATGAACATTGTGGAGGAGGGACATAGGTAGACGTGATTTGCAATGGTTGGGGTTGATTGAGGATGAGAGTAGAAGAATGTTGTGGTTGGGGTTGATTAAGGATGAGAGTAGAAGAATGTTGTGGTTGGGGTTGCATGACTCTAATTGGTTGAGAGACATGAAGGTGTGATGATATAGGAGGTGGCAGTTGTTGAGACCCTTGTTGCATGGCTACATAATTGTTCCCCGGATTGTAATTTGGTGGGAAACCCATGCGTGATGGGGTAACCAAGATTCCACTTGCAACTGGTGTGGACACTTTAGGAGGTGGTTGCATATTCGATCGAGCTAAGGTGGCTTGCTTAGATAACTCTGCTTGGCGTTGGAGAGTTTCTTGTTGGTTTTTATAGATCTCCATAGGAGTCAGAAGCGGTGATACGGCTCTCTCTTCTATTGGGTTTTGAAAAAGGGGATTGTTATACTGCGAGCCTTGTGTAGGTAAGGGTGTAGTCACTGTTGACATGGTTTGCACCGCTTGTATGGTATCTTGGGTGTTGTTGTTCTCCTTGAGAGTGGATAAATCAAAATCTTGAGGTAATTTGGCACCTTGCTCTGCAAGCAAGCGAAAGAAATGATCTTGGTTCTGACTAAGGATTTTGTCAAAGGCGGCCACGACTCTAGGCTCTTGTATGATTTCATCAAGATCTTGCCCATCTACTTGAGAGGATTGACCTATTTCAAAGTGTCGCTCTTCTTGAGATGGGACTAAATCTATAGTATAACCTTGAGGGACAAAATTCGGAGGCAAGCCCATGGTGTATTGAGGTGCATTCATCAAAAGGATCCTATCCTCTTGAGGTGGGTTCTGCTCAATAGTATATCCTTGTGGCACAAAATCTGGAGGCAAGCCGGTGGTATATTGAGGTGTTCTTACCAAAGGGACCCTACCCTCTTGAGGATTGCTTGGTTCATCAATGTGCGGCATGTTCAGAGAGCTGATTGGTTTTGCCGCGGGTGTACTAGGAGCAACCTTGGGAGTAATGTTGAGACGACTTGATTGTGGTTTGCGAGGAGGTGACTTGCACTTCTTAGGGACAACTTGCTTGGACTTCATAGTTTACTGGAGCCTAGTGGTTACCATGGAATACACTAGGACAAAAAGGTAAGGCTGGGTTTCTGTGGGATGCTTTGAGAAACGGACAAACTCTGATGCACAAAGTACTGGACCAAAAGCGCTATACTGTTTGACCAGAGGCGCAGGACTGTGCAACCAAAAGCGTGCTACTATGATGCCAAAGGCGACGGACTGAGCTACCAGAAGCGAGTTACTGCTATGCCAAAGGTGAGCTACAGTGACCAAAAGCGAGCTACTGTTATACCAAGGGCGCTGAAGTAGAGTTTTGCCAGAGGTGAATTACTGTTATGCCAAAGGCGATCTACTGTACTACCAAAGGCAAGCTGCTGTAATACCAGGGGCACTGAAGTAGTGTCTGATGTTTCTAAAAGGCAAAATTTTGATGGATTGTTTCTATTTCTGATTAGATTTGTTTGGCAAGAGAAAACACAGTAAACAATGTTGGCACACACAAGGGACTAACACAACAGATAGTGTATGTTCGAGGCTCCAAACAAGCCCAATGTTTCCACAGGTATAAGACAATTGCAATCAATAACAAGCACTTTTTATCCCTAGAGATAAGGTTTCATTGCAGTAGATCAGCCCACAGCTTAATACTATGTCGATAAAAATATCATTCCATAAAGGTGTCGGATATTTAGTAGCTTTGCGAGAGACGATAGGTAGGGATATCTCACCCTCCCCTTGGAAAGCTCAAGTAGGTCACAAGAGCTTTATGTCCAAGGGAATACTATCTCTTCTCAAGGGAGCCAATGGTGAGTATCTTAAGGGCTTAAATCGATTCCCCTTGCACTGATGATTACCGCAATGTTCGGAGGTAGGTCGGGTAGTCTCTATCTAAAATGGTTCTTAGTGACTTTGAGGGACCAACACCTTACAAGCAATGCGACAAGCTACTAAAAGCTTTAACCAATCCTACTAAGAGTATCAAACACTTTGCTCAATGTGAAAATTGTTTCCACAAAGAGCTAGTACACCTCTTTTCAGTTTGGCACCACAAGGTAAGGCCAACGTCGGTTAGGACTTAGCTTTCGCCTTATCCCTTTTATATAGCGGTTCAAAGGAAAACTCCACTTAGGGTCATCCCTTTTGGATGAAGCACAATCCAAAAGTAGGCCCTTCTAAAGGAAGTATAGAAAAGTAAGAGCAAGCACGTCAAACAAAGGTTCAATTGTCTTGTTATAAGAAAAATAAGGTGCAACTAAACTAGGCACACACATGTTTGTAGTTGTAAATTGTCCCTTATGAAATTGAAGTGTTTGGCATTCATGTCCATTGTCCCTTAGAAAATTGAGGTGTTTGTGCATACATGTCCATTGTCCCTTAAGAAAAGCAGTATGTTCCTAAGACTTAGAGTGCAAAGAAAAGATTTGTTCAATTATCCTTTTAAGCATACAATGTGTTTCTAAGACTTAGTGAGATAAATCAAGAGGTCTTCAATGCTCATCCTGCATGAACATGTTAAAAACACCTATTGGCTCTATGTGAGTAATAAGAAGCTACAACAAGTGAGTTAGTTCCACCAAAGATTCACAAGTTAGCCAAAATAAATCAACTTTGAACAAAAGCACTGTACTATCTTACCATACGTGACTTACTGTATTTCCAAAAGTGTTGTAACATAGACCAGAAGCATCAGAGAATATTACCAGAAGCGCTGAAAAATAACCAGAAGCGCTGTACTGTGCATCCAGAAGCGCGATACTGTTATGCCACAAGCGATGTCGTGTATACTGGAAGCGCTACAGGATACTACCAAAAGCGTTGAACAAGGACTAGAGGCGCTGTACTTTGTACCTAGAAGCACGATACGATTATGCCGAATGCGCCGCACGGTCTCAGATCATGAGAAATTTAGCTTTTGTCAAAATAACCAAATCAAAAATGGGATTTCATGTTTTAATCTACTGTTCTGAGCAATAATATCTGATAGATCTGAATAGTGAAATCCAGAAAACTCAAAAAGTGTAGCAATATAATGGATTAATGCAAATATCGAAGATACCCCTAAATAAATCAACTTAGGAAGTGTCAAAAAGCGGGTTTGAAAGACAAATACAACAGCTTGTCAAACAAATCCACAGATATGAAATGAGAAAACCCTGCAAAAACCCCGAATGAAGTCAAAACCTAATTTGGCCCAAAAGCGTCGAATGATGCTACCAGTCGCGCTGTTCTGTGGTATCGAGAGCGCCGCTCTGTGTTGCTAGAAGCGTCGCAGTGCCCCAAGGGCGCTGAACTGTACCTCCAATAGCGCTTAAAGATGTTGCCGGAAGCGCTTTGCAATGTCGTTTGCGCTATACCATACTGTGACTTAAAAAAAAAATAATTTCTCAAAGAAACAAAGGGATTAGTGGGTCCCATCGGGCGTGCCAGAATGTGTATGAGGAAAAATTGATTAAATCTAAACTAATAAAACTAAAAACCAATCACATAAAGTGAACCAATCTAAGTAAAAGCCATTATCATAAAATTAAAGACAAAATGAAAGCTCTTACCAAAACCTGTATTGTTCCCTTTTGGAGAAGTGTGGATTGCTCAATGAAGTTGCGAAACCATAGCTGCAACAAGTAAGTAGTGTGCTCAATGTGCTCAAAGATCAATGTTAAAAGATCGTAAGGTTGCTCAATCGATGCATTTTGTATGCTCAAAGCTCTGTTAAGTATGCCTGAGAATACGATCGAAGAGAGAGAGGCTTAATGAAGGAGATGAGGGGGGTTTATATAGGTTTCAATGAAGATCGATCAATGGTCCAGATAATTCAGAAGAATCTATGGAGGAGAACAGTTGAGGAACGTGCAACGAATAAGAAGAAGACAAGTGTCTTGCTTTCTTTTGCATGAGAGGAATTATCAAGAATAAAAGAATGAGTTAACTGAAGAGATAAATCAATTAAAAGAATAAAACAATCAATTAAGTGATTTAAAACAAGAAGAAGGGATTTGCATGAGAAAAGAAGATATTTTGCTTTATTAAATATAGAAAGCTTGAGTTATATTAGAGATAACTCAAATTTAGAAGAAAAAACAATTTAAATAAATAATTGATTTATTTAAATTTAGAGAAGATATTATGGAAGAAATAATTAAATAATTAGAATTATTTAATTTAGAAGATTTGAAAGCAAATTAAATAAATAAATTTATTTAATTGTTGTGCTTGATTTTGGAAGAACAGAAGATTATAAATAAAATATTTAATTTTATTTATTTTTAGAGGATTGAGATAATTTAAATAAATTTGCATGATTTATTTAAATTTAGAAGAACAATAGATTTAATTAAATAATGTAAATTATTTAATTGTAGATAAGATAGAATTTGTGATGAATTAATTAAATAATTAATTTAATTAATATGGAATTGAATTTTGAAGAAGGATAATGATTTGATTAATAATTAAAATTATTTAATTTTGGAAGAATAACAAAGGAATTTAATTTAATTAATTAAATAAAGAGAATTTATTTAAATAATGTTGATAGTATGTGATTTAGAAGAATTTGGTGAAATTAATTAAATAATTAGATTATTTAATTAATGTCGTGTGCAGGTGATTAGGAAGAGATGATGAAATGCAAGTGATTTGACGACACGGTCATTTTAGGGTGTCTACACTGCCCAGCTGCAGAAGTTATGGCATCGAATATCTGGCAATAGGCAGCTAGAAGATATTCTTTAGCTTTAATGCGGCTGCCTTGTAATTGCACAGCAATGAATGCAAGAAATATCTCTATCTACTCAAAAATGGTCGCTAAAACATCTAGTCGCTCAAAAATATGCAAAGCCAGATCTGAAAATGGAAATGTGACAAAAACTCCTAAAAACCCTGCCAAATGAAAGAGAGGACCAAAATATGCAACTTTACCTTTTACAGCAAGTCAAAATTTGCCAGGACGAAGGAGATACAGGCGGTCAAAGTTTTGGTCAACCGCCTGTATATATCGCTTTGCATCTATGTATATATCACTTGAACTTGCCACCTGAATCGGCATCCAAAACCTTCTCTGCAACTCCTTTGTATATGCATGGTGCCTTGTATATCGAACTTGAATATGCCTTTTGAATTTTGAAATTGTATATGCATATAATTGCCCTTATATTCACGGGCCCCACTAGCTGTATGTTAACTTGCATGTATGTATGTCGCCACGTGGCACTACCTGATTCGTTGCTGAGCTGGTTCAAGGAGCATTGCTAAAAACTATATCTGCCCTTTGCATATTGCAATATACAAGCACAATGTACATGCAAGCCGCGGACTTCAAATTTTATGAAATAGCCTGAAAAGATGTTGAAATCCGGCTTGTATAATTCCTTTGTATGTTTTCTTGTATATCGCATGATATACAAGCACCAAATATACAAGCCACGAACCCCAAAATTTATCAACTGCTTTGACTGCTGGGTCGGATCCGGCTTGTATCACTTTCTTTGTATATTTGCTTGCATGTTCAAATATATAAAACACTTATACATATATAAGGTGGACCCAAGACCTGAAATGTTGAATTTGATCTTTGATTCAAGTCCGTCTTGCATGCAACCCTTGTATCTCTGACTTGTATCTCAGGCGAAGGTCCCTTGTATCTTTTCATTGCATATTGGCTTGTATGTGCAAACATACAAGCTGAATATACATTCTACTGTTCATGCTCACTTGTATCTTCTAACATACAATCGGCCTTGTATGTGCACGGGCCCCACCTCTTGTACATTTAGCCTTGTATGTTTCTCTGTATGTTTCGCTTGTATGTGCAAAACATACAAGCGAAATATACAAGGAAACATACAAGGTCGAATGTACATTCCACTATAGCGGATGCACTTGTATGTCAAACCTTGTATCTTTTCATTGCATGTGCAAACATACAACATAATATGCATTTAAAACCTGATATACATGGAGGGAATATTCCTGTAATGTATCTCCTGCTTTGTATAATTTTCTTTGTATATTTCTCCTTGCAACCAGATATACAAACCGAGAATATCTCGAGAATCTGCGAAAGATTTCTCCTTGTATGTGCACCCTCCTAAGCCCGATATACATTCAAAAATGCATAAAACTCACTTTTTTTAATCATTTTCTAAGGCTGATAGAGATTTTGCAAGCCCGCCAATGAACATTTGAACTGTATGTTGACCAAAACTTTGACCATAAATAACTTCTTTATTTGGCCGAATTTAAGAGTGATGTAAAAAGCAAACCTGCCTATTTTTTCAAGCTCTTTCCAATGGTAAGGTTTTTTTAGGCAAGGCTTCTTGGGAAATTTGTACTTTAAGCTTTATAGGAACATTTTCCAAAGGATTTTCAAGGAAAAGTACCAGGTGAACTGTTTAGCTATGGACAGAGGAAAATGGGTCAACATGACCCATTACAAAATTAAGACTATAGTAATGGCCTTTTAGCTGCCTAGAATGTTTACCCTAAACCTAAACATGATTGATGGATCAAGTGGTGGGAAGAACCATCACTCATTATATCTTATTCCTATGTGACTATGGTAGGAGATTTGTAGGTAAACATCAAAGACTTGAAAAGTCTCTTAAAGGGAAAATTGAGCATGACATTATTCTCTTGGACAACAACCCTCTTAGTATCCCCCTTAAGTAGTTAGTTGCTCACATGGAACATTTGCTTCAAAAATTAGTAATTTATAAGGGTAAAAATGCTCAAACATGTGCCTAGATATAGTGGATTAGAGATGGAGACAAGGGGTCCAAATTCTTCCAATTTCTACAACATAAGCATAAAAAGAACATATTTCAATCATCAAAACTACTAAGTTTCCCTCTCATTCCAACCATGATTGATCATGAAAACCTTCCATGAATACTACTAGAATTTATTCACCAATGACTTGGCCAGTGACCATCTTATTCCCATGCTTGAGGAGAATATATTATGGATTGTATAACCTAGAAAATTGATCCCTAGTGTAGTTCTTTTCTTGATTAACACCTTTCTATGAAGAGATTAAGGATTCCATGAATTGCATGGCTTTGGAAAAAATTCCCAAGATGGATAGCCTCCCAACTAAATTTTATAGGGCCCTTTGGCCCCACATTCTAGAATATCTATAATTATTTTATTGAAGGCATTGAGAATAGGTCATTAGTAGATATTATAAATCAGGAGATAATTAAATTCATCCATAAGGGCAAGCATAGGGACATGATGAATGGTTGGTGTCCCATTACCTTTCTTAATACCTCATATAAGATCATTGTCAAGCTTTGGTTAGAAGAATCAAACATGTTACTTAAGAAATCATGAGGCCTAAATAGACTAGATTCTTGGGTGGCCAATTTATCTTGGATAATCTAGTGTTGATTGGGGAGATAATTGAATGGTCCTAGAAAACAACCCAAGATGCTCTCATCATTAAACTTGATTTTGACAAGGCTTAGAACTAGATGCATTGGCCTTTCATTCTTAAGATGCTAACATGTTGGGATTTGACCCCAATATATGTGTTCATGTCAAAATGTTATTTATGGGTGTAAATACTAGATTAGAAACCAATAGTTTCCTCTCAACTCAATTTTATCTCCAAAAGTCAATCCAAGGTTGCCTCCTTACTCTTTTTCTCTACGTTCTTACAAATGATGCCATCATTACCTCTTATAGCATGCTCTTTCAAATAACCTCATTTGGTGCATCTCCCTTCCCAACAATGTTAAGGTCTTCAACTCACACTTTGTTCATGACAACATGTTATTCATTCAAAACTATGTCAAAGAGATGAATAATACTCTAGATATTCTAGAATTATTTTATGTTGTCTCAAGATCCCAATTGGCAATGCATAAAACTGAATTCTTGATGACTTGTCCCAACCATCTAATATATAAACTCCTAACTAATAGAATTTATAAATCAACCTAAATTCAAATAATTTAAATACTTGCTTGCAAATAAAAGTGCAAGCTATTTAAAGAAAATATTATTATACTAAAATTAAAACAATACTCAAGAAAAACTCACATGTAGATTTATCCTAGAAAACCTCCAATGTGGAGGACAAACTAGTCCATTTGGTAGTGGAAATTCTCCTTAACTACCCTCCATTAATGGAAAGAGATAAACAACAAGTGGGCAATCTTTCCTTCTACTTCTATTATTTCTCCCACGATGAACATAAACATAAAATATTTCTCAATCCTTCAAAACCCAATGATTTGAATGCTCATACAAGCCTTATTTATCAAGTTTTCAATGCATGGTTGAGTTTTCTTGGGACCTAGGTTAAGATCAATAGTCATTAGATACTAAAATGATACTTTTAGGAAAATAAGCCTCCTTTATAAAGGGATCCAAGTGAGTTACCATAGTCATCCCTAAAATAGGTGGCCTAGACAACATATCTGCCATAAACATTATTAGTCCCTTTTTAATATTTGATTACTAGATGAAATTAATGAAAAAAACTTGTTAGAAAGGTAAAAAGCCAAAGTGATAGAAACACTAATAGACCACCGTGTCTAACCACAAAAGGAATGCAAAGCTCTAGGCCAACTCCCACACAAGCTAAGAGGCATAATGATCACAAGGGACATGCCCCTAATGTAATAGCATTATTATAGAACATATAGTATAGAAAGATAAAAAACAATGATGATGAAGAGTATGAGGATAGATTGTATGTAAATAAAAATATATGTATGAAAGAATATGAAAAATATAATAGTGTGATCCATTTACTGATGAATGAAATGTATCACAAATTCTTGGCATACTATTATGTGATGTTAAAGAATATAAAATGATTTGTTAATGGTGTAACAACCCTCTTATCTTACTACATTATAAAATATCTTACTACACATCATCTAATTATTATTCTATTATAAATACCAAGGTATAATATAATGTACAAGAAGCCTTGACTCAAAACTCTAGTTTGTGTATCCATCTTCCTTGCCAAAAAAATTCTCCATTGCTGGAACCCTAGTCACACAATAAAGAATAGATTAGGTTATGAAACCTATTAATTGCACTAGTAAGAGAGTTTCCAAGAAAAGAATTATAAATAATTCAAAGATTTTTTTATGACTTGTGGCAGACTCCTCTAGATCCTAACCTTGTGAGAGGGGGTTAGGCAGCTAGGGGATAAAAAATGAAAAGGGGGGTTCCTTGAAAAGATGTGACCAATGGAAGTAGGACAAGGATGAGAAACATGGGATGAATAAAAGGATTAATGGAACTACAAATCATTAACACCCATGGCAAAAGGAGATAATAAGAAATTAAGAGAAGTTAAAAATAACATTCAATTAGCAATGGAGTTGAACATGGAAGAAAATCCACAAAAATAAAATCAAGAAAGATAAGAAAGGTATCGCAAAAGGATGGAGAAGGCTAGAGGGCAATGTAGAGCATGCTAGAGGGGCTATGGTGGTAAATACAAAGGAAGATAGGAACCCACATTGGTTAGAGTAATGGAATACAAATGACCACACCATAGAGGTTGTAGCTGAATAGAATATGAAGGAAAACACTACGCTTCTACAAATAGAGGGACAAATAATTGAGCCTCTCAATGATAATGATACATATGAGTACTTAACGACCCACCTCAACAAAGCAAAAGAGATTATCTCCGAACTGGTAGGAAGGATTGAGGAGTATGTAAGTTATCATGCATCATGAGAAGAAGGTCATAGAAACATGGAGGCTCTGCCATCTCTTATGTTGACACAAACACAACACCTTAAACTAGATTTGTCCAATCTTAGAATCATAGTTGATGAGAGATTTGAGGCATTTTTAAACCCCTTAACAAAATCACAACCTCTAAATTTTGATGAGGAATACTTGGAATAGATAGTAGGTAGAAGTGTGGGTCTCTAAAAAGAGAAGAAGATAAAGGATTATGAATTAAAAAGGATAGAATATCATGTGGTAAGAAAGGAAACTGATAGTATTTGTTTAATTGTTGTCATTAATGTCAAAGAAAGGTAAGGAGCAATTGGTATTTGCATTTTGTGGAGTTTGTCAAAGCTGTGTGGAAGCACTGTCGGCAAAATATTCTCAATAAAATGTATTATATTGGCATCAAATGTATTATATCGACAACTTGGAAGCAAAGCGAAGTTGAATGACTTCTATCGGCAAACTGTTCCAAATTAGAATCAGTTTTATATCGTAAACCTTGAAGAAAAGAGAGGTAAAATGTTTTATATCGGCAAAGTTTTTTATTTTTCTAACTTGTTCGCTAGTTTGGCTTTTTGCCAATTTACTGACAAAGCAGAAGGTGGTATAAAAACAAGTGTTTGAAGTGTTCATAGAAAAACATTGTCACGAAAATCTCAATTTCCCAAACTTGTTTGTAAGTTTGATTTTTAGCTGATTTACTGACTAGCTGATTGAATGCAGACATTTAATGTATTTTGAATAGGTTAAGTCTTCAAAAGTTTTGAGGAGAAACAAAGTGTTTCATGTATTTTTCCCTATTGTCGAGAAAGTGGAACTATTACTAACTAGTTTGAAAGTTAGTATTTTCTCTGACTCACCGACTAGGTGATGCCATTGTGTGAAGCTAGTTTGTGATCGTTGACAATCGCTGACAAAGAGAAGTTGGTAACAAAGTGTAAGTTCAAGATTTTCATTTTTATTGATAAGCTATTATAATGAATCAAAGTATAAAGTTTGTGTGATGGCCACTTTGTGCTAAAGGCCAAAGTTTAGAAAAAGCTATATTAGTCGATATAGGCATAAGGTGATGAAGATAAAGGAATAAGGAGATAATGCTGAGATCCTTAAACTTGAGAATTTGTTAATAACAGAGGAAATAAGGCCAAGTTCATTATGTTGGATTTTCACTGATAAATCATTTTGTGATGGAGATGGCTAAGGTTTGAAAAAGGGAGAAGTGGCCGATAGAAAGGACGGAGGACAAAGTTTGTAAAAACAACTCTTTGCCGATAATGTGTGTCAAAAGACATAGTTATGAGAAATGTATTTTTGCTGATAAGAGGCATAAAGACTTTAAAGACAAAAGTTTAGAAAGTTTAGATTTCACCGACAAAGGACGATAAGAGCCAATTTTGAAAAACTAACTTTTGTCGATAGAGAAGGAAGAAGCCTTAGTTTTGAAAAATGAGATTTCACCAACAAAGGGCGATAAACGCAAGTTTTAAAAAATTAAGTTTTGCCGATAAAAGTGACAAAGACCTGAGTTTGCAATATTGCATTTTTGCCAATAAAAGTATATGTTCTCTATCCAATGTAATACTTGCAAAAATTAAATTGGCCACATAAACGACAAATTATATGGACGAAAAGACCACATAAGCAATAGAATGTTGGCATGATTTTGCTGACTCTGAAGTGAACAGAACGATGGGATATTTCACCGATAAACAATTTTGAGCCCGATCTTGATTAGTTGCACAATAATTAATGATTTGAAACTGTCAATTTTTAGTTTATGAGTGGTTAATGGTGGTTCAACTGATTGGGTGTATGTGTTTTACACACATTGAATCTATGGTGAAAATGTTACACACTCAGTTGAATATATTTCATTCACAGGTATAGAGGGCAAAGGTTGCATGAACATGCAGATGTTCATAGGCAGATTGTATTGAAGAAGAGAGTCTCTGTTAAAGTGAACAAAGAATGCAAAGAGCATAGAGAGGAGTATATCATGTTAATGAAAACACAGAGTGCAGAAGTGCTACTAAGATTGTATATGAATTAAAGAGTGTGTTTCAGGTTAGTGAATAACAAGTGTCTACACATCAGAATTTGTAAGGATTCAGGGGTTGGTGCCTCATTAGGGTTGGTGCCTCATTGTATTGGGTTGCTGCTCAATAGGTGTACATTGTACCTGAAGGTTGGAGCCTCAAAACATTGTCTTGGGTGTCAATGTACCTGTAAGTTGGTGCTTACAAAACATCTGTAAAATCTTTTATTGTGAGGTTGGATTTGAGCAGTAGACTCAAGCAACATTCTCACCATGATTTTTCCCTTTTGGGCTTTCCACGTAAATCTGGTGTCCCCTTGTGTGTGTGTGTGATTTATGTGTGCTTTTAATTCTTGACTATTGATTTCATTTTAAAGTTTTAACATACACTGATTCACCCTCCACCCTCTCAGTGTATTAGTTTTCTTTCAACAGTATTTTTAAAAACTTAGGTAATGATACAATTGAGATGATTAAGGATGGATAGGGAACACCAATATTTAATGGTATGTCTTTCACTAATGAGAAAGTATCTCCTAAAATGAAATGTCCTACATAGAGGTTCAAACCCTAGATCAAGATTCATCTGCAATGTCATTTAAATCAAGAGGAGTTTCACCATCAGATATATCTAACCATTCAAGTAAAACAAGGGAATCATAACAAGAATTTATACAAGATTGTGATACAATATTAGGAAAGGAATTTTTTTATATACAATTATCAAGAGATAAAGGTTGGGCTATAAAACTAGTAAACCAAAATACCTATAATAAAAAGGTGAAATCATCAAACAACATACCAGCTCAACACCACAAGAATACCAAAGAAATTTTTTCTCACATGCATCCACCAATGAATCTTCTAGTTTTTGGTAAGTGATAGGTCTAGTTATTAGCTAGTTTTCTTATGGTTTTATGCAAGTTCAAACACATTCTTAGATATTATCTTACACATATTTCTACATTATGCTATCTCTTATGTTCATTATGCAAACCTAAACCTGATTATTAAGTATATGGAAATATGGTTGTAATATGATGGATATTGCATGATTATGTGTGGGAATGTATGGATTGTAAAATATATATGTGCTTGATTATGGTTGTTAGTATTGTGTGCATCTTTTGTGAACTAACTGTTGCAACTGAAGAAGATGGAATATAGCCCACAACAACTGTAAAGTGCAACCCGCAACCAAAGAGTTCCCAAACAACAGAGCAGGGGAGGTTCCAAACTAAATTAAGTGTAGCAACTACAGCCTGGAGGCACTTGATAAATATGGTTACGCATCATGATGACAATTAATAAAGATGATTGAAAGAAAAGAATTATGTTGCAGATAGGAGTCTAATGTGACTGACTCCACCAGTTCATGTTACAGTTCTGTTACAGTAGGAGTCTCAATTTCATTTGAACTCTTCTTTCTTTCTTTTTTAGTTATTAGTTACTTGGCATTTATCACACTCTAGTATGTAGAGAGTGGTGATTTATGATTTTAGTTAAGAAACCTTGTTTTAATAAACTCCCCCGTGCCTATATGTATGGCTCAGTGGTTGAGGTAGTTTAAGTTTTTAAGTTTGAAGTAGATTGTTCAATCGTAGATATAGTTACCAGATATTTTCCAAGTTAGTTACACAGACAATGTTTATGTTTTTGATGATGAATGCATGAATAAAATCTGCCAGCAAAATCTTATGTGATATTGTAAGGATTGTGCAATGAATGAATTGAAATTAGTATGATTGTGTCAATCTGAGAAACTAGATTTGAGTTAGATCAGTGGAGACAATCACTTGAGCAAGGGCCACTTAAGGTAACTGTCCCTCACTTCGTTTCCTATATGTTACTTTTGTTATAACAGTCAATTCATAAATGCATTAGATTCTTCAAGATATTCTAGTTTGCTTCAACTTATTGTACTCTGGAGTGTAGGGTGTATGTTTAGATTATCACTATTAAGTTAACCTTTAAGCATTCTTTCCTTGACAGAAAATAGTTACAATCTTTTATTGTACACACCCGTAGCAATAGTACCAGCATTACTTTCCTTGCTGTTATACAGTTTTGAGATTTCCTAGCAAGTGTAACACTGTATTAGGATGAGTTAGGTAGTCTGAATCTTTGAAAGCACATACAATGCCAATGCCATCACAAGCTTACTAGCTCTGGTCAATAATTCAATGGTCTTTCCAAAGGTCCAAGTGGACTGTTCAGTTAGGTTTTTCCTCTGAATTGTGTGATTACCACCAAGTTTACTAGACATAGTAAGGACTCTACTTTTTTGGCATCGTTGCCAGGGATGGTACTACTTTCAGAGATCAACTCCTATTATTTCGAAGCTTTCCTAGTTTAAACATTTTGCTTTCAGAGGATAGGATACTTAGGTTTCATCCTGACAATACCAGAACATTTTACTAACATTGTGCAGGAGTCGTTGCTATACAAAGTCATACCTATTGTATGCGGAGGTAGAGAGACACTTTGGGAAGGTTTCTCCCATCAACTCAACAAACTAGAGTAGATATTAGTGACCATAGTGATCAAAACGAGGGTATAACTGAAGAATAAGTTTCCCTCTCATCAACATCTACTGATAATACAGAAAGGACCTTCCTTACAATGGTTGATGCAGTGAATGATCCACCAGAACCATGTGACTTTTGAATTTCCAATCACCAACCAAGAGAGGGCCGCTACCTTGAAGAACATACCTCCTTCAGCATTGCTAGTCTTCTATGGTTTGGTGATTGAGGATCCAGATACATTCTTGTTCGAGTTTGATGTCCTATGTAGAAGCTATGACTACACAACTAGTGCTCATAGGCTCAAGCTATTTCCTGCTACTTTGAAGGATGTTGCTTTGAGATGGTTTATGAGACTGGGCAAAGATGCTATTCCAGATTGGGACACAATAAAAACAAAATTCTTGGAGAAGTACCAAGATTATTGCAGAGGAATTGATAGAAGAAGAGATGACATTTTTAGGATGACTCAGAAAGAGGATGAACCATTGGAATATTATGTAGAGAGGTTCCAATTCTACCTAAAGAAAAACCCATAGAATCACCTCTTAAATGAATCCCTGAAGCTTGTATTTTGAGAGGAGTCAATGATGATTGCATGGATGCCCTTAATCTTATTGGGGCAGGAGATGTGTCTCAATTACCCTTTGATGATATCTGCAAAGTTTGCAAAAACTACTCAAGGTCCTTTACCAAGAAGATAAGGGGGGAAAGAACATCTACCATTGGTAAGACATCCAATTTAGTTTCAAGGGTGGAGTTGAGAAACTTGCTGACCAACATGAAAGAAGATATTATAAGTCACCTAGCTACTCAGTTGGACACTCTACATTTGAAAAAGAAGCAAGAAGAGGCTGAGGCAATACTCACTAAATATTATCCCAACTGCAGACAAAGGAAAGCCAATTGCAAGTGTAAAAGGGTGGCTAGTATTACAGAAGACAAATCAGAAAACCACATTTTCAACTATTTGAAAGTGAAGATGGGCAGTTGTTCTATGTTGCACAAAGAAATCCATGGCAACCAAGACAAGGTATGCCACACCCTCTAAGTTTCAATGCATCATTTCCAATTGGTAATCATAGTTTCTCTGGTTGGAATCCCTATCCTTGGCCAAATACCCAAAACCAATGGCAAAACTCTCAACAATGGCAAAACCCTCAACAAAACTGGAACCAGCAACAATCAAATGTATGGCCACAACAAAATTTCCAAGGTCCTAATTACAATCCTTAATGACCAGTACAACAAAATCAATGGCAACCACAATGGCAAAAGAGACAGCTATGGAAAAACCAAAATATGAATTACCCACAACCTTTGTTGCCTTCTCATCCACAACAGCACACTATTATGCCCAATCCATCAAACCCAACATCTCAGCCACCAAGAGAACCACAATTGCCTGCCCAACCTACACCTAACCCCAATAACAAGCCTGACCAACATGCATACACTAATGAGGCTATTCAATACCGTACTTATGGGGTAGAGGTGAGTGATGTCCACCTCAGGTCAGGGAAAACACTAGCTGGGCCTTCATCCCCCCAAATCATTGAGATGGTGGATGAAGAACCCATAGCTGAAGCTTTAGACAATTCACCTTTGGAGCCCGAGTCAAATCAGGTCAATTAGACTATTTCAAGTCCAGAGCCTCCTTTCCCTGAGCATTTACCCATTGCAAAACATCATACCCAATTTGAGATAGATCTATTGGGACAACTCAAGAATGTCAGTATCAAAATCCCACTCATTCAAGCTATCAAGGATGTCCCAATCTATACCAAGACAGTAAGAGACCTCTGTCTTAAAAATCCAAGGAGAAAAAGGAAGGATCCTCAGACAGTACATGTCTTAAGAAACATTGATGATATTATTCTTAGGAATATAACTATCCCTAAATACATAGACCCTAATAGCCCAGTAGTGGATGTTAAGATAAATGGGACCCTTATAAAAAATACCTTGATTGACTTAGGGGTATCCATTAATGTCATGGCTAAGGAAACAATGTAATTACTTTAGCTACCTAACCTCAGGCCTACACCAACTATTTTACAGTTGGCAGATAGGTCCATAGTAAAACCTGAAGGGATCATTGAAGACATAGTCATAGCATTAGACTTATGGGAGTATCCTGCAGATTTCATAGTCTTGCAGGTAAAGGTTAACCTTGCAAGATATCCAATTATCTTAGGTAGACCATGGTTAGCAACAACTAATGCATTTGTAGGTTGTAGGTCTAGGAACATGATAATATCAAATGGAACTATAACTAAGAAATTGGTCCTCTATCCTCCAGCCCAACCTCATAAAAATCTAGAGAAAGTTATATGGCCTACCTTGGAAGAAGAAGACAACTATTCCCTACAAACTCTCATGACCATTGAACGCAGTCCCCTATTGGAAAACCAAGATGAGGATGACTTAATTGACCACATTATATAGAATAACTATGGTAGGGACCCGTAACAACAAGACTGTCTGGCATGTCTGTAAGATCCATTGTAGAACATTATACCTGCAAATTCCTCAGAAGAAATATCCCAACTTTTCCATTCTTTACTTCCACAAGAGTGTGTTCCTGACATAAGTGGATATGACCTATGCAATCAACTTCCAAAACATTAGAAATCATGTCAGGAAAAATGTTGAATGTTAACAATGCCCTAACTGAAGAACAACAAAATTCCCTGAACACGGTGCTGCAGGCACATGCATCAGCCTTTGCATGGGACTACAATGACATGAAGGGAATTAATCCAGACCTATGCATGCATAGGATCTACATAAATGATGGTTTCAATCCAATTACATAGCCTCAAAGAAGAATGAACCTTGCCTTACAAGAACTAGTTAAAACTGAGCTATAAATGTTACTGATGCAGGCTTCATTTACCCTATTTCTGATAGCCAATGGGTGTCACCTTTAGTCATTGTTCCTAAGAAAGGAGACAAATGGAGGGTATGTGTGGACTATAGGGAGCTAGACATGGCCACTATAAAGAATCATTTTCCACTGCCTTTCATTGACCAAGTACTTGATTCCCTAGCAGGTAAAAAGTGTGTCCCCTTCTTAGATGGATTTAGTGGCTATAACCAGATAAAGATAGCTCCTGAAGATTAGGATAAGACTTCATTTACATGCCCTTGGGGTACTTCTACTTATTCTTTCCTTCCCTTTGGTTTATGTAATGCCCCAACCACTTTTAAGAGGGCAATGCTAAATATCTTCTCAAATTATACTCATGATTCCATGGAAATCTATATGGATGACTTCACCACCTATGGAGAAACATATGAAACAACACTTAGTAATCTAGAGAAGGTTCTAAAAACATGTCAAGAACACAATCTATCATTGAGTCATGAAAAATATTTTATGATGATGACTCAAGGGATTGTTCTAGGATATTTTATATCAAGTGAAGGTATTCAAGTGGATCCCCATAAAATTGAGATTATTTCTACACTTCCTGTACCACAGAAACAAAAGGATGTCAAAAGCTTTCTGGGTCATGCAGGCTATTATAGGAGATTCATTCAAGACTTCAGCAAAATTGTGGCACCTTTATTTACTTTTCTCACAAAAGATATAGAATTGGACTAGATCACAGAATGTCAGCACTCTTTTGAGACACTTACGACAACTTTGACTCAAGCACTTATCTTGAGAGGACCAAACTAGACATTATCTTTCCACATACACATTGATGCTTTTGATTTTGCTATAGGAGCTGTATTGGGGCAAAAGGAAGGTAATAAGGATTATGCTATCTATTATATCAGCAAGAACTTACAAGGAGTAGAATTTAACTACATTGTCACAGAGAAAGAGATGTTAGTAGTTGTCTATGCCATTAACAAGTTTAGGCATTACATCACTGGTTATCCAGTCTTTATCTACATAGATCATACTACAATCATCTATTTAATGAACAAACCTATGGTTGGAGGTAGACTAGTCAGATGGTTGCTCTTACTATAGGAGTTTGATATAGCAATAGTGGATAAGCCTAGGAAAGCTAATGTGGTGGAAGATTTTCTATCTAGATTGCCTACACAATTAGAAGAAGGTGTTGTAGATGACTCTTTTTTAGATGAGCATTTGTTTTCTCTCAATATACACACACCATGGTTTGCTGACATTGCATATTACTTAGTGGCAGGGTAGATACACATTTCTCTCCTAGATAAAAGAGACAACTAGTGCATAAAGTCTTTCCATACTCTTGGATTGTTGGTTATCTATTCTACATTGGTCCAGATCATATTATGAGGAGATGTATAACATAAGATGAGGTCTTTGACATCCTAAAAGCTTTCCATGATGAGCCCTGTGGGGGTCACTTTGTAGCCAAAAGGACAACATTTAATGTCTTAACAAAAGGCTACTATTGGCCAACTCTCCATAAGGATTCAATAAAGTATACAAGGAGTTGTGATAGATGTCATAGGATGGGCAAACCAACAAGGACAGATGAGATGCCTTTACAGCCATAGATAGCACTAGCACCATTTGACAAATGGGGGCTAGACTTCATTGGGCCAATTTCACCAACATCCAATAACAAAGAATATATTTTGGTTTGCACATATTATCTGATAAAGTGGGTTGAAGTTAAAGCATTACAGTTTGCAAGAGATGTAAATGTAGCCAAGTTCTTGTATGAAGACATCTTTACTAGATATGGAGTACCCAAAGAAATTATAACTGATCAAGGTCCCTAGTTCACTTCTGAACTCATTTCTATATTGGTTAAAGAGTATGAAATCATACATAAAACTTGTCAACACCTTATCACCCCCAAGCCAATGGGTAGGTGGAGGTTACAAACAAAGAGTTTAAAAACATTCTAACCAAAACAATGCAAATTCACAAAAAAGATCGGGCAGCTAGATTATCAAAATTAGTGTGGGCATATAGGACAACATGGAAAACAACTATAGGCTTTACACCTTATGAATTAGTGTATGGAAAAACTATAGTTCTGCTAATTGAATTTGAATATAAGACACTAAGGACAGCAGTAGAACTTGACATGGACTTGACAACAACATAGAAAGATAGGCTATATATTCTAAATGGGCTAGATGAAATTAGAATGGAGGTTATCCATCACATGGAGATAGTTTAAAAACAAAGGACTAAATGGCATGATCAGTTTATCGAGACAAATGAATTCCGTGTGGGTGACTGGTCTTTATTGTATGATTCCAAATACAAAGATTATAAGGGCAAGCTACAATTTAGATGGTTAGGCACCTATGAGATACAATAGGTATTCCCCAATGGAGTAGTTAAATTATAGACCATAGATGCAGTCAGATTCTCATTGTTAGTTAATGGGCACAGGTTGAAGTTATACACAAATCCAGTAAAATGAGAAGATTTCCTGCTTTCTCTAATGCATTTCTACGATCCAAGCCCTAATTCTTATAATGACATAAACTCAGTAGCAGACACTACCGGTTCTCACAATGACTCAGCAAATGAGCTACACAGCTCACTTTTTGAGGTCACTCAGGTATAATTCCTTAAACTTCTTCATGTGCACACATATCACCAGTGCCATAATCTTCATGGAGATAGTTTCACTATGCTGTAGGGACAAGTAGCAAGCAAAATAAAAGCTGCCATAGTTCACTTCGGGACTTGTTGATGCAGGTACATGCAGTAGCTATCTGTCAGAACATTCAAAATTTGTGCCAAGTTAATTGCACTCCCTCAGGATTTACTCCACTTTTCCAGCGCATGCATTCATCATCTGTCCTATCACTGCATGTGAGCTTCCTTAACTCATTCACATGCACCAACATGTCCTTCACGTCATCTCCCATAATAATGATTCCATGTCTAATCAAATTCATGCTGCGGACACATTTCACAAAGCTACACCCACGCGAAGTTCCGTTCACTTCACCTCAACATGTACGCATACTAACTTTCCATTATTAACTTATATTTTCAATACATTCTATATGTGCTCTCATTTAATTCAGCATAATTCTCATTATTAATCTTATTTCCATATTCTTGAAATCATTACCCTCCATCTCGTACAAGTATTGAAGTGAGGTCACCTTTAGATTTTAGTTAGGGGGGAGATAGTATATGTTCAAAACAAAATTTTTGTTTGTCACCAAAAGCCACCCAAAATGCAGATAGATACAACCTTTTCCCTTTGGCTTTCTTGCATCTATAACCTTTTGTCTTGTCAACTTCCTAACATCCCGAGTCAGTTCAGGCTGGTTCAAGTTTAGTGCATGCAAGTATAACAGGAGGTTGAGCAGAGGGTTGTTGAATTTGGTTAAGTAGAGGGTTGTGAAAAATTTGAATTTGAGTTACATTGACAGCATGGGAGGTGATCTTATTAGAAGAGAACCAACAGTTCATCAGATAATATTGGAAGACCAGTTAGCCTTGCCAAGTTTTACAACAGCAAGATGGCTTGATTATTTTTTGAAGCTCACAGAATATAATGAAGGTATGACAAGGCAATTTGCAGCCACATTACACCACAATGAAGCCACTATCAAGGGTTTGAAAGTGGATACTTTGGAGGCTACAATTACAGAAGTATCTGGCCTACTCAGGAATGGAGAAGAATTCTCTGTCAAGGTAGATGCAGTTGTTGCAAGGGATGAATTTAGCGATGCAAGGGAGCACCTGGACTCAATGTCACAGGGGACTAAGAGATTATCACTCCCATAGGTATGGGCTTCTTGTTTTGTTCATATTGTTAAGTACATTACTTGTGATGGTAGACAGTCCCTTTTATATACTGTGCATCTTAAGTTGTTGAGTCACCTTCACCATAACAGAATAGAGAATGTACCTAACTTCCTACATAATTTGTTAAAAAGAATTGGATATGAATACTAGTGGAATTCAAATAAGTCATCTTTGTCACATGATTGTTTGATTACCTTATTAGTGAAAAGGAGCCTTAAGGTTCAGTACCCACAGGTGCCCTGGGAAAGATTTTTGAATTGTAGAAATATTAATGATATTCTTGAGGAGCCAGCAGAACCAGGGAATATAGTCACCTGTTGTATCTTTAAGGGAAACTCCTCTTATTACACTTGCTGCTTCACCCATCTGTAGTAGGGGAGAAATAGGGGAGCAAGATGTGCCAAATTCACCACATGCAACATTTGATCAACTTGTAGCAGAAGAGGTATATCAAACCCCATCTTCTAGTAAAACACCCAACACCAGAACACCAAAAACCAGAAGGAAGAAAGGTGCTTCTTCTTATGTGCCTTCAAAAAGGCCAAAGAAGAAATCCACACCACCAAGGCGTTCACACCACCTAAAGAGGAAAGGTGTTATGAGGGGTGGTGTTGAGAAGCCAAGAGAAGAAAAAGAAGATGTTGTGATAATGGAAATTGACCATGAACAAGGGGCCAATGTGACTGAAAATGTGCAAGTTCCAATAAAAAGGAAATGGTATATATCTACCACTTCTGAATTAGAATCAGAGGATATCTTTGTTGCCAAGAAAATTAGGAAGAAAAGCCCAGATAACCCTAACAATGAGGGTTATGAATCCACCAGGGGTGGTGATGAATAGTCTTTAAGAGATGAAGAGTTATTAATAGAAGAAAGGAATGTTAGAAAAGAATTACAAGAATCTTTTGAAAGAATTAAGCAGCTGGAGGAACTTGTCAAAACATATGAGAAAAGGGACAAGGAAAGAGAGGCAAAAAATTAGGAGTTGCAGGAAAAAGTCAATACTTATGGGCAGGGGTCGAAATTATATGTACTTGCAGAACTAGCAATAGTTGTTGCAGGAAATAAGGAACTAGTGGCTAAAGAAAGAAGACCCCCTGTTACAAAAACCCCAAACTATCATACAATTATGTCCCTAGTATATCAACTATGGAAAGTTACTCAAGCTTTTTCTAAACAAAGAGAGGAGTGGAAGAATGAAAAAGAAGCAATGATTGCAGAGCATACCCAGGCATTGGAGAGGAAAGATATTGAGTTGAGAAGAGTAGTAGTTACGATGGAAGAGGTAGCAGATAAAGCTACCCAAATTGTTAAATGCAGACCTCCAGCTAGAACATATGCTTTGTTTTTATAGGAAAATTTTTTAAGCTTTCAATTTAGTAAGTTGATTAGTAACAAGCCAATTTCTATGAGTGGAAAAATGACTTTTCTAAAAGTTTTTGTTGATGCCACACCAGAAGAACATGATCAGTTATGTGAGTACTACTTGCATAACTATTTTGTGCCAGAAGATGTAGAATGGAACCCATTAGGTTTTGTGGGGGATTTACAATTGAGGGCACTTGCATCCTATTTCAGGAATGAGAAGTTGAGGGGTGAAATTATGCAGCATATATGGAGAGAGAGAAATCAATTGCTCTCCCAATAAGGAGAGAATCTAAAACCCCTGAACAAATCATTGAACAATGGAAACAAATTTTGGATCATAAGGGTGTGGGCAAAATAATCATGAATTTGAGACTGCAGGATTATGAAAGAATGCAACATTTAACTATTGGACTCATCCACCATTGTCATCAGTTTGTGCAAGACAGATGGAATAGTTTAACCCTTGAGTTGAAAAGAAAAGAACCCCACTCTGTTCATAATTTTATGGCCATGTTTGAAAGAGTATGAAAATATATGGATATTGCCAAAGGACAGGGACTTGAATGGGTACCACTTACCTTCCAGCCACCAATGCTTCTGTACCCAGTACCACATTGGACAAGGAAGAAGAATGTGGAGTGTGAGAAGGAAGAGGTTACCAAAATGAATAGACTGGCATATCATAATGGCTTTTATTTAGAACAGGTTGAAAGAGTGGATACTGTTATAGACCTCAAGGAAATTACTTTGCACTACAACCTCTAGCCCTAGTTGATTTGCTTGAGGACAAGCAAATGGGTAGTTGGGGGGAAATGATGGTTCTAGTTATTAGCTAGTTTTATTATGGTTTTGTGCAAGTTCAAAGACATTCTCAGACATTATTTTACACATATTTCTACATTGTGCAATCTCTTATGTTCATTATGCAAACCTAAACTTGATTATTAAGTATATGGAAATATGGTTATAATATGATGGATATTGTGTGATTATGTTTGGGAATGTATGGATTGTAAAAGATATTTGTGCTTGATTATGGTTTTTAGTATTGTGTAGTTTTGTGAACTAACTCTTGTAACTGAAGAAGATGGACTGTAGCCCTCAGCAACTGTAAAGTGCAGCCCGCAGCCAAAGAGTTCCTAGGCAGCAAAGTAGGGGAGGTTCCAAACTAAACTAAGCACAACAACTACAACATGGAGGCACTTGATGAAGATGGTTACGCATCATGATGACAATTAATAAACATGATTGAAAGAAAAGAATTATGTTGCAAATAGGATTCTAACATGACTGACTCAACTAGTCCACATTCCAGTTTTGTTATAGCATAAGTCTTGATTTCATTTGAACTCTTCTTTCTTTCTTTTTTGAACAGTTATTAGTTACTTGGCATTTATCACACTCTGGTATGTAGAGAGTGGTTATTTATGATTTCAGTTAAGAAACCTTGGTTTAATAAATTCCCCCGTGCCTATATGTATGGCTCGATGGTTGAGATAGTTTAAGTTTTTAAGTTTGAAGTAGATTGTTCAATCATAGATATAGTTACCAGATATTTTCCAAGTTAGTTACATAGACAATGTTTATGTTTTTTATGATGAATGCATGAATAAAATCTGCCAGCAAAATCTTATGTGATATTGTAAGGATTGTGCAATGAATGAATTGAAATTAGTATGATTGTGTCAATCTAAGAAACTAGATTTGAGTTAGATCAGTGGAGACAGTCACTTGAGCAAGGGCCACTCAAGGTAATTGTCCCTCACTTCATTTCTTGTTACTTTTGTTATAACAGTCAATTCATAAATGCATTAGATTCTTCAAGATATTCTAGTTTTCTTCAACTTGTTGTACTCTAGAGTGAAGGGTGTATGTTTAGATTATCACTATTAAGTTAACCTTTAAGCATTCTTTCCTTGACAGAAAATAGTTACAATCTTTTATTGTATGCACTCATAGCAATAGTACCAACATTACTTTCCTTACTATCATATAGTTTTGAGATTTCCTAGCAAGTGTAACACTGTATTAGTCTAAATCTTTGAAAGCACATACAGTGCTAGTGCCATCACAAGCTTACTAGCCCTGGTCAATAATTCAATGAAGGTCTTTCTAAAGGTCCAAGTGGATTGTTCAGTTATGTTTTTCCTCTCAATTGTGTGATTGCCACCAAGTTTACTAGACATAGTAAGGACTCTATAGTAAGGATATCACAAAAGCAACCAAGGACATATTTGTTATGAAATCACTATGGCAAAGAAATGGTACAAAGAGAAACTAGACAAAACTGTTTGATTGTGTGGGAACATTATTGAATGATGCCCTTAATTGGTACAAGAAGACATCCCCAACACAATAAGGAATGGGTAGAAGTTAAGGGGGAATTTTTGTCTAATTTTTAGTCTTTGGAGATTCCAACTAAGAGTGTGAGTAAGATGATAGACATGCTCCAAGGAGATGGAGAATCTATTAATAATTATGACCATTAGTTTAAATAAGTCACCAGGAAGTTAGAAGAACTATTAATAGAGAAACAGTGTATTGAATGGTTTATATCTAGGTTACAACCAACAATCAAAAATTTACTAGATGGCAGAGTGTTTGAGACATATTTTGATGTGGTAACATTATCTTACTAGGTTGAAGCTCAAACATGGCAACAAAAAGACAAGAACACTAAGAACAGAGAAATAGAGAACTTAACAATAGAATTGGAGTAGTTAAAGATCAAACAAGAGATCCTAGCCAAAGGAGAACCCAGTCAAACATCACCACAAAACCAAAGACCAAATATATGGTGTAATAATTGCTCTAGGGAAGGACATCTTAGAAATGAATGCCCAATACTAAAAGGAGAAAAACAAGCCATGAGACTTCGAGTGGATCTCAATCCAACCCATCAAAAAATACAAATGGTTTATTACAAACTATGTAGAGAATGGGACAACCATCAGATAGATGATTGGCCATCTTCACTGTTCAGAGTCCATGGAGAAGAAGAACATTTCAAACCTTGGTGTAACCACCACAACAACACTAAGGAATCCATCGATCATGGAATGGCCTATGTTAAAGGATTGGTGAAAATACCTTTTTACACTCAGGACTATGGATATAGATAACCAAATTGGCAAAATCAAAAAAATATCAATGCACTCTAAAATACACCATAAGAAGGTACAACACCACCCATTACCACTTACCTAGCTACTAAGGATAGAGGCTATTATAATAACTATCAAGGTGGATGCAATAGAGATAGATGTAGGAATCAAAGGTGAAGAGAAGATGCCACATGTTATAAGTATGGAGAACTAGGGCACTATGCCAACAAATGTAAAGTGGAAAAAAAGAGAACTTGTGGGATTTTTGGTAATCTAGACCATGATTTGTTTACATGTGAAAGAGCATAAGAATATTTTAAAAATGCACCACTGCAATCAAAAAGTGATGAATTATCTAGACACAATGCAGCAAGAGGGGCAAAAATCATGTTAAAAGTACCTAAAACCCCACTGCAAGGAGCAAGATGATGCCACAAAAAGGATGTATACCCTGAAAAGACCAAAAACTTAATCATTCTAATGGAAGAAGAAGATTTAGAGAAAGAATACCTAGAGAAGAGGGAGAAATTAAGATAGAAATCTCTGTAGAAATATAGAAAGAAAAATAATATTGTGATAGTCTCCAGAGGAGGTAAAGACACTGGAAAATGAAGACAGTGGATAGAAGAGTTAGATGATGAAGACAAGAATGATCCTTATCCTACAAAGAAGAAGCACAATCAAATTGTAGAAGAAACCAAACAAACTATAATTTAGGAATAGGAAAAAGAGGATTATCATAAAGCTTGTTTTTTTTAAAAAGAAGCTTCAATATTAAAAGAGTTAGATACTTTTGTGGAGCAACAAAATTTGGTAGAAGAGATTAAGCAATTTTTTAAGTATTGGAATAAACAGACAACATCAAGACCACACATCAAAAATAGGACAAAAACTCTAAAATAGTGGAAAACTAAACCAATTATGATATACTCACATATCAATAATAGATAAGTAAAACAAGTCATGATTGATTTAGGAGTTGATGTTAATATGATCCCAACGATAGTATGGGAAGACTGTGAAAAACCACAATTGTATGACATCCCATAGAATATCAATTTAGAAAATGGATCATCCATAAGTACAATGAGCATATGGAAGAATATAGAAGTTAACCTTCTAGGTATTAAACAAACAATAGATTTTGAAGTAGTAGAAATGAAAAAACCCTATGACATCTTCAATGCCCTATTAGGTCTATAGTGGTTTGTAAATTGTAATAGTATTATTGACTTACAGAGAGAGGAATTGTCTTTTGCAAACAATGATAGGTTAGTACACACACCCTTAGACATTGACATAAGTCATGCATATGTGGAGGAAGTAGCACAAGATGACTATGAAGAATAACCTTAAGCACTCTACTCCTTAGAAAAACTCCCAAAACTAGAATCATGCGATGAACCAAATTTAGAGGGAGAAATTTATATTGACAGTAGTAATGATAGCATAGATAGTGAGGATGTAGTAGACACCTAGTTAAGATGTGAACCTGAACTACAATCTAGGAAGATATTAGGAGCAAGAAAAGCCTTTAGTCTGCATAGGATAGGGAAAAATATACAACCTACTACAAATATAGATAACTCTCCACAAATAATATTAGACTCATCTACTACTAGCCTAACCCATACTATCCAAATTTCATGAAAATTAAAGAACATTTCACAGGGTTTATCTCATATTAATTTGCCAAGGTATTCATGAGTGGGAAACCTAATATCCTACTTAGAAAACATGGAAAGAATATTTGATAGAGAAGACTTAAGATTGGATGCATTACAACATACATTGATATGCAGTGTTGCATGCTAGTGGAACACACATAAATCCAATATTTTCACATGGAAAGCTCTTACAATCTTAATACAAACAAGATATCTACCCATAGAGGGTGACTGTGAATTCATTCCTAAATATGATGGGACTAGAACACCAAAGCAACACTTAAACATCTATCTAAGGACATGGGAGAAACAAAGGGAATATGGTGAAAGATTATACATGCAAATGTTGTATTAGACACACACCAATTGCCAAAACCTGGTATTTTAACCAAGAAAAAAGAGAAGAGATAATGTTAGGATTAATGTGCCATCACCCTTGTAAATCCTATGTAACTGATTACTCCTAATATTGTTTGTAAATCATCCATAAGGGAAGATGTATTCGCTAAGTAGTAGTCTTGTTTTCAATTGCATTTTGGATCCTTGTACCCAACGGGGGTTGTGGTGGGTCTTTTCCCCCCACTATTGTCATCGAGGGTCTAAGGGAAGCGGCAATAGCTTACTAGCTCCCCTTGGCAAGGGTTCGAGGGAAATGCCCCCAAAGAGAATTTTTTTAGAAAATTGCCTTGTAAAATATTGTAATTTCGTAGTCAATCTGGATCATTCATCATTAGGTCATAGATCTGATGGTAGGGGTTATGTTAGGTTTTTTCCCTAGAAGGCAGCACTCTTTTAATGAGAGCATTGTATTACGGTTGTGATTTTGTAGAGAGTTGAGACTGGAAAAATAGGTGTTGTTGGATTGAAGACTGAGGAGGAGATTTGTAGTGTTGTATTGTAAACTCTATTGAAGTTAATATAGATTGGTGCATCTCTTCTTATGTGGAGTTTTTCTTGAAAGGGTTTCTCCATGTAAACACTATGTTATGAGTTTGATCTTCTGTTCTATTATTTCTTTGTGTTTATTTTATACCATCTCCATTTTGGTTCTACACAGTTAAATTTCTATATTATAGTTGTAATCAATTTTCCATTGGTAGTTGTTTACCTTCATTTCTAATAGATAATGGATTGGGAAATTCTTCAAATAATTTTTGCCATACATTTTCTTTCTTTAATCCTAACAAAATTATCAATACCGCACGTCAGAAAATAAGGGAGATTATCTTCTTACCTACAAGAGAAAGCCAGGAGATGATCAATAGAGAAGAAGAAATATCGATACCCCTTCATAAAGAAGGAATATGAAGACTCATAGAATGGATGGAAAAGAGTGCACAACACTCAAAAAAATGGTTTTATAAAACACAACAAAATAAAATGGATAATGATGAAGAACCACATCCACAATACTTGGATATTGAAGTCAAGGAGGGTGAAAGGGTGATAACATCAGAAAAAACCATAAAAATAAAATATTATAATCAACCACTAAAACTCAGAGAGGAAAACATAGCAACTAATGGTAGTCCCAAATTGGAAAAGATAGGAAACTATTAGGAAGAAAAGGATGTCATGCAAGTTGCAGAAATTCTAACAAAATATGAAGACCTATTTCCTCATACATTTACAAACCTTAAATGAATCAAAGAGGAGGCTAGAAGCATGAAAATCTAGCTTAAAGAAGATTCTAAACCTCAAAACAAAAGGCCATATCAGTTAAACCCAAGCATGAAGAAAAAGGTCAAAACATAGATAGATAGGATTCTAGCAATATGCATAATTAAATCAATACATGATGATGATGAATGGATTAGCCCTATGGTAGTTCAAAATAAGAAGAATGATAATATCAGAATATGTGTGTACTTTAGGGAACTCAATAGAGTTTGTGTTCATGATCCATTCCGCACACCATTTATGGAAGAAGTATTAGAATTTGTTGCCGGAAGAAAAGCATATTCATTTACTAAGGGGTTTTCTTGATATCGTCAAGTCAAGATACAAGAAGAAGATCAACCCAAAACAACATTTGTGAGATAATGAGGCTCCTTTATGTATACGGTAATGTTGTTTGGTCTTAAAAATGCACCAGTAGTATTTAGTCGAATCATGATCAATGCATTTAAAGACATTATCCATGATTTCTTAGAAGTCTATCTAGATGACTGGATAGTCTATGGATTACTTTAGGACCATGTTCAAGTACTTCTTCTAATGTTAGAAAGATGTAGAAACCTACAAATTTCCCTGAATTTGAAAAAAGTATGTGTTTGTAGTACCATTTGGTATAGTACTTAAGCACATTATATGCAAAGGACTTATGGTCAATCCTCTAAAGGAAGCACTCATCATGAATCTACCACCCCCAAGATAATTTCAGAGGTCAAAACATTCTTAGGTTATACTAGTTATCATTAGAAGTTTATTTGAGGCTATGCCACAATTGCAGCATCAATAGAAGAACTATTAAGAAAGAAAATAGGAAAATTAATCAATTGGACTTAATAGTGTCAGCAAGATTTTGACACATTAACACAAAAAATAGTGGAGGCACATATCTTAATATTTCTAGATTGGAATTTTCCATTCCACATACATGTTGATACCTTAGCGACCACAATTGGAGTAGTTCTAGTGTAACCAAGGGCAAATAAGGACCACCCAATCACATTTGCTAGCCGCAATCTATCACAAGAATGATGAATTGTACTACCATAGAGCAAGAGGCCTTGGCAATGGTATGCCTTGCACAAATTCTGACACTATTTACTAGCCATCCCATTCACATTCTTTATAGATCATCACCACCTAAAGTACTTACTCAATAGACCAGTTATACAAGGTAGAATATGCAAATGGCTATTATTATTTTAGGAGTTTGACTTCAACATAATGGTCAAACTATATACCTCTGAATAATTGATACAATCAAGGACCCTAAAATTATGGAAGAGGATATACCTAGCGCAAACTTGTTTAGAGTAACTGTGGTACTAGAAGAACTATATGACATAGCGTAACTACTCTCAATAGGCTAATTTCCTGATAATACTTCCACAAGTGACAAACAAGATCTAGTTGTAGTGTAGTAAATTGTGCTCCCTGATGGTGCAAGCACAATTTCACACTCTATTTGGGACTTGCTTTAGTGTCCACTCCCTTAGTCCATCTTAGGGCCACTTCCAGCCTTGGCCTTACCTTCCAACTTAAGAGATATGTTACACGTCACCTAAAACTTTACCGATGATTGCACGTTGAGACCTTGAGCAATGTTTAGATCGTAGTTAAGTCCCAAATCACTGGACACATTTTGAGCTTAATCTACTAGGACCCTAGTGCCCAGCACTAGTGTCCTGCCTACTCTTTCTAAAAAAGACTAAGGCTCTTAAGGTGGTCGTTGTCATGGACAACACAACCTTAATTTTGACACTCAAGAATATCATGTTGGCCTATTCGAATTTGAATTTAAAATACCTTGTTTGGCTCCCTATTTAACCTAATAGGCATGTCATTGTTGAGGGACCAATTAGATAATTTGACAAGATCACATGATGCGACATTTATTGTAGTATTTTGAATGTTATGCTACAACACTGCTCTTTGAACAAGATTTCCATACTCCTTGCTTTCTTTCTTGGTTGAAGCTTCATGATTGATGTAGAATAGTTGGGATCACTAATTAATGATCAACTTGTACCACTTCATCATGACTTGGTATGGTTTCAGCTGTTTCTCACCTTCAAGCTTTGATCATTCAAATTCATTGAGGTGAAGTTGAATTATATGAGTTTTATTTCCCTTGAGTAACACATATCTCTTGGGTTGGATATCATATCACCTCATTTGATGCAAATAGGAATCCACTCTAACACACTTGAGTAGGGTATTATTCAATTTCTTTTCACTGCTCGTCACAATCTTAGACACACTTAAGATTTAGAGCACACACTATTTGTTGTTACTAATCTAGCTATCTGTGAGGTAGGAATACCAAAGCAGGGGTTTGACTGAGGCAAACTCCTATATAGCCACAAAAATTTTCCCTCTTTTGTGTGTACATATTGTAACAGGTGATTTTGGATAGTGAAAGCGATAGAAAGACAGAAGTAATAGGTACATGCATCATTAGACAGAAATTTGGGCTAAACTCTAAAGACACTAGTGTTGGGTGCTAGTGTCCTACCTTGTGAGGCCCTACTTCTGGTGACAGATTCTATCTAATCTATTATTTTTTATCTACTCCTATTTTTCTACTCTGTGACAGTTTCCTATAGGTTTACTTAGTTTATCATTTAGGTTTTATACATTGTATAGTTTAGTCAATTCCTTAGTTATCAATTTTTCTTCTTAGCAACAAAGGAATAAAATCTGGACAGTTTGGCTCTCCTTTGAAGACTGGCAGCCAAACACTAAAGTCTTCATCGATTCATGTTTTAATATGACTTGGAGAAAGGTTAATCTAGATTAGTTCATTGATTAGTCTAGACTAACTTTTCCTATATCACATTTTGGTGAACTTGATGTATCTTACACTTGCACTTATTGATTTCTGTTGTGTTTGATTAGTTGATTAATCAATTAGACACTTATATCTCACATCTTATTCATCTTATGTGTTTATTTTGAGAAAGAAAAACCCTTAAACATACATTTCTCTTAAATTAGAAAAAAAAAAAACATAAAAATTTTCTTCTATCCCTTAATCAACATTTGTCATCTTATCATCTTTCCTCTACTTCTCATTTTTAAATTCTGAAGTAGATTCATGTCATTATGTCAGATCTCTTTCTTCCATACTTCCATGCATGTGATTAGCCATTTAGTAGTGATGATTTTTATATGTTAGATGAAGCCCTAGATGACTTCATCTCAACTGAATCATCCTCTACAACTCCTAAAAAGTCTCTTTTTCAAAGATTAATCAGCACAATTTATGTTTCTGGTTCCCAAAAAGAGCCTATGAAACCAAAAATTATTGTACATCTTCATTTTGATGTTCCACAACCACAATATAATCATGTACTTACTATTTGCGGTGTTCTAGACCCACCTTGACCTCCTGGGTACATCTTTAACTTTGAAAAACAACTTACTAAAAACAACCAACTTGTTCAAAATGTGTCGCAACAACCTCATTACCATGCGGTTTCTCACACATTTAACACTCCCAATAACAAAAAAATAAACAAATACAATTTGATCCAGCTTCCCTTCCACCTTTTGCACCTATTCTACCTCCAGCTCCTCATCTTTCTCGACATACTACTAGAGAGTATGATCTTGTTGAGCAACTTCATGCTACTCCGGCTAAGATCTCACTTTTGGAGTTAGTAAAAACTTTTCCTACATACCACATAATGCTCTAGGAGGCTCTGAAAAAAGGTATTTGTTCCATCTTTTGTTAGACCAAATGATGTAGCAGCCCTGTTAGATTGTATGCATGCGACGAATCTAGATATCATCTTTCAACAAAATGAGTTACCTCCTCTTGAAATTCAAAAGCAACATGACCCTCTCATGATTTTGGTCATCATTAATAGAAATGGAATAAAGCGTACTATGATTGATAATGGATCAAGTCTTAATGTTTGTGGCATAGATCTGTTACATAAGATCGATGTAGATACCTCTCTTAGAAAACCTGATACTCTTAATATTTGTGGCTTCGATAATGTTGCTAGACAATCACTAGGTACAATCACACTACCTATTGAGGTAGGACCTGTGACTTTGCCTAAGCTTATCCATGTTATGCCTAACACTCTTTCATATAATCTTCTTCTTGGTAAAGTATGGATTCATTCCATGGGGGTGGTCCCATCTAATCTTCATTGTACAATGAAGTTTGTTTATAATAACAAACTCTATATAGTTGAGGGTGATCTAAATTTGGAAAGTTCCTTACAAGCAGAAGCTGGATCTCAACCTCTCATTTCTAAACCTCTCAATACCTTGATTCCTTCTTGAATGAAAGATGATCTATTGTCATGTCCCCATATCCAGACACTGTTAAAGTACAGATTTGAACATAATAAAGATGGTTTCTAAAATATTATTTTGGATGATAGAAATAATTACATACATTATAATAATATAAATACAAATATACTTAGAATTATCTTACTTTATAATATAAAAACAAATAATATAATATAAATCATATATCATTTATTATGATATAAATGATATAGTATAAATAATATAAAATATATAATATATCATTTATTATAATATAAATGATATAATATAAATATAAATAAATAAATAAACATCTTTTAACCTATCCTCTTATGATAACAGAGTTACGTATGGTTAGAACTAGTTTTACCACAAAAGGGAATTAATATATAGTAATAAAAATTATAAGAGGGTAAGTATGTCTTTTACCACCAAGCATAATAAGAGACGTGCCTCTTCGAACATATCTGGAAAGGGAAATACATAAAGGTTGTGAGATAGAAGGAAAACATCATGGGAAGAAAATATAAAAGGAAAGACAACATAAATTAATATATAGAGATATCTACATCAGCAGCAAATGAGAAGAATGATTCTAGTAAAAATAAATAAATAAATATAATATATATAGTAGATAAAGGATGTGATGGCCTGATAGAGATCGGTACGATTAAACATTATTAAAAATTATATTCATGATAAAAATATAATAATAATGCTACGATAATAACAATAATATATATATAGTTGTAATATTATAATGATAATGAATAAGTAATATATTAAATAGTTATGTTAATAATAAAATAACAATAAAATTCAAGTGCTGGCGAGCAATCAAATATATATATATATATATATATTTATAATACTATTAATAACATATGTAATAATATAATATAGATATATTATTAATATTATAACAAATACTATAATATATAAATATTAAAGAATAGGCATGAGACTGACTCAAGAAGAGTCACAACAGACAAAAGGGACACTATAATAATAAAGGCAAATTGTATGTTTTGAAATGTGTGTGGAAACTGCATGTATTGCATTTTATGAATTCAACCAGGAGAGGGAATGCATAGACCTTAGTAGATTGCCTAAAAACCCCATCTAGGTTCCGTCCCCATAGGCCCGAGACCAGGATTGGGCGTTATGCCCCTTTGGCCTGAGTCAAGGGATTGGATCATGGAGGGATGGGGGTCCCACATTGTAACATGCCCCTTAGGCCTGAGACGAGGGATTCGGAAAAAGGACCAGCCACCATAGGCCTGAGTCAAGGGATTGGGCAATAGGATTCTGGTAGGCCTTTGGCTACTAAGGGCTTATGTGTTTACCTCCCCTGGCAGCATGAATGTTTTTCTTTTACCTATGTGTTTCAAATTGCAAGTGTGTTTATGTTGGACTAATGAATACTAGATATTAAAACTAACATGCAGCAATATGGACTTGAATATACATGATGCTACAGGTACTAATTCAAAATAATGTGTGATCTATTCAACCCAAGGTTACCCCTTTAAAAGAGAAGAAACCCTAAACCTAATTCACAAGCGAATTCTAGGGCAAGTCAGGTAAGGGACATTACATCCGTTGTCTATCGCTGCTAACAATGGTGTTGACTAGGAGTGTCTATCACCTTCGAGTGAGTTTTTCGGTGATGATTGGGATTCATTAGATTTTACACCCACCTTTATAGGTGAGTATAAAATCTCAACGCAAAAGTATGAAACTCTAAAAGTGGCTTCAGTTTCCTCTACACAATCTATTCCTTCTTCTAAAAAACTTGAACTTACTATTCCAACCTCTTCTACTTCAAAAAATTCAAATGAATATACTTCTACTATCGAATATGCCACTAACGGTGACCCACCATCTCCAATGGAAATGGCATCCTGTTATGGTCGAGGTTTTCAAATATTGTCACAAATTGGGTATGAAGATAATGGTAATGGTTTACATGAAAAAGGTATCAATATTTCCTTAGAACCTAATCCACATGGTTCTTCATCAGGTCTTGGATACCACCCTTTGAAGCCCACTAAAGCTTCTCGTCATCCCTATCTCAATGTAAATACAATTTCCATATCTAAAAATTCTTCTACATCACTTAATCTAATTTATCCTAAATTAATAGACATAAGTTTCGCTACTAGCATACCTTCTTTGGATATTTTTTCAACGGATGAAACTTTGGTTATATTCCTAGGAGTCTATGAGCATATGCCTCATTACCATCATGATCGTAGATTTCCCTATTGTTTAAATATTGAGGCATACTTTAGGAAAGATGCTTGTTTATCGAATGACACCTTGGCATCTCAGGAGATGCTTCAAGAATCTCCTCATCCACCTAATGTCCCAAACCACAGTACCCTCCTTGTTGGAGATATTGTCGATGTCTCGACGGATCTAGATAACTCTGAGAAAGTTATCCCAATTGAAAAATGTCTCGATTCTGATAAACAACTTGAACACTTTTCTCTTCTACATGAGTTTCTAGATCTATTTTCTTGTACCTATTCAGATATGCCTGGTATTGACCCAAAAGTTGTAACACACAACATTGTTTTACATCCTGATGCCAAGGTCGTAAAATAAAGATCCGAAGGATGAATCCCAAGGTGGTATTGTTAGTTAAGGCTAAGATCAAAAAGCTTCTACAAGCTAGATTTATCTGCCCAATTGATTATTCCCCTTGGATATTGATTGTTATTGTTGTCACTAAACCCAACAAACGTATTTAGATATGTATTAATTTTCACGATCTAAATAAAGCTTCTCTAAAATATGAATTTCCTCTTCCTCACATTGACATGATTTTTGATTCCATTATTGGCCACACCTTACTCTCCTTTATGGATGGCTTCTATGGATACAACCAAATTTTCATCATTCCTCAAGATCAATATAAAACAACTTTTATCACACCTTAGGGAACATTTTGTAGGGTAGTCATATTGTTCAGACTAAAGAATTTTGGTATGACATATCAATGTTCTATGACACTCATCTTCCATGATTTCATTCACAATATCTTAGAGGGCTATGTCAATGACATTCTATCCAAGTCTGTCTTGCATTAGGATCATGTCAAAATCCTCCACCAAATCTTTGAACATATTCCTAAATATAACATGCGCTTGAATCCCCATAAATGTGTCTTTGGCATTGATAGTGGCAAGCTATTGGGATTCATTGTTTCCCACCATGGTATTGAAGTGGATATAAAGAAGATTGAAGTTATTGTCAACATGCCACCTCTGAAAAACATTTCTCAACTTCGTAGTTTACAAGGAAAGATTTAGGCTATTCACTAGTTTGTCTCACAACTAGCGGATCAGACTCTCCCCTTCACTCAAATCCTTAAGAAAGATTCTCCTTTTGATTGGAATGTGGATTGCCAAAAGGCTTTCGATGATCTAAAATTATATTTGGCTAGTCCTCCGATTTTACATCTAATCGTTTATGGTTGCCCTTTCCTTCTTTACACTTCTACTTCATCTAATGCTCTTGTGGTACTATTTGTACAACATGATGACGATGGTAAAGAACGTGTTGTATATTAAATTAGTGAACTTTGCTCGATTATGAAGTTTGATATTCTATAATTGAAAAACAATGTCTAACTCTTGTTGTTGTAGAGTAAAATGTGTACACTAGCATTTTACACCTAGTTTAACACCTGGTTGGACCTAAATGTTTACCTTTGTTAATCAGGACATATTTTAACACCTTTTTAAACATTAAATGATTAAATATTGATCCTGATAATAAACCTAACAAAATAAGGTTAGGACTGGTCTAATCCCGCTTAAATGGACACTCTCCAGAGTTTGTGGGGCTAAAGGTGGTCCAGAAAGTTAGCCACGGTCTTATTTTTGTGGTGTCAGCTTAGAACACCTCCTTAACTTTTACTTGTTGGCCCCATTTGGTTTTATTTGTCATTGGTGAGTGGGAATGCATATATAAAGGAGTTTTACAATTCATTTTTATACTAAGATGCCTAATACAAAATTAGAGTTTGCTCGCATGTTTTGATCTTCTATGCTCAAGTGCTCTTCATGCTTGGATGTGCTACATGATTGTGGATATTATGATTCTCATTTGCAGGTTTTGAAGGAAGTTCAAGATATCTTTGTCTATCTGCTTTTTGGTGCAAGATCTTGAGTTATCTACATCAACTAGGGTTTCACATCTTGTGGTAATCATTATCACTTTAATTCATATTTCTATCATATATTGTTGACCTTGCCTCTACCCTCCTAGGGCACGCACTCTTGGATCATTAATCATAGATGTAGTGGAGGTGGAAACACCAAAATAAGGTTTGAATAAGGTAAGCCCCTAAACACAACACAATATTTTCCCTCTTTTCTTGTGTGCAGGTTGAAGATAGAAGTTTCTGAAGACAAGATCTAGGAAGAAGAAAGGGTTTGCAGGTATAGGTCTGGTGAAACTCAGAGATTCTGTAAAACCCTAAATTGGGTCTAGGGCACCCAACATCCTAGTATTTTGATGCTCTCAAAGTTGGATCCAGATTCTGATCTACTTCCTTACCTCTTGTGTTTTTTGATTCTCTACTTTTGTTTTCGACTGTCATATATCTATTGATCTTTGTCAATTAGGGTTTCATCTTTAGCCCTAGTTTAGTTTGTTAGTTTTGGTTGAATTTGGTTGACTCTTCTCTATACATCAAAAGGAAAAAACCCCTGTAGTTTGGATCTCCTTCATGGGTATAAGCCAAGCTTGGTTTGTACCCCAATGTTTGTAGAAGAGGATTTGACCTAGTTTATTTCTTTAGGCTAGATCTCCCTTTTCGTCATCAAACATTTTGGTGAACCTGTCATTTCTTGCACTTTGGCATCCTTCTTGCATTAGATCTGAGTTTTTTTCATCCCTAGATCTGATTAGGATTGAATTCATTTATCATTTTGCATACCAACATAGCTTATTTTTGCATTATTTCAAAATTAGGGTTTACAAAAACCTTGCATTGTTAGAAAACCTAGCTAGTCTTGAACCTAGGGTTTGAAGATTAGTGATTTGTTTCATATATTTATAGCATGATTAGATTAATTTAATTTTCTTTTACATATCATTTTTGTGTTTGAGAAAAGAAATTCTTGCATACTTGCATTGAAAAGTGAAAAAAGCAAGCATTTTAGGGTTAGAAAAAGCATATTTTTTTCATTGTTTTCATTTGCATAAGTTTTAGAAAGATTTAAATTTCTGATTTTTGCATCAGATCTGATTGGTTTTGCATTCATTAGTCATTTCCTAATGCTTTACTTTGCATTTGAAACTATTCATTGCTAGGGTTTGTTAAGAAAAAGTTGCATTTTTAGAAAAACCTAGTTATTTTAGAATCTAGAGTTTGTGATTCATATCTAGTTTCAGATTTTTTTGATGACATTTGTATTTGAAATTTGATTTTAAATTTCTCTCATACATCATTTATGTCATTTAGTTTTGAAATTTGAAAAGAAGAACAATTTTTTCATTGATAAATCTTGAGAAAAGAAATAATTTTAGGTTTTGATTTTGAGTATGCATGATGTCTAGTTTGCTTTGAGTAGAGTTGAACTTGATTAAGCATTTCTTATCTCATTAAATGTGTTTTCATTTGGTCAAAATTGCAAAACATTGTGTCATTTAAATAACAAGTCAAACTTTCCTTTCATCACCTCATTCATCTCTTCTTTGTGTGCATCTTATGTGTCACTAAAACTTGTAAGCAATTTATGAGTTTTGTGACCCAGTGCCCTAATTCAAGCACTCTTGTACAAAGAAGTCTTCAAATTATGGGTTTTAACGATTTTAATAATGATGGTAACAATACAATAGAACCCCAATTATGCTTTACTTTGCATTTGAAACTATTCATTGCTGGGGTTTGCTAAGAAAAAGTTGCATTTTTAGAAAAACCTAGTTATTTTGTAGTCTAGGGTTTGTGATTCATATCTAGTTTCAGATTTTTCTGATGACATTTGCATTTGAAATTTGATTTTAAATTTCCCTCATACATCATTTATGTCATTTGGTTTTGAAATTTGAAAAGAACAATTTTTTCATTGATAAATCTTGAGAAAAGAAATAATTTTAGGTTTTGATCTTGAGTATGCATGATGTCTAGTTTGCTTTGAGTAGAGTTGAACTTGATTAAGCATTTCTTATCTCATTATATGTGTTTTCATTTGATCAAAATTGCAAAAAATTGTTTCATTTAAACAACAAGTCAAACTTTCCTTTCATCACCTCATTCATCTCTTCTTTTTGTGTCACTAAAACTTGTAAGCAATTTATGAGTTTTGTGACATGGTGCCCTAATTCAAGCACTCTTGTACAAAGAAGTCTTTGAATTATGGGTTCTAATGATTTGAATAATGATGGTAACAATACATTAGAACCCCAATTCCCTAGTCTTATCACACAAGAAGGTCAAACACTTCTTCCTGATACCCCTTCTTCACATATGCCGGAAGCATCAACTTTTCATGAATCCATCAACATTGATGATCTTGTGGCTCGTGTTCCTAAAGCTCAAATTTAGAGATTAGACACTGAGTTGGCTGATTTTTAGAAAATTGTAAGCTTGGAACATATAGTTGGAGAGGTTGTCCCTATTTTTGAGAGTCTAAGAAGTCTTTTACTTGAAGGTCAAGAAGGATTGGAATTCTTGTGTGTCTTGTGTGGCCTTGCTCATATTGTGCATAACAACATTCTATCTACATCTAGTTGTGTTGAAATTGTCACTAATGTCACTTCTTCTAATCAAATAGGGACTTAAGTGTCGACACCCATATCGACATCCCCTATCCCTGCATACACTTCTACTATTCTCACCACAACTACATAGCCAAGTAATAGTTCTACCACATGTGTTAGGTTATCTACTAGGAATCCCATTCATCATTATAGTTTTGCTCCCTTCAATTATACAAATACCACACCTAGTATCACCCCACCTAATCACATTAAGCCTAATATCATTTTCTAAAAGGCCAATCATATAGTGTCAACCTATGGTTATCCCTGTCAATTCATATCAATCTCAATCTAGATCACCTTCCAACCGACGGCCCCATCATTAATCAACTTTTACAAAACATGAACTCCATCCAACAATAATCAGCAAGCATAAACCAAAGTCCTACCAAACCATTTATGACATCTCATTATATCCGTAGCCCTTTATCCTATTCTATCCTAAGAGCTCAAATGCCTGAAAGGTTTCAAACCCCTTTATTTGAGAAATATATTGGGAAGGGAGACCCTAACAACCATGTGGCAGCCTCTATAGCTATGTGTAGTGATTTTGAAGATGCAATTTTGGCAAAACTCTTTCCTAGGTCACTCAAAGATTTGGCCATGGATTGGTTTTGATCATTATCTCCTAATTAAATCACTTCTTTTTCACAACTCATCAATAAATTCCTCAAACATTTTTTAAGCAAACATTGGACCTCAAGTCTCTTTGACTGACTTGGTTCATTGCAAACAAGGAATAAAAGAGAAAGTAACAAATTTTATGGGCCATTATCAAGCCCTCTTTTCACAAGTTCAATACTCTATTTTAGATGCTGATGTACAAAGAATCTTTATTAGAAACTTACAACCTCACATTCGTGATAAGATATTATTGATGCGTTATTAATCTTTCACTCATCTTTGCACAGCTCTCCATGATTACCAAATTTTGATTAGTCAGTATGAGAATAATCCCTCATTGGCTCCATTTGGTGAATCTGAAGCCTCTCACAATCATTAATTCAAAAGACACAACAAAAATTCATCAAGATCAATGCAATTTCAGCTAATAACATAAGAAAACATGTGGTGGCAGTGTCATCTGCTGCTCCCGTCCCATATAAATTGAAACCAAAAACAAGGCATTTCACACCATTATCAGAGTCTCTATACTCTATAATGACACACCTTTTGAACAACAATCTCATCAAGCTTCCACCCATTTGAACTCTCAATCCAACCAAGATGCAAGCATATTCATTTGATTTGAACGCCTTTTGTCAATTCCACCGCACCGTCGATCATGACACTGAAATATGTATACATCTTAAGCATAAAGCTCAAGACCTCATTGATTCCAATGTCATCCAAGTTATTGTTGTGAACAACAAATAAAATAAATCAATGTCTCCACCTAATCAAAATCTTCAAATATACACAAATCCATTACCTCATCATGAATCTAATGTTGTGGACACATCTCAAGAACAAGACTATAAAGGCGATGTTTGTATGGTAGATGCCCACCCTCATAAGGAGTGCATAGAACTTGAACCATCTATATCTTTTACTCCTCATGATGCTACTATTGAAGCTCCTGATGGACCTCTCTACATCACCATTTGAATCAATGATAAACCTATAAGAGGTGCAATGATAGATCCTACATGCATGGTAAATTTAGTAACTTAAGAGTTTCTCTACATGCATGGTTTACACCATGATCACTATGATGTATCATAAATCATGATTAGAGCACATGATGGGTCTATCCTTCCAACTCTTGGTGCCTTGACCCTTGATTTCAAGGTTGGGCCAAGAACCTTGGATGTTACATTTGTCAACATTCCTACATCATATGTATTTCATGTGAAGTTGGGTCACCCATGGCTCCGCTCCATGAAGGAGGCCCCCTATATGGTTCATAAGTGCTTAAAGTTTCAATTTGAAGGACATGTGCATGTTGTACATCACAATCAGTACCTACCCACTGCTTGACATGGATACTTTACACTTGACTACTTCTGGCCAAAACTAGTTGGAGTTGCTTGAACTAGAGAGGATTTATTCTTTTTGTCATATCAAAATTTTAAAGAAAAGAAAATGGCAGAGTTGTCGTTTAGTAACATACCTCCTTGTGATGCCCTCAAACCTCCTCAATCTTATAAGGCTACGACAGTAGTTCCCTATGTCCCACAGGTGATGAATGAAGTTAAACCTAAATCGAAGGTTCTTCCCCATCCCTGGGCGTCTAGTAGATATACTGAGATTCCCCCTCTACCATCCCTTCAAGGACAAGGAGGCAACTGTTAAGCACAAAATAGACCTCCCCGCAATCGCAATATTACTTTTGTCCCACCTATCTCTGTGGAGACTAGTGGAAATCAATCAGTGGCGCATGTATTATTTCCTGAGGTTTCTTAAATGCTTTTGGATGCTCAAGTACTTCCACCTATTTCACAAGATGAGAAGGAAGAGCAGCCCATGTTGAGGAACCCTTCCCCCGTAGTCTCCCAACCTTCAGTGGTTCCTCCTGTTTCTTCTAATGTTCCTGAAGCAAAGGAATAAAAGGAACCCGTGTTGGAAGATACTATGGTTCCCTTAACAAACATCACAAATAAAGATAAGCAAAATAAAATTATGAGATAAAGAAAGAAGCGTCGTCATGCTATGGCTCACCTTTTAATAGGAGAGGGGAACCTCCTTCCTCGCAAGGTAAAGATAAGAATGACACAAGTATGGCTCTTGTTTCTTACACCACACTTTCTATAGTTCCTCTTGCGTCTTGTCCACCTACCCAAATTGGTGATGAGCAAGATTGGGAGGAGGATGATTTTCTTTAGGTCAACTCACAAGTGTGGACCCTTATTTCTATTATGTCATGAGTGCATGTGATTATTTTCCCCCGTAATGTGTTACTTGATGATTTATTTATGTTGTTGTTAAGCTCTCTTTGGATGACCCTTGACACCCTTGTAGGTGCAACGATACAAAGGGAGCAAAATTCATTGTGGCATTCTCTCTATTTGTATCATAATTCTTCTATATGTCGTAAGTTACATTGTTGTTGTTTCCTTTAGGGATGATGAAAGGCCTAGGATGCTTTGGCATTCTCCCTTGTTGAACCAAAGGGTTTTTATTTTTATGTGATATTTCTTCCTTTGTCTCTGTAGTTCTACTAGCTGGCAGATGATGACAGTTCCAAATATATATAGTCTCAAGATATCTCCTATTATACAATCATTCATATATTGACGCCAATCAGGTAGATCTATTTGTGTTATTTCTCTTTACTTATATGTTTTGATTTATGTGGCACCTTGTTGCTATGCTCGACATCATACCATGACTACACAAGCCATTGTGTATCATGCTCGTAGCATCGCCTTGGTTTTCCTTTTGTTGGGGCAACCCCTTGTTGCGATGTAGTTTTTGGGAACACATATCTTATGGACATGCACTTCTGGAAAGCTCTCATGCCTATCTTGTGGTTTAATCTACCTTAAAGTAATTTCTCCCTGATAGGAGTTAGAAATTACTTTAAGGTGGGGGAATACATCACCTATGCTCTTTTGGTTACATACTTGTTTATTATAGTTGGCATGGAACTCACCTTGTGATTCGGTAGTCCTCGCTAGCCCATGATGTTTCCTTTTGGTCCATGATCCACTTAGTACAATGAAGTTGGCTAGCCTGTGTGCTTCATGTGACTTGTCATGGTCGCCTAGTAATCTGGTGGTCCTTACTAGTGTGTGATCGATGAAGGCACTTCTCTTCATATGATCCCTAGCGACAGAGCAAGCTAGCGTCGGAGTCATGTGCCTTATGTGTTTGTTTCTATGTTTTTTTTGTTTGATGCATTATGTTTCAACCTATTTTCCTTAATGATTCCATGTGTCTTATGTGTCTTCATCATGTTTTTCATATTTTTTCATGTATACTTGTGCCTTATGTGTATGTTTTGTGTCAAGCGTGTATGCATTATGTATTGTGTGTCTTTTGCGTGTATTCCTATGTATGGTTTTAGTACTCCATGTGCGTGAATTATGTTACAATGTCTTTTGTGTTTGAAAATTTCTTTGCTTATGTGTTTTCAACCTTAGAATCCTAAGATTGGGGGTTACTAATAGTCCACAACTTGGCAGAATTCATTGGGCTTCTATGTTTTTGTGTTTGAAATCTGACTTCTCCTTCCTTTAGTGTGAGTTTGAATGTAAGTTCATATCCACGCTAAAGTGGGGGCTAAATGTTATAGAGTAAAATGTGTACACTAGCATTTTACACCTAGTTTAGCACCTGGTTGGACCTAAATGTTTACCTTTGTTAATCAAGACCTATTTTAACACCTTTTTGAACATTAAATGATTAAATCTTGATCCCGATAAATAAACCTAAAAAAATAAGGTTAGGACTTGTCTAAGCCCACTTAAATGGACACTCTCTAGAGCTTGTGGGGCTAAAGGACCAGGGTGCCTAGCGCCTTGGTTCCAAAAGTTAGCCCTAGTCTTATTTTTGTGGTGTCATCTTAGAACACATCCTTAACTTTTACTTGTCATCCCCATTTGGTTTTATATGTCGTTGGTGAGTGGGAATGCATATATATAAAGGAGTTTTAAAATTCATTTTTATATTAAGATGCCTAATGCAAAATTAGAGTTTGCTCACATGTTTTGATCTTCTATGCTCAAGTGTTCTTCATTCTTGGATGTGCTACATGCTTGTTGATGTTATGATTCTCATTTGTAGGTTTTGAAGGAAGTTCAAGATATCTTTGTCTATCTCCTTGTTTGTACAAGATCTTGAGTTATCTACATCAACTAGGGTTTCACATCTTGTGGTAATCATTATCACTTTCATTCATATTTCTATCATATATTGTTGATCTTGCCTCTGCCCTTTTAGGGTACACACTCTTAGATCATTAATCATTGATGTAGTGGTGGTGGAAACACCAACACGAGGTTTGACTAAGGCAAGCCCCTAAACACAACACAACCGTTTCCCTCTTTTCTTTTGTGCAGGTTGAAGAAACAGGTTTTTGAAGACAAGATCTGGGAAGCAGAAAGGGTTTGTAGGTACAAGTCTGGTGAAACTCAGAGATTTTGTAAAACCCTGAATTGGGTCTAGGGCACCCAACGCCCTGGTCTTTTGGTGCTTTCGAACTCAGATCCAAGTTCTAATATGTTTCTTGATCTCTGATGTGTTTCCTTATTCTCTACTATTTCCAACTATCGTATATCTGCTAATCTTTGTCAATTAGGGTTTCATCTTTAGCCCTAGTTTAGTTGGTTAGTTTTGGTTGAATTTGGTTGACTCTTCTCTATACAACAAAAAGGCAAAACCCTGTAGTTTGACTTTCCTTTTGTTGGTTTTTTCTTTTGAATTAGTAGAGGGTTTGCCAGTTCCTACGCATAGGCAGATTCAGCCTACTAATATAGGAGGTTGCGTGAGTTGCCTCCCCTTCACTTCTGGTTTTGCCGCACCAGGGGGGGTATCCCTATAGCTCAAGATGTAACATTGACTAGCCCAATGACAGAAAGATTTAGCTTGACAACAGCAGGCAGAATACTCTCATGTGTGGACCAAGATGTGTATGATACATCACAATTTTAGCAACATTCTTGGGCATATTTGTCTGGTTGTGGATTAGAGTATGCAGGGGTCCTAATCCTACTCCTACAAACTAACATGTTGGGATTTTGAAAGGATGGATTTTATGTTTTGGATGCAAGACAAGGGGTTTTGGATCATAACTACTAACCCAGGTGCAAACCGGTGCCTATCTCAGGGCAAGGAGTCAACTAGACGTATACAAAAGAATGGATTGCATCTGGCATTCAAGCCTCAAGGGGTTATATTGATGCTTTCCTTACAAACATCACCCAAGAATGGGTATTTAGCTACCTCTACTTACAGATATCCGTGCTGACATACAACCTTCTCCATGCTTAACCTAAAATAGTTTAATCCACTCCTTGAATGGAAGTTAGAGATGAAACATGTGATACAGAAACATGTATCCTAGAATCTATGAAACCCTTAGCAACCAGATTCAAAAGAAGGAAAGCATGCATCAAAGGAGACAAATAGATAAACACATGCATAAGAGCATTTTTCATATAGATCAATAATGAAACTGACTATATCTGTAATACACATTCATGATGCAACTCATAAACTCCAAAATGAGATACAACAGCAAGGAAATGCCTTGTTTTCTCTATTCACACAAAAAATGGCCAAGTCTTCCACCCAGTAAATGAGTAACACCGTCTGCTATATATAGCAGGAAGGTGTACTCAACATTGAAAGTACATGGTTGACTCAAAATTTGCCAGATACAGCACATCATGAGAAATGGCGCTCAATATTAAATGCAGCAGGTGGGAGAGGAGACAGGGTAGTTGAACTCGAGCCTTGCGCTGCCGCCTGGGGATTCACACCTTCAATTAGGTACTTGATCCGTCCATGCCTTCACCATACCCTGTAACATCCACCATTAATGGCATACCAACCCACGGCCTTGGGAATGTAGTGGACTGTGCGCTTTGCAACTTTTCCCGCCAAGAAATATGACCCTAATTTTTCAAATCATGTAGGAACTAATTATCCCATATTCACCCCACGGTGACCTCCTCAATACTTTATAAGCTACGCCGTGAGCATATATGATGTCAGGCAATTTTACCTTGCGCGACCAACAAACTATCCGCCAAGACCCCATCATCATGACCCACGCCATCGGCGAACCTCCTGCATGACATCCTGACATGCAATATCACCCTGATATTTTGCATCACCCTGATGCGAAATATCACCCTGCAGGAAATATCACCCTGATGACCACATTGCCATTGTTGCACTTTGATGCATCAGAGAAAAAACCCCATCATATTCATATCCTCATTAGCAATCGGGGGGATCCTCATAATACCTGCTGATAATAACATGCCAGAGATCACATGATGCACCCACTGATCCTGATGACATCACCATCATGTTGCAATATCGGGGTGATATTCGTAAGATCACCTGATATTCGAAATATGACCGCCTCCTCTGGAAGTATCAGGTTGGACTAAAAATTTCAACTATGACCCCATCGGACTTGGATGACCTCATCATCATATTGGCATTGGGGTGATATTCGGCTGCAAGGGTGATATTCGTAAGATCACCTGATATTTAGAATATGACCCCCCCGCGGAATATTAGGGTGATGGACAAGTAAATATCACCCCCACAAGAATATCAGGTTGAACTGTAGCTTTGTTGTAACATCGGGGTGATCTCTGAATGTGACTGATATTTGGAACATCACCCCCTGGCAAGATCAGGTCATATACGAAATATGATGACCCCCTGCAAGAATATCAGGGTGATCATCCCTGACTTAGAATTTTTTTGGATTGTTTGGGAAGGTGCTTGCAAAATTAATTGCTTGAAACCTGACTGTTCATGCAGGCACCAACAGTGGCTCTGTCTGGGGATGCATGCCTCCTGCAGGCATGGCAAGAACCTCAGACCTCTGGGATGTAGACCAGTCCCCTTTCCATTGGGCATAGAGTCATGAAGTTACATTGATCTGAATCACCAATCACACTTGATGGTCCAAGGTCACCAAGAAAGGAAGAACCTATATCTCCCTTTGTCAAATACCCTATTTTCATCAGATATCACTAGATCAAGCCTGAAGATGCTGCCATGATTCATCCACCAACAACCCTTGTCATTTGCATATTCAACCATCTTATTTAGCTTGTCACTGTCAACCTTATGTAAACAATCATTAGCATCAAGCAACATGTGAATGCTATATTTATCAAACAATGCATATTCATATAGCATATAGCACTTATCATCATCTATATCAGCAATATGCATCACAAAATGATCTCCTAGCTAGACTGAAAAATGAAAGCACTCAAAGTCCACCATGTAGCTAGGAGCATCAGGGCTCATTGTATCATAAGCTGGCATATCAAAGAAAAAGCTTTCAAATTCATAATTGTACACATCATGCACACAATCTTCAGTTGCATCAAGCTGGAAAGGATTAGGCTCTAGCACTTCTCTACAATAACCCTCATGATGTATGTTGGCTTCTCTTTCATCAGGATGAAAAGCAGAATCCATATCAACAATAGTGCTTAGATTTTCACCATACTCAAACAGATCCTCATCAGCATATGTGTCAAAAAGGGCTGACCCAAGTGTTTCAGCTTCATTATGGTATGCCACTAGTTCATGGGTAGCAGAACATGCATTTTCATTAGCAATGAATTCTCTCTATGGAGGAGTATCAGCCTGTGTACTATAAGAAAAGTTAAAATTAAACAAAGAACAATCATGCTCAACACTAGCACTTGTTTCAATCTCTAACTACTCTTCATCATCTCCATGTGTCTGAATAAAAGGCAATGGTTCAAACATGGAACTGCTTCTCTGTTTGCTTATTTCTTCTCTATCTTGAGCATAATACTCAGTCATCTCCACACACCCATTCAAACAGGTATTCATTGTTGTCCATAACCTCATCTTTGTTTTCAGAACCAGATGCCTCAATCTTGCAATGAGATTCATCATTGATCCTTCTACTAGCATCCTCAACTGGTGTATTTTCATTTTCATTTTTATCTTCACATGATGCCGTGATCACTTGGTCATTTGCAGCTACACAACTATTATTCATACCAAAGCTTGTGGACAGGGAATTCAGCATGTGCTCATTTCTTATTTTTTTTATATTTTCTAAAAACTTGTATGCCATCTGCATACTTGTTATCTTGAATTCCCTCAACAATGCACTAGAGCCCTCCTCAAAACCTTCAAAATATATGCCAATGCAAGCTGAAGTATATGGTCTGAAGTCTTCAGGGATTTGTGAAAGGGTTACTACAAATCTATGACTGAAATCAGTACAGGGCTCTTCATCTTGTTTTCTAATTTCCATTAATCTTGCAACAAGATCAGCAGGTTCTCTTGCAAATTCTTCTCTAAAATAGTCAACAAGTTCATCCCAACAGGCAAAAGATCTGTTTGGAAAGCTCAAATACCAATCTTTAGCTTTAGCACCAAAGGATCTAACAAAAAACCTCATCCACATATCCTCATCTCTAAATGAACATCTTTCAATAAAGCTATGAAAGTTTTGGGTATGTGCATCCCCATCACACACACTGTGTCCACTAAATCTAGGCATCTGATTGCACACTTGAGCAGGCATACTTTCTATTTTATAGTCAACCCATGACAAATGTAGTTGGTCATACAAAGGATCAAAGGGGCTGACAAGAGGTTTAGCATTTTGGCTGGCAAACATAACAGGGTTATTACTATTTAACTGAGCCTGCCGAGCCTCTAAGAATATCAACCTATTTTTTATCTCTTCCATTCTTTTACACAACATTTCATCCCCCTCTTGACTGAGTATGGGTGAAAACCTACTTGGATTCATATAAATTTCACTCTTAGACATCCTATGTCTGCCTAAGACCTAAGGCTTCCCCTTGGCATCTAACTTATGCAATAAAACAACAAATACAAGTGGGAAGAAGCTAGGTACCTTTTCTCATCTGGATGCTAAAGTCTTGAACAGAACATTCTTTTATCACAACAACATACATCAACCTTTAATGTGCACTTAAATCTTATTTGCAGAGTCGCCACCTCTCCAGAGAGGATACAATTTTCAAACAACTGAAAGCTCATCAAATATTTTTCTGAGTTTAGTCCACTAGCAGAGCACCATCATTCACATGAAAGATCAAGACATCACTCCCCAGCGGAGTCACCATTTTTTTGGTGACTCAGATGGGAAAAACTTCACCAGAGACTGTAGGATAATACTTTCAAATCACATCCCCAGCAGAGTCGCCATTTTGTTGGTTTTTTCTTCTGAATCAACAGAGGGTTTGCCAGTGCCTATGCTAAATCAGCTAAGTCACTGTTGGTGCCTACATGAATAGTCAGGTTTCAAGCAATTAATTTTGCAGGCACCTTCCTAAACAATCCAAAAAATTTCTAAGTCGGGGATGATCACCCTGATATTCTTGCAGGGGGTCATCATATTTCGTATATGACTTGATCTTGCTGAGGGGATGATGTTCCAAATATCAGTCACATTTAGAGATCACCCCGATGTTACAACAAAGCTACAGTTCGACCTGATATTCTTGTGGGGGTGATATTTACTTGTCCATCACCCTAATATTCCATGGGGGGTCATATTCTAAATATCAAGTGATTTTACGAATATCACCCTTGCCGCCGAATATCACCCCAATGCCAATATGACGATGACATCATCCAAGTCTGATGGGGTCATAGTTGAAATTTTTAGTCCAGCCTGATACTTCCAGAGGAGGCGGTCATATTTCAAATATCAGGTGATCTTACGAATATCACCCCGATATTGCAACATGATGGTGACATCATCAGGATTGGTGTGTGCATCATGTGATCTCCGGCATGTTATTATCAGTAGGTATTATGAGGATCCCCCCGATCACTGATGAGGATATGAATATGATGGGGTTTTTTCTTTGATGCGTCAGAGTACGACAATGGCAATGCAGTCATCAGGGTGATATTTCCCGCAGGGTGATATTTCACATCAGGGTGATGCAAAATATCAGGGTGATATTGCATGTCGGGATGTCATGCAGAAGGTTCACCGATGGCGTGGGTCATGATGATGGGGTCTTAGCGGATGGTTCATTGGTCGCGCAAGGTAAAATTGCCCGACATCATATATGCTCACGGCCTCACTTATAAAGTATTGAGGAGGTTGCCGCGAGGTGAATATGGGATAATTAGTTCCCGCATGATTTGAAAAATTAGGGTCATATTTCTTGGCGGGAAAAGTTGCAAAGCGCACAATCCACTACATTCCCAAGGCCGCAAGTTGGTATGCCATTAATGGCAGATGTTACAGGGTATGGGCAAAGGCATGGATGGATCAAGTACCCGATTGAAGGTGTGAATCCCCAGGCAGTGGTGCAGGGCTCGAGTTCAACTACCTTGTCTCCTCTCCCACCTGCTGCATTCAGTATTGAGCGCCATTTCTCATGATGCGTTGTATCTGGTGAATTTTGAGTCAACCATGTACTTTCAATGTTGAGTACACCTTCCTGCTATATATAGCAGACAGTGTTACTCATTTACTGGGTGGAAGACTTGGGCATTTTTGGTGTGAATAGCGAAAAATAGGGTATTTCCTTGCTGTTGTATCTCATTTTGGAGTTTATGAGTTGCATCATGAATGTATATTGCAGATATAGTTAGTTTTATTATTGATCTATATGAAAAATGCTCTTATGCATGTGTTTATCTATTTGTCTCCTTTGCTGCATGCTTTCCTTTTTTTGAATCTGGTTGCTAAGGGTTTCATAGATTCTAGGATACAGGTTTCTGTATCACATGCTTCATCTCTAACTTCCATTCAAGGAGTGGATTAAATTCTTTTAGGTTAAGCATGGAGAAGGTTGTATGTCAGCAGGGATATCTATAAGTAGAGGCAGCTAAATACCCATTCTTGGGTGATGTTTGTAAGGCAAGCATCAATATAACCCCTTGAAGCTTGAATGCTAGATGCAATCCATTCTTTTTTATACGTGTAGTTGACTCCTTGCCCTGAGATAGGCACCGGTCTGCACCTGGGTTAGTAGTTATGATCCAAAACCCCTTGTCTTGCATCCAAAACATAAAATCCATCCTTTCAAAATCCCAACATGTTAGTTTGTAGGAGTAGGATTAGGACCCCTGCATACTCTCATCCACAACCAGACAAATATGTCCAAGAATGTTGCCAAAATTGTGATGTATCATACACACCTTGGTCCACACATGAGAGTATTCTGCCTGCTGTTGTCAAGCTAAATCTTTCTGTCATTGGGCTAGTCAATGTTACATCTTGAGCTATAGGGACACCCCCCCTTGGTGCGGTAGAACCAGAAGTGAAGGGGAGGTAGCTCACGCCACCTCCTGTATTAGTTGGCTAAATCTTCCTGTACATAGGAACTAGCAAACCCTCTGCTAATTCAGAAGAAAAAACCAACACCTTCATGGGTAGAAGCCAAGCTCGGTTTGTGCCCCAATGTTTGTAGAAGAGGGTTTGACCTAGTTTAACTCTTTAGGCTAGATGTCCCTTTTCACCATCAAACACTTGTATTTACAATACAAAAGTTGAGAAACTACCTTCTAAATGTTGAAACACATGTCATTGTGAAATTTGATCCTTTGAAACATCTCTTTGCTAAAATGGATCTTTCAGGATGTTTGACCAAGTGGGTGATGTTGTTAACGGAATTTGATCTTAAATTTGTCTCTCAAAAGGCAATTAAAGGTCAAGCATTGACTGACCACTTAGCCAATACCCCTTCACCATACTCTCTTTAAAACCAAGACTCATTCCCTAATGAACATGTACTTCCCTTGAACATTGATAGAAGGTGGGACTTGTTCTTTGACGGTTCTAAATGTCAAACTGGCTTCGGTACTGGTGTTATAATAGTACCCCCTTTGGGTATGCTAGTTCCTCTATCTTACTGTCTCAACTTTCTATGTACCAACAACATTGTAGAATACGAAACCCTTATTGTTGGCTTGTGTGTTGTTATTTCTCTTAATATTCAACATCTTAGTATATTTGGAGATTCACAACTGATTATATGACAAGTTGTTGGATCGTATCAAGCAAAGTAAGATAAGCTATCTCAGTATCGTGACTGTTGACCTATTTTCCTCTGTCCAAAGTCTAATAGTTCACTTGAAAATTGCCTTGATATCCCCTGGAATATAGCCCTGCAGGCCTTAAATCCTTCAAATGCCAATGTTCTACCTTGCAAAAATCCCTAAAACCTCATCTAGAGAATCCTTGCAAAAATCCCTAAAATCTTATTTGGAGAATCCTTGCAAAAAACCCAAAAAACCTTTTAATCTTCAATGTCTTCCTTCGTAGAGATTTTCCATTTACATACTTAGTCATTTTGGTATGGATATCTAATGTCCGAATATCCAAACCTTAGTTAATATCTAAATAATATCTTAATATCCAGACCTTAGTTAAAATCCCAATATCTCTCAAGTATTCAGACCTTAGTTAATATCTGGATGTTTTCCTAACATCTGGATCTTAATTAACATTTGGACCTTAGTCGATGTCCAGACCTTAGGAAATATCCATATGTTTTCTTAACATTCAGATCTTAACTAAGACCCAGATACTTCCCAAATGTGCAGACCTTAGTAAATACCCAGATGTTTTCCTAACATTTGTATATTTCCTAATGTCTGGATCTTTCCTATCTCCAGATCCCTAAAGCGAATGTCCTGATGACGTCATCCAATCCCCTCCCCAAAGAAGTGCATATGACAATGATGTCATCCGGACATTTTGCCACTAGAATATTACCCTAAAATGTTCATATCCTGATGACATCATCCAGATCCCCTTTGTAACAAAGCTCTCTATGACGATGGCATCATCAGGATATTCAGGGGTTGCATATTTAAAGTTAACATCCTGACATCAGATATCCATGCAGACGACGACTTCTCCATGCTACGAAGGTAAAATTGATAGGTGCATCCAAATATTGGGATATGAGGACTCTTGTGTGTGGTCAGGCTATATCATCCAGATATTTGTGAATGTGTAGACCTTGAAGATATTCATGGATATCCATATGTCTGTTGACCGCAACTTTGACCACGAATATCTCCCTCATCCTAAGGAATTTCTACATGATCCAAAAGGCAAAATTGCTTAGAATTTCCTCCTCTTTCATTTGGTAGGAATTTTGATGAATATTCTCACTTTGAAATTACAATCCAAAAATCATGATCCGAATATGGATATGCACATCCAAATATCAAGATAGTGGCCGACTGAAGATGAATATGTAGACTCGACCGACAAGACATATCAACGGCCGACTTGAGGTGTTGTGAAAGCTTTCCAATGGCAGATATTTTGCATTCATTATTGCAGGTGAATGATTTAGATGCTCGCATTAAAGACCCAAAATATCTTCCAGTTGCTCGATGGATCTAGATATTTTTCGCATTGAAGTCTTGCAGGTAGACGTCCCTTCCTCCAAGGAAATATCTCTGATAGGCCAATGGGCGCATTCATTATAGTAGGTAATGGTGCTCCATTGTAATTCTATATAAAGCATGAAATGTAATATATTCATGTTGGCTTTTGGTCTGAAAAACCATATCTCTTGCAATTGTAACCGTGCCTCTTTGAGAATAGACATCAGATTTTTACCTTCTCATGAATTGTTCATTGCTCTATGTATTTTTTATTTGATCTCCATCTGTGAATGCATCTTTCCTCTTGGATTTCATTTAGTTTCTCTTACATCTGCAAGTAATTCATGATTTTTGTATGTTGGTATGTTGAATATTGTTATTCTATGCACACATGGTTGTTTTGAGGGCCTTCCCATATTCAAACATGGTGTATCACCTCCTTTCAATTTCAGTCTTACTCCCTCTTCCTCTTTTCATAAATAGGTGGATAGATTAGGTTTAATCTTAGGATCATTGAATCTCTCATTCAGCAAAGGAACCAACCTCTCTCTAGAGATTTGGCCTCCTTGTTGGGTCCCACACATGGAGGTCATCTCAATGTTTCACTAGATTGTTGGAGCCCTAAAAGCCTTCAATACTAGGTGTAAATCTATGTGACAATAGTTTTTGGCACGCCTGGTGGGACAGAGAGAAGAAACAATCAAAGAATCAAGCTGAGAATCTAGTGTTCTTCTTAGGACTCTGCATCTTGGCAGAGATTTTTATGCACCTGGCGACTCCACAAGCTACTGGTTCTGATTAGCGCCATCTTTTATGCTTGTGAAAACTAGGGCATCTTCAAGAGGTAGCTTTCAATTTACTAAATTATCTACTATTGCTTCAAGGAGAAGGTTTAGGTTGTCTAGGTCTTCTGTGAGAAGGAACAATAATCTTACTTTACCTCTCTCAAGGGCTCAATCCACACCCCCTCATATTAGGTTTTAGTATAATAGGAGAAGATTGCATAACCCTAGACTAAATCTGAATATACCTAGGATGGCAAGGAATTTGCCTTTTGTGACCTTCAATGGAGGAAGTCCATTAGACTTGGCTACTTATAATGGCATACCTGCTACAGCCCTGAAAAGTGTTTCACCCTTCATGGGTGATGGTTCTATAACCCCTGCTGAGCACATCAAAGACATATCCAACGTGTGCTCGGTCCATCATATACAACATGAAGATGTTGCAGTCTGTCTCATGGTTTCATATTTCAAAGGGAGAACTCTTCAATGGTTCAGGAGCTTGACCCCTGCTTCAATACATACCTGGGATAAGCTGGGAGAGGCCCTCTACAAACAATTTCGAGAGAGGGCAGACAATGTTTCATTGCTTGAGCAATTGACGACTATCAAGAGGGCTCCAAGTGAGATGCTGGTAAATTTCAACTTTAGATTCCACAGGATGTGGGAGAGAATTCCATCTACCCTCATGCCATCCACAAGGTGTTTTCTTGTATTTTTTAAGAGCTTTGAATTCTAACATTGCAGTGATGATGCAATCAATGGGTGTTGAAACTCTACCAACTGGCTATGAGACAGCTCTGAAAGCTAAAAATTGCCTAATATAGGCTGGGAAAATTGCTCCCAAACCTCATGTTCCACTATTTCTAGAGTTACCTTCCTCATCCCAGTAGCCCATTATTGCTCTCATCCCAGAGCCTAAAGCTTCAATATCCTCTCTTTCTCAAGAAGAGAGTGACCTTGAGACCTTGATGTCCAATTTGACTAACAAGGTGAATAGTATAGCTATTTAGACTGCTCCTAAACCCCGTTAGAACTATAACCAGGGGCAGACATCTAATCAAAATTAGAATCAAGGCTATAATCCTAATAGAAATCAAAACTGGAATTAGGGCTACCCACAAAATAGATACCAAAATCCTAACCCTACATAACCTTTACAAACAGTTCGGCCTATCCAACAAATTCTAGCTCTGAATCCAGTTAGGGCCTTAGTCCCTACTCAGAATAATCTGGCCCAGGAGGCAGATTGGTTCTACCTCTGCAACCAACCTCATAATCAATCCACTTGTGCTTTTGGAGCACAAGAACGGGCTTTAATGGTGCATAGCTTTCATACTCAGTAAGAATCATTATCTGAGGCATCAAATAACAATCATGAGGTGCCAAATGAGGCTACCTTTGATGTCGGTATGATGCTATGGACTGAAGAGGATTTTTGTACTTTTAATCAATGCATGGACAGTGTTGTTATGCCCATTGTAGACAACATTAGGTCAAAAAAGAGGCAGTTCAAGGCTAGCCTTATGCCCGTTGTATTACAAAAAGAGCATGTTCCTAAGGAAAAAGTGGCGAGTGCCACAATTCCAGTTCAAAACAGTAGACCTGTTGTTATAAAAAAAAATTCATCAAGCTTAAAGGTACTTGAACAACCTACAGAGCAATTAAAGAAGGGAACTTGGATTCTCTCCATGCATAAGGTAACCATTGTTCCATTGAATATTGTGGAACATATGAAGAAAAAAAATATCAATGTCTCCATGTGGGAAGTAATGTCCATCCCTTCCCAAAGGGATTTGTTACAAGAAGCCTTAAGGCACTTCCCATCAGCTGAGTTAGTAGCAACAGATCCATCAACTAAGCAAAAAGAGAAGGCTCCTGTCAGTCTTGTGCAACCAAGTGAAGGATAAGTAAGTGCAGTCAAGAAACCAACTCCTTTCTACTCGTCTTTAATCATTGGCAAGTTTTTAGTGCACAACTACATGATTGACTCTGGAGCTAATGTTTCAGTCATGCCCAAGAAGATAGCGGATACATTAGGCATCAAGTATACCCCTGTTTCATTAGGAGTGTTGCAACTGGATGGCACTTTTGTGAACACTATAGGAGTGATCAAGGGACTAGTCTTGACTTTGCATGCATGTCTGAACCTGACTTTCAAACAAGACATTTCAGTCATTGACCTGCCTCCCTTTTTTGCTATTTGTCTGTCAAGAGACTTCGCAGCTAATGTAGGTGGCTACCTTTCTTCTGACTGGTCTCATATGTTGTTAAGGACCAGATATGGTACAAGGTTCACCATCAAGGCTAAACCAATTTTAGATTATCATGTGGAGAATTATGACCACAGCCTCGTGAATCTGCATGTGATGATTTAGGGTGAGGAAGTGTATGATCTAGAACTTATTGAGGTAGAACCTTCACCTATTCCTATCCTTGACCTATTTTTAGATGAGTGGGCAAGGGATCATGAAATTTTTGATCCTTATGATACCACTGAAGTAACTGACTTGGGCAACTACATGATCCATGAAGGGGATCTTTCAGTCCCTTCTATACTTAAGCCAGATGATGACTCCAAAGGCCCACAGAAGATGTTCTTTGATGGTGTAAAAAGCAGAAATGGAGTTGGTGCAGGTGTTTTACTAGTCTCTTTGACTGGTAAGAAGTTGCAATTTTCTCATAGGTTGCATTTTTCTTGCACGAATAATGTAACAAAGTACGAAGCATTGGTCCATGGCCTATTGATAGCAAAAAAGAATAAAATCAAGTATCTGGAGATCTTTGGTGATACTGAATTGGTGGTCAACCAAGTCAAAGAGAGATGTGCAATGAAAAACTAGCTTCTAAGAGCTTACAGACATAGAGTTTGGGACCTTTTTGAGAGTTTTGATGCCCTCAACCTGTAGGTGATCCCAAGGAAATTAAACGCTGATGTTGATCAATTAGCAACGGTGGGGGCTCAATTTTCTCCACCTATAGACTTGTTTCAAGGTCCTGATTAGCATGTGAGGATTATTGTCAGACCATCTATTCCTGATAATGAGATCCATTGGCAGGTCTTTGACAACAATGAACAGATTGTGAGCTTCATTCAAAATGAAGCAAAATTTTCCTCCATGGTGCACCCTAGGTTGCAGGAATGCTATGGTGATAAGATCATCCAGGTCAAATCAAATAAGCTGCCCAAGGGTCTAGTCACCCTGGAGGCCATCTTCAGCCATGATGATGAGTTTAGGGGGGAAAGAAATAATATGACCTTCAAGAAAGAAGATTACCAAAAGGTAACCATCGTCCAGGACAAGGAGTTGCTGCTAGGAAAGATATGCAACAATGTAGAGGAGCAAGAGTTCATAAAAATTGCCCAAAAATATAATGATGTCCTAGTGTGGACATATGAAGATCTTAAGGGCTTCAATCTAGATGTGGCTCAGCTTTCCATTGATCTAGATCCCAATTGCAAGCCAATTCGGCAAAAGCAATGGCCTATAAATCCAAAAATTGAGCCACTCATGAGGAAAGAGCTTGCTAAGCTCATACAAGCAAGGATTATCTTTCCTATTAAGTATTCTAATTGGGTGGCTAATCTAGTTCCTGTGAAAAAGAAAAATGGGGAGATTAGGCTCTGCATGGACTTCAGGGACTTGAATCATGCTTCTCTGAAGGATCATTACTCTTTGCCCTCTATGGACCAAATTTTACAAATAGTTGCAGGGGCAGAAAGGTTTTCATTATTGGATGGCTTCTCTGGCTATAACTAGATCTTTGTCAGAGAGGAGGATAGATTTAAGACAACATTTACAACCAAATGGGGAACCATGGCATATGCAAAGATGTCATTTGGTTTGTCTAATGTTGGTGCAACATTTCAAAGGAAAATGGACATTACCTTCAAAGGATTTATAAATAGGTTCATCTTGATTTATCTAGATGACATCATAGTCTTCTCTAGGAAGGGGGAGAATTATATGGAGCATATAGAAAAAGTCTTCCAAAGATGCAGAGAGTTTGGGGTGTCTTTGAACCCCAAGAAATGTATTTTTGTTATTACCCAAGGTAAGCTTTTGGATCACATAGTATCTAAGGATGGGATATCCATAGACCCTGAGAGGAGATCAGCTCTCCTTTCTCTTCCCCTACCTACTCACAAGAAAGCTTTACAATCATTTTTAGGGTAGATCAACTTTATTAGGAAGTTCATTCCTAACTATGTTGGCTTGTTGAAACCTCTAACTCTTATGCTCAAGAAAGATGCAGTCTTCAGATGGACTAAGGAAGGGAAGGATGGTTTTGAGAAGATCAAGGGAGAGATTGCCCAAGCACCCACTCTCATGAACCCAAATTATGAGAAGGACTTTTTCCTCTATGCACATGGAGGAGAGAACAGTATTGTTGTTGTCCTGATGCAACAAAATAAACAAGGACTGGAGCAGCCCCTGGCTTTCTTCAGTCAGACCTTGAAAGATTATGAGGTCAGATACATCCCCATGGATAAATAGGTATTTTCCATTGTCAAAGATCTAAAAAAAATCATCTATATGTTGGCAAATAATCACATTAAAGTTTTGGTTTCTCATCCTAGTGTGAGAGATTATATAACGAGGATTGAGATTAGTGAAAAGAGAGCCAGTTGGGTCACCAAGATCCTGGAGTATGATGTGATCATCAAGGCCACTAAGTTGATTAGAGGCGAAGGACTATGTGAATAGCTAGCTTAGACATCAGTAGATGAAGTGAATTCATCTTACCATTTGAATGAGGAGGAACCTACAACTGAGACATCAGTTGTGAGTTCTTGGACAAAAGAAATGGCTAGTTTCCTATCCACTAATGAGTATCCCTATGGACTGGACAAAACCAAAAGAAGATATTTCAGTCTGTAATCTATCCCTTATGCTTTGGTAGATGGTGTTCTCTTCAAGAGAAACTTGGATGGAGTCTTACCAAGATGCATAGAAGAAGATCAGGTTGATAGACTTCTTAGTGATTTTCATGCTAGCCCAACTGGTGGTCATTTCTCTGCTAGAGCTATAGCAATGAAAATAATGAGGGCAGGTTACTTTTGGCCCACATTATTCAATAATGCCCATGTATGGGTAAGAAGATGCAAAGAGTGTGCTCTCTTTGCTGGAAAGAAAAGATTGGCATCTCTTCCCCTCCACCCTATTCAGGTTGATCAGCCCTTTTCACAGTGGGGATTAGATTTCATTGGCATGATAAACCTTGCTTCTAGTGCTGGTCACAAGTGGGTTTTGACTGCAATAGATTACTTCACTAGGTGGGTTGAAGCAATCCCACTCAAGGAGGCCACTGAGTCATCTATCATGGATTTCTTAGAGGAAATCATGACAAGGTTTGGAGCTCCTCATACTATTATTTCTGATAATGCAAAAGCATTCACTGGTTTTAGGATTGTTGATTGGGCTCTTAAGTCCAATGTGTTTTTAAAGACTTCATCCAGCTATTACCCCCAGGGTAATGGGCTGGCTAAATCTACCAATAAGAACCTAATCAGGATCTTAAAGAGGACCATGGAGACAAACCAGAGGCAATGGCACAATATGATCAGATTAACTCTTTGGGCTGATAGGATCACCTACAAGAGAGCCATTGGGAGGTCTCCTTTTGTTCTAGTGTATGGAAGAGAGGCTAGATTGCCTATATCCTTAGAGCTTCCTACACTAGATTTGGCTCATCAATTGGAGTTAGAAGGAGAATATGCAAGGTCTTTTAGGATGACTGAATTAACTGAACTAGAAGAACAAAGACAGTCATCCATGATCACATTGGAAAAACATCAAAGGTAGACTAAAAGGTATTTTGATAGGAAGGCCAAGGTCCAGACCTTCAAGGAAGGTGATCTTGTTCTAAAATGGGATGCAGACTAAGCCAAACCTGGAGGTCATACCAAGTTTGATGCACTTTGGAGTGGGCCTTATGTCATCATCAACAGTAAGCAAGCAAATGCATTTATTCTTTCAAGACTGGATAGTGAAACCCTACCGATCTCAATGAATGGGATTCTTCTCAAACCTTACCATTAAGGTTGGTATGAGGTCTTGTACATATTGTTCTAGTTTATTTCTTCTTTAGGTTTCCCTTTCCCTAAGTGCTCTTGCACTGGCTACATTGTCATTAGGAGAATGCAAGCCTCTTTCCTTTTGTGTGTTTTGGGAGGTAGGTTTCAATTGTCTTGACCTATTTCATTTCTCTTTGGACTCCATGCCTAATAGATACTTAAGGCCATTGATCTAATTGTTTAGTAGGTAAACATCCCTGAGAGGTCACCAAAATGTTGACCTATTTTCCTCTGTCTAAAGTCCAATAGTTCACCTTGAAAATCTCCTTGATATCCATTGGAATATAGCCCTACAAGCCTTAAATCCTTCAAATGCCAATGTTTTACCTTATAAAAATCCCTAAAATCTCATCTAGAGAATCCTTGTAAAAATCCATAAAATCTCATCTGGAGAATCCTTGCAAAAATCCCAGAAAAACCCAGAAACCTTTCAATCTTCAATGTCTTCCTTCGCAAAGATTTTCCATCTTCATACTTAGTCATTTTGGTATGGATATCTAATATCCAAATAGCTGGACCTTAGTTAATATCCAGACCTTAGCTAAAATCTTGATATCTCTCGAGTATCTAGACCTTAGTTAATAACTGGATGTTTTCCTAACATCTGGATCTTAACTAACAAATGGACCTTAGTCGATGTCCAGACCTTGGGAAATATCTAGATGTTTTCTTAACATCCAAATCTTAACTAAGATCTGGATACTTCCCAAATGTGCGGATCTTAGTAAATACCTGAATGTTTTCCTAACATCTAGATATTTCCTAATGTTCAGATCTTTCCTATGTCCAGATCCTGAAAGGGAATGTCACGATGACGTCATCCAGTCCCCTCCCCAAAGAAATGCATATAACGATGATGTCATCTAGACATTCTGCCACCAGCATATTACCCTGCAGTGTTCATATCCTGATGACATCATCTAGATCCCCTTTGTAATGAAACTCTCTATGACAATGACATCATCAGGATATTCGAGGGTTGCATATTTAAAGTTAATATCCTGACATCGGATATCCATGCGGACGACGACTTCTCCATGCTACGAAGGTAAATTGACGAGTGCATCTGAATATCGGGATATGAAGACTCTTGTGTGTGTTCGGGCTATATCATCTAGATATTTGCGAATGTGTAGACCTTGAAGAGATTCATGGATATCCATATGCCCGTTGACCACAATTTTGACCGCGAATATCTCCCTTATCCTGAGGAATTTCTACATGATCCAAAAGGCAAAATTGCTTAGAATTTCCTCCTCATTCATTTGGCAGACTTTTTGAGGAATATTCTCACTTTGAAATTATGATCCAAAAATCATGATCTGAATTTGGATATGCACATCCAAATATTAGGATAGTGGTCGACTGAAGATGAATATACAGACTCGGCCGACAAGACACATCAGTGGGTGACTTGATGTGTTGCAAAAGCTTTCTAATGGCAGATATTTCGCATTGATTGTTGTTGGTGAATGATTTAGTTGCTCGCATTGAAGACCCAAAATATCTTCCAGCTGCTCAATGGATCTAGATATTTTCTACATTGAAGTCTTGCAGGTAGACGTCCCTTCTTCTAAGGAAATATCTCTGACAGGCCAATGGGTGCATTCATTATAGTAGGTAATGGCCCTCCATTGTAATGCTATATAAAGCATGAAATGTTACATATTTAGGTTGGCTTTTGGTCTGAAAAACCATATCTCTTGCAATTGTAACCATGCCTCTTTGAGAATAGACATCAGATTTTTACCTTCTCATGAATTGTTCTTTGCTATGTGTATTTTTTGTTTGATCTCCATCTGTGAATGCATCTTTCCTCTTGGATTTCATTTAGTTTCTCTCACCTCTACAAGTAGTTCATGATTTGTGTATGTTGGTATGTTGAATATTGTTATTCTATGCACACATGGTTGTTTTGAGGGCCTTCCCATATTCAAACCTAGTGTATCACCTCCTTTCAATTTTAGTCTTATTCCCTCTTCCTCTTTTCATAAATAGGTTGATAGATTAGGTTTAGTCTTAGGATCAATGAATCTCTCATTTAGCAATAGAACCAGCCTCTCTCTGGAGATTTGGCCTCCCTGTAGGGTCCCACACCTGGAGGTCATCTCAATGTTTCACTAGATTGTTGGAGCCCTAAAAGCCTTCAACACTGGGTGCAAATCTATGTGACAATAGTGACTTGGCCTTATCACTATTGAAATGTTTCTCCTCTTTCACAATCGACACAATTTGACGAAAAGACAATTGGCATATGGATGCAATGGAAAGTGTTGCCTCGCTTATATCCCTTGATGATTCTTTCATAGACTGCCACTTTACCATTCATAACCTTACTTCACCATCTATATACAAAAATTCTTCTGATATCACCTTTTGTTGTATCATTGATTCAAATGAATAGTACTCCTACATATTCCAATACTTGCATGATGGTACTTTTCCTAATCCTTCATCTAAAATCACTTGATCTTGTATTTGTAAGCTTGCAACATGTTACATCATTCTAACTAATGTTCTTTATCGTAAAGGTTACAATGGCCTCCTTCTCTATTGTCTCAACAAATCAGAGATTCCTATTGCCCTGGAGGAGGCACATTTAGGTGCTTACATAGGGCATTTTGGAGGTCGATCTTTGGTTCAAAATTGCTTCGCATGGGTTACTATTGACAAAGTATGGAACAAGATTCTTTCACTTTTGTCAAAAAGTTCCCTCAATGTCAACAACATAGCAATCCCATCCAAGCTCCTACCCAAGAACTTCATGCCCAGGTATCCCCTTGGCCATTTTCCATATGGGGCTTGGATCTTATTGAAAAATCTCTCGTCCTTCTTAAGGACACATTTTTATCCTCACAACCACTGACTACTTTATGAAATGGGTCAAAGCGGTTCCACTCTAATCCACGACTATTGAAGTAATCTATCATTTTCTCCTTGATAACATCATTTTTTGATTTGGTATTCCTTCCACTATTGTTTTGATAATGGTTCATTATTTAAGAACAATGAAGTGAAGAAGTTGCTCGAAAAATTTCACATTCAACATCCCTTCTCTTCACCATATTATTTGTAATCAAATGGCCAAGAAGAAGCTTCCAATAAAACAATCAAGCAAATCCTTCAAAAAATTGTTAACAAACATGGCAAGGATTGGCACACTCAACTTTCTTACAAATTGTGGGCTTACTGAATGAGTGTTCGTATGGCTACAAGTACCACCCTATACATTCTCATGTATGGTGTCAATGTGATCATACCTTTGGAGTTAGAAATTACTTCATTACAAATTTCTCTCAATGGCATTCTTGACGACAATTCTTACAGAGAACAAGGACTTCAACAGCTTGAGATGCTTGATGAACAACACATACATGCTCTCGAACATCTTCAAGCCTATCAAAAGAACATCCAACATAACTATAATGGGTGTGTCATCCATCGCTTGTTCATGGTTGGTGACTTGGTGCTATATGAAAATCAATGCAATGTAAATGCTCCTCCAGGTGAAAAGGGGAATCTCAGCCCGAACTAGTTGGGACCTTAAATCATCATCGAAGTCTACAGATTAGGTGTGTATAGATTATCCATGTTAAATAGTACACCTCTCAAAGAACCTATTAATGCTATACATTTGCATAAATTTCATGCTTAGTTTCTTTTCCTAACTTTACATTACATTACATCACTTAATTTCTAAATAATATGCTAGCACTGGTTTATAGCACATTATACTAGATAGTTAATATTTTATCTATTTAGTATAGTTTGATTCTTTCATGACAAGTATATATAGTTGTCCTGAATACTTAAAGTAGTTTTCTTAGTTTTGAGAAATTACTTTTGTTAGCATATAATTCCTTAATGTGTACACCATGTTAATTGATCATTGTCACATTTAGTTAAACAATGTTATCACGTTGTTTACTTAGATCACAATTGTATTAATTCAACATGTGTGTACACCAAGAAATAGTAGTGGTATTTAATTAATTAAGAAAATGTTTAATTAGATCACCTGATTCATACACATAACAACATCTCATCCATACATGTATTAATTAAATCATTGTCATATTTAGTAAACAATCTCATTAGGTTATTTATTTAAATCACAATTGTATTTAATTATCACATACATGTCAATTAACCATATTTTATTAGATCTTTGTAGCATTTAATTAAACAATGTAATTAAGTTGTTTAAATTAAATCACAAAAGCATTTAATTAAATCATCCATAACATCATGTACACAACACAATAATATCGACCGAAATGCTTATATATAAGAGTTTCGATATATGATGTACAAAATCACCACTACAACAAAACGTGATGCGTCATAATGATAAAAATATACAAGTCTCATCAAGGACCATGGCTACTAGATCCCTTAGGCCTTGGTGGTGGCTTTGTGATGGATGGTTGTCAATGGGAGGCTACAGATTGTGAGTGACTCCTAGATCCACTCCTCGTTTGCATGCCCCTAATCTCACCCCTAAGCCCTACCACATCCATCCTAGCATCTGCATACTATTTTTGTATCCAATCTCTCTTGGTTCGTAGCTAATCCACCTCTACTTTTAGAGCTATCACACAAGGATGGTCAACTATGGGCGTTGGTCCTACCCTAGCTTCCTAGAGATCCACCAGAGCCTGATCTCTCTCAGTTGTGACATGGCCTAGCTCCACCAACCCCTCCTCGTATGCTGCCCTAAGCTCTACAATGGGCTCAAATATGTCTATGTGTTATCTAATAGTCTGTTGTGGCCTATAGCTAGCCTACATTGGTTGCTACATCTACATAATGGGAACCATCTCTGCTATGACCTAACCCAGAAAGTTGAGCCATGCACGTGTGCCAACTACAAAGTAGAAACAAAAATTATATCAATACCCTCATCATGTACATCATGTAAATCAAAATCAAATACAACATCTAGTATCCTACTCAATCTCAAATAAGCACATAAATGTAAGCTTCTCACCTAGATTGCCAGTCCACCAGTTACGATCGATTGGAGCGATGACTGCGGCTAAGTGTTACATCCCCAATTTTGGCTTTGCTTTACTTTTACTTTTTACTTGGACATAAGTAAATTCATTATGATATTTAGATTAATGACAAGGAAAAATATGGATTATATTGAATGTCATTTATTGAAATTATAGGAATGATTATGTTAATATCAATTTAATAATTGTTTTATGAGATTTGATTTATTAGTTGAATTAATTGAATAATGATGCACTGATTACATGTATTGTTTGATGACAAGTGAAACAGGATTACAGGCTATCAGATGACTCTTGAAGAAGAGAGAGAGTATCTTTCTAGGAGAGAGATAGACCTTGGGATATGAATGGTTTATTTGCCAAACCGAGTTAAAAGTGTTTAATAAAAATGTGAACCAATGTGTCGTAAGAGGTAAGCTTTGTTTTGTCAATTCACTTTTGAACCTAATCGACAGGTAGTCGATATTGTTTTACAATCATTCCTAGTCATATTAAGTCGTCTTAGTCGTTAAATATGTTAACGATGTCGTTAAGTTTGATTTACGACTATTTACGTTTAACGTAAATATTACGACGTTATTGTCATAAAAAGGTTGTCATATTATTACTAAGTCATTGGAAGTGTTTAAACCCATTCTTAGTGTTAAAACTTTATTGTCGAGTTAAGATGACTCGCTTTGTCGACAGATCGTGATGAGGAGACTAGCTCAACTCAATCACGTTATTCGTAACTTTCATTTTAGTATTATTCTCTTATTGATTAAAACATGAAATCAAATAGAGATAATGTTATATAAATAATATTTGATTTGATCAAAATGTATATATAAATGAATGAGTCGAATGAGGAAATACCTCATGATATAATAGTATGGTTTTAAGTTGAGTAGCCAAAGGCATCTTTTGAGGAATGCTTTAAATGATAAAAGCATGATGGATCAAACTTACTCATTAAGAGTAACTGATTGCTTAGGTTAGTTTATAGAAGTTGGCGGCCTCGTATAGGAGGAGTGGCAGATGACTCCACCACCATCGCTGATCTCCTCAAATGATGTATCCATCATTAACATTTGTCAATGTCTACACATTTTTAGCTAAGTTGAAGTCGAACCATTGGTCATTACCGTTTGATTTTTATGAGTTTTGAGAACTATTTTGGAGTGGGAGCGAACAGATAGGATGACTCTTTATGAGTCTATTTTGAGCTCTTAAAAAGCCACGGCATGGATGGTCAATGGCATATATCTGGGAAGTGCTTAAGTTTTGTTTAGAGGGAGGTTTGGTTATGAGGTAGAAGAGAGTTTGCAGCGGGCAGTGAGGAAGCTGGTAAAGTTAAGTAAGAGTGTGGTCATCGGGGAGGAACACAATAGCTTATCACTGGTCCATATACTCAGTAAGCTGACATTGTCAGGTAGATATTCCTATATGTTTGTTTTATCAGACAGAGATAAACATATTGTATAGTTGTTATGAGCAATCGTTAACTAAGTTTGGTTATCCTGTCAGTGTTAAATGTGACCTATGTTATGTAATAAGCCGTTTGTGTCAACTTTAATACTATCATTGTGACTTATTTGTCTGAGTTGATGGTAAAGGTGAGTTTTAGTATATCTGAGAAGCGTCGTTTAGCCTGTTATGGGTCGATGCTAGTTCTGGCAATGTATTCAGTTTTGAATAATCACAGTGAATCGATAATACATCTATCTTTAACCAATAGGTAGACTCTTCTATTGTTCAGTTTTATATAAACAAATTTTCTTAGAAACAGTTATAGTCTTCTATCGATTAGAAAACCAGTCACATAGTGAGAAGAGTAATCTTCAGGAATAAATTGACTATTCTTATCATAGGTGAAATATGTATTGAATTCTTATGAGAATAGTGTAAAGGGTTTTCATTAGTAAACTCTCCAATCAAGAGTAATATGGAATAGAGTATTTAGTGAAGTCAATGGTATTGAAACCAATCTTGTTTTCTTTTTTGTGCTTTGTCTAAATGGTATCTTATCCAAGAAACTTAGATTCATGGAGAACTATGGTGACTATGAGGTATCCTTTGAAACGATAGAATAACTACTGATAGTTAGTTGAACAGGATAATGAGTCAAAGTTCTTCTCCTATCTAAACTAGAACCATGATGAGTTCGGTCAATAGTAAACCAATTTGTAGAAATAGACCAAGTTTATTTAGAAATAAACTTGTATAAAGCATATAAGGGTACAAATATGTAGTGATGAGTATTGGCATCATGTATGGTTGAATTGAATAGGTATTCATATTCTTGTTGAGTAGAGGATAATACCTTAGCAAGATTTATTGTAAACCTAGTTATGGTTGGGTTAAACCAAAGGTCTTTTCTAATCTTTTATGAGGAATGATAAAGTAGAAGTATTATAGTACTCAATGGTTGTTTAAAACCCTAGAGTCAATTAGGACCAAATGAGGGTTAATGTCATTTAGACTTAACTAAGTCTAAGTAGACTATTATTAGGTCATGATGATTAAACCAATTATGTATAGATAGTCAAAGTGAATAACTACATGAATATGACATTATCCAAGTTGAGTAGGGGTGGGTGAACACAATGACTACGCTCATATGAACGTTATTTATAGTTAAAAACTTTGGCCAAAGTAATGCATTTGTTTTCTACATGTATTGTTGGTTCATTGTATTCAGATTGCTCAACATATCAGAAATCATACTTAGCTAGAGGGTATCTAGGGTTGTATGATTGATAGAGTTGAGTAGAATATAACACTATGTACTCAGAAAAGGAAAATAACCACTGGTCACCTATGGTCTATATTCCTGGTAAAGGGTAGGGCCACTTCCTATGTGGAAGATGTGTGGGAGACCATCGGTCTGTGGATGGAGGTAAATCACGAGAAATATGCTCTCTCTCCAAGCAGGAAACATGCCAGGACTTGTGATAAAGATGTCGGATATTCAGAGGCAATAAATATTCCAAAGTTTTATATTTTAATTGATTTACTTTTGTAAATAATTGTACTTGAGATGAACAATATAGTTTATTGTATTTGTATTGAGAAATCTTGTAATTGCAGTTACTTGATTATATGTTGAATAAAAGAAAAAATTTCTCTATCTCATTTTGTTTTACTTTGTTAAAATTACTTCATGGTAATTTTTATGATTTTACTATGTCTATAGAATCTAGATGTTACATATGGTATCAAAGCTACCAGGTTTAGCATTAGGGATTATGAGACCACTGTGCTTGTCTGTAGTCAACATTAAGTGGTTAGCTAATGTTTGGAAAATTTTTGTGCTAGGATGGTACGCTTTAAGAAGACAGCAAGAAAGTATGTCAATTCAATCCAATGTTTCCTTAAAGCTAAAAGAGAACGTGAGGCCATTATTAAAACCTTTGAGGGAACCAATGATGAGAGTGACATTTAGTTGAGTGATACTGAAACTCTGGCAACTGCCTTAACTCAAATTAAGCAAGTGAGAAGGGAAGATAAAGAAAGAGTTAAGATCACTGCCAAAATCATAGAGTATATGTCAGATGAGGATAACAATGGGAAGACTTCAGATAGGAAAGGACCCATTGGAGGATGCTTTACTTGTGGGGGCGACCACTATGCAAATCGTTTCCCTAACAAGAATCAAAATGGTCAACAAAGAGGTATTGCACTACCTACTCAGCAAGAAGCATTCCAGCAAAGGATTCATGCATCTCTCAACAATCATCAAGTGGAGTATCAAATCACACCCATTGAGATGATAGGTACTTTGTTTGAAGTCTCTATATCTATTTTGATTAATACAGGAGCCACTGAAAACTTTGTTTCTCCTAGAATTTTGAATAAATTTTCTAGAAAAGTTGGTTACATGTCTAAACCTTGGTCAATAGAATATGCTAACCAATCTAAGGCTCAGGTAGAGCAATGTTTGTTTGAAGCCAAGGTTGACCTTCCAAGTTTCTCAACTGAAGTAAATTTGTATGTAGCTCCCTTAGGTTCTTATGATGTGATCCTTGGAATGAATTGGTTATGGAAACATAGAGCTAAGGTTGACTATTTTTCAAAAATAGTTGAATGCTTAGATGACTTGGGAAATCTGACCCAATTCCAAGGGATTCAAAGAGAAGTTAAAATCAGGACTATATCTACTAAGCAATTAAAAAGGGCTAGAAGGAAAGGTTGTCAGTTGTTTGCAGTTAAGATGGAACAAGTGGAAGAAGGGGTAGGAAACCCTAGTTTATCTTTTGGGGAAAAGTATCCTTTTCTTTAGGTATTTTAGGATGTGTTTCCAAAAGAACTTCTGAGATTGCATCCCAAGAGGGTGTTTGATTTTGCTATTGATATTAAACTAGGATCCGAGCCTATATCAAAAGCACCCTATCATATGACGACAACTGAGTTAATGGAATTGAAAGCACAATTACAAGAATTGTTGGCTAAAGGTTTAATCAAACCCAGTGTATCACCTTGGGGTGCCCCAATTATTTTTGTTAAGAAGAAGGATAGAACCCTTCGTTTGGGTATAGATTATCGTATGCTTAACAAAGCAACAGTAAAAAATAAATATCCTTTGCCACGTATTGATATTTTTTTGATCAGATGAGGGAAGTTGCCATGTTTTCAAAGATTGATTTGCGATTAGGATATTATCAATTAAGATTGAAGGATGAAGATATTCATAAGATAGCTTTTAGAACCAGATATGGACACTATGAGTTCACAATATTGCCATTTGGTTTAACAAATACTCCTACTGCATTTATGAATCTCATGAATAGTATATTCAGGGATTGTTTGGATAAGTTTGTTCTAGTCTTTCCGGATGATATATTCATTTATTCTAGGAATGAGGAAGAACATCATTGGCACTTGCAAATAGTTCTACAAAGGTTAAGAGAACATAAGTTATTTGGGAAGCTATCTAAATGCACATTCTTCCAAAAGGAGATTCAATATCTAGGGCATATCATATTAGCTAATAGAATATCTATTGATCCTGTAAAAATCACAGCTATTCTAGTTTGGCCTGTACCAACAAATGTGCATGAGGTGCGTAGTTTCATGGGCCTGTTAGGCTATTATAGAAAGTTTGTTCTAAATTTCTCCAGTATTACTAGTCCAATCACTTCCCTGCAAAGGAAAGGAAAGAGAATCGAATGGACAGACAAATGTCAGGAAGCATTTGATCTCTTAAAAGAAAAGTTAACTACAGCTCCAATTTTAAAAGTTCCTAACCCTGAAGGACAATTTGAGGTAATCACAGATGCCTCGAGAGAAGGATTAGGAGGAGTGCTTATGCAAGAAGGAAGAGTCATAGCATATGAGTCAAGGAAATTGAAATCTTATGAGAAAAATTATGCACCGCATGATCTGGAATTGGCAGCAGTAACTCATGCCTTGCAAATGTGGAGACATTATTTGTTGGGAAAGACTTTTGTACTAAAATCAAACCATCAAAGTCTTAAGTATATTTTATCTCAACCACATTTAAATGCATGACAAAGGAGATGGTTAGAATTGATATCTGACTATGACTTTGAGATAAACTACATCAAAGGAAAAGAGAATAAAGTAGCTGATGCTTTGAGTCATAGAAGACATATAGCTTCTATTATTTCTATTCATGGAAATTTTAATGATTTGGTATTGCAAAATTTGTCAGGTGATGAGTTTTATAAACAGGTTATGCAGGCTCTGAAAGATAATCCTAAAGATCCAAGATATGACGGTTTTATGTTTGATTCAGATGGTTAATGAGGTATAAAGATAGAATTTATGTGCCTAATTCAGTTAGATTAAGGGACTTGGTATGGAAAGAAGTTCATACAGCCCTGTATTCAGGACATCCAAGAGTAACTAAACTTCTAGTGGATGTTAAACCTCTTTATTTCTAGAAAGGAATGAAGAATGATGCTTCAAGATTTGTAGCAAGTTGTTTAGAATGTCAAAGGGTAAAAGCAAAGCATCATCACCCCGCAGGATTGTTATATCCGCATGATGTACCAGAGTGGAAATGGCAAGTTATTAGCAAGGATTTTGTTCAAGGACTTCCTATGTCAAGAATCGACATGATGCCATTTTGATGGTAGTTGATAAACTCACAAAGGTAGCACATTTCATACCAGGGAATTTGATTGATGGAGCACCTGTATTATCTCGTAAATTTGTGCAAGAGGTATTTAGATTGTATGGGTTCCATGAAAAGATTATCTCAAATAGAGATGTGTGTGTAATGTCAAGGTTTTGGCAAACTTTGTTTTCTGCGCTAGGGACTAAACTCAATGTAAGTACAGATTACCATCCTGAAACCGATGGGCAAACTGAGAGAGTTAACCAAGTCTTGGAAGATTTGTTGCGTATGTATTGTATGGATTAGCAATATAAGTGGGAAGAATAATTACCACTTGTGGAATTTTCTTACAACAATTCCTATCATTCCACTATTAAGATGGCGCCATTCAAAGCATTGTATGGAAGAAGATGTCGAACTCCTATAATCTGGGGTAAGCTAGAGGATAGGATTAGCATCAGGCCAGAAATGCTAGCTGAAATGGAAGAAAAAGTTAAGTTGATCAGAAAAAGATTGGCCGAAGCCAATGATAGGCAAAAGAGCTATGCGGATGCAAAATGTGTTCCAAGGCAATTCTCCATTGGAGAAAAAGTTCTTTTGAGGGTTAAACCTCAGAAAAGTTCTATTAAGTTTAGGAAATCTTCTAAGTTGGCCCCTCGATATGTGGGACCCTTTGAGGTGCTTGAAGTAGTCAATCCAGATGCCTACAAAATCACTCTACCACCAGTCTTATCTAGAATGCACAATGTTTTTCATGTGTCTTATTTGAAGAAATATATTGCAGGTAATAATCATATTTTGACTTGGAATTCTTTATAGATGAAAGACCCAGGGGTGGCCACGATCGAGCCACTCAAAGTGTTAGAAACATGCAAGCTCCGCTTGCGTAATAGAGAAGTCTTGCAATGCAAGGTCCAATGGGACCAATATGCAGAGGAAAATGCTACATGGGAGGATTACCATGAATTTTATCAAAAAATTCCTCATTTATTTAATAATGTTACCAGTTGAAAACAATGAACTTGCTTTTTAGATACTTTTAATACCTTATATCATCGAGGATGATGAATCTTTAGGGGAAGGATATGTTACATCCCCAATTTTGGCTTTGCTTTACTTTTACTTTTTACTTGGACATAAGTAAATTCATTATGATATTTAGATTAATGACAAGGAAAAATATGGATTATATTGAATGTCATTTATTGAAATTATAGGAATGATTATGTTAATATCGATTTAATAATTATTTTATGAGATTTGATTTATTAGTTGAATTAATTGAATAATGATGCACTGATCGCATGTATTGTTTGATGACAAGTGAAATAGGATTACAGGCTATCAGATGACTCTCAGAGAAGAGAGAGAGTATCTTTCTAGGAGAGAGATATAGACCTTGGGATACAAATGGTTTATTTGCCAAACTGAGTTAAAAGTGTTTAACGAAAATGTGAACCAATGTGTCGTAAGAGGTAAGCTTTGTTTTGTCAGTTCACTTTTGAACCTAATCGACAGGTAGTCGATATTGTTTTACAATCATTCTTAGTCATATTAAGTCATCTTAGTCATTAAATATGTTAACGATGTCGTTAAGTTTGATTTACGACTATTTACGTTTAACGTAAATAGTATGACGTTATTGTCATAAAGAGGTTGTCATATTATTACTAAGTCATTGGAAGTGTTTAAACCCATTCTTAACATTAAGACTTTATCATCAAGTTAAGATAACTTGATTTGTCGACAGATCGTGATGAGGAGACTAGCTCAACTCAATCACGTTATCCGTAACTTTCATTTTAGTATTATTCTCCTATTGATTAAATCATGAAATCAAATAGAGATAATGTTATATAAATAATGTTTGATTTGATCAAAATATATATATAAATGAATGAGTCGAATGAGGAAATACCTCATGATATAATAGTATGGTTTTAAGTTGAGTAGCCAAAGGCATCTTTTGAGGAATGCTTTAAATGATAAAAGCATGATGGATCAAACTTACTCATTAAGAGTAACTAAATGCTTAGGTTAGTTTAGAGAAGTTGGCGGCCTCGTATAGGAGGACTGGTGGATGACTCCACAACCATCGTTGATCTCCTCAAATGATGTATCCATCATTAACATTTGTCAATGTCTACACATTTGTAGCTAAGTTGAAGTCGAACCGTTGGTCATTACTGTTTGATTTTTATGAGTTATGAGAATTGTTTTAGAGTGGAAGCGAACAGATAGGATGACTCTTTATGAGTCTATTTTGAGCTCTTAAAAAGCCACGGCTTGGATGGTTGATGGCATATATCTGGTAAGTGCTTAAGTTTTGTTTAGAGGGAGGTCTGGTTATGAGGTAGAAGAAATTTTGTGGCGGGCATTGAGGAAGCTGGTAAAGTTAAGTAAGAGTGTGGTCATCGTGGACGAACATAGTAGCTTATCACTGGTCCATATACTTAGTAAGCCGACGTTGTTAGGTAGATATTCCTGTATGTTTGTTTTATCAGACAGAGATAAACATATTGTATAGTTGTTATGAGCAATCGTTAACCAAGTTTGGTTATCTTGTCAGTGTTAAATGTGAGATATGTTATGTAATAAGTTGTTTGTGTCGACTTTAATACTATCATCGTGACTTATTTATCTGAGTCGATGGTAAAGGTGAGTTTTAGTATATCTAAGAAGCGTCATTTAGCCTATTATGGGCCGATGCTAGTTCTGGCAATGTATTCAGTTTTGAATAATCACAGTGAGTCGATAATACATCTATCTTTAACCGATAGGTAGACTCTTCTATTGTTTAGTTTTATATAAACAAATTTTCTTAGAAACAGTTATAGTCTTCTATCGATTAGAAAACCAGTCGCACAGTGAGAAGAGTAATCTTCAGGAATAAGTCAACTATTCTTATCATAGGTGAAATATGTATTGAATTCTTATGAGAATGGTGTAAAGGGTTTTCATTAGTAAACTCTCCAATCAAGAGTAATACGGAATAGAGTATTTAGTGAAGTCAATGGTATTGAAACCAATCTTGTTTTCTTTTATGTGCTTTGTCTAAATGGTATCTTATCCAAGAAACTTAGATTCATGGAGAACTATGGTGACTATGAGGTATCCTTTGAAACGATAGAATAACTACTGATAGTTAGTTGAACAGGATAATGAGTCAAAGTTCTTCTCCTATCTAAACTAGAACCATGATGAGTTCGGTCAATAGTTAACCAATTTGTAGAAATAGACCAAGTTTATTTAGAAATAAACTTGTATAAAGCATATAAGGGTATAAATATGTAGTGATGAGCATTGGCATCATGTATGGTTGAATTGAATAGGTATTCATATTCTTGTTGAGTAGAGGATAATACCTTAGCAAGATTTATTGTAAACCTAGTTATGGTTGGGTTAAACCAAAGGTCTTTTCTAATCTTTTATGAGGAATGATAAAGTAGAAATATTATAGTACTCAATGGTTGTTTAAAACCCTAGAGTTGATTAGGACCAAATGAGGGTTAATGTCATTTAGACTTAACTAAGTCTAAGTAGACTATTATCAGGTCATGATGATTAAACCAATTATGTATAGATATAAAGAGTGAATAACTACATGAATATGACATTATCCAAGTCGAGTAGGGGTGGGTGAACACAACAACTACGTTCATATGAACGTTATTTATAGTTAAACACTTTGGACAAAGTAATGCATTTGTTTTCTACATGCATTGTTGGTTCACTGTATTCGGATTACTCAACATATTAGAAATCATACTTAGCTAGAGGGTATCTAGGGTTGTATGATTGATAGAGTTGAGTAGAATACAACACTATGTACTTGGAAAAGGCAAATAACCACTGGTCACCTATGGTCTATATTCCTGGTGAAGGGTAGGGCCACTTCCTATGTGGAAGATGTGTGGGAGACCATCGGTCTGTGGATGGAGGTAAATCACTAGAAAGATGCTCTCTCTCCAAGTAGGAAACATGCCAGGACTTGTGATAAAGATGTCAGATATTCAGAGGCAGTAAATATTCCAAAGTTTTTATATTGTAATTGATTTACTTTTGTAAACAATTGTACTTGAGATGAACAATATAGTTTATTGTATTTGTATTGAGAAATCTTGTAATTGTAGTTATTTGATTATATGTTGAATAAAAGAAAATTTTTCTCTATCTCATTTATTTTACTTTGTTAAAATTACTTCATGGTAAATTTTTTGATTTTACTATGTCTATAGAATCTAGATGTTACACTAAGTCTGTAGTCATCGGCGTTGCTAGGGGTACTATAGTGGTAGCTCCACTCAACTCCCTGCACTCATATTGACTCCACACTCTACTCATAGAGGGTAGCGACCGTGATGCATGAGGTCAGACCCTGGGTCTCTCCTCGTTGGCGTCATCGTCCTCCTCTCCTTGGCATCATCTCCTTCCTGTTGATGGAACTGACTGATCCTCCTCCTCATCATCATCATCATCATCGTCGTCATCATCATTGTCATCTCCCTCCTCCTCCCCTGATTCATCCCCTTGATCCACCTAAGGCGTAGGATCATTAGTAGGATTATCTGCATGAAACACAAGGGCAAGATGAGCCATGCTCCACCAATTCGTGTATGATGGGCTTACACCCGCATCATCAGTGTCAAACATGGGAGTTGCATCCTCCACCTCATCATCTAGGTCACTCAAAGTAACATCCGCAATGGTAGGTCAAGCCTCATCCTCGGGCCTCACCGCACTACGATCTAAGTGCACATAGGTCGAATGAGTAGTAGAAACTCCCTGCACATGACCGAACTACCTCGTCACTCGTTCATAGTAGAACGACATGATGATGTGATAAAAACAACCAGGGAAGAACCAATCCCTCTACATCCTCACTAGCTATTAATTTTGGCCCATCCACGCTTGATGACACTTGTATGGTCTACACAGGATTTCCTTATGCTATAGTCTATAAAATCTCACCCTCTAATACAAAATATCACCAAATCACCATAATCTCCTTAGAATGTAGGTGACCCATGGGCATGTCTAGATAGGCTCTATTGGGAACCCCACAAGTTGTGTGCATGTAATGTGCTCAAATTCCCACACCTGGAGAAGTGTGCGGGCCACCAAGCTATGTCTCATAATGTACATGGCATCCTAGATCATGATATATGTGAGCAAGCATGCTCCATCCCCAGGTATAAATAGTCCTCTAGTCCACCATCGCTCTAATCATATGAACAAGGCCCATGTGAAGGTGTGTACCTCACCCATCCTGTGTCATCATGACAGTAATAGTAGCGATCATGATGTGACACAAAATTGGTGTGACCACAACACCCTACTCCAACCAAGACATATGAATGTGCTCGGTGGTACTAGAGGGCACGGTATGACCAAGATAGTACATCTAACTCACCTAGACATACTCCTTTGACTGGTACTCATTGATCCTCATGGTCTCACCTCGTATAGGTAACCATAGGATCTGGTACACATCTTCCAATGTGACCGCCATCTCCCATAGAAAGATGGAAGGTAGAAGTATTTGCATCCTACCGCTCCATGAGCACCATCAACATCATATAATGGTATCTAACAGTGGGCATAATGTACACCCACCACAAACCAAAATCGTTGAGATGCCCTCTCTTTACGATAGTAAGCATCCTCGCGTAGCTATGCAACAATGCATATAAGTACCCATCGGCATGCTCTCGCATCTCTGGAGGCACCTGTAATCACATCAATGGCATCATGTCACTTCCACACCATCTGGAAATCAAAACAAGTTCAAATTTACAAATTTCAACCAAATTTCCCAGGACACTAGTGCCCTGAAGCAACACTAGTGCCCCAAAGGGACTCTAATGCCCTGGTAGGACCCTAGCACCCCGGTGGGACTCTAGTGCCCCAAGTAGACACTAGCACCCCACAAGTCCCCCTTCGATGTGAAAAACATCAAAATAATAACAAAAACTCAAATACAAAATTCAAAACTTGACTTACCTCATGTGCCTCTAAGCCCTGTGATATGCGATCCCTCATTGCATCCAACCAGGGTGGTTGATATGGCCATCTGTGTGGCATCATCACTCTTGTGAGTCCTTGAGTCTCTCCAAATTCTCCAATGGTGGAAAAGACAAATGAATAGTAAAAGGTGAAAAATCTATTTACTATTTATAGTAAAAATGTGACATTTTCACCCTTCTAATCAAGTAATCTTCATTCAAACTTTCATAACTTGGGCTTAGGAACTCTAATTTTTGCATCATTTGTTGTGTCAGAATCCTAGTTCCACCCTCGTTTCCCTCATATTCTTTTTGACTCAACATTATTTTTGTTAAATGGCCCTACCGAATGCATATTCATCAAACTCCTCAAGAAATTCATAGTGGAGAAATCACACCCTATTTCTACATCCATAGAAGCAAGCAGAAATAGGGGGCATATATCCACCTACAAATTTCACTCTGGATCATGTTCTTATTCCCCTTATAAATTCAAACTAACACATCTTTTTTGCATGCAGGATTGATTTCACTTTTTTTGACAAAGTGGTCTTGCGGGATGCAATCCCTAACGACGTGGTTTTGTAGGTTCATTGATTGAGGGATCCATTCTCGTGCCTAACAACAATCTATGTCCTCTACAATATCCTTTTGGGAATCCTTTACATGCTTATTTACTTTCTTGTACTTTAGCTTGCATATGCACGTAGTGTCATATGCCCACTAAAGTGGGGGCTATATGTAGCGTAGTAAATTGTGCTCCCTAATGGTGCAAGCAGAATTTCACGCTCTGTTTGGGACCTACTTTAGTGTCCACTACCTTAGTCCATTTTAGGACCACTTCCATCCTTGGCCTTGCCTTCCAACTCAAGAGATATGTTACATGTCACCTAAAACTTTACTGATGATCGCATGTTGAGACCTTAGGAAATTCTTAGATCCTAGTTAAGTCCCAAATCACCGGACACATTGTGAGATCAGTCTGCCAAGACCCTAGCACCCAGCACTAGTGTCCTACCCATTCTTTCTGGAAAATCTTAAGGCTCTTAAGGTGGTTGTTGTCTTGGACAACCCAACCTCGATTTTGACACTTGAAAATATCATGTCAGCCTATTCAAATTTGAATTGAAAATACCTCCTTTGGCTCCCTATTTAACCTAAAGGCTTGTCATTGTTGAGGGACCAATTAGACAATTTGACAAGATCACATGATGTGACATTTATTGTAGGCTTTTGAATATTATGCTACAATGCTGCTCTTTGAACAAGATTTTCATACTCTTCACTTTCTTTCTTGGTTGAAACTTCATGATTGATGTAGAACGGTTGGGATCATTTATTGATGATTGGCTTATACCACTTCATCATGACTCGGTATGGTTTCAGCTACTTCTCACCTTCAAGATTTGATCATCCAACTTTATTGAGGTGAAGTTGCATTTTATGAGTTTTATTTCCCTTGAGTAACACATCTCTCTTGGGTTGGATATCATATCACCTTGTTTGATGAATATATGAATCCACTATAACACACTTGAGTAGGGTTTTATTTGATTATTTGTCACTGCTCGTCACAATCTTTGACACACTTATGATTCAAAGCACACACTATTTGTTGTTACTGATCTAGCTATTCTTGAGGTAGGAATACCAAAGCGGGGGTTTGCCTAAGGAAAACTCCTATATAGCCACAAAGATTTTCCTTCTTTTGTGTGTAGATCGTAACAGGTGATTTCAGACAGTGAAAGTGATGGAAAGACAAAAGTAATAGGTATAGGCATCATTAGAAATTCAAGCTAAACCCTAAAGACACTAGCGTTGGGTGCTAGTGTCTTTCCCTGTGAGGCCCTGCTTTAGGTGACAAGTTCTATCTGATTTGCTATTCCCTAATCTGCTCCTATTTCTATGCTTTGTGATAGTTTCCTTTATATTTAATTAGTTTAGCATTTAGGTTTTATACATTGCATAGTTTAGTCAATTCCTTAGCTATCAATCTTTCTTCTTTGCAACAAAGGAATAGAATCTAGACAGTTTGGCTCTCCTTTGAGGACTATAGCCAAACACTAAAGTCTTCATTGATTCATGTTCTAATGTGACTTGGAGAAAGGTTAATATAGATTAGTTCGTTGATTAGTCTAGACTCCCTTTTCCCATTTAATCACACTAGTGTGGAAGTCACTTCGATACACATTGATCAAAGGTGAATTACATAGGATCGAAAGAGATGATATCATCTGGAGAGTAGTATTTGAGCATGGAGACAAGATATCCTCTAAGAAGCACATGAGGAAATCTTCGTAGGTCATAACTCAGGGGTAGGCACCACAAAAAAGTTATGTTCTCAAGCATATGGTGGCCTACATTATTCAAGGATGCTAGTCAATATGCAAGTCAACATGATGTATGTCAGAGGGTAGGGAAACCTACCGCAAAACATTAAATACCTCTGCAGCTAATTTTATCTCAAGTACCTTTCAAAAAATGAGTCATAGATTTCATTAGATCAATTGATCCATAGGCAAAGAAATCAAAGCTAGATTTGTCATTACCAGAGTAAAATATCTCACAAAATGGGTAGAGGTTGAGCCAACCAAAGATTTAACTACTAAGACTACCACAAAATTCATTTACAAAAATATTATCACTAGATAGTGGTTATCTATTAAGCATAACTAGTTATCAAGGGAAGCATTTTGTTAATAAGGTGATTGCAAAAAATTTGGACAACTTTATGATCACTCACAATAGAAGAAATCCATACCCTCCCTAGGAAAATGGAGCTAGTGAAGCCTTCAATAAAATCATAGGTACTGCACTGACAAAAATGTGTGATGGAAACACTTCGGATTGGGATGATAAAATTCCTATAGTGTTATGGGCTTATAGAACAACCTAAAATAGGTCAACTAAAATTTTCCCCTTCAAGATAGTATATGGGCTTGAGGCCACCCTACCATTGAAATTTATTGTACCAAACTTAAGAACTGCACTTGCCTTGTGGTTGAATGACTAGTAGTCCTTGAAATAAAGGTTAGAGGATTTAATGAAATTGGAAGGAAATAAATTGTTAGCAGTTACCACCTAAACCTAAAATGAAAGCACCAAAAAGCCTAGCATGACATAAATTTGTGGTTCAAGACATTCCACATTAATGATTTGGTTCTACTCTAAGATATTAAATTCAAAAAATAAGGGAAGATAAAAATGAGATGGCTCGGACCATACTATCTTGTGGAGATTTCCTCTTCAGGCATAGTAAGACTAAAAACACTAGAAGATAAGTTATTAACTGGGTATGTGAATGGAGCAAGGTCAAATCCCTACCATGAGACCATTTATCCAATTAAAGAGTTTGTATCATGTGTATTATAAACAACATGTATCATATGATAAAGTAAACAATAAGGCATTGGAGTCATTAAGAAAAGCAACGACTAGGGAAAAGCAGGAAACCTAGGAAAGGATAAAAACAATAAATAGAAAACCCACTATTGAAGGCATATATAATGGAGCTCAAGCCACTAAAAATGACACTTTCTTACTAAGTTTTGAGCTCCTACAAGAATTTGACTATAGTGCTTCTAGTTTGTGAAAATTAAGTTATCAGATAACAAATTAAAAGAAGAACAATGGAGATCCCTACCTTGGTGATGTTTCTCAGAAGCCACGACCCAAATACAAGAAGTTCTTGTACAAGGAAATAGAGGTAGACCTTGATGACACATTCTCTAAGGTACCTATTATCACTTGGATTTGCACCCTTGTCTGAACCTAGTTCAAACAATCCAATGACACAATGGGAATGACCACAAGTTGTGGGACCTTTTCTATTTAAGGTCAAACCTCCATATGAAGGGCTGGTTCCATATCCTACTCTAGTATTCACCAATGAAAAGGGGTAGAAATCAAATAACAAAAAAAACAAGGTGGTGATGTACTAGATGAATATAGATTTCTATACCCGTCACTAAATAGAACAATAATCTCAAAAGGCTAACCTAACCTAAGATTATCCACAAAGGTTAAGATAGAAAATTGAAACTACAAATGGGACCAATCATCCACAAGATAAGCTATCAATCTTAAAGAAAAAATGATGCAGAACTCTTAGAGAGGCAAAATATCAGTTTCTTTTATTGATCATGAAGGCTAAATAATTGTTGCAAAGTCCCTCACAGAAATCTATAGAATCCCCTTTTTACATCTTAAGGACATGTATCTATATCATACAAATCATTGTTGCATCTTGGACATGGATCTAGAGTATTCAACATGTTTACAGGTCACCCATAAATGTTGCATTAGAGCCTCATGGGTTGTACCAAAAAATCCTACAAATTTGGAGTGTTAGCCATACTTTGGTACAAAAATTCAATATGGAAGGATCCATAGCAATCCTAGGGTAGATGGAGCTCATCTACCATGTCATTGGTCTTCAAAATGATCATTAATGGCTACCTAGAGAGTCATTGGAGCATCCCATCGTGTATTGAAAGACCAATTCACCAAGAAGAAAAATTCGTTGGGCCCCGACAAATTGGGCCTTCACTAAGTATTTTTCTTCATTATCGAGTGAATCGGACTCCCCACAACTTTGAAAAACACAAAGGACGCACCAACCAAGAAGGAAAATCTATCAAGCTTTAGCAATCAGGCCTTCATTGAACATCTAACTATTTGAGTAGGAGAACAAGCACCTCCCCAAACTTTGGAGTCCAAAAAACTTAGACAAATAGGGAACCAACTTTACCACCTTAGCACATCAAACTTGGTAGCTCCCTGATGAATTTGAAACAAATATTGGCCTTCAAACCTTTGAAAGAAATCATGCCCTCATGTGGAACCCTGACAGAAAGCAACATCATTAGCCCTAACAATTCAAACTTCCACCAAACCATCCTCTCACTAATCGGGAGTAAGAGACTCCCCACAACCTTGATGAATTACAAAGGCAAGACCAAACCATCAGGATTCAACAATTCAATCCTTTGTCAAATTGGCTTCCACTTTTAAAGGAGAAATAAGCACCTCCCAAAATCTATGATCCTGAAAGACTTAGGAAAATATGTAATGTTAGGGATAGGGGATTGGGGCTACCACAAACACATGCCCAATAGGTAAAGAGAACCAAGGAACACTGATGCCATGATCCTGAAAAACTTGGTAGTTAAAATTATCATGGATTGGGGATCAGGTGAACACCCAAACTCATGCCCAAAATAACAAAGGTGAAATGAAAGCACCTGACGCCATGATCTCAAAAGACTTAGAAAAATAACAAGTCAGCAAGGCAGAGTTTTTGAGCTGATAAGGATGGCTTGCAAGCATGGGAAACCCTGAAACCTTGAAAAGCCAACAAAAGCACAAAACCAAGGAAAAATCTAGAAACATCTTAGACTTAGACATTTTAAGGATTTTTCAGTTAATAGTACCAGCAGATGTAATATACATAAAGAATGTGAGGAAATACATTCATGCGTAGCTCATGAATATTGACCACAAAACATTTGAATCACCACATAAGATTTTTCTACAACCAAGGAAAGAAAAATATTTGCCACAGTACCAATAGATTGGGAAGAATAAGCTAGATGTATGGAAGAATTTCCCAAACTTTTCAAAGGAAGAAGGATCGATAAAGATCATTTTGAGTCACATTCATGATTAATACATGTATTTAGACAAACCTTATTGGATCACAAATAAATCTATCTAGGCCATAATAGGGTTAGGTGTAATAGGAGAAGTACCTTCAAAGAAAGCAATAAAAAATTATAAGGTCACTAAGCTAACAAGAGCTACATATGACGGGAGAAGTCTGGAGGTAACAAAAATCACAAACATTGTCATGTAATATGCCACAATGGGCATAGCCTACAAGGTCTACTACACAAACTAAGAGGACTTTGCAACTGATACACCCATCTACATATCATATCAGGTAGTAGTCAAAGGCAAGGATATTGACTTGTGTGAGGTACTCTGAGAGCAACCGCTAGAAAACATCCAACGCACAAAGAATACACACTACCAATTGTGATATGGCACTCTAGTTATATGCTTAGCATTTTATTTCATGAGTACAGTACCAACATTTTTCATAAAGATATGGCAAAAGAACAAAATAGTGGCATCCCAAATCAATGACCATGTACATCAATTTAAAGACACCACAACCTACACCGTGGTATACTAGGGGTTTTCAAATCCTTCCAACAACAAATGCAAATCTAGGAATGGATATCCTATGATATGGCTTGGAAATATACAAACAACATTATTTTCCTGGTGAACAAAGATTATACCCTGATGGAGGTAGTAGAACCTAGGGTCTCATGGATTCTGCAACTCCCTATGAAATCAACAATGAATTGATAGAAACATATGCTAAAATATTGTTGACCCTACCTAAGGACCCCACTGTAGAAAGGTTTTGAACATATAAAGAATTCATAAAGAAGCAAAGTAAAAATAATGTAGAAGAGCAATTAGAGAAAATTAAGGAGAAGTTGCGTAAAAAATGGGGCATCCCAAAACCTTTAGCACTAGAAGAGGTCACATGACACCTCAAGTCAGGAGGTCAGATAGATTAAATATGGGATCCCCAGGATTCCAAATAAGGGACCCCAAGCAACAAGAAGAACAAGACATCATGGAGAAAGAAAAAAGAAAGTCAACAACAACCCCACCATTGGAGATACAACATGAATAATCATTAGTCTTGGAGGCCACTAAAGCACTCATACAACTAAGCACAAAGAAGAAAAAGACAAGACAAAAGTAAGGGGTTAAAAAAATAATAATTTAGATGGTAGATACAGAATCTAATAAGGAGTAGGAGGAATAGGTGCACAAAGAGGAAGTGCCACAAAATAAGATGAAAAAAATAGGGAAACAAACCCCACCAAAACCATAATCACATCCACTAAAGGGGCAAGAAACAGAAAAAGAAGACCTCCTAGACATTGACCTATTAGCCAGCTTGCTACATAAGAAAGAAATCCTCCATCAAATAGCACAAATGTACATGCAAATGGGCTGATAAAATCAAGCAATCATTAAAGAAGTCATAATCATTATATTGTGGCCTCTACAACAACCTTGGATAGCATAATTGAGAATTTTTTGGAGCAACTTGCCACATCCATTAAGTAGAAAAGGGAGAAAGAAACAGAGATAGATGAGAAGTTGAGAAAACAAGCATTTGAGGGAGTTGACCCAACTTTGTCTACCACACAAATAGAAATACTAACACAATTGCAGGTGATGGAGCTAAGGTCTAAAAAAAGGGTGGATACATTAATGCCACAAAATGAAGAAGCCAAATCAAAGGTCTGGCATGAGACCATTGACATAACAAAATGGGCCTATGTTGCATTAATAGAGGAAGATAAAAAGGCTAAAAAGTGATACTTTGCACCTCTACATGAAGAACAACTAGAAGAACCACTTCCACCTTTGGAAAGAGTAATGGATGCCACCTACACATCACTGATGCAACATATAAAATATTTTCTTTCTCAACAAAAACAAACTCAACTAATAGCATTACCACAACTATTTCAGTTCCCACTTTCTAAACCACAAGTTGATCTATCAAATATATCTCCCATACATAAGTTCCAACTAGGAGACATATTCCACAATACAACAAGAGAAGATATTCTCAAGAAACATATATAAAATGCAAAGCAAATAGAGACTACAATTACTGCAATTCAAAGTAAACTATGCCATGTACAAAGAGATACAAAGGTGCCATTAGGACAATGATTTAGACAACTTGCAGATATCTAGGTAGTAGAAGTAAATAATATTGAGGCAATAATTAGAGACCAAGTCTTGAAGGAAATAGAAACAAGGTGCATGGAATAAATAAGGTATAAATGTGTGGTATCCCATACCCACCTTAAGACTCAAATCAACATTCTTCAAAATACGACCAATGACATTAATATCCTTTACCATTTTTTCTTACAATGGACAACATTGACAAAAACCATAAAGAATCAAATAGATCACATATAAACTTAGATTTTTCAAGCATCTAGTACATATGATGTCATGAAATATATTGAGGACAAGACCAAGGTACACATAGAAACTATGCACACTCAACTTCAACAGATCTAGGACCAAAGGGAGACAATCAAAGCACAAATTAAGTAGCTCTAGGAGGTAGTTAGCTTGAGACGTGCCCATGTTACTAGACTATTCATAGAAGAAAATATGTTGACCACGTAGATATAGATACTAACCACCACACTAGACATAGAAGGTACCCTAATTTAGACCACTAGTCAAATTTAATTGCTACAACATGCTAAGGTTTAGTGGGACACAGCCTTCCAACAACTGAAGGAGATATACAAGACCATTTTTCCCAATAGATCATTGAACTACTATACCAATTTTGGATTTTTGAAGCAGATTAAGAGTCCTAATGTATTAAGTACAAGAAATCATTTCAAAAGGGAGGGTGATGTTAGAAGGGTAAAAAGCCAAAGTGATAGCAACACTAGCAGACCATTGCATCTGACCACAAGAGGAATGTGGAGCTCTAGGCCAACTCCCACACAAGCTAAGAGACACAATGATCACAAGGGACACATCCCTAATGTAATAGCATACTTGTAAAACATATAGTATAGAAAGATAAAAAGAATGATGATAAATAGTATGAGGATAGATTGTATGTAAAGGAAAATATATATGTATGAAAGAATATGAAAGATATAATAGTGTAATCCATTTACTAATGAATGAAATGTACTGCAAATGCTTGGCATACTATTATGTGATGTTAAAGAATATAAAATGATTTTTTAATGGTGTAACATCCACACTATAACATATCTTACCACATAGGAGGAAGATGACATGTAAGGGGAGCTGCGGGGGTTTGGAAGCCCATGGCCTGTAACAGGCTGCAACTTCTTCTTCTTCTTTTTCTAATCGGCTGCGCCTGCATGTGTGTGGGTAGCATACGGAGGCATAGATTTCTATTGGGGGTGCTTGCATGCTTACAGGGGGGTTTGATTCCTTTTTCTTCTATGTTTTGCTTTTTTCTGTGGAGCTGCTTTAGTGTTTATTTTTGTTGCCCCCGGTGATCTAGTTATCAGGACAGGGGTTTTTCTTTCTTTCTCATGGAGCTGCATGCATCGGTGGGTAAGTCTAATATAAGTTCTTCTCTTCCTGGTGGAAGCCAGAGCTTTGCGAATTTGGGTAACCCTGGCGAGGGTTTGATGAGGAATGGTGGTGTCTGGATACACAGAGTAAATGGGTGTTTAGAGAGATCGCAGAAACAACCGAAGCTTGTGATATAACCAGACTCTGTGGTGGAAGACGTGGAGTACTATAGCAAGCATGTGTTGATTTGCAAGTTCATGGGGATGCGGGCTTTGCTCCCCTTTCTTGATTTGTGGGTTCGCAAAACCTGGAACCCTGATGGAGATTTTGATATTATGTTGGTGGCAAACAATTTCTTCATGGTGGACTTTTCTTGTATTACTGACAGAAATCAAGCTTTTGAAGGCGGGCCATACTTCTACAACCAGGTGGACCTATTCATTAAACCTTGGCATGTGGGTTTCAACTCCACTGAGGAGCTCACTTCTCAGATTCCGGTTTGGGTACACCTACCTCTCTTTCCCCTAGAATGTTGGCGAAGTGATATATTACAGATGATTGCTCTCTTGCTCAGTAAGCCTATTGGGCCCTCTCAACAAACCTTGAATAAAAAGTTCTTTCTTTTTCTCGAGTGTGAGTAGAAATTGACTTGAATAACCCATTGCCAGATTTGGTGGAAATAAGCATTGGCGCAACTTCTTGGAACCAACAATTGGATTATGAGGTACTATTACCTTTTCATTTCCAGTTATGTCATGAATATGGCCACCTGCAGCAGAAGTGCCCAGGGTCGCTTCGGTTGCTGGTATGGCTAATGCTTCTCATCAATCTACCTTGAAGGTGGACAAAGGTAAGGCCCCCATGTAGGGGTGGAGGCAGATAAGGATGCTTTTGTGCCTGTTAAGCCTCGTAATAGGAATAGAGGACAAAAGAGGACCCTTAAAGACAGGCATGAAGAGGAAACCCTCAACAGGTTTGAAGCGTTAGAAGACTTGGTTCAAGAGGAAGGTGTTCCCTTCAAAATGCAAGTTGCCAATAGTACTATTGTTGAGAAGTGCTTGGTGGATCAACCAAATACTTTTTCTAGCTAGGCCCCAGCAAGGGGTCAATTAGCTCAGATGGACATAGATCTCCCTTCCTCGAGACCTGAGCTTGGGGGAATTGGCTTGATGATAGATACTATTATGGTTCCTGATCCCCCTGGTTCTGGGATCATCATTAAGAAGGTTGTTGGGGACTCTGGTAAAGACAAGTCTCCTTCTCTTGTTTTGGACCTCCATAAAAAACCCCCCAAAGTCTGGCTCAGTGAGGACTATTGATTCTCACTTTTCCCAGCCCCAGTGATGATTGTGATATCTTGGAATGTTAGGAGTATGAATAACATCCCTAGACAAAAGGCTATTCGTGAATTGATTCATGTTCACTCTCCTGATTTGGTTTTCCTCCAGGAGACTAAGTTGTTTGTTGAAAGTATGCTGAATTTGGTTGCTGCCAATGTGTGGGGGTGCAGGGAAGCTCAGGGGGACTTTCTTGTTTATGGGATCTGTGCAGAGTTTGTCCTCTTTGGTGGTTTTCTAGAAGGTGCTCTATATCTCTTGTTGCTTCTAGTCTGGAGTCTAGTGAGAGAATTCTTCTTTCTAATATTTATTCTCCTACAGATCTCCCTGGTAAGGCTCATTTGTGGTCTCATATTAGATACTCATGTTCTTTGGAGCCCTTTCTCCCTTGGATTCTTGCAAGTGATTTTAATGTTGTCTCATCTCTGGAAGAGAAAAGGTGTGGGATTGCCCATTTGGATCCTTCCTCGGATCTCTTGAGGGACAATGTGGCTTGTATGAATTTGGTGGATATCAAACTCGTGAATGGGCTATTTACCTGGAACAATAGGAGGATTGGTGATGATGCTATTTTTGAAAGGTTAGATAGGTTTCTGGTGTCTATTTTTTGGGTTGGTGTCAAATGGATGACTAGCTCTAAGATTTTGAATTGGTGGGGCTCGGATCACTGGCCGATCAAATTCTCTGATTGCCTATCTAGATTCTCTAAAAAATAGTCCTTTAAATTTCATCTTATGTGGCTTCGTGACGAGTCTCTTAATGATTTGATCCTAGGATGGTGGAGGGCTAGGAAGCCTGCTTTTGGCACTGTTATGTACTCCTTTGCTAAAAGACTCTAGTATGTCAAATATATGCTGAAACGATGGAATAGACACCATTTCAACAATGTTTTCCAAGCTAAAAGGGTTGCACAGGAGCACTTGGACACCATTACTTGGTAGATCTGGGCTCAGGGGCTATCTGAGGAGCTGAGTATGTTGGAAGTTGTGGCTGTGAAGGAGGTGGAGGAATGGGAGCTTCGTGAGGAAATTTTCTGGAAGCAAAAATCCTGCATTGATTGGCTTCAGGAAGGGGATAGGAATACTTCTTTCTTTCACAATTCGGTGAAGGATAGAAGGCAGGGAAATATCATTTCATCTCTCAAGTCCCCGGATGGTGACCCTCTTCTTTCCTCTAGTGAGATTTTGAAAGAGTCCGTTCGGTTCTTCTTTGCTCTCTTCTTTAATGATTCCCCTCCTACCAGTGAGGAAGAAGCTAAAATTTTGGCTTGCATTCCTCCCTTGGTGACTGGTGAAATGAATGAGTCCCTTCTCAAGCTGATCTCTCTCCTGGAGTTGGAGAATATTGTGTTTCAGATGAGGAAAGGTAAAGCTCCTGGTCCTAATGGGTTCCCGATTGAGTTCTTTCAGGAGTTTTGGGAGGTTATAAAGCTTGATCTTCTTAAGGTTGTTCAGGAATCTCAAAAGAATAAGCAAATGCTAAGAGCCTTGAATGCCACCTTCTTGGCTCTCATCCCTAAGTGGGAGGGGGCTAATTCTTTGGATCTCTTTAGGCCTATTGCCCTTTGTTATGTGGTGTAAAAAATAATCACCAAGCTGATTGTTGAACCCCTGAAGTCGTGGTTAGATAGATTAGTTTTTGAGGAATAGGGTGGATTTGTGGCTGGTAGGCAGATTTTGCATGGTGTGGTTATTGCAGCTAAGACTGTTCACTCTATGGCTTCCTCCAAGGAGAAGGCTATGTTCATTAAGCTATATATGGCCAAAGCTTATGACCATGTAAAATGGGATTTTCTAACCAAGATTTTGAGAGCTTTTGGATTTGACAATGCCTGTATTGAATGGGTTATGAGTTGTGTCACGTCTACCTCCTTTTCTGTGCTCATCAATGGAGAGCCTTCTAAACTCTTTGTGGCTTCTAGGGCCTTCGTCAAGGGGATCCTTTATCCCCATATTTATTTATTTTGATGGCTAAAGGGCTTGGCAGACTTTTGAAATCTCGAGTGAAGCTTGGTCTTGTTCAGGGTTGGTGATGGGACAATAACATTCCCCCCCAATCCCATCTTCAATTTGTGGATGATACAGCGTTAATGGGTCTCACCAAAGTGGATGAAGCGGTCAATCTAAGGAAGGTCATGGACTATTATTTGGCTGCCTCTGGGCAAAGCATCAATGAAGGAAAGTCTTTTATTTATTCCTTTAATACTCCTAACCTTATTCAGCAGAGAATTACAGGTATCCTTAGGTTTTAGATTGGCTCACTTCCTTTTGTCTACCTTGGCATTCCTCTGGCTGTTCGCACGTTACCTCATGTGTTTTGGAAGGATGTTATTGAGAAGTTTTGAAAAAAGGTAAGTCATTGGACTTGCAAGTGGCTTTCTACTGCAGGAAGAGTGACTCTTTTGAAGTCTATGGTTCAGGCTCTCTCGTTGTACAGGTGCTTTGTGTTATCTGCCCCTGCCAGCTTTGTCAAAGACTTTGAGTCTTTATCGGTAGTTTTTGTGGTCTGGTAATCTACTTTCGAGAAACTAGATTTTGGTCAAGTGGGATGTTGTGTGTTGGCTGAAGCAAGAGGGTGGTCTTGGGTTGCGTAGGGCCGATTTGAATGGGCAAGATTTGGCAGCTAAACTCTATTGGAGATGGTGTTCTCAGCAGTAGCAGACTTGGGCTAAGATCCTCACCTCAAAATACCTTGGGGATGTGGATTACATGGATGTGCCCAAGGGATCTATGGTTTAGAATACCCTTAAGAGGGGAGCCAAGTTGATTAAACAAGGATTGTTTTGGGTTTGCAACAGGGGTTCGGAGGCTTTCTTCTGGTTTGATTCCTAGGATGGGCATCCTCCTATTATGTCTACACACCCTCACTTGCAGGACCTATGTAGGCATTTTTGGAAGCAAGTTGGACTTATGTGATGGATTTTAAATCCCCTTAGGTTCTGGGTCGAGCTACGGTGTACAGGTGGAAGGACTCGCATGAGTGGCCACTTGGGGGATCGGTGGAGGACCGTTAGGAGTTGGTCGACATCTTGGCTGGTAGGGTTTGTAACTCTCTATTGGAGAGGGATGTTCTAGTCTGGGGAGTTGACCAGAAAGGAAAATTCATTATTGCCTCTAGTTATCAGGTTCTGGATGAGTAGATGTTTGGGTGCACGGGGGTCGCCTAGTTGAAGTAGATTTGGAATAAATTCTCTTGGCCCAAGTGTAATTTCTTTTCTTGGTTGGTGATTTATAATAGATGCCTAACCTAGGAGAATCTTTGGAAGTGGGGCTTTCAGGGCCCCTCTATGTGTGTAATGTGCTCTAATAGCAATGAGAACATTTCTCATCTCTTCTTCCAATGCTCTTTTGTTAGGGCGATCTAGCATTTCTAGTGGGAAGTCTAGAGGCAGTCGTGTAGGCATGACTCATCTATAAAGGACTTCTGGAGTAGGCTGGGGAGGTTTTCAGCCAAGACTTCCTTCCTCCACACTGCTTGGACAATTGGTCCCAGCTTCATCATTTGGCATATTTGGCTAGAGCGTAATCATGGGATTTTCCTGGATAAGAAACTTCAGGTGCGACAGGTTTGGATGAGGATCTTGGGAGGTCTTCGAGAGACTTTGGTGGCTAGGTGTGATCTCTCGGCCCCTATAGACCCTAGGGATGTGGGAATTGTTTGGAGTCTAGGGCTTTATGTTTGCACCAAGGGGGGACTGAGCCTGGTTTGGGTCGAGGTTCTAGAGGGAAGGTTCAAAGAGATGGTCATTAGAGACCTCCACCTTTGGAGTTTCTGAAGATCAATATTGATGGTTCCTCTAGAGGCAATCCAGGTCATACTGGTGTTGGAGGCATTGGTAGGGACTGTTCAAGAGTGGTTGTGTTCTTCTTCTCAAAGTATCATGGCCACCACTCTAACAATTTCATGGAGGCATTGGTTATTCTCTTAGCTTTGAAAAGGGATTGTACCCTTGGATGGAGAAGGATAATTTATGAGTCAGATTCTTAGATTGTGGTAGATTTGTTGAATAGGTAGCAGTTGAAGGATGTAAATTGGTAGCTGGCCGAGGTGGTTAGACAAATTATCTCTTTGGGTAAGGTCCTAGATTCTATCACCTTTTGCCATATCCCTAGGGAGTAGAATAAGGTGGCTGATGGTTTGGCTAAATGGGCTTCTGAATAGATGGGAAATTGGAAAGTGGATGACTGGAGCTGTCTCCCTGAAGGCCTTGCTTGGGAGCTTGAGGACTTGGCTATGGAAGATATGAGATGTGTTTTGGGTGTTGCTTGATGTCTCTATTGTTGGCTTGTGACCCCTAATGGGGGGATTGTAATATCTGGCTTTATACTGCTTTCTTGAATCAATAAAGTTTTTACCCTCTTTATTTAAAAAAACATATCTTACTGCATATCATCTGATTGTTCTTCTATTGTAAATACCGAGGTATAAATACAATATACAAGAAGCCTAGACTCAGAACTTTAGTTTGTGTATCCATCTTCCTTGCCAACAAAACCCATCCATTTCTAGTGTTTTTCTTGTTGCAATTTACATTTTTCTTGAAAATATTGTGGAGGTTGATGGTCAATATGCAGAATAATTTCCTTACCAAATATATAGTGTCTCCATTTTTAATTGCTTGAACTAGTGAATATAACTCTTTATCATAAGTTGCATAACCCCTAATTTTTGAAGTAAAATCCTTTGAATTGTAACATATAGGCTTACCATCTTGAAGTAAGATGACACCCATTGCATATTCACTAGCATCCATTTTTATCTCAAATAATTTTTATATGTCAATAAGAGCTAAAATAGGAACATGACTTATTTTATACTTCAATGTTTCAAAGGCTTTGTTATGTTCTTTACCCCAATTAAAGTTCCTTCCTTGTGGTTAAATTTGATTCAAAGGTGTACCTATGTAGGAAACAGAAGGAATAAACTTTCTCATGAATTGTGTAGACCCTACAAAACTCCTAGCTTTTGTAGTACTCTTTGGTGTAGGTCAATTTACAATTGCTTCAACTTTTGATCGGTCTATTATTAATTCTCCTCCTCCTTCAACATTACCTAAATATACAAATGATTCTTTGTCAAATTCACATTTCTTTAGACTGCATAGTAGTTGTTCTTTTAACTTGCTTAATATGGATTAAGTGTTCCTCCCATGTAGCACTAGATGTCATAATATCATCTAGATAGATTATCACAAAGTTATCTATCAATTCCCTTAAAGCATCATCCATCCTCATAAAATTAGTAGGTGCATTACTCAAGCCAAAGGGAAGTACTAAACATTAATAAAGCCCTTGCTTAGATTTGAAAGCAATATTCCAATTATCCTCTTATTTCATTTGCACCTGATGGTAACCAAACTAAAAATCAAACTTAGTAAAATACTTAATATGTTTAAGTTGATCTAAGAAATCGTCTATCCTTGAGAGAGGATATCTATTCTCAATAGTAATTTTATTAAGAGCCTAGTAATCTATGCACGTTCTCTAAGAACCATCTTTCTTCCTCACCATTACTATGGGTTACCCACATGGTGAAGTGCTAGGGTGAATCACCCCTTGCTCCAATAGTTCCTTCAACTACCTTTTGACCTCATTGCTCTTAAGGACTGCCTATATAAGTTGATGTTTGGTAGATGAGATTCTGATAGGAGTTGAATCTTGTGCTCCAACTCCATTTTTGGTGGATATCCTATTAGTTTGAAAAACACTTCCTAAAAAGATGACAAAACTTCATCCATACCTTTCAATTTTGAGTTATTCATGGTATAAATTCCAATCCCATCTTCATTCTTATCTTTAAGCAAAAGTAAGAAAAAAAATTAGTTTCTTGAATTAATTCGATTATTGATTAGCACTTACCATATCTATTTTATCCTTACTCTAGTATCCTTTGATTATATATTTGACCCCATCCTTGACCCATGTGTACTTATTAGCCCTTCTCATGAATTAGCATTTTTGACATAAATATATGGACTACCGAGAATAATATCAAAAGCATCAAGGGGGGTGACATTAGCCTCTATCTCATCTATATATTGTGCATTTATCCCAAATTTTACCTTGCACCTTTTCTTCACGTGTATCTCTACACCTCTTTTAACCCATCCCAATGGGTATGGATGTGGATGTTCCTCTATTTTTATTCCAAGCCTTTCAACCAAATTTTATAAAATAAGATAACTAAATTATGTTCTTATTAACTTGTAACTTCAATAAAAAGAGTTTGTTCATCTCTCCAAGTTCATTTTCCTTAGTGTCCATGCATCCAAGTTTACCATCAATATTTGAACTATCCTCTATTTCCATTTCACCTTCATGAATAGTTAGCATAGATTCTTTGGATTATTTTCTTTGCCCTTATTCATATTCCTAGGATGTTACATAGTTCAGTATGAAGCTTCCAACACTTCAAATTTACATGTCCATCTAAATTGGAATGACTACAATGATTTTTCTATGCCTTTCCTTTTCCTTATTATCTTCCTTTTGCATTACTATATTAACTTCTTATATGTTCCTTTGAATTAGAAGGCTCACCTTCATACCTCTTCTTTTCCTCCTCTACATAATATGCTTGACATATGCCTCATCCAAGTCCTTTGGATTAATGGTAACCACCCTTCTTCATATGTGAGTATGGATTCTACCAAGATATTTTGTCATCATGTCCTCCTCTTCAAGATCCATGTTGTTTGTTGGAGCTTGTTGCCACAATTCTATGGTGTAATCTTACACACTTTGACCACCTCATTATTTGTAATACATCCATTTATTTTTTATCAACCTTATGTCTTGTGGGATATAAATTCTTTCTTGTAAACTCTATAAATTCTTCCCATTTATCAACTATTTGTTTTTCCTTTTGTTACAATTTGTAACATATATTTCCCACTAGAAAAAAAAACATGATCAATCATTTAGGCATGCAAAATTAATTCTTTAAGCTCCATTTATTTTATGCACACTTAAATAGACTTATAATTGCTCAATCCATGTATCTAATATTTCTATGTTAATTTGTCCACTAAAAGGATTGATTTCTACTTTTATTTCAACCTTAAATGGACTCACACTACTTCTTCTCTATTAGATTCATTTAAAAAAAAATCATCTTCTTTCATATCATCTTCAATAATATCAATTTTTTTTCCATTGATTTAACCAACTCACCAATGGAAGTTTGTTCTTCTTCCATTTTACCTTGTTGCCTAATCATGTGCTCTTATTGTTGCCTCAACCATTCCTAATTTTTTGTGATGCCTCTCATGTGGCCCTCTAGTGTTGTCACCTATGCATTCAATTTCTCCACGGCTACACTTTGATCCCTTGCTACTGTCATGTAAAAAGGCTTCCAAGAATTCATAAAAATTAAATCACTTTAATAACAAAATTGATCTATAAACTCCTAACTTATGGAATTTAGAAATCAACTAAAATTCAACTACTTTCTACTTTCTTGCAAATGAAAGTGTGTGTTATTTAGAGAAAATATTATTGTGGTAAAATAAAAAACAATAATCAAGAAAATGCACAACACATGAATTTATCTTGGAAAACCCCAATGTGGAGGAAAAACCAATCCCTTTGGCAATGAAAATTTGCCTTGAATACCCTCCTTTATTAATGGAAAAGAGATATAAAGCAAGTGGGAAACTTTGCTTTCTACTTCTATTATTGAAAGGAAGCTAGGTGTACGGAAATCTCTTCCTACACTAATCTAATGAGGGGAGGAGAGTGCAAATTCAATTTTATCTTTATAGGTACAACTATGTTAACCCACTAACAAAGATATTGTAGCAAACACATACACAAGAATGTAAGATAGAAGAAGAGAGACACAAGATATATGTGGGGAAAACCCTTACGGGTGAAAAACCCCATACTCCAAAACACAGCTCAAATGTATTTCATAAACAAAGAAGGTTACAATACAATCACAGAGCCAATGCTCTTGCAGGAATCTTCGATACTCATATCTGGAGATGTTCCGGTAGCATAACAATACTTGTCAAACCTATATTACTTCTCCTCTCCAAAGCACTTATTTATAAAGAGAATACAAGGCAAAAATGGCTCCACATTGAGATGGGTGTCCAACATGGCCTCATGGCCCAAAACCCATGCCTATGGACACTTGTCCAACACTGTAGGATGCTCCTTACACTTGTCAAGTCACCCCATCCCAAGGAGGTCGCCTATTTCCAAAATGGGCTATGACAGATGCTCTTACGACTTTACAACCATCATAGAATCTGTCATAGCTGTCATAACTTACAGCTATAAGAGAATCTATCATACACATGCTATAAATATCATATTCTCTTACAACATGTCATAGTCCACCTTGGGGTGCCCAAAGATGCTTCTCAACACATGTCTTCACCTATCATAGAATCTTCTATTTCTAACTCTTACATGTCGTAACTTTGTCATAGAAATCTGTCATGACCGTTTCAGTCAATATTACCTTACACACATTCCAAGATGTTGACACATGGTAAAATATTCCTACCACTAAGTGGGATGCCTATCTCCTCATGTGAGGACAAATTTACATGTGGTCATATGCCATGTAGGATGACACATCACCGTACCAACTCCCACAATATGACAACATAAGATTTGCATCCAAATTATACCATAGGCAATAAATAAATAAATACAGTGAATTAATACAAAGAATTACCAAGGTTGAGACACCTTAATTCCCAACAATTATTTCTCCTACAATGAACTGAAACATACAATAAGTCTCAATCCTCCAAAACCTAATGATTTGAATGCTCATACAAGCCTATTTATAGATTTTTAATGCACAATTGAGTTTTCCCAAACTTTGGGTGAAGATCAATAGTCATTGGATACTAAAACAATGCATATATAGTTCAACTCCTAAGTTTGAATGCATGTATGAGTCGTGAACTCTATCACACCCACAATACAATCCTGGACACTTGTGCATTTACTATATGGTCCAAAGTCTGTATCTAATACAATTTTGCAACACTATTAAACACTTGCCCTTGCACTTGAATCCTATTTTGGTTTTCTTATTTTTTTACAAAATTTTTCCAAATCCTTTTAGATCACTCTCAACCATCATGGATTCCTAAGGATTGGAAAGAGGTGAGACATGGAATGATTAATATATACCTCAACATCCCATTGGCATTAGTGTTTCTCTTAAGTACATGTGGAGGTTGCATTTAAACAAAGTCAAAAGAAAAATGTTGTCTTGGACCAACTAGTTTTTGTCCATGGCTGGGCACATTCAGGTGGCAAATAAAATCCTCTTGGTGAGCCATATTTATATCTCCTTTTTCTAGATACCTTTTAGGGCCTGTTATAACTAGGTAACACAACTTACCTAGAGCTTCTTATGGGCCAAAGGAGGTAACAAAAAGGGCATGCTCACCACTTCTTGGTTGTATTGCATTCTTTCAAAGGATAGAGGGTTCATAAGTATCATTGATCCCTACACTCAAGGGGTCTATTTGATAACCAAATAGATTGTGAAGGATATAGAAGGAGATGCTACTTGGAAATACTTGGTTTGTTTCCATATACAATTTTCTTAAATGGGTAACCCATGGGACACAATGCATTGGATGTATAATATCCTTCTAGCTCCCTTTTTCAAGTCTTGTGGTTCAACCCCCTTTAATAGCATTTGGAACTCTTGGTAGTTGGTTTTACCTAGGTTGTCTTGGTTTGATAAGTTTCTCATCATAGTCTTATATTTTCCACCACCTCTATCTGGTGGAACTGGTTGATATAGAAAAATGACAAACCATTAGGTGTCATTCTTAGGCTCAAAGGTAAATTTCCTATTCAAAATGAGGATCCAAGCATTTCAAGATTTGTGGGTTTTAACAAGCTTCAATTGTAAATCATGGCGCCAACTCAATATTTGCTTCAAACTCAAGTACAAAGATAAACTACTCATGCTTGAAATCTGGAAGCTTATCCCTCCCAACCTTTCAATATTTCTTTCCATTTGCCACCATTCAAACTTCCTCAAAGACTACAGGTGGCCTAATAGACACAACATCTCATTCTTCTCTTTAAAGTGATCTACAAGTAGCTCTTGCCTTCTCTATCTCTTGCACATCATCTCAATGCCATTTGGAAGTGTAAGTTCAACTAGACTAAGTAGAACAAGCCTAGTCTTTAAATTTGGCATACCAAAGTGAATACACAATCCTAATTCATTATGGGGAAGCTTCTCCATGCCAAACTTCTTGTTGAGATCTACCTCAAGTTCATTTATCAACCTCCTCTGCTCCTCATGTTCTACGACTAAGTCCATCAAGTATTGCTTCTAGTTTTTCCAACATGCTCATATATTTTGGTCTTCCCTTATGAGCTCACTACCTACCCTTTTGTAATTTGCCTAATCATGGAAAGAAAGTCTTCTTAGTTCATCTACTACACACAATGTGGTCACTAGTACTTATGACAATGTTATTATCACACATTTGGAAGTAGTTTAACTACTTAGTTGCTTTTTCCCAATTTATTCTTCCTTTGGAGGTTGAAACTCAAATTTTATGCTCTAACTTGTCTCTAGAAATGACTAACCTGGCCACAACTCAAGGTTGATAAAGATCTCATTTAGCAGGTCAACAGTTTGCAACCACAACTATGGGAGTTGGAAGGGAAATCTTCCTATTTGTATCTATGATTTGTCTTATACTGTTATTTTAAGTTGTAGAGTATTTTCATGTAAATATATTGTTTTGTGTAGTTGTATATTGATGCTTGTTTCTTATCTAGTCAGGACTTTTGGGAAGGGAAACCATTTACTACTTTCTAATAGATTGTTTATTGTAGTTTTACTAATTGGATACAACAATCCTAATTTGTATGAGTTTTCCTCTGATCTATCGTAAAGTACATTTCATCAAGTTGAGAATTGTCTATTCTAAAATACATTTTACCAAATTAAATGTTGTCTAATGTAACAACTTGTTCACCCTCCTTTACTAGCTTTATTTCCATATATTCTCTATATTTTATAATGATTATTGCACAACCAAAAGAACTCTAATTTTTGTCACAACTTTATTCAATTAATGTGTAAAAAAAAGTTATACCCAACAATTATATGTAATTTGAGTTTCTAATTTATGTCACTTTCATGAGATCAATCGTGGAGACTTTCAAAAAGTATGATATTATGACATGCATGTCGTTCCTTTAAAAAAAAAAATCAATCATATCTTAATATAAATAATGAATAAAAAAGTAGAAATCTTTGACTTAGAAACCCTCGTGTCTTAAATGGAGAATATTTAGTTATATTACGAGATATGATGGGCTCTACATATCTTGGAAGTATTTTCTTTTGCGAGAAACCTTAGAATCCATAGAGTTTTCTTCTTTCATAAGAAATACTAAAGGGGAAGGAACAATTGAACAATTTGACTTTAGGTTATAAAACTTTACCATGATGGAATAAATTCGGTTTTACCCACCCATTTAGGCACGCATGGCTCAAACACAACATCAGAAGGTCCTTGTCTTCAAAGAATATGATACAAGTTCCTTGTTATTAGAGGGGATTTGTATACTTATGAAGTGACCCGAGAATTATTTATGCAAACAAAATTTAGAAAATTATTTGAATAATTTTAGAGTTCAAATCATCATGTTTTATGATGTTTGTGATTTTTGTTTGTAATCTTAAATTGTACTATTTTATTTTTGTTTTACTATATTGTACTATTTTACTCTTGCTTCACTATATTGTACTACTTTATTCTTGATTTATTACTAGTACTTGTACTCATAGGAGGTTGAAGGAATACACTAACGAATTTAGAAAATTTCCAATGTAATTTTTTTTAATGGCATGAGACAATTTTCCGAGCACTATAATGCTCACATATAAAAGGTTATCGGCTAATTATTCTAACATTTGTAAGCTCAACTTAATTCAATAACTTAAAAAAAAAATTAGAGAAACCTACTCTCATTCATCTATTTATATTTGAAGCAAAGTGAAGAGAAAAAAAAAGATTGGAGAATTTTAATTTATAATATCTTCTTCATCACTTTATTATATATTGTATATATATTTTTAACCACAAAATATAAAAAAAGTTAACTATTGAACTGTTGGAACTTATGACTTTTTTAATTTGATGATTAGTTTAATAAAGAGAATTTGAGTTTTAAAAATGTAATGGAATTGTAAAGAAAATTAATGTTTTTTCTTTAATTTTATGATACTTTAGATCAATGTCTTGGATGCATGATTTTAGCATATGACTTAACTATTTTGGTGCACACATTGATCTAAGACCTAATTCATCATCCAAACATGCTTCATTGCCATGTTTAGATCCCTCTAATCTAGTTTCCAACAATTTACACATCTTGGACACAATCACAATTTGTAATCATGTCTCCTAGATAGGATTGCTACTACAATCTCATCTTTCGATTTCAAATTTTGGTTTTCCACTTCCAAGCTTGATAATTCTAGGATTTGATTGTTAGCCACTGACATGGGTGCCAAATTTTTAAATTTCATACATCTAGGGTTATGTAATTAAAGGCATCATCCCAAGTCATTTACACATAATGAAATGTTAATACCTCACTTAATAGCATTGGAAGAACATAGAACCTCCTCCTCTTTTGTAGGTACATCAAGTACATCATTTGTCCACTATCATGCATTAACAAGCAATCAACTTCTCCCTATTAGTTGGCATCTATTATCAAGGCACGCATTTAAAGAACACTCATCAGTATATTCACACATCAACTTGCATTCTAATAAAAATCAACAATCAATGATTGACTCAATGATGTTCATGGCCATCCACATATCAACATTCATTGTCACCCCTATCTCTCTTTATTTTACTATTAATTTAGTCATGGTGTTGGGCTAAGGTGCAAGGAATTTTTGAACTTTGGTCCTTGCATAGCAAGCTCCTTGGTCCTCTTTACCACCACCCCTATTTTCTTTGCATCAAATAGCACAAGGAGAACACTTCTTGTATGTATCAAAGATCAAGTTTTGTAGAGGACATGATAGTAGTTTTGCAAGACAAGTTCACATATTTGTAGGACATTATCACTAGTGTGATTATGTCTTATATACTCAACTACCCATGATTCAATTGTCTCAACCTTCATATCCATAATTTAGTAACAGATCTCAATCATTAGTATTGTGTCACATCCTCTCATCAAGTAACATTCATTTCAAAATATAAAAATCCTAATTACCTCTCATTTCAATTTAATACATACTTAATTACCATCTCAATCATTTTACATCAATTATATTATCAAACTCAACACTTATAATTTATTTAAATAATCACTTATTTATAATGAATTAACACAATTAAAAGAAGATATATTTTATTCCTTTCATACATATAATTAAAATAATAATATAAATAAAAAATTAAATATTAATACAATTCCAATTTAATATAAATTTAATATATTAAAATATACTTTAAATTTTAAAAAATTATTAAACTAATAAATTTTTGAAGTGTGAAATTAGTGACCCGTTTTTTAATAACTCATAATTCTAATAACTTATAATTCTAATAAATTATTTATATTTATATTTATATTTTTAAAGTGTACGACTCTAACTATATATAATGTTGAGGTGTAATATTGAGATGGTACAATAGTAGTACTACCATGCCAAACATTGTTTCTTTTACTTGCAATACCATAGTAAAGACCATGGAGATATCACATCATATCATTTGAACCGAGATGTAAGTGATGTTTTATTTCACGTGATGTTTTATTTCACATGATAGTTTTGCAAGATATGTAATGAGATCTACATAGTGTTTGCTCTTTGAGTCTTGAGTCTTAAGTCAAGAATAAGAATATAAGAATATTGAAAACTCAATTCACAGTTTTGAAGAGCCAAAGACTATGTAGGGATAAGTCATTTCTCTTCTATCGCATACTACACTAGGGACATTTAGTTATTTCTCTTTTTGCAATGTAATTTATTTTGAATAACATGGGAAATTTTGATGTAATTTGTGATTTTATAGTTATTAAAGTAATAAAACATGTAGGATGTTTGTGCATTAACACATGTTTTCTTGTTAGAAATGACATTTTTATGTTAGTGCTACTGACAACATATTAGTGTTTTATTAAAGTAATGAAACATGTTAAGATTCTTCAAATATTCTATAATTAATATAAACATCTTTCAACTTTTTGCTTCTAAAGAAGAATATTAGTAATTGTGATCACTTTGTATTTGCATCTTATAAATTTATTTCTAACTCAATTTCATAATTAAATTTATTAAATTTACTTTTAAATGGAAACACATATCACTAAGCTAGCAATTCAAATATACCATCTAGTTCAATATATCCACACTTCAAACATACAAATTCCAATGGGCTTGCACCTATACTCATTGGTTAGGGTACACATAATTTTATAGTCGAGTTAATGAAATGTACTCTTAAACAGAGATAGAGATATTAGTATGTTTTCCATGTAAATATACAACTTGGCTCATACACTCACAATTCAAACATATAGATTAAGAGGAATTGCACTTAACCTCATATATTTATGTATGTTACACCTAAAATTAAATGTCATGGTTGTTCTAATTAAACATTTAATATATACATTTAAACATGTAATATGTTGAGCCATATATAAAATTTAAAATTTGAAGTAAAAAAAGAAGGTACTTAACTAGTCTATTGAAATAGTCTTAGACTCCAAAATAAAATTTGGACCATAAGTTTTCACTTATCTTATTGAAGAGGAGCCCATTTTTTAAATATTATTTGAGTTAATATAATTTGTATATCTTATTTCCACTTTCATAAATATGCTCACAACTAAAGTAAAGATAACAAGCATGGGTTAATCCTAACAATATGGTCTTCTATTTTTATATAATGCTGAAAATTGCACACCCATGTTCTTTTCCCTTATGTTTTAGGCTTGCTTTGATTAGAGTGTCATAAATGTAATAATCAACTTACAAGTGACATATTTGTGTGTAAAATTGGCTCATGAAATTCCATACGTCAATCCCTTCCATCATTGATCCATACATATTTTCATTATTGATCCTTTGATCCATTGCTCACCACCCCAAATTAGATTTGTGGGTGTGGAATTGACCTAGGTCACTTTCATAGTTGCATATCTAAACCCTTTACTTTTAAATTTTAAAATTCAAAATTCTTACCTTGTTTTCCACTTCACTAGTCATCATGAGACAACTTAACACACATTATGTTGATTGTGTGCTTGGTTTTTGTGTTTAAGGACACCCACTCATTCATGTGGGAGATCATCCAAGGACATTCAAAACATCCTAGGGCATTCTTATTGATCACTTCTAAAGTCTAATAGTGTATAGAATAAAAGGAATCTAGAAGAATTTACATAAGAGAACATTATTCTAGGACCACTGCATGATTGTTTGGTGTCCTTGATTATTTTTCTCAAAGTTGTAAAGTCAATTTGCTAGGGGTCTAACCAAGGAGAACATAACCCTTGCAATCTAGTAGATTCCCCAAAGGTGCTTGTGAACATGACCTGTCCTTACAACAAGCAAATATGTTAGAAATTAAGGCAAGTTAATTACATTAAGCCACCTCTTATTGGTTTAGATCCACACACATTAGTTCAAATTCACACTAGAAATTATGTCTACACATTCAGAGGTCAATATGCACTAGCAAAAGTGAACCGAGGTGAAGAAGAACTATTTTGCAGAATTAGAGATCTTAATTTGAGTCAACCCTAAAATATAAAGCATTGGAGAATTGGTTCCTAGCACCTGACACATCACTTTTCCATCATCAATTATCAAGCTAAGTATCACATTCGATTTATTTAAATCTTGCAATCAATTTCGATATTTTTGATTATCAATCTCAACTCTATAATCAAGGTTAATTATTGCTTGATTGAATGCATTTATTTAATTGGTTTGTATTTAATTAAAGAAAATCATTTTATTTTCTTTACATTTTGGTGAAGCCAACTTGTCTTACACCCCTAGGTTTTGACCAAGTAGTACATTCTAAATTAGGGTTTTTCAAACCTAATTTGTTTACTTATGATTTATCTTATTTTTAGATCTCGTTAGGGTTTGATTTCCCTTTTCTATGAGCATTTTGCATCTTTTATCCTCCTTTAGGGTTTGTATTTCATTATGTGACCTTATATTTACCCACCCTACCTACCCTTTTTTTCCTTTAGGGTTTCAAATTTTTTTGATGAGTAAGAGAGATTTCATTATATAAATATCATAAAAGATTACATACAACCCATTTATTAGGGGCATAGGACTCCATAGCTGACAAACTATACAAAAAAACCCCTAGGGTCAAAGCTAATACCATACAACCATCATCGCTGAAACAGACACTAATAAACATAACTACACTAAGGCCTAAGCCAAACACCCATACTCTAGAAACAATAGAGAAACATAAAATGCCAACTAGGAGGCCCCAAACCTAGCCCTAACCATAGCCAAAAAAACACAGACTCACTGCAATTATTAGAGATTATTCTAGGCAAACACATGGAAATCATATTCCCATGCCTCGTTCGGGACCAATACTAGCTTGAACCTCTTTCTTAGGAAATATGCCCCTGTCGTGGCCAACCGATGATGTTCAATTAGTTCCATGCCGTTAATATCCAAAAGAAAAGGAAAAAACTTAACTACCGCATCCAAATCCTACAAGCTTTCGATGTCGCACGGCCAAGGGATGCCCACTTCGAGATCTATCGCTTTCAATGCCTCCTCCAACCTAACAAGCAAATGCTTCCTAAACAACCTCTCCATGATCACCTTAGATTTTGCTTTCTACACCTTAACATCTAACAAACTCGCCAAAACCCTTGAAGAGATGTTAGAATCCACTCGATATCCCTCTGCTCTAGCCAAGAATCCTTTCCCCAATAGGCACTTCACTGCTACAACTCTAAGGAAATCAAGATGACGAATTAACATTCCAAGGCATCACACTGACACTGGCCCAAGAAAGGCCATTTGCCTCTTAGAACACAACAATTGCAAGGGAGTTGCCATGCTACCCATCTCCAGCTCCTTCACCGTCACCTCAAAATGAATTTTGCCATGTCCAAGAAATGAGAGAAAGGCCAGGTTTAATAGATGAACGGCATGAGAAACAGGACACTGTCAGAAGCCAACATTACTTGCCATAATTAGCATCGTTAAAATCTAGTTGGATCTAAGAAGAAAATCGTGCTAACCAAGCCCAAAGCACAAAAACCATCATTACAAATACTACCCTGAGAAGCGAAAAAGAACCACCACCCCCAATCGACATGTCGACTCCAAAGAGTCGGCCACTCCACACAAGTAATTATGGAGTGGCGCCCGCCCAACCTCCCACTTTAGGGTTTCATTTTTAGATCTGATTACTTATTAGTATTATTTTTATTTTACAAATCTAAGAATTATTTATAGTGTTTCATCCTTTTATTTCTCTTATCCATATTACATTTTATGCTATGAACTACTCAGGATCCTAATCTTCGTTTGTAAAAGAGTGCTCATCTAAACCCTAACATGGCTACCCAATTTAATGATAATGAGGTATTTTTTAATGCTCATGTTGAGAACCATTTAGATGATTATGAAGAATAACATGATTATGAGATTGATGCAAACATAGCTAAAAAAGATCTTACTCTTGCCAAACAAATACTTGTTGATGCTCTTACTCGTTCTCAAACTCCTCAACAATTGGTTTCTCTTCTACACAAGACATTAGTGGGTGCTCCATTTGACCTAAATATACTTTATGGTTTATTGGCTTTTTCCAATGGTGTATCATCTAATCCTCCATCCTCTTCTAATATTTCTCCTTCCATTGATACCCACTTCCATGATCACTACCTCACATGTTCTCACCCTGAGTGTGATCCCTTCATCTTCCATTGCTACCACAATAGTGTATCTTATATAGATACACTATTGGATACACTATCACAAGAGGATGCATCTTATATTCATACATATTCATTTCCTCTTGTTTTTGTCACACCTAGAGTTAAGTTATATAATGGAAAAGGAGACCCTAAAGTCCATTAACAAGCTTTATGAGGATAATATCTTATTCAAGTTGTTCCCAACAACCTTACAAGATTATGCCATTCAATTTATTTTATTTCACTTGTGGTTATATACATTCTTTTGACAAGCTAGCTACTTCATTCTTTAAATATTTTTGTATTAATATGGGCTTGAAAATAATTGTGAATGACTTGACTAAGTGTGCCCAAAATAGTAATGAGCCTATCAACAATTATATTATTCACTTTCAATAATTATGTGGTAAAATAAAGCATCAATTTATTGATGATGAGATACAAAATATCTTCCTTTAAGGACTCCTTCCTACTATTAAGAATAATGTACACTTTTGTACTTTTCCTTCTTACATGTGTACTCACCTCAAGAATATTGAGATCAAATTGCTTGCATCAATATGAATCATCCTCTTCACATGCTCTTATGCTTCAATATTTCAAAAGTAATACTTTTTCAAAGGGTGGTGATTCTAAGGAAACAAAGGAAAATGTGCATCAAGTGGATAGTACCTCTAATGTGCCTTATTTTTAGCCTCATAACTTTAGGAAGTTTATTGAGTTACAAGAAGCCCTATGCACCATGCTCTTATGCTTCAATATTTCAAAAGTAATACTTTTTCAAAGGGTGGTGATTCTAAGGAAACAAAGGAAAATGTGCATCAAGTGGATAGTACCTCTAATGTGCCTTATTTTTAGCCTCATAACTTTAGGAAGTTTATTGAGTTACAAGAAGCCCTATGCACCATTATTGAGCTCCCATTTGATTACTCTTCCACCTATTCATTCATTAGATACAACTAGAGGGCTACCTAATAATTACATTGAGAGTGCATTTCACAATTTCCATAGAGTTAATGAACATCATACACAAGGTTGCATGACATTGAAGAATAAATGTAAGATTTGATTGAAAATAATATGATTCGTCGTTAAGGTGTTAATGATGGGGGCAATAATTTTATTGATCCCTCTATTGAAATTTGAAGATTTATACTAATCCATTTTCTAATCATTCTAATAACATCAATTCATCTCATGAACATGATCCTATTGCTACATGGATCATATACATGTCGAATGACCTACTATGGATGATTGTCATATTTATTCTCATACAGATGCTTTTGTGGGTACAATATAGTCTAAAGATATGTCTTCTTCCTCCCATGCTACTCCATTGATCACATTTTTAGATGAGGAAATTAAAACAAACATTCTGGTCTATTTTATGTGGTAGATCAAATACATGATAGGGTTATTGGTGACATTCTCATAGATGCTACAAATCAATTCAATATATGTATTGAAGAATTTTTAGATAATGAACATGAAGCCAATTCTTATGCTTAATCAGGAGTATCATTGAAGATGACTAATGGAGTATTGATTCACACTTTGGATTATGTCATTTTACTTCTTAAGGTGGAAACTAAGGAAGTAGACATATTCTTTCATGTTATTCCTACTTCAAATAAATTTTACATATTACTTGGTAGACCATGGCCTGAGCATTTGAGGGTTGTCCCTTCTATTGTACATCAATTTGTTAAATATGTTCACGAGGGTAGAAGTGTAAAGACCACACAAGATCCATACGAGCCTCTTTCTTAGATGAGTCCTTACATGCATACTCTTAAGGAGCCTCCTTGTAAAAGTGAGAAAGAACCTTATGAGGTATCAAAAGAGGTTAGAAGAACAAGGGGAGAAAAAGACCAAGCTAAGATGACACATGATTATATCAAGCATAATTTACTCCTTGTTCCACCTAAGAAGGATAAGGGTCCTATATTGCAAAAGTTGACATTTCATGCTAAAAGTATTGCTTAATGAATTCTAAAGTAAAATGTTTTGGTTTAATAAATTTCAAATCTTTCTATGCTACTAGCTCCAAAGAAGCTTGAGAAATGGGTAAAGAATGAAGCTCCTATAGTTCCACCTATTGACAATGTGTTAAAAAAGTACTAATTAATATTAAGGGGAAACAAATATATTTGAAGAAGAAAGTCATGCACTTGAGAAAGAATAATACGATGCTAATTTTTGGGAGAAGGATGACCTCTTGGAGGATGATCCCCCTAAATATATTGTATGATACATTGAACATTGTTATGATGTATTTATCTCTATACTTGTATTAGCTTTTACTTTTTATCTGTGTTCTTACATTTTGACCCTTTTGTTTATGTCATCATGGTTGTGTTTCTTCTATTCTCATTTCAACTTATATATTGTCCATGTAATATTCATTGTGCATCTTCCATTCTCATTTCACCTTCTATATCATGTTTTATGCTTTCCTATTCATTCTTCTATGTTTAACTAGTATGATTTCTTATGTTCCATGTGTGGCTCTTATGTTTTATTGGACTCCTATGCTTTCTTATGCTCCATGTTTTTCCATCCATGTTATCTTTGCTACTTTGTATGTTTCTAGGTTCCTATGCTTTTAATATTCCACATTACCAGCTTGGTTATCACATGTTCATTGTTATTTTACTATTCTACATGATTTATGATGTTATCATGTTCCTTGTGTTCCATGCTTATGATGTTACTTCCATGCTATGTTTATTATGCTTATCTTTATCATGATTCCATGACCTTGAACCTTGTCATGTTTACACTATATGACTCCATGCTTATGATCCTTGTCGTGCTTATATCTTATGATCTCATGTAATGATCCTTCTCATGCTTACATCATTTGATTCCATGTCCATGCTCTTATCATGCTTGCATCCTATGCTCATGTGTTATGACCCTTGTTAGGCCCATACCTTTTTGCTTATGCTACGACCCTTGTCATACCCACATCTTTTACAACCTATTGTTACCTACATGTTCATTATCCAGCCTTTAGGGCCATCATTATCCTATCATTTGCCTATATTGGGGGCAACCTTATTACACATGCCTCAATGCTTATCTCCTACCTATGTGCTTATATGATTATCATATGATGACACTTTTTACTATGTTTCATGCTTTATCGTGCTTATTTTATCATTTGTCTATACTGGGGGCAACCTTTTATACATGCCTTGATGATTATATCTAACTTATGTTATTACATGCTTATCATATGATGATATATGTTGCTATATACTATATGCTTTATTATACGATGATATCTTTTGCTACACTTCATGCTTTATCATGCTTTTTATTTTCTCCTCTTCTCCAATTCCTTGCATTCTATGCATGCAACCAATTGGAGGGGAAATATATTATCACTAATGTTCTTTATGTATGTGATTGTAGTGATGCAACTATGACAATTATGATCATTTTTTGTACCAAAAAGAGCTTCATAACCATATCCAGACAAAAACCTTTTATCATGTTATCTATAGAGTTGGATCATGTTTCATATCTAGACAAAGCCCTTTGGCACATCATTTGTATCCAAATGTAGGACTTTTTACATTTTTGCATAGTTAAATCTTCATAACTTTTTATAACAAGAAAATCTCTTACCCTTCTCTCTCTATTTTTACTATTTTCAAGGATAGTTCCTTTAAGTAAGTTGCAATTAATGATTCTCAAAATGTGTGATAGACGCTGCTCATTGCATTATTTTCTTTATTTTGCATGTTTCAATGGAGCACACATTAAAAAAAGAATTGAATAATGTTTTGTTACTTTATATAGATTAGTATCCTTTTGAATGTTTGAAAATTATTTAATTTTACATGTTAACTACTTATTTTATTTTGACATGCTTCCACCTAGTATTTTGCATGCACATCAAAGTGAGGGTTAAATGTAACGGTGAAAATTTCATACCCATGCTCTTTTCCCTTATGTTTTGGGCCCACTTTGAGTAGAGTGCCTTAAATGCAATGATTAGCTTACAAGTGGCTTAATTATACATGAAATTGGCTCATGACATCCCATATCCCAATCCATTCCACCATTGATCCCAAAATTTACATTCTTGATCCCTAGACCCATTATTTTCCACCATAGATCAAATCTACAAGTGTGGACTTCACTCAAGTCACTTCCACAATTGCAGATATGAACCCTTCTTTTGAAATTTAAAATTTAAAATTTCCACCTTGCCAACCACTTCAATAGCCATTATGAGATGACTTAGCATATGTTATATTGATTTGTGTGCTTGGTTATTGTATTAAAGAAGACTCATTCACATGGGAGATCATTTGAGGATATTTAGGACATCATAGGGCATTCTTATTAAGCACATCTAGAGTCAGATATTTTAGATGATAAAAGGAATCTAGTAGCATTTATGTTAGAGAAAATCATCCTAGGACCATTGCATGCTTGCTTGTTGTCCTCGATCATTTCACTCAAAGCCATAAAAATGGTTTGCTAAGGGTTTGACTAAGGAGATCATGACCCTCACAATCTAACAAATTCCCCAGAGGTGTTTGTGAACACCACATATCCTTACAACAAGTAGACAACAAAAATTAAGGTGAGAAAAATACATTGAGCTAGTTTAGATCCATGCACATCATTTCAAGTTTGTGTCAAAGATCAAGTCTACAAATGAGGAGGTTAGATTTGCATTTGTAGAGGTGAACTATTGTGAAGAATAATCAGTTTGCATAATCAGAGATCTGAGATCTTCGTCTAGGTTATCCCTAAATATCTAGAACTTGATAAATTGGTTCTTAGTATTTGGCAAATTAGTTTTCCATCATAAAATATCAAACTATGTATCCCATTCATTTTATTAAAATCCCACAATTTATTTAAAGTTGCTTAGAGATTTTCTCTAGGCTTCCAGTGATGGACATTAAGGATTTCATTATGTTGTTTGGAAATTTTGTTGTCTTCGCCATAATGATAGTGGTTTGGGATTTCTTTCAATTCATTGTCAAGGCATTGCTTTATGTGCTAAATGAATTATCATGGCCCTAGAAAGGAATGATGCCTAGAAAGTTTGCATCAAGCATTGTATTCTTTCTAGTGTGCCTTCTAGGAAACCAACTTGGAAAGGTCTCGACCTCTATACTCTTCTCACTATGAAGGAGCCTATCCAAATTCTAGGAACATTTGTTAGAAAGAGCATTTGGAAAGATTGGGAGTCTATTAAGCCATGGATTTTCTGGGTGGGAAATAATTTCTACAGTGGTCTTTCAATCAATCAGTAGTCTATTTGATGGTCTCTAGTTCTTTCTACTAAAGACAGCCCTCTAGCTAAAGCTTTGTGGGTTCATGCTTTAAAGATTTCAAATGAGGAATTGGATTCTTGCCTGATCTTATGAATAGAGCTACCAAGAATTTTCTTTTTTGGATAGAAGTCAAGATGAAACTTAGGCTTTCCAATCAAGATCATGAGACATTCCAGACTATGATTGATACCATTCCTCCCCATATGATTCACAAAATTGGGGTTAGATCTTTCAAGCCCTAGTGGAAACATTGGAAATGGTATCCTCACACACCATTTCATAATTATAAACCTTGCAAAGGATATTTGTGGCTTTCACCTCATCTTCCCATGGTGGATCAGTTAAACCATTGTTGGTATCTCCAATCTTCTCTTGGCACTTGGAACTGCTATTACCAGTCTATCTGGTTGGCCATTTTTAACCCTAAATTACCTCATTTTGCTTGTATCATTCTTTATCAAGGCCTTCTGCTTGGTTCTCATTTGACTCATCTAGGAGTTCTCAATCCCCATTGTCCATTATGTGCATAGTTCAAGACTCTCAAGCATCTCTTTTGGTTTTGCACCAGAGCTCAAGGAGCTTGGAATTGGATTCATGATTTCTTTAGGCCCTTTCAACCTAATCCCTTCTCATGACATATGGTTTTGTTAGGAGATTGGCCTTGTCCCAATTCAAATATACCCAAATTTGGCATCCTTTCAGGGTGGAAATCCTCTTCAATATTTAAAAAGATAAAAATTGAGCTCTCTCTCTAGGTTCTTCAGCTGATGTTCATTTCTCTCTACATACTAAAGCAATGATTTTCTCTAATGTGCTTATGCAGATTTAGGTGCAAGCTAGAAAGGTTACACTTGAAGTGGCACATTTGCAAGAACTTCTTGATCACTAGGGTAATGCCCCAAGATCTTTGTTAGTATGAAGTTGCATTGCAGCCATTTGGAGTTATTGTTCTGTGAAGGCCCCAAAAAGGAGAAAGTTGTGTTCATCATTAACAAGTTTTGGATTTGATTGTAGGATCATATTTTGGTTTTTCAAATCTAAGCCCTTCCAAATGTTAAGCAACCTTTGGAAGTATACAATTGCTTCTACTTTAATGCTTCTGTCATTATTTAGCATCACTCCCTCGTCAATTTTAATCTTGGAGACATGGTTTTAAATCCGTCTAACCTTTGTGGAATTGTTGAATTTTTTTGAATTCCTATCACCATCCTTTAACCATATTTCCCTCGATTTTTTATGCCAGAAAATTTCCTCCCTTGCCATTATCTCTGAGTATTTGTCCATAAGATCTTTTTTAGCCAAGAACCCATCCTGATCCATTCCAAATTTAAGAACATCTTCATTGAGTTTTTCTATTTTATTCTCTATTGATTCCTTTTCTGCAAAAATGTCTTTAAAATGCTCCTTGTTCCATGTCTTTAACTACTCCTTAATATATTTCAACTTTGTAAATAATGAGAACGTTTTAGTGCCTTTTTGATGTTCTACTACCCACCACTTCTCAATGTTGGAAAGGAATCCTAGATCTATCATCCAAATGTTCTCAAATTTAAATGGACATCTATCCAGTTTCTTCTCTTCCATTATTCTAAGCTGGATGGGGAAATGATCTGACCCAGATATGGGCATAATGCTACACTCACAAGTTCTAGGGAAGAAGGCCTAGTCCCCACAATAGAGGAATCTATCCAACCATTCAAAAATATTGTTGAAGCCCATTCTATGGTTAGTCCATGTGTATTTCCCATTCATGAGAGGAATGTCATACAAATTGGTCTTTGTAACAAAATCTGGAAAAACTATTTGTGATTGGCATCTTTTCTTAACCCCCTAACTTGTCTTCATCATTCAAAGTTGCATTAAAATTACCCCCAATGATTAAAAAAAAAGGATTTTGGAGAGGAACTAATAATTTGTGTGACCTCTGTCCACACTTGTTTCCTTAAAAAACATATAGTAGGGCCATATATGTTTATCAGAAAGAATTGAGTGTTAGAGGAAAGGCATGTAACTTTACATAACATCTAGTGTCTCAAGCTACCAACTAATTCCAAGCATATGGAAGAAGGATGCCAGAATGTTTCCAAACCCCCAAATGCTCCTTCTAGATGCATGAGCATTCCTTCCCATCTTTTTACCTTTGTTCTCATGATCTCAACTTCTTTTCTATTTAGTTTTGTTTCCTGAATTAGAAATATATCCGAGTTGGATATATCCATTTATTACTTTACCAAGTGCTTTTTGTTAGGGGCATTGAGGCCCCTAACATGTAACGATGTTATCTTCATTGTTCACTAGGAAGGGGAATTCCCTTCCCATATCTCAACATCATGGTTATTTTCATTTGTCCTTCTTCTTCACCTTCTAAAGTTAGCAGCTCCTTGATTGATTTCCTTCCTCACTTTTTTTGTTCACCACAGTTAGGTTTTTCCATGGTCATCATAGATTGGCTTATCCCTCTCTTATCGAGGGAATTTATATTAGACTCTTCCAGTTTTTCCAGGATTATATCACCATTGTGCTACAAGATCTCCTTGGTTACCATCTCCAAGTCATTGTTGGGAATGTGAACTCCACCCTCCTCAAAAGGATTTTCATAAGCCATCACCCTAGTTTTTTCCTCTCCTACCACCTCCATGTCAGGCTGTTGTGATTCGACTATATCCCCTTTATGCATAGCATAATTCCTTCTATCATTTGTGATTCCAAAGAGATTCAAATCTATGTCAAAGACATTTCTACTCTCCTCAAGCTCTAACCTCATTTGCTTGGGGGGATCTAGTGGACAATCAACCTCTTCAAACTAGTCATCCGCCATCCTATTGATTAATTCCAAAGAAGGAAGGGCACAATCTTTTGAATTCATACTAAGCGGGGAAGAGTCTAAAGATTGTTCAGGATTTACCTACTTTTTCTCCTTTTGTGCATGGGTGTTGGAAATATTAGGCCCTTGAACCTCAATATTTTGAAATCAGAAACCATTTTTGAATTAGAGTTCAATGTTAGCAAGTATTTCCTCTACTAGATTAAGATTTACACAAATCCGCATATATCCCAAACACTTTATTGTTCGTTGAGTCATCCATGTATATAAAGGAACCTAGACAATTGTTGATCTCTTTTAAAATATCCTCAAACCAATATTCAATAGGTAAATTGTAAAGCCTTAGCCACATGGGGGTGAGGGTGACTCTATGATTCAATGGGTCAAAATTTGGCTCCCACTCCTTGATGTAGAACCTGAATCCACCCATTAGCCATGTACCTTTGCTTAGAATATCCTCTTTCTTCTCTTTGGATTCACATTCAATGAGATAAAACCTCATTGTCAAATTTCTAATTTTCACTGCTTGCCCCTAATTTGATTTACACCAATTTGTAATTTTATCCTAGGTAGGCCATAGGTTCACCCATTTTATAAGGAGAGTCATTTCTTTTAAGCTCTTTATCGAATTGTCCAAGACTAGTGAGTTCTAAATCTTCAAAGGTTTTGGTTTTTCCCTAATTCCTAAAGGAATTTTGTTAGCCCCAGTCGCGAAACTTGGAGCTAGAGAAAGATCATTTTTCGTAACAACTTTCACATGAGGGTATCCTTCCTTTGGTCTCCATCCATAGATTTTCCTTTGGCGGGCTTTCTTTTGAATGCTTGTCCATTCTTTCTAATCAGGTAATATGCTAACCCCTGGTGGTCGATTTGTAGTATCTGAAAAATCCTGCGCTAGAAGTCCATTCCTTTGCCTGATATTTTTGTATTGGCCAAGAACATGGTTAAAGTGTTTCTATTCAGGATCCTTCCTTCAACAATCCTCTATGAATTCCTTCACAATTCACGCTTTGAAATCTTCCCTCGATTCTCCATCCCGTTGCTCCAAACTTTGTACGCAATTACTATTTTTTCTTCTGTCAAATGATGTCCTACTTCTATTCGCAAAGAGATGGAAAATCCAATTCTGATTATGCTCTTTGAACCGAGCTCAATTGCGAGCCATTTATTTTTATTTTTATATATTTCTTAACTTTATCATAATAATTAATTATAATATAAAATATTTATTATTATTATTTTTTTATGAATATCCTATTTAACTTATATTAAAAAAATAAATAGTACATATTCACAAAAAAGATGGGTAGTTAAAAGTCATGCCCACAAGTGACAACCTCAAAGGGCAAATAAAACAGAAGTCATAGCCTCAAAGGCTAAGCATAATGTCTAACAAGAAAAGACAAAAAAAAATTAAGCTGCAAGAGTAGCACCAACAGATGGAGGAGGATCCTTATCATCAGGTTTCCCCCAGAAGTCCCCAGGGGTAGCATCATCAATAGGCTCTCAACCATCAAGAGCAAATGTGGCATCTTCATTCTCCTTTGACTGAGTGCAAACTGGGGAAATGGCAAGCTGGAGCCAAGGAAACTTGCTAGTGTCTGGCCAACCAATATCTCACTGAGGAGATGGTGGTCTGGAAGGCAAGGACCAACCTCCACGGACAACAAAATCCCTGGAGGGCTGAGGGCCACGGGAATGAGAGCCATGATCACGGTCACCACAACTACCTCCACGACCCTGCTGGTCATGACGAGAAGTCTGACTGTGGCCATGCTGATGTCCTCGAGAGGAGGAAGAATCAGGCGAGACCTGGGCAACAGTACAAGGAGCATTACCCCAATGGTCCAGCAACTCCTAGAGATGGGCGACTTCAAGTACAACTTTGCTAGCTTGCAATTGAATCTGCATCAGAACATTAGAGCAAATGAGAGCTTTAGTGTACAATGAAAAATGCTTATCAACAGAACAATGATTAAAAATAGAAGCATTTCTATCCTTCCAAATGCTAAAAAGAATTTCTAGCTTGATAGCGTGCTAGATCTAGGCATATCGACAAGGAAGATAGGGTCAATCTCCAAGTAAGACCATATGCCAAGAAAAGGCATGAGGTCTGAAAGGTTGAAAGAAATCACATATCCAATTCCAAGCTTCGTAAGCTCGAGGGAAAAACTAGAAGAGATGCTTGAGAGTCTCAAGCTACCCACATAACGAGTAGTGAGGGATGGTAATGCCCATGTGAGCCAGGTGATCCCCCAGAGGAAGGCCTTGATACAACAAACACCAAGCAAAATGCACCAACTTAAGCTCAACATCAGTAGATCAAACACATTGAAACTGTATGTGTCAGGTTCTAGGAGAGGACTCAATATGCCAACGATGATTAAGTTGCTCCACCATATGCAAATGGTGAGATACCCAAGAGTATCCTTTAAAAGGTTTGTAACTTTGAAAAGGAGTCTCAGGGTACCACTTCCAATCTTTCCACCATGGCTTGAGAGAGAGGACTCCCACCTTATGAAGCATGTGAGGAGGAATGACCTTAATGATAGCTTGATAGGTATCATGATATGAATTAAGAAGCTCGAATTTATGCTTGAATTTGAACCAAGAAAGGAAATTCTTGGTGGTTGGATTCTGAAAGTCAGGTAGAACATGAATCCCATGCTTAAAAAAAATTAATGCTCGAACCCAAGGCAACTTAGCAAGCAGCCAGTCTTGATTGCTTAAAATAGGGGACCACCAAATCGATTGTTGGTTAATGGATAGACCATTACGAAATTCATCCCCAGCCCAGCAAAGCCAAGGCTTGAGAGCTTCCCAAGTTTTCCAAATGCTTTTGATCACAAAAGTGCCTTGAATGGAAATAGGCTCTCTCATGATGAGAATGGAGCCTATATCCAGATCTTTCCATGTCGGCCGACCAAGAGGAATGTCGATGCCGATGCAGTGCCTAACAAGAATTTTCCAGGCCTCGTTACCTTGAAGGGCTCGAATGATCCATTTAGCACACAAGGGAATGCCTTGGCGGTGAATGGAGATTAAGCCAAGTCCTCTAGCCTTACGAGGGAGGCAACATAAATCTTAGGCAACTCGATGGAAACCTTGAGTGTCGTTGTGAGAAGCCCACAAAAAATTTCTACGCAACTTCTTGATTTTCAAATAAGAGGCTTTGGAGGGAACCCAACATGAAGAATAATAAATGTGCATGGTAGCCAAGATTTTAGAACAAACTTGAAATTTACCTGCCAACAACAAGGGCTTGGTAATCTAATACTGCAACTTTTTTTCAATTCTAACAATAACAACTTGCCATAGCTCTGAAGGAGAGTCCTGAAAAGCAAAAGGAATGCCCAAGAAATGAAAGAATTCCCCGTGATCAATCCATTTTCATTCGAAGGAATCCAACCATCCTAGCTTAGGGAGGAAGGATTGTCAATAACATAAGGTTTTCTACCACTAAATATTGGAGTCGGAGGCTTGCCAAAAAATATCCAGGCAACAAAGTGCCTATGTGATATTCTCCTCATCCTCAATGAGAGTGAGGAAAGAGTCATTAGCAAAATGACCATTCACAAGCTGTTGAGAGGAATTGGGAAGGGTAATCCCCTTCAAATAGGATTCAGAAATGACTTGAGCAAGCAAGTAACCAAAGCCCTCCATAGCAAGAACATAAAGAGTAGGGCAAGAGAGCAGCATTGTTAGATCGATCATAAAAGCCCAAAAGAGTTGGACTATCTGCTAGAAATGGTGATGCATGTTGAAGCATCACAAAAAAACATTTGAACAATGTGAGTGAATCGGGGCCAAAGCTGAGAGCCTGAAGCATGGCAAGAATGAAAGGCCACTCAATACGATCATAATGTTGGTGTAATTAAATATTTAATTACACTTTATTTACTCAAGGCTAATTTTAGTCTTAGGCTATTCTTAAGTCATATTAGGGTTTTCTCTAACTTGCAAATATAAAAGCAAGTTTTCACATGTAATTCAAAAATTCATTTCATTAATTGCATCCTTATTGTGCAAATTAGTCCTCTTTGTTTTTTTCTCTTGTGGAAGGTAAATCTTAGGTTTTGCAGGTGATCCTAGTGTTTTGAGTTTATCATAAATCTCAACATGGTATCAGAGCGGATCTGCAAGCCCCTTCTCAAATTTGAAGAAAAATTCAAGCAAGAGCCATTTGTTGGGTGTGTTAATGTGTAAAACAAAGTATTCCATTGGATTCATAGCAGTCGAGATAGTCAGATTATCCATTTATTTGGCTTGATTTGAGCTTCGTAGGCCAGATTTGCAAGGGTTTTAGCAGGGGCTTTTTTTTAGGATCCAGAGGAGAGCTAATTTTCAGAGCGTTTTGGGCCAAATCCGACCCTGCCATCATGCTTAGAAGACCCAAAAACCTTAATATTGACTATCAAATCATCGAAATCGGCTTCGGGCTCATTTGGGGCAAATTTTTTTTTGCCAGGGAAGTCGTACGACCTCCCTAGCACACATTTCGAGGTGACTGTAAAAAAAAAGAAAATTTTTTTTACTACATGTAAAAGTTTTTTTTCACAAAAAAATTAATTGAAAAAAATATTCAAAAAATAGTTTTTTTTCACAAAAAAGGCAATTTTTTTTAAGCACTTAATGCGCTAGTGCGTTGGGGGGGTACCCCGTACCCTGCGACCCTGCCGTGAGTAGGGTAGGGTCACATCACCCGCCTCCCTTTCAAAGGGGGCGGTGGGTACCCCTTGGGCCCCTCGCCACACACATGGGTGGTGGCGGGGGCCAAGGCCCCTTTAATATTTTTTATTTTTATTTTTAAATAAAAAAATCATCATTTGTTTTTAAGTTAAAAAAAACAATTTGTAATAATTTTTTTATGTATTTTTTTAAAAATAAAAAACACATGCAATAAATTCCTCTGTACATGCATGCGCCCTGCCTCGATATTTGTGCCCAATTTGGCATTTTCTCTAAAGTTGGCTATTTTATCAAATTTGGAGGTGCTTCTAATTTATCTAGAGGAGTTCCTTTTTTGGCAACAGTTAACTAGTCTGGCAGGGTTTCTACATTTGGTGGTTTCTCCAAATCTGGTGGAAGTTTGCTAAACTTGGCAGATGTTGATTTTTTGCCAAATCCACCCCTCACCATTGGCAGTTTCTCTTTTGCACCTAATTTTCAAATGACCATATCTTGGCTATACGAAGGTATTTTTCAGTGCAATTCTTTTTGAAAAAGGGTAGAATTTCCCGATCTTCGTAGTGGTGTAGATGGTTTTCAGTTCAGGCTTCTGGTTTTTTCCAAATTTTTATTTTCTCAATGCTGTTGCTATGTAGTTCTCGTTTTGGGAACTTCGACAGTCCATATTTGGGCGTACAGACTCCTTTTTGGGTCCCATTTTTTTTAAAGTGCATGATTTTCTGTGTACTTCACTTTGGTGCTATTAGTTTTATTTCATTTTGTAGTAGAATTATATTTTCAACATGTGGTGTTTTGTGGACATTATACACTCCTATTGTAAGCACTAGCTAAGTTGTAAACACACTGAAACTTGTCAGAAGATCAGTTGTAAGCACTAGCTAAGTTGTAAACACATTGAAACTTGTCATAAAATTAGTGGTAAGCACTAGCTAAGTTGTAAACACACTGAAACTTGTCAGAAAATCAGTGTTATCTATCATATCTTATTAGACACATTTTAATTTACATCGGTTCATATCTCAGATTGAGAGCCTATGGTTAATGATCCTGAATCTTGCATCAGATTCTCATCGGGTCACATCTCAGTTTGATGACCATTCATTATGGTCAATGTTCTTGAATCTTCATGGTACTTGTTCCTATGGATTAGTTTTAGTCACAATTCGACATCGATAGTTACAACTTCTTCATCTATTTTCTAGAGTTTGTTCACACTTCTGGGGGGGTCATCAAACCTTCTCTCTTCTTCCTCTCTTATGAGGGACATTCATGATTGTACTTTTGTGATGGTTTTGGTTCTTAGGGGGTCTTTGTGTTAGTCCTTCTTCCATCACATATTCATGTACTTGTATTTTCTCTCTTTTGAAGAGGAGTTTTCTCCCATTGGGTTTTTTTCCTTTTCTCCATCTTATGAGAGATTCTTGTTGTTCATGGGTACCTAACATGGCCTTGTAGCTGGGACCCATCATTCTTGCATTAGTTGCATGTTTTTCATTTCTCCCTAAGTTGCACTTAAGGGGGGGTGTTGGTGTAATTAAATATTTAATTACACTTTATTAAGTTTACTTAGGGCTAATTTTAGTCTTAGGCTATTCTTAAGTCATATTAGGGTTTTCTCTAACTTGCAAATATAAAAGCAAGTTATCACATGTAATTCAAAAATACATTTCATTAATTGCATCCTTATTGTGCAAATTATTCCTCTTTTTTTTTTCTCTTGTGGAAGGTAAATCTTAGGTTTTGCAGGTGATCTTAGTGTTTTGAGTTTATCATAAACCTCAACACATAAGCCTTAGAAAAATCAATATTGATGAACAACGTAGGATGCTAAGACCGCCGAGCCCATTCCATACCTTCCCAAACAAAAATGACACTATCTAGGATAAACCTAGATTTAATGAAGCTTGTTTGTTCAAGTTGAGCAATGAGAGGCAACATTGAACGAAGTTTGAGCGCCAGAGCCTTGGCAATGATCTTATAGGAGACATTTAACAATGTGATGGGGCGCCAGTTGTTGATATGCTTGGGGTCACCAACTTTAGGTATGAATTTTATGTTTCCTTTGTTTATGAGAGGACCTAGGGAACCAGTTTGCATGGCTTCAAGATAGACATTATGCAGGTCACTAATTCACATGGAAAGCCATCCAAACTAGGGGCCTTATCATTGGTCATGGAGAAGACCGCTTCCTTGAGGTCACCTTGAGTAAGAAGTTGGTCACATAAAAATCGTTGAGCATTTGAAAGCCAACAAGGGACGATTGCAAGGCATTACTGCAGAGCAGTTTGCCTAGCTAGTGTAGCATTTTGAGCTGCAAACACTTGTTCATAGTGACGAACAAAGGTTTGTAGGATATCAGGAAGCTCATGAAGGGTTTGCTATCCGTCACAAATTTTTTTAACCGATTGGGAAGTATGATGAGATCATAGAGATTGAAAAAATTCCTTTGAAACTTTATCCCCAATCTTGAGCTAGTGGAGTCAAGCCTTAATCTACGCTTCACGAGCTAAATGAGCATCTGCAACTTGCTTTTGCTACCTCAGCTGAGCCAGCCAAAGCTGAGCGGCAGAGTCAAATGATTACACTTTTAGAGCGGTGGTGGCAAGGCGGAGCTTGCGGGTGGTGGCATCATACGACCGACAATGAAATTGGGCAAGTTACCTCCCATAAATGCAGAAAAATCGTGAGGTACGGGTGATGACATCATTCCACCATGAAATCAAACCCATGCCATGCAAAGGCCATGAGGCTAAGTTCCAAACACGTTGAATGTGTGCCAACATGGCAGAATGGTTGAGAAGAGACGTGTTTAGAAAATACTGGCTTTTCGACGGTTTTGGTTGTGAAAAGTACCACTCAATACGAAAATGAATTGGAAAGTGATCCAACAAGACCGCACCCGCTAACAGTTCCACTAATAAGGATAAACAACTAGCAAAGGGAAAAAAAGATTGAGTAGATATCATAGCTTTGTCAAGCCTTTTTAAAACCCTGTTATGACCAGCCCACAAATTGCTCCAAGTGTACCATTGCGAGTAAAGAAGGTGATGACCAACATTGGGATCGAAAAGACCTAATTTATTGCACATATGGAACCACGCCTCCCTTTTGCCAATTGTCCACCGCATAGGCAAAACACCACATTTATCACAAGCCATTTCAATCATATTGAAGTCTCCACACAAACCCAAGTGACGACAGTCATTGAATTTGCAATTCAGTGCCAAAGCGAAGATCTTTCTACAGTGTCATTGGGAGCATAAACATTAATAATCCCAAAGGAATGATTATCAACATTGAAAAGAGTCCACAACACGCAATTAGTGGGGTCACATCCAAGATCAACTAGTAGTTTATGCCATGTAGGAGAGAGTAAGGTGACAACTCCATCACGATCGGCCTCATGGTTACTACAAAAACAAGGCTAGAAGGCCAAATAACACGGCAGACTGCAGACAACAAAAAGCTAGAAACTTAAACTTCCTAGAGGCAAAGAATGTCTACACTAAGGATCTATAAACAAAAATCTCGAACTGCATATTTTCGAGGGAGGCCAGTAAGACCTCGCACATTCCAAGAAATACAGTTCATTTAATGATTGTCGAGGGGCATATACTTGCTACCCAACATGTCAAGGGAAGAATAATTGTTCATATTATGCAACATCGCCTCCTCGAAGCTTCTAATTTGGAAGCTAATAGACATGGGCTGACGAGTGTGAGGCATAAATTCACCTTCCTCCAATCGCTTGGAAGGGCTAGAAGACCTCCTCTGCCCAATGAGTGGGGGAAAAGATTGTCAGGCATTAGCAGCTGGTGGCTAGGCTGCAGTTGCAGCTGCTGGTGCTGCTTTAGAGGTTTTCACCACGCTCGACATACCAGCGTCAGTTGGTTTTGAAACTACCAAAGCTGAGCTTGTCAGTTTAGTTGCAGGTTTGGAAGTGCTAGCATTTTTAGCTTTCCAGCTAGTAATAGTAGACCATCCTTCATCTTCTTTGGCTGGCGGTGTCGCCCCAGAAGGAGGTTGAGTTGCGGGTTTAGGTCGCTGGGTGGCCAGAGGGCAATCCCGTATCTTATGATCGGATGACTGACATCGATAGCAAGTATTAGGGAGATTGATGTACATAACCCGTTGAGAGTAACGGGTCAGCCCTATTTGAATGTCAACGGACTCCTTGAGGTCCTTTGAGAGGTCCAATTTGACACAAACGCGTCGTTGTGGGCGAGCGGAGTAAAACTTCTTTGGTTTTAAACAGACAACAAAACCTAAGGAAGAAGCTATCTGGTTGAGAAAATTCCAACATGACAAAGGCAAGCTAGGGAATTCCACCCAGACAGGGACGTGAATGGACTGCCCATCAGAGATGGAAAAGTCTCGGGTCCGGGGTTTAAAAACAAGAAGGGACAAGTGGACTGACCATGGGCCCCGGGAGAAGACAACTTTAGCATGGTTGGCTTCAAAAAAATGAAAAAGGAAAAACCCCTTAGTGAGGTTTTGCACGGCCTCGAGGCAAATCCCATGTGGGGACCAGGTCCGATTGACCCAGTCTTGGAGCACGCTTTCAGGTGGGACTCGACCCACAAAATACCCAATTAAGGTAAAATTTTCAAGCCATTTGCAGGCATTATCAAACTCTTGAATAGGGAGCACAATATCAGGGGATGATTCAGGGGACATACCTCGTGAAACACCTTGGGAACAAACTTCCAGGGACAATTGGGTGGCAGAGGACCCATTGATGTTCACCGTCAAACCTTCAACACCAACAGTAGCAACTGTGAAAGAATGAAACGCTGAGTCCATATAGAAGGCAAGAAAACGCCCCCAGTCCTAGAGAATGAAAGTGCGTTACAATAAATGCAGACATGCACAAGGAAACCCCTGTGGGTGACTGCCGTATGACATACACGAGGAGACCGAAGGGAAACCCTCAATATATTTATTATTTGATTGGATGCATTTATTTATTTATCCTATATTTAATTATTATTATTTATTATTTTCTTTAAAATTCCATACCAAAAAGATCATTTACCATTTTTAAAAATTCTTATGTGTTTTTCAAAGATACATGTATCTTCTTTTTTCTACCCAATCTAAGTCCTCATAGTCATTGGTCATGAACATGGGGGAGCTTTTCCTTTAACGCGAGAGAGACATCATCAAGTTGCTTTGTTCTTGCTTGCATGGGACAAGGCAAAGACAGACCGATAATTTAATATAAATATTATGAACTGACCCAGTAATGGAATTTGATGTAACTTTTATTCGATACAGAATTGTTCTCTTTATGTTTTATTTTAATAAAGAATTACTCGTCATTACAATGTACACGAAACTGAATGAAACAACATGAGATTATTGCAGAGATACGTAAAAGGAAGGCCATATTAAGCTAGTCGTTATCAAGATAACAATTAATACTTTATTAAAACAAAACTATAAATAGAACCGCATTATATGTATCATTTACTATCACAGGACAAAGAAATTCACTGATACATGCAGCTACAAATGATGATAGTATGTTACAGAAAAACCAAATCGGAATATTTATTTTTCATTTGTATCCAAACCATGGCAGTAATTAAACCATGTGGTTTTAACTTCTGAATCTCAGATAACAACTAACCGACAAATTCAATGCACCTAACCCGAGGGAAGGAAAAACAATGTACCTATTCTTAGATTAAAACATAAAAAACAATTTCTTTTTAAAAACATTCATGTGTGGGCATAAATCTCACCCGCATCCAATGCCATCCTTTGTCACTCCTCAATCCCAATGCGAAAAACATGTCTTTCTATAATTAGATATTTTTCTGATTTTCTTAGATCGGAACTCCATTGCTATATATAGATATGCATCTATGTAGATAGATATGTGTTAATGGTTGAGTCATCTTTACTTTTTTAAGTACTCTGCAGAAGGACAAGAATGAAGGAAGAAGATGAGGCGATTCACATGTTAGTAAATGTGTCTGTGATAGAGACAGAGAGAGAGCTAGACACTCTGAGCAGCAGTTGCAATGAAAAAGAGGTGACATCAGTTAGGCATTGGAGTGGAGCGGTGTGCAGTCTATGGGAATTTGTGAAAAACTTTCTGCAGTGGTTTGCAGTGATGAAAGAAGCATTTGGAGTACCATTCCTTGGAGTTGTCATGATTGTCTATGGTGTAAGCCAGGGCTATGCAGAAACCATGAAGCGGCTTGCTACCAATTACTATTGGAGGGATGTGCAGAAGATGCAGCCTGCATCTACCCAAGTTTTCATGGTACTCATTTCTTCAATTCTACCCAATTCTTTATTTCTCATGTTTTAAATCAGATACCCATTTTATATTTTCATAGATTGGAAGCAGTAAATTTCTGTTTAGTGATCTCATAACATGATGGGAGAGTGGAGACCTTATAACAATTAGCTCGTAAGATTAGAATTTAAGAATATGAGTAGAATGTCTTATTATCTCTGCTAGTTGTACATTGAACATTTTATACAACTATTATGGGTTGATTTCTTCATAACATTTGTATTGTCATAGAATTTCGGTTTCCTTTAAGTAGCCAAATTTGACCTGATGGCTCATAGCGAACTTCAAATGAAGAGCCTCCGTTTGTATTATTCATGTCCCCACTAGTGTGGGCTTAATCAAAATTTTCTTGGATCTTGTTGTGTTGAGTACTTACTGTTTTGGGTGGTGATCATTGTAGGAGCCATGCAACGTCAATCTCTCTCTGTGCTTTCTCGAAATCTTCTTTTGCTTGATCTAATATTTATGAGAGAGAGACTATAACTTCTGGTGTAGTATTCAGATCTCTATTGGTTGTGCTGATGTTAAGGTAGGTTATCTAGAAGAGCTCTAGGGAGTTGTTGTAGAACCTTTGAGAACTGCCAGAGTCTTTATGAGAGTGAGACTCTATAACTTCTGGTGTAGTATTTAGATCTCTATTGGTTGTGCTGATGTTAAGGTAGGTTATGTAGAGGAGCTATACGGAGTTGTTGTAGAACCTTGAGAACTGCCAGTGCAAGCATTCTTTTCAGGGTGCTCAGATTCCATTCTCATTCCCACCACTAAATACATACAATCTTGTCTTACTCTGTCTTGATGAACTGAGAAACAAGTCTCTCTTTCCTCTATGGCTTCCACTTTCTAGGTGGTGGTTTTCTGTATTTAGTGTTGCTCACAAACTTTATCTTTAATCATTTCAAGATAAAGAGAGTCTGTAGAATGGACTGCAGATGTCTTCCATATCTGAATGCACCATCTTCTCCACAATGTGTTTTTTCATTAATCTGGGTGCTTAAATTATACCTATACTGCAGTTATACCGCTTGCGCTTCATAATTTAGATTTCATTATATAGTGGCCCAGAATTCCACCCCTAACTAACACAGAAGCATTTTGGATTTGAATTTATCATATTATTGAAATGATAATTCGTTGTTACCGGAAAGCTGAGTTGTTTCTTGGAGCATTTCATGTATCTCTTCATGCATTTGTTAGCCTATTGCCTCTAGTTAGATGACGTACCCTTGGAAAGAGAGTCTATTCTCTTTGATATTGTTTAAATAGCTTGGTTATGTGATTGCTAATGCAACAAACCTTTGCCTTTTCACAATGCAAGAGTGCGTGTAAGACAGAAATTAATTTATAGCGGATCTATTGAAGGGTAATTTTTTCATTCAATTCTCATCTCTTTCCACACACCTAACAAGGGGGCACCTTCAAGTGTTTTATCTCCTTCATTATGAGAGTGTGTTAATCTTTGCTGTCTTTTATAGAGAGAAAGTAGATTGGATTCTTAAAGAATAATCTCTCTTGTGCCGTTGTAATCTCTATCCATCCTGCATACGCCATACAAAGAGTACTCTATTGGGGGCAAAGTTCAAACATAATTATATCAGCATATGCAGGCAAACCTCCTTATCAATTGTCCTGTGAATTTGGTGTTAAATCTGCAGATATCTCTAAGAATTTTGATAGTAAGGAATTCCAATTTGTTTTGATGTATGGTCCAAGGCCACTTTAGTTGCAAATTTTCAAATGCCAAGGACCTCAGATTGCATACTGTGCAGCCATAGACAGAAGTTTGTTCATGTATCCATAGATTGGTCATATCTTTGGTAAAGCTGACATGACTTGATCTATTGGTCATCTAGTTTCTTGAGAGGGTAAATAGGTTCTATTTTAATTATGTCTATGAAACCAGAACAGTCTATGGGGTTACACTGATACAACTGAGCCAATCAGCATGTGGGCAATTTATACAAGCTTAGCAAAAGTGAGAAACTGCTTGGTAAATACAAGAGAGGCTAAGATTAGAACATAGCTGCTACCTCCTTCTAAAGGGTGAATCTTCTCCTATAAATTTTGGTCAGAAATTACCCTGCTTTCTCTAATCATGTCTCTTCAAAGAGGGTAAACATAAATTCAGCTCTCAAGGTGTCCATGTAACTAGCCTAGATGTTGTAAGTGGAGCATTCTATGATGATATGTGCCACTATGTCTCTACTGCCCCTAGATTCCAAAGTAGATATATGCTTTCCTCCCCCTTTCCCTTTGGAGTCATCCATCTACCAATCTCACACTTAAGTTGGTGTGAACTACTTCTCGTTCAGGCTATAAGCATCTTTGTTTTCTACTTGATTTTGGTCCCTATGTAACCTTTTCAGTCATGCTTCTGTGGGGTTGAGTTCTGTATTTTTATATTGTCTCTTTGTAAGTTTGTACTTACTTTCTTTGTTGACATGGTCAGACTGATTGCTTCCCTCACATTACCTTTGATTTCCTAGTTAATGCTTCGACATTTACATAAGTTGATAACCCATCTAATATTTTGTTTCATTCCAGTCCTTTTGTTTAGAGCTTCTTCCATAACCAGTCTAGACAATTTGTTCTCCTCCATGCCATCGGCTTTCTTTAGGTAGAATAGTACGTGTATCATAGCTGCTGCCTCTAGTGGAAAAGTATTTGTTTGTGCCAATAGAATATTGTATGGGATTGAAGCCATGATTATGAAGTTGTTTGGGATTGGACGCTTCTGGAGTCTCCATATTTGTCTCCATTTTAGGCATGATTTAGTGCTGGTCCAAACTTCATGTGCAGGACACCATTTATGACAAGTAGCCCAAATAAGATCCTTGTGGTCCCCCAATCCCACAATTCTGCATCCTTGGAATTATTATGGAGTGAGTAACATGCTTTCCATCCTCCTTATATTCTCTTCATTCTCCATGATATCCAGCTGTATTTGTTGTGGAAAGTTAATACCAGATATTTGTATTTGACCAATACCTCTAGTGGATCCCCTTCATATGGAAATTTTAGTAAAGTACAACCACAAACTTGCTCCATAGCTACAACTAATTTGTGTGTATCCTTGCAAGATGACTTTATTTATGATTTATCCTAGCTTTGGCAGTTGGTGAGAGTCTAAGATCGAAATTGGTCTTCTCTTTCATGAAGGAATTGATAGAGAAATGCTTTTTTGGTTTTCTAAATCTAAGTGCCCAAAGCAGCTGCATCTATCTTGCATTTGTGTTGTGGAAGATGTAGGTCAATTGGAACAATAAAATATAAACTGACTATAACCACCAAACAGACGTCTGGCTGAGAGATGCATCTAGAAAAGATGTAAATGTTGCAAGAGTTGGCAAAGCGATCATACAGAACTTGTGTTTACCCATATAACGTGGTCTTGATCATCTCACTGACTTGGTTGAGCATATTTGATGATTACAAATAATTCATTCAATACCATGTAGATAGAGGTATTGTGAGCAGGAATCTTGTTCTTCTTATAGTTTGATCTTGTTGCCATTCAACAACAATTAGTGCTCTAATACCATTGATCTGGATCCAAAGATGTAATGTGAGACAAAACATATGAACTTTAGAGTCAATGTGTTAAAGTGACAACAATATTCATACAAAAGACACTACTTATGAGATAATCAGTAACTGAACTAAATAGAATAGAGGGGAGAATTTTATAGGCAAAGCGGACAAGAAATTAAGGACTACAAGTTCCATGAAGAGATGAGATTGCATTTTGGACTAAGCAAAAGCTAGAACTACTAAAATTAAGCTAGTTGAAAATGAAAGAATATATAGTCCACCTACTACAATTGAAAAATGGTTAAGATAAGTGGAAATGGATTAACTTCTAGCCAGTTGTTGATTCATAAACTAGAGAAAGCTAGGCCTTACAACTATTCATCACATAGATATCTTAATGAAGGATAACCAACTGTACTTTCAAAGCAAGTAAAAAAAGTAAAAGGAAATTGACAGCAATAAACACCACAAACTAGAATACACAACGATTTACCTTGGAGAACCTGAATTATGGAAGAAAAATCCAGCAAAAGTGAGGCAAAACTATCTTCAAAGGGTAATACAATTTGAGGCCTTATGGGTACACAACCAGCTTGAAATTGAGTTATTTCAACCCCTAAGATCACTACCACAGCTCTTTGCTACACACTTTCAGTACTGTAGTTGCCTATGACAGTCAAGTGAACCTATGAACTCTTCTAGAATCAAATACAATTCAATTCAAATCCCTCTCTCGATGCCTATTTGGGCATTTACAATGTTAAATAGACTTGGACATCCCATGAGAGATCTCATAAGTCATTAGAAACCATTTGGAAGAGGAATTCGAAGTGTTCTTGGGTGTCACTAGTCATTTCAGAACATGTGATGAAACCATTACTTCATGCAATGACGAAACTGCTGCTTCATGACAAAACCACCACTTGTTTGAACCAGCGATTTTTTTTTGCAAAGCTGCCAAAACCTTTATTTTTTTTTTCCAAATTTCCAAATGCTGATCCTTGCAGACTGCTTCATGTGTCTTCTGAGCTGTGTTCCACTTCTCCAATGAAGTTAACTGATCATTTTACTAATCACACCCCTCTAATGCAAAAGGCTTTTGGTCTTCAAAAGCTATGAAGACTCAAAACAAGAGGGATGCTCCTCACAATGGATGACGTCTCTGCCACTTCACTTTGCACCTTTCTAACCAAGATCCAGAAAACTGCTGTCATGAATCATTTGAAGGTGTTTGAAGATCCAAAGTGATTGAAATAGTTGAAGGAACTATATCAACATTCTTTCTCTTACACTCAATTGGGTGCGTCTGCTTAACACATTCTCCTTGTTTGAAGATTCAGGGCCATAGGCTGCTCCTTCTTGCCCTTTTAAGCACTCAACATGATGCACTCTCCACCTTTGCATAATTGGTACTTGCTGGCCATTCAATAGTACACAATTTGATGCCATACTTGTAGGGGATGCCAAACACAACTCTACATACATCCATAGGCATAACATCTAAAACCACCGTCATCAACAAATTCTCAGTTAACAATGAACTTTATGCGACATTGCTTATTAATGGACAAATCAACACCTTATTTAATCTAACCCAAAGCATAAGGCTTGGGATGTTGATATGTTTCAATACCAAGTTTTCCAACTAATTCTTGAGAAATAAGGTTAGCTTGGAAACAAGAATCAAAAAGTGCATCAAATTTAACATTTTTGATTTGTATCTTAAAGCTAAACAAATTTGAATGCTCATTTTCTTCTTGTACCAACAGATTAAAACTAACCTTCTTTGTAGTGCATGATGATATAGAATCAACCTATGAACTACCATACCAAGTTTTCCAACTAATTCTTGAGAAATAAGGTTATCTTGGAAACAAGAATCAAAAAGTGCATCAAATTTAACATTCTTGATTTGTATCTTAAAGCTAAACAAATTTGAATGCTCATTTTCTTCTTGTGCCAAAAGATTAAAACTAACCTTCTTTGTAGTGCATGATGATATAGAATCAACCTATGAACTACCACACCAAGTTTTCCAACTAATTCTTGAGAAATAAGGTTAGCTTGGAAACAAGAATCAAAAAGTGCATCAAATTTAGCTTTCTTGATTTGTATCTTAAAGCTAAACAAATTTGAATGCTCATTTTCTTCGTGTGCCAAAAGATTAAAACTAACCTTCTTTGTAGTGCATGATGATATAGAATCAACCTATGAAGTACCATACCAAGTTTACCAACTAATTCTTGAGAAATAAGGTCAGCTTAGAAACAAGAATCAAAAAGTGCATCAAACTTAACATTCTTGATTTGTATCTTAAAGCTAAACAAATTTGAATGCTCATTGTCTTCTTGTGCCAAAAGATTAAAACTAACCTTCTTTGTAGTGCATGATGATATAGAATCAACCTATGAACTACCTGCAATTTATGTGCCCTCATCAACTGTCGGAATAGTGGTTTCCTTACCCTTTTTACCTTTTTGGAAAGGACACTTTTCTGGATGTAGCTTTCAGCACATTGCATCTATATTACCATTCGCATCACAATGGTCACAATGCTTTGCAGGCTTTGCTTTGGTGCTTTTAGAACTTTCCTTTTTTGTCTTGGTCATGGCTCCTTTTAACTTTGGAGAGGATGGATGGCTGTCTACTTCAAGGTAGTGAGCATGTGCACATGCTTCATCTATGTTCACTGGCTTAGAGAGCAATACGGGCCTCCAAATATGGCTACGAAGACCTCCGATATATTTCATCAACACCTCTTCTTGCACAGCTTTCTTCATTTGGATTGTCCTTCTACAAAATTCACTAGTGTACTCTTGCACACTCTGTTCTTTTTGTTTCAAAAATTGTCACTACATACATTTTTGCTCTCTATGACATATTAGGTAAAATTGTTCATTAAACAATTTCTTAAATTGATCCCATGAATTAATAGAAGCCTGTTTTCTTAAAGCCATAGAATATTAGAGACATTCAAACCAAGTTAAAACATGTTTTGCCATTCTCAATCTAGCAAAGGAAATCGTTTGTTTCAAACTAAGAGTATACATACTAAAGTATACCTCCAATGGTGCCAAGTTGCCAGCCAATGGTCAAGTTTTGCTGCATCCATATCTCCTTCAAATAGGGTAATCTTAATCTTTGCCTCAGCCTTGAATTGAGGTGTTCTTAGTAGACTTGATTCACCATGTCTTTGCTCATCTTCGTCTATGGAGTGTGTTTTTCTCTTGCTCTTGGTATCTTCCAATGAACACAACTTCTCCATGAGAGCCTCCATGATCCCTCTGATGGTCTTCATTAACTGACATATACTTGCACTATCAGCTTCTAGCTTGAGGAACCATGTTTCATCAAGGGTTTTTGCATCTCTTACCATGCTTCTTAGTTCTTTCTTCTAACTACGGGATTCAATGTCTCTTACAAAAGGCGGCAAATTCTTTCCCGTTTGACCTGCTGTGGGTATGAACCTGCAAAATTACTCACAACACTTTCACAAAGGAAAGAACTTGCTTTGATATCAAACTTGATCCTTAAACTAGAGAAAGCTAGGATTTACAACTAGTTGTCACATACAGATCTTAATGAAGAATAACCAACTGCACTTTCTAAGCAAGTAAAAACATTGAACTAAAAGGAAATTGAGAGCAATACAAGGATTCACCTTGGATAACTCAAATTCTAGGAAAAAAATCCAACAAAAGTGAGGCAAAACACTCACTTATCCACCATCTTCAAAGAGAAATGCAATCTTATGCCTCTTAGGCACACAACCAGCCTGAAATCAACTTATATCAGTCCCTTAGATCATTACATCAGCTCTTTGCTACACACTTTCGGTATGTACTTGCCTATGTCAGTCAAGTGAACCTACGAACTCTATTAGAATCTAATAAAATTCAACTCGATGCCTCCTGATGTGTTTACAACTGTTAAATATACTTGGACAGTCTTGTCAGAGGTCTGAGAAGTCATTAGAAATTGTTTGGAATAGGGATTCGAAACATTGTTGACTTTACTGGCTGTTTCAGAACACATGGCAAAACCATTGCTTCATGATAAATCCACTGCTTATCTAAACCAGTGGTTTCACACAAAGCTGTCGAAACCTTCATTTTTCTCCAAAATTTCAACTGTTGAGGCCTTCACCTTGCTTCATGTGTCTTCTGAGGTGTGTTTCACTTAGCCACAGAAATCAATTGATCGTTTTATTGATCAGTATCATGAATCTGTGTAGGTTGGGCATTGGTGCAGATTTGCGTTGTAGGCATGAGAGAAATATAGTAAAAGGGTAGCCTTTGTATATTGCTAATTGGCACCATTGGTTGACTAATTTTGGCAAAAAGCACCAATGTTGAAGTCTGGAGATCACAAGTTGGTGCCAGTGATGTTGGTCCTAAGTTTACATTGACATGTTTGGCACAAGAGTGGGTCTTTCCGTAAGTTTGAAGTCTAGCACAAGGTTGACATTGCTGAGGGTTGGCATGCAAAACATGAGGGTCAAAATTTGGCACAAGGCTGTGCGAAAAATATCACCACAAAATTGAAGGGACTGTGCACCCCAAGTTTGGTGAAGACACTACCATCAATGTTGACTTGAAAACTAGCAAAGGTGAAGTTCATGGTGATGTATATACATTGTCAAGGAATAGATGCCAAAAGTAAGCCCAAAATTGCCAAACCTATGGAGGTTAGCTGGGAGTTAACCAAATTATCAACTTGATTCCTGATTATTTCTTGATAATGTTTGTTAAGTGATGAATATTCAATGGTCAATTTTCAATAGAAACATTTATTTATTGGGTATCATTTGATCTTAGCACTGTTCTACTGCATACAACAGCTTGTTGCATTTGAATAACCTTCTAATAATTTGTCTGTGATGGCCAACCAATAGATTGCCCTTCCATCAATTAACTGTTTACTGCTAACATTTATAAGCCAAGAATATTAAAATCCTCGCAATTAGTATGATTTTCCACCTCTTATATTCTATATCTTGACTGTGATATTTTCCTTATGTTCTATATCTTCTTTGCAGATCTCAAAACATCTTGTGATACACTGTACCTTTCTTATGTGTGCTTGCTTCGTACAATGGATTATATCTCTATCTCATCTGTTTGCTGCTATTTTAATACTTGTGCAGTGATCTCCCGATTGTCACAAACTCCCAATTGAGATTTTTTATCTACCAATACACTGGCACTGTATTCTTAATGCTGCAACCTTCTCAATTCATATTTCATTGTATTTTTTTATGGGTTTTGAATTTCGTCTTGTAACTCCAGTTTTTCTTTTTCAAACAAAATATGAAGCTTTTAATAACTGAAACAAAATATCAGCATTCTCACAAGGTGTAGAACTCCTTGCTCTAATGGCACTTTGATTATGCACCTGTGATCACGGATCAGCAAAATATAAGCTGAATGATTTCAACAAAGGAAACAGAATCATAGCTTTGAGTTTATTTGTAGATCAGGTTTCAACTCTTTTGCTTCATGTAAGAGGGAAATGATAATTAGGAACACGCTGCAAATATTTTCATTCAACAGGTTAATGGATTGTCAACAGGCTTCCAACTATTTTCCCCTGCATGCCACAAGTCAATTATGAAACATCTGCTCTGATGCCAAATGGTTGAACCTAGGGATTCAGACATGAAATATGTCACACATAATATAAGAATAATATAAATGATTAGATGATGGACGATTCAAAGCACAGCTGATATCATAATGATAGAGAAGCACAACTTCTACTAAAAGTTAATAGCTTCACCAATGATGTGTGCACTCCTCTACATCTCCAAGGATATGCATTAATTAAGTGTTTTTACTGTGTATGCCAACTTCTTTTGTAATATCCCCAATGGGATCTGCCTAAAATTCTGAGTTTTATTTTCTGATTTCTGCACTTTTAGAATTCTGCCGAAACCCTAGAATTCTGATTTAAATTTCTGATTTTAAACAATCACGGACAGCGAACATATGTGCACCCAAATACTCAAATAACATAGCAATAATGAATCCTTATAATCCAGTCTGCTGCTACAAATCTGAATATGCTGATTTGAAATTACACCAAATTCATGGGCTCAAATATTACAAACATCGCCCAGATTTCTGCTCCTATAAGTTCAACCTAAATTAGATTTATACATACCATGGAATAGCAAAAATGACTCAAAATAATGAAGTCGCCCTCCTATGGAATTGGCACTCAACCTAGGGCATGAACCCTAGTCAAACTTCGTCCAAAACTCCTCCAAAAGGTGGCACTCAAATCTGCTCCAAAAGATGTGGCTGGCTTGAATGCTCAAGATCCTCCAAACCCAATGAAGTGCAAGCATGAACTCTGTGTGAATTCACCTCCAAGATGGAATTGGGTTTTCGTCCAATCCGCCTAATATTCTCAAGGGTTTTCGTCCTTGGAATATGCTGACCTAAAAGGCAGCCAAGAGTAAAACTCCAAATGAAAAGATGTGATGTGAATGAATGATCAAAATGCCTCCAAATAATCTTATATACACAATTCTTCCTCCTTCCTCAAGGCCGACCTACTCTTGGCAATTCTTATTTTATTTCATTTTTTCCCTCTCATATAGGGCTGACCTCATGCTAGGCGCCCAAACTCAAAAATAAAAATATTTTATTTTATTTTCCTTTCTTTTCCTTGGCCGACCTAGGCAAGGTATTTCATTTTTCTTAATTTTCTTTGCACTCTCCAAGTGGGGCGAACCACTTAGGCATCTCACACATCATGTTTTTGACCTCCAATTAGGTCGTCCTCCTCCAAGGGAAATTAGATTAATTTATTCTTATTTTTCCTCAAACTCTCCAAGGCATTTTCCCTCTTTTTCTTCCTTGTTTTCATTTTTCTTTTCTCTCCCTTGGTCACTCATCTCTAGGGCAAATTAAGGCTGTGAAGTCCCCCTCCAACTTTTTTCTGCTACTCTTGGTCACTATATACCTTCAAGAGAGTTTATTGTAAAGTCTGAGTCTTTTCCTAAATGTTTCTTAGTAAATTGGTTGAGTTGAGCTATTGCTGCTTTAGCCTATGGGTCCTAGAGGAGCGATAGTGAGATTAGAGAAGTGTTTGTAGATTGCTGGTCTTTGCTAGAGAAATCCATGAAGGCCTTTTCAAAGACAATAAACCATAGTAACAACTTAGGAAATAGTGGTTTAAGGAGAGGATCCCTCATTCTTCTGGAGTTTTCTCCCTTTTTGGGTTTCTCCTGGTCTTGTGTGTTCAATTCTCTCTACCCACATGATTCCATTTGTTGTTAATTGCACTTAACAACACTAATTCATACATAGGGACTGTTTTTCCATAATTCTGCACATGAAACAACTTCATCAATCAATATACATTAAGGTTAAATAGGATCTCTTTTGGTGAATTATGTAGAGGAATGCCCACACTAATTACAGATCATTATAGGATCACTATAAATTCTGTGGGATATGTCCTCAAAATTCCACCGTCTCTTCTACAAAATCACAGTTGAATAATTTGGCATATCTTTGACTGGTATATTCAAAGGTATCTTAAGATTCTCAAGTTCATCCTTCTAATTCCTACTAAATTTAAGTATGTCATCTGGAAATGCCTCTAATATATATTCATAAAGTTTCTGGGAAGTTATTAATCAATCTCATAATGAACCTGGAGCATTTGTTGATTTATCAAATTTATGCTAGGCCTCCTCCATCAAATACTTGACTCAGTTTCTGTCGTTGATTATAACATTTCTTGGAACTGATGCCAATATCTGGATTTGGATGCTTAGTTGACGGAAGAACTCTCATGACTTGCTCTTAAGCACTATATCATTTTATTGAAGACAAAACACAGTTATGATACAATCTTTTCTTTGGTTCAACAGTGTTTTTTTTCCAGTTTCCTGTTTTTAGTTTTCAAGCCATGTAGATGCTAACAAGTTTTCTAGATGCAAAAAAGTTTTCCACATTTACATCTACAAGCAAGATTTCATAACACACACACACACACACACACACATTCATTTTATATTTTTCCTGTGTGTTTAACTTACTAGATTTGCATGTAAGAGAAGTTACAAGAATACACTATTAGAGCAGATTAATTATTTGGTAATTTTTGGCAGGCTTTATCAACTATACCATGGGACATAAAACCAATCTATGGCCTCATTACTGACACATTCCCTATTGCTGGGTATAATCTTTTGTTTCCTTCACTTCTGCAATGATCCACTTATGCCTTCTTGGTACTTTCTTTGACTGTCCATTTTCTTGGGATATGAAAAAATAAGGAAATCAAGCTCAATTATTTTAAAATATATAGGCCATCTCAAGTTTAAGCGCAATTGGAGAAAGCTAAATGAGCTCTCACTGCCATTTTCCATCATAATAAATGAAATAATGTTAAATGTTTTAATTCTTAACTATGAAAAGGTATGTTTTTTATATCTCTCATCTTAGAAATGAGGTTGTAAGCATTAGACTACTTTTATGCTTTACTAGACAGTGCTAAGAGGAAAAATTTCGAAGACATTGATTGCATTTTCTCTGGTTTCTCAGGTATCAAAGGTGGCCATATTTAGCTATTTGTGGCATCACTGGTTGCCTATGTCTTTGGACACTTTCATTCTTTAAGCTAGTACCTTGGATGGCAACCTTGTTGATGGCTGGAGTGGCTATGTGTACAGCATTCCCAGATGTTGTGACAGATGCTACAGTGGCACAGCGAAGTAAAACCATTCCCAAATTTGCAAGCGATTTACAAGTATGAGGGTTTTGTGTAATTTGCTTAATCTTTCCTTTATATTCTTCTCTTGGAATTATTATTTTTGAATTTGAGTTATCTGTGTCTCTAGAAAGAGATGTCTATGTCCTATGATCCATAAGCTAAAATGAATGGGTCAGCTGTCCCTTAGGCTGTCTTTGGCCTCTTGAATGTTAAAAACCTTATATTCTATTCTATTCTAATTGATAAGAAATGTTGGTTGGGTAAGTATTACTGGTTCCTTCTTCATTTTTGTAACAATGATACAATTCCTTGTTATGTGTTCTCTCACTTTTAAAATTAAAGGAAAAAAAGTCCGCCTTTTGCATGTGATTAAATAAAATAATAAAAACATTGATTGCTTCTCACACATGCAATGAAGGATGTCTCAAGTGGGCCATATCCCTCCTTTTAATAAAAATGTGACTATTCCTTTTGTTTGGAATGTGTTAAAAACTCAATCATTCAAAGCCTTAAAAATGGGTGGAGGGGGCAGCAGGAAGGCCAGGGGCGGGGTGGAAAGGGTAATGACATGCACAAATGCAGTTGTTTGCATGTTTTAAAACCATGTATTTTCACTCCAATTTGCACAAGAATACTCAAATGCTAGAAAACCATGTTTTTTAGTGTTTATGCCACATTTTTGGCACTTTTTTTGCCACGTTGGTTACCTGTTCTACATCCGGTGAGTTGCATGCACGGACTCGCCGAGTTTTGCTTCTTTGACTCACCAAAAAGTTGGCTGGCACAGACTCGCGAGTTTTCCTTGTGAGTACTTGTTACCCAAAAAACTTGTGACTCGGCGAGTTTGTATACTATGGCATAAACTACTACAAAGCTATCTCTATTTTTAGCCCAGTCATCTATTGTTAAATCATCTATTTTTAGGGTAGTCTTAGATCTCTTCACATGCATCAAACTCTAGCTAGAACCTGCAACTCTGAAATTGTGGAAAACCCCAGACACTATACATGTTGAAAACCTTGCATTTTCTGAATAAAACCCCACCACTTGAATTGATATCAAAATCTACTTGAAATGATAGATATTTCGATTGATATCAAGCATTTTGACAAAGATTTGATTATGAATTTACTTATCTGTCTTCTTTGATGGATGAAATCTGAGCAAAATTCTATACTGCTGTATGAAAACCTCTTGAAATAGCTAACAAATGATAGGAAGAAGAATTCGAAAGAAAAAGACTGTCATTCACTGCTGTATTTCTGAATTTTCTTTGAAAAATGGCATCTTGCTGCTGAAGAAGATTATTAAAACCCTGCAAAAAGGAATATATCTGCTGCTGTTGCGACCTGCTAATAGGAAATAATAAATATAAAAGGGGCTTAATTAAGCATAAATCTGCTTCAAAAATAGCGCCAAGTCTTCCAAAAATAACATTGATTTGCTTTTCTAAAAAGGACAAGTATTCAAAATAGGCGCTACACCTTATTTATAGGAGATTTGTTTTTATTTTGAAAAGCCGTGACTTGTTTGAAATGGCACTTCCATCTCTTATTAATAGCTGTTGTGTCTTTATTTGGAGTCAGTCGGCTTGTTTGCATAAGAGTCTATTAATAAATCCTCCCTCTATTAGCAAGCTTGGTTGGCTATGTCTAGACACATCCCTTTGTAGAATTTACACCTTTATATGCTAGCCTCCTCTATAGATATGTGCACACCAATATATTGGAACCTTAAACTCAAAACAAATGTATGTTTTATAATCTTGAGCGTGTCCTTGTCTACAAATAACACTTGGATTTTACTTGGAATCCCCATATAGAGGTGCACACCTCATAACAGGATTTCAAAATTAGAAATTCATGCTTTCATCTCTTCAATGACACTTGCACTTTATAAACGGAATTCATCTCCTTAAGGCTGGTGTACCCCTGTATATTGGAGTTCACCTGATTTGAAATTGATTTTCTTCTATAGTGAGGTGTGCACCTCATAATTGGAATTTTTCTTTCAGTCTCCCTTGCTCTAGATTTGTTCTATCATGTGCGTGCTAGAACATACTTTTAGCCTTTGATTTGAGATACCAATCTTTTAGCATGCACGTGTCCACCCATTACTCAATTTTGATTTTGCTCTTTGAGTTGCCTAAGTGTGTCCCTGAATACACATGTTAATGCCTTTTTGAAATTTGAAATTTCTCTTGCTTCATGTATGCCCCAAACAATGTTCACACATTGAATCTACACTTTTAGGTGTGTGTACCTATACATTGGATTCAAATTGAATTTTGAACTTACACTTTGAGGCATGCCTTTGCATACTAAACTTCACACTTTTGAATTGCTCATTGAGGTGTGCGCACCTCTGCATATGTTAGTCATTTTTTGAAATTTTTGAAAGCTTCTTTAGACAAGTATGTGCTTGAATACACCAGTGACTATTCTTGCAATTTCTCTTTAAAGCATGCACCTCTATATATACTTTGGCTTTTTGTAATTCACTCAAGTGCACACTTGATAAGAGGATTTTGACTTTGTTTCTTCTTAATTCTAACATGCTCTTTAAAACTTCATTCCTTCACAAAGATGGACAATAACATACCATATTAAATAATTTTCTAACCGTGGAACTTGATCCCTTCAATTAGGTGCACACTTGTTCACCAATGCTAGCAAACTTCTTGAGCAACAACTAACTTTCGTTGCGACGATGAATGACTTGAAGAGCTTCATCCATGATCATGTGAATATTCAGAAAAGGACTACAAGAACAACAAGACAAAGAAAATTATACAAGGCCTGAAACCTGAATTGTACTAAACAAATTTTAGTCAAAAACTGGACACAATAAGGACAAGTTTGTGGCCCAATTGTTTTCATTAGAAGCACAATAGTCAGTTTCCTACAATGCCAAATCTATAGGCAATCGTCGATAAGCACTTAGTAGTTTTTGGGGATATGCCAAAAGGATTGCCTCCCAAAGGAGATCATGATCATGTCATTCAACTAGTACGAGGGAGCCAATCACCCAACATTAGACCTAACAAGTATCCATATGTACAAAAAGGCAAGATTGAGAAGATGGCACAAGAGATGCTAGAGGCAAGTATTCTTGGGCATAGTCAAAGTGTTTATTCCTTAGTGGTGATGGTGCATGAGAAAGATAAGACTTGGTGAATGTGTCCAAATTATAGAGAGCTCAACAAGTACACCATAAAAGATAAGTTTCTAATCCCAAAAAATGATGATTTGTTAGATGAGCTAAACGATACTATTTATTTTACCAAACTTGATCTTCATTCTGGTTAAAATCAAATCAGAATTACAGATGAGAAGTTTTCAGAACTCATGAGGGCCACAATAAATTTTTGGTGATGCTTTTTGGCCTCACGAATGCACCATCTACATTTCAAAGTTTGATGAACTCTATCTTTAGGCCATTTCTATGGAAATTTGTTTTGGTATTTTTTGATGACATCTTAATATATAGCAAAACTTGCAGCATGTGAATCAAGTTTTGGACATTCTTGAACAACATTAGCTTTATGCTAAGCCATCGAAGTGTGTTTTTGAAGTCAAAGAGGTGGAGTACCTAGGTAATATTGTTTCACATGAGGGTATCAAGGTGGATCCTCACAAGATCAAGGCCATAGTAGAATGGAAAATGCCTAGGACTCTCAAAAACCTATGGGGTTTCTTAGGGCTTATTGATTACTATCGCCGATTTGTAAAAAATTATGGCAGCATCGCAACACCACTCACAACTTTACTGAAGGACTCCTTCCAGTGGAATGAGGCAGCCATCAGGGCATTTGAGAAATTAAAGAAAGCCATGTGCACCACTCTAATTTTAGCTACATCAGATTTGTCTAAAACTTTCATTGTGGAAATGTAATGCTTTAGGGGATGGCATAGGAGTAGTATTCATGCAACGGGGAAGATCCCTTGCATTTGAGAGTCACCAACTCAAAGGCAATAATTTGTTGAAGCTTGTTTATGAGAAGAAAATGATGGCTATTTTTATGCAATTAAACAATGGAGACCATATCTAATGGGAAGACACTTTAAGGTATAAATAGATCATGATACCCTTAAATACTTCTTGGAACAAAGGTTGTCATCTGAAGAACAAAAATGGGTCACGAAGATGTTGGGATATGACTTTGAGATCATATACAAGAAAGGAAAGGAGAGATGAATCCACAGTCACTATTGTGTGTCACTTCCATACTGTAGGTAGATTGGGTGGATGAGGCATGAGAAGAATGGGAGGACATGAATACACAAAAAATCATTTAGAAACTCCAATAAGATTCATGTGTGTCAGACAAATTTGCATGGAAAGGAGATGCTCTATGGTACAAGGACGGGTTCTACCTATGTAAGAACTCAACCCTTAAGCTTAAGGTTCTGGTAGAGCTCCATGCTTCTCCACTAGGTGGGCATTCAAGCTTCTTGAAGACTTATCATAGAATCGAGGATTTCTTTTGGGAAGGTCTCAAAGGGGATGTCCAAGAATTTGTGGCAGAATGCATAGTATGCTAGCAAAATAAGGGGGAGACAATTAAGACTCTTGGTTTTCTACAACCTTTATCTATTTCAAGCCAAAGGTGGGAGGAAGCATTTCATTGTTGGTTTGCCCAAGTGTGAAGGAAAAAATGTCATCTTCATCATTGTGGATAGACTCACCAAATATGCACATTTTTGTGCTTTGTCACATCCATGTCTAGCAAGTACTGTGGCAGCAGCATTTATGGATACCATTTAGAAGCTGCATGGGACCCCAAAAATCATAGTAAGTGATTATGATCCTATATTGACAAGTAATTTTGGATTGGTTTACTCTCATGTTTGGGCACTCATCTCGCTTGTAGCTCATCATATCATCTCTAATCAAATGGACAAACTTATGTGGTCAACAAGTGCTTGGAGGGGTATCTTTGTTGTTTTGTTTTAGATAAATAGGAGAGATGGGTGCAATGGCTGCCACTAGTAAAATGATGGTATAACACTTCTTTCCACAATTCATCCAAGATGCCTCCATTTTTGGCACTCTATGGGTACCATCCATCACCTCTTCTTTGAGGGTACACCCAAAGGTTAGAGCAGTTGAAGGACACATTCAACACTAGAAAGAGGTACTCTCTAGTCTTAGGGAGAACTTGGCAATAACACAAAACATAATGAAGCAACAAGATGATCAACATTGTCGTGAGAGAAATTTTGATGTAGGTGGTTGGGTCTTAATACGATTACAATCATATAGGTAGATGTCATTGAAACAATGGAAGAAGGATAACAAGCTCTCACCCAAGTATTACGGCCCTTATCAAGTTTTGTAGAAGATTGTCAATGTAGCATAAAAGCTGGTGTTATCTAAGTCACCAAAAATACATTTGGTCTTCCATGTTTCTTGCTTGAAGAAGGTCATTGGACAAAGAGTTTCAACTTAGACAGAGTTACCAGAGTTTGATGACGAGGGTGGAATCATTTTGGAACCTAAGGGAATCCTTTAGACATGCACTACTAGGTGGTGGTCGAGGAAGATTACAGAGTACCTGATCGAGTGGAAGAATTTGGCTAGTGAAGATGTGACATGGGAGGATGAAGTGTTCCTGTAGAAGCATCCAAGGATTGTCAATATTGAGGACAATGTTGGTTTTAAGGGGATAGGCACTCTACGCCCTTAACTTATAGCATGCATGGTGATATGTGTAGCCAACTCATGGCTAGCATAACCTTTAATTAAGTTATATGATCATTTATAAAGCTTTATATAGGTAGTAGGGTTGGCCTAGGTCATCTCCATGGCATAAGCATGTTATTAGGAGGTAGTGGTTAGTTTATTATCATCAAATCGCAAATTTTGTTCTTGTTGAAGACTTTTGGAGGTTGCCCCCTTGAAGTGGCTTATTATTATCGAGTATTTGCAAGTAATTCTTATTATATTTCCAAGTATTTGCTATTGCATTCTTCTCTTTTGCAAGTTATTTCATTACAAATAAATGAGAGGAGAAAGTGTGAGAACTTGAAAGAGACAAGGTAGAGGATGGGAACAACAATGTGCAAGAAAAATAATGGGCAATGTAAGACTATAATGAAAAGTTTGTTTAATGAGGTATAGAATCCTATGAACAAGTGAAGAAAGGAAATAACCACTTAGTGCACGATATGATGTGAGAGGAACAGCAAAGGGAAATGAAGGACCAATTCATATGAAACTAGTAATAAGTCTAGAATGCAAGGAAAAAAGGGAACAACAAACACATGGAAAGCAATACAAGGGACTCCAAAGAGAGCCAACAAACATTAAATGAGATTTGCCAAAATGAAACTTAAGACTGAATTTGGGATGTTAGAAGAGTTTAGGAAGTCACTGTGAAAATGAAGCCCCAAACCCCTCAAATCTAGCTCAAAACTCAATGTACCAAATTCAAAATGATAAGTATGAATGCAAAAGATGTTGAAAGGAATCCTATATGACTTGCAAATGCAAACTTAATAATGAAGGGAAAAAGGTGCTGAGATAAGTATGAGGCTTTTTCTATAAGCAAGCAAAGCCTGAACCTTGCAAACCCTTTGATGGAAAGATCCAACAAGTGCAAGAAGCTGATTATGTAAACTGGAAGGAGTATGAGAAATGAAAATAAACTACAATAAATTTTTATCTAAACTAAACCTAACTATAGAACTGAAAATAAAGGAAATCCCGACCATCCAAGTGTGAGATTACAAATCAGAAAGAAGGGCGCTGAAGTGAAGCATCCTTGTAAATGTGATTTTTGGGGAGAAGTGTCATGTATCCACAGAAGGAGAGAGACAATGTCAACGATATACTCTTGTAGCAAATCTCCTATCTAAGCAAAATATAATACCTCTAGTACTTGGATATTATAGGCTAGAAATATAACTAAGCTTGCTGGGCAAATTTGGAAGCATATCAAATGGAAAAGGAAACTCAAGGCATCTATGACAATTACTTTCCCTTCTTGACCTTTGATTTCTCCTTAGTATGAATGGTGACAAAAAACCATCAGTTTACACGGTGAAACGGACGGGGTCACAATTGTAACCACCACGCCACAGCAGTTCCATCTTGCAAAATGACGATTTAGCCACCTTCTAAAGGAAAATAAAAAGAGAAGGGTGACAAAATGCTAGAGGCACAATGAAGATTGGGAATAGCAAAGAATACACTCACTGGAGGTCCAAGGAAGACAACTTTAATGCATGGGCAAGTGCTAGGAAGGAAATAATTGAACAGGTCTAGATGTGACTAGTGACGGAACACATTAGTATAATGGCGATCCATAAATCATTAACAAATGCGGATATGGCACCATAAAAGTGAAAATTTTCAGGTGATAAAATTACCACATTTGTAAATCTGGATTCATACATGAGGGGAAAAGAAAGCTAAAAATTTGGAAATTTTGGTTCAGAAAGAAAGTCTAGTATATATAATATAAACATAAGTAAAAAAAAATTAGGCTAAGCAGAGCAAAGAGGTTGGGACATGAATCTGCAAAGAAATAAAATTTTAATTTGTGAAAAAGAAACTAACAAATAAAAAATGTTCACATCATATCAGACTAATTTGGGAAGTGTGAAAATTTGAAATTTTACAAGATCTAGGCTACATGTAGGAGGATTTGGTAAATATGATATTTGGAGAGTGGAACTCAGTCTCAAGTCTCCATAGGCTACGCCATAGGGCCACTAGGTTCTAAAATGACAATGTTAACATGTTGAAAATAAAAACTTATTACATGATCTAATTCATGAACCATGACCATTAATAGAATTAGTGCCATCCCAATCCAATGAATCTGCACTATCAATACAATATTCACTATGTCCATTATTTTTTGAAGCATGCAGGCTGAAAAAGAAGGTTTACATAACAAAAATAAGGGTCAATGTATTGACCTGACATATGCAGATTCGGTCCAACAGGTCGAGACCTCTGAAATAAATTTAAGGTTCAGCAACAATATTGGAGGTTTGACCAAACCTTTTTACCATGGGCACCAGTCATTAGAATCAGGAGACCAAGTCTACGTAACAGTCAAACTCAACAGATTCTCTCATTAGAGAGATGTACCTAATATTCAGTTTCTTTAAATAATCCTTATCAAGATGGTATAATAATACATATTTTTCCTCTTCATGTAATGTTGAAGAAGTAGAACAACGATCTCATGACTTGCCAGAGTGGTAGAAAAGAGAAATTGAAAAATTTAGAAACATATTGGGAAGTTCAGCTCTCTAGAGACATTGGCATTAACAAGGGTAAATATTCTGAGAGGAGGGGTGTTAGCATGGCCCTGAAAAGATCTTCACTTCAATGTGATGGAATAAATTGTGTTCAACATATAGAAGAAAGCCTGATGCTAGAGATACAGCATGAAATACAAACAGAAACAAAGAAAAATTATTGACATCATTATGCTCAATTATGATGTCATCCATTACAGTTTGACCTCGTTATGACATCATACACAATTTTGACATCATCTTTGCAATTAATATGAAATTGATGATTTTTTCCAAACACAAAGAACCTTCTCTCTCCTAGATAACCTGGCAATAAATGGAGTGTTAGATAAGGTTAAACTGCTGACTGGCCTGACAAGAGCCACATCAGCCCTGGCTTTCCCTACTCAGTACCTACAAATGCATTAAATTCCATTCATTAATTGCAGCAAGAAAGTCAATTTCTCTCATTTGACCAGTAAAGATTCAAGTCCAAAATGGAATGGCAGGTGACAGATCACGTGGCTGGTGCCAACAGATACAGTCGCAACATGGAATGTCCTGTTGATTAATTTAACCTTCAGTCAACCATTGACTCTGTTTGACTTCATTAAGGGCTGCATTGACCGCGAAGACTGCTGTATTAATTGTAAGTCTTGTTTGACTAGAAAAGTGCAAGTACATGACTGAGTTTAGTTGCTGTATTTTGTTTGCTGTTCTGATTGTTCAACTACAACTAATTAGCATGGGTAAGCTGATTGTTCTAAGTTTTATAAATCTGTGGTAGTGCTGTAGGGGTGATAAGTGGGTTTTAGTGTAAGCCCCTTAGTTTTTTCTGGAAGAAGTCAAACTCTTCATATTTGGATTTTTTCCTGTTATTTTGTGCATTTTCTGTGTGGAAGAACATTAATTGAGTCAAACGATTGCAATGTGATAATAATTTCATTCCTTACGACATATGGGCTTTCTTTATTTATAAAACTATTGATACATACCAAAATGCTAACTATCGAAAAATGATTCTCAATACTATGTGATCAAAATAAAATCCTATTACTACCTGTATTGCTTGTGACCAACTTGATCTATTGGCTAATGGAATTGACTAAATAATCAGAATGATTTATATAACAAGGGTGTCTGTAATAACTTTAAGTTACTGTCTTTTAAACATGAAATGAAAGATCAGCTAGTCAATACAAGACATGATCTGGAGCTGTGGATGAAATAAAAAATGCAGGCTTTATGAATGCATTGAAAGTGAAATGTTTCTTTAAATCTTATTTTCTGTCTGGTATGCCTTGCAGAGCTTATCTTGGGGAAGCATGGCAGTGGGTGGGTTGTTTGGATGTGGAGTTTCTGGGGTAGCAGTGCATGAGTTGGGACCACAAAGTTCTTATCTATTAGTTTCAATTGCACCTCTCATGCTTATTGTTGCTGCATTGGCCCTTCCAGAAAGTCGTTTGCCCAAGACAGGCCTTAGATTTCAATTTGGGGCACTGATGCACACCCTTCGCCTTTTTGGGCAAACTTTGCGAGATCCCACCCTTTGGAGACCTGCACTCTACATATACCTTTCACAGGTTTATGTTTAAAGTAAAAAGTTTTAGATATTTGGATCATGGATTGTTGATTTTCACATCTTGTGTAAGAAGTTTCTCTAAATTTCATCTACACAATAAAATTTAAGAAAAGCATTGTTTCTTCTTTCTAGCCATACCAGGCAGTATCACGTTTATGAGCTTACCTTTCTATATTTCCGTTTGATGAGCTGTTTTTCAAAAATTGAATAGGTATGAATACTCTGTATTTTTTTAATGTTTATTTTGCAGGGTTCCTTCTGCCCAGATATTTCGGAGGCTATGTTTTTCTGGCTTACAGACCCTGTGGCAGGTCCTGGCTTCAGTGAAGAGTTTATGGGGCTTGTAAATGCAGTCGGTTTTTTGGCCATGTTTATTGGCATAGTTGGGTACAACCATTGGTTCCGCTGTCAAACTTTCAGAAAAATGTTTCTTTGGTCTCAGGTAACTTTACTCTTTGATTTAAAATTTCAATTTCTAGAAAAAATTCCTGTTTAATACCTTGTAAATGTATATTCTAGTAACAATGAGCATTTAAATCTTTTATATGGAATCTGCACATTAATAATCATACAATAACTTGAGTGTATAAGCATAAATTAATTGAGACATGGAAATTGCCAAATACATTTCAAGAATATCATGACACTTATCTCAAATGCTTTGTTAGCATTTTAATTCAGTGGCAACATAAAATAGAATAGTGTGTAAGGTAAAAACCTTTCTTCAAATTATAAGGGGAAGCTCCTTGTAACAAAATAAAACAAAAACCCTAGAACCTAAGTACACAATCTCTAGCTTTTTATAACACATACAATTTAACTCTTGGGGTTTTGAATATACATTGCAAACAAATTAAAGAAATTACTGTCTTTATGTTATTGAAATGAGAGATTTTTATGTCTTCTTACCTATGTCACACGGGGACGCGTCCCCTGCCCTCAAACCCCCGTCCCCGTCCCCTTTGGCGTTTTGGGGACGGGGGAACGGTAGGGGACATCCCCTAGCTGTCCCCAAAAAATTTTAAAAAAGGGAAACATCCCCAAATGCGTCCCCTTTTTTGGAAACGCCAAGGAACACATTAGGGACGCCTGGCCGTCCCCAAAGCAGCAGGAGACGTCTCAAACGTCCCCTGACCATCCTGGGGACGGCCAGGTGTCCCCAACATCAAATATACATTTTATAATGTTTTTAAAAAAGAAAACTCACAGCTGACAATGAAATATTGTTGTTAAATTGTTGTCATGATTAAACTATTGTTATACTGCTATCATGATTAAATTACATTGCTGTTATACTGCTGTCATGATTAAATTTATTGTTGTTATACTGCTGTCATGATTAAATTTATTTATGTTATACTTCCGTTAATATTTATTGCTGTTATTCAACTTATAGTCTTATACTGCTGTCATTAACTTGTAGAAATTTGAGTCTCTCTCTCTCTCTCTATATATATATACACACACACACAGACACAGATGCTCAAATTTAAAATATATATATAATATATATGTACATATATGCATAATATATGTACATATATTTTATGCATATACATCTACGTATACATATATATACTCTCTCTCTCTCTATATATATATATAAAATAAAATTTTCAATGTATATATATATACAGAGAGATATACTCAAATTTAAACAATATATATAATATATATGTACATATATGCATAATATATATGTACATATATGTGTATATGTACATATATATTATGCATATTCATCTACATCTATATATATATATTTTGCCGTCCCCCCCGTCATCCCCAAAAAATGGCCTCGGACTGCTGTCCCCGAAACATGTCCCCTGCCATCCCCCCATCCCCGTCCTCAAAACGCCGTGGAACATAGCTTCTTACTTATCAGAATATGATTATCTCCTCAAAAACAGTGACAGATAAACCTAGCATGGGCTATAAATAGGTCAGTCTTAAAATATCCAATCTGACACTTGGCTCTTGGTGATGATTCTAATGAAGCTTCTTTGTTTTGACTATGACAATACCTCTGAAGAAGTTTTGAAACCCTAGGCCATTCTTGGTGCCTTGAATATGATTTTGCTTCCATCTGTTTTTTTATCAAACCCTAGCTGAAATCTGCAACCTTGGATACTCTGAAATCCTAGAGTGTATGAAAGACTGCTGTAAAAGCCATTTTATGACTATCACAAAACTGCTGTGCAATACCGTTGTTAGGTGCTTGAAAAATTGGCAAAAAATAGAGAGAAGTACCTACACAAATCTGCTGTTATAACTGCTGTTATTTTTCCTTTGAATGACTGAAGATCTCTCAAAATATTGCTGAAAACCCTAGAAATTATCTGCAAATAGTCACAAAATATAGAGAATCTTATAGCACTAAATGCCAGCTGCCTTGGGGAATGTTTACAGCCATTTATTAGATGTTGATGATGACTGAAAATTGCTTCAAAACCCTAGGCGCCTAGCAAAAATGTCATGAAAATCTGAATTTATCAACTAAAAGCCCTTCACTATCAACTGAAAATCTGCTAAACCTTAATGTAGTGTGTGCACATACATATTAGTGCAACTTTTGAAAACTAGTTTCCCTTTGATGAGTAGCATGCCTTTGTATTGGGGTGTGTTTGATCCTTTTGCAAGATATTTTCTTCCTTGAACCAGCGCATGCCCATGCATAGTGTCACAATTTTTTTTAACAAAATCTTGGTGGTCTTCAATAGAGCACATGCCTGATATAAGCTTTGCACTTTTTGAAACTTTAGAAACATTATCACTGTTGTAGAATGGTGCACACCTATATATGGCATTGCAATTTTGACTTTTTTGAAATTTCGTTGCTGCTATAGAATGGCGTGCACCACAGCATAGGGGAACATAATTTTGTTTTTTGAAAAGTTTGCAAGTCTGTGCCTTTGTATGGCAGTGCATATTTTGGACTATGCAAGTTTTCTTTGCCTTCATAGAAGCACATGACACTGTACTGGGAACATTTTTGAATTGTGAAAATTTTCTCTCTCCACATAGATGTGCTCCATCACATTGAACAGCATTTTTTGCTTAGAGATTTCATGTAAGTCTTCACATTGGCACATGCCCTCTAACCGGGCAACATTTGAAACTTCTCTTTGCATTCCACTACACAGGCATGTGGTTTTAAACTACTATGCAACTTTTCAAATTTGAACTTTATGCACCTCTTTGAAGTGGCAGGCTCCTCTACATTGATGAACAACTTTCACTTAGGATTTTTATGCAACTCTTTGTTTAGGCGTGTGCCATTACATTTGGGAACATTTTTTGTGTTTTGATGTTTTATGTATCCTGTTAGAGAGACGCATGCCTCATAATTGAGAAACCTTTTTTTTTTAATTCTGAAAACTTTCAAGTCTTATCATGGGCACACACTTATACACTGAGCAACATTTTTTTCATTAAATATTTTTTGGCACCTCATTGATTAGGTGTGCACCTCTATACTGGTAAACATCCTTCAAATTTTAACTTGTATTCCTCTTTGGTCAGGCACGCATCACTACACTGTGATGCCCTTTTTTTAACTTTTGGCAAAACTTGTGCACCTTAATTGAGGTGTGCACCCTTCCATTGGCTGACATTTTTTTATGCCTTGACAAATATTTTGCCCTTTCTCCCTTTTTGGGCTTCAATATTCGCCTCACCAGGTGTGTTGGAAAGCTCCTTTTGTTGATCTTGCGAAGACACTGATGAGAGATGCCAAGATAACATGGATGACCATGACGAAGCTTTGAAACATGAGTCTTGACTTGAAGAAACGACAAGGATTCAGTTTGAAATGTGACAGGATACAAAATTTTTCATATGGGTGCAACATGCTTGATACTTCCCATTCATTGACATGAAGTATACTTGATGTATATATGGTATTAGCATTGAATTCTTCTGCTATGGTACTGAAATTTAACCTAAATACACCAAAAATCTATTTATGAGTGCTCTAATGACTAGTACTGCCAAAATTCAACAAAGAATTGAAAGAAATTGAAAGAATATATATGCAATAACTCATTCAAACAATAGAAACACCGATTTACATGGAGAAAATCCCCAAGGGATATATAAGACCCACCACAAGAAAAGGCCTTACTCTATTATTGCTCTTGAAATGGTTGATACAATGTATACATGGCATAGTTACCAGATTTGGACTTGGCACAGACTCAGCAAGCTGATTTTTGACTCAGACTTGAACTCAGCAGAAAAACTTGAAATAGATTCAGCACTTTCAGAAAAGTGCAATATAAAAATATTTTACAAAAAAACATGAATTTTTGAAAAAACTGACCTAGGTCCTAAACTGACCAAGTCTTTGAAATGGGTCTTCAGGACTTGTTTAGGCCTGCTTGACCCAGGAGTGGCGAGTTTGGTAACTATGACATGGTGAATGGATTGATTTGGAGGTTGAAATGTTGTACCTATATTCTACTTTTACAAAACTTTTCTCTTCTTGTACTCAATCTGTTGGAAGATGCGAAAAGAACTGCTTACAAATAAAATTGCATTTATATATTGACAATATTGCCCATTTCAGATCCCTAGTGTTTAAACTGAACTTACCTCTATGTCTCTTCACCTGCTAGATCATCTTGTTATGTGTGGCAACATTATTGCTGATGTCGTGACAACACTACTTGAAATTAGACAACAATACCTGATGGTGTTGTCAAAGCTGAGTATCCCTACAATTTAAAAGCTGATACACCTTCTGGATGTATCCCTGGAGTTTCATAAGCTGAAATCTTCCCTCTTGAGGGAGCACAATTTTTCCAACTTGTATAGAAGCCCTTTATGAAGTAGTAACCAGTTTTCCCCTCAGAATCATGCTCATTTGGAGTTTGCAATTACTGATATACATCCCCAAAATCAACATCTCATACACTGCTTCTTACACACCTCATTGGTAAATGGTTCAATATGTATTATTGATGGCTGCAATTTTGGACACTGGAGATCCAGAAAGCGTATCCAGCACATTGTTTGTGAGGCTTTTCTTGTACCTAATTACTAGGTGCAATTGCTGAATAAATCCCATCCATGTCAAATGACATTCTTGCTGCAATTTCTTTTGTGCATGCAAGTATTGTAGTGGTTGATGATCAATGCAGGCCTTGGTTTCCTTATCCATCAAGTAGTGCTTCCACTTCTTCACTGCTTGTACCAGTGCATACAATTCCTTGTCATATGTTACATAGTTTAGAACTGCCCCACAAAACAACTTTGATAACACACCAGTCTTCTTCCTTACATTATCACTGCTCCAATTGCATACATCCATGCATCCATCTCTACCTCAAATGGCATTTGCAAGTTTGCTAATGCCATAACTGGAACATTGTGCATCGGTTATTTAAAAGCAACTTGCTTACTTTTAATCCAAGTGAAAGACTTACCACTTGCTGTGATAGCATGTAATGGAGCTATAATCTTGGAGGAGGAGGAGGCAAAGATCTTCTAAAGATTTTGGACAGCACTCACAAAGCATTTTCCTCAACTCTCCACCAACCACAGCCTAATTAGACAAAAGATTGCCTTGCAAATTCACTTTCCTTCTACTCAGAAACAAGAATGATATTTATGTACATTATCACATAAGAAACAATGAGAAGTCAGAGCACATTATTTAGCAACATCATGAATGTAACAGGTGCATTGCATAACCTAAATGGCAGTAAAAAAACGGTTTCACTGTAAATCCTTAAGAGGAATTTTGTACAACTATTCTTTATTTGGATTATATGGCTGTGTTACGGGAAAGAACATGTTGTAATCTATGTAATGGTACAATGATTCACCTATTTGACAAGGTGAAACTGATGAGATATCTGTATTTTGCAGCAATAATTTTCAGTGTTAAATTTTTTGTCCTGTTTTAGTCATACCCTGGATAATGTTGAAGCACATATATTAGACATTGGAAAGGATTCATGGAATCATCATTTGTTTTCTACAAATTAATGATTGGTGATCATATCAACTCTGATGTTTCTCCAATGCAGGTAACATCTTCACTTATTGGGCTTCTTGACATTATAATTGTCTCAAGAATAAACCTTAGAATGCATATTCCAGATCGAGCTTTTGTTTTAGGTGATCGAGCTTTGACTGATGCCATTTCCAAGATTCAGTTAATGCCCATGGTTGTGCTATCTTCCCAGCTTTGTCCCATTGGAATTGAGGGCACTGTCTTTGCTTTCCTGATGTCAGTGTCCAACTTTGGGAGTACGTCTGGTACTTGGTTAGGTGCACTTCTGTTAAAATGGCTCCATATCCAAAGGGATGACTATAGCAGACTTTGGTTGGCAGTGCTGATACGCAGCCTTATGAGAGTCTCTCCTCTCTTCTTTATCTTTCTGGTTCCAGAATGTACAGTGGAAAGCATCAAGCCCCCAAACATTTCCCTAACAAATGATTCAGAACTGGAAGAGAGTACAGAGGATATCATGCTCTTCAATCTGAACACGAGTTAGATGAATAGTGTGGATAGATACATTAGCTGTAGACAACACTACTCTACAACAAAGTGTAGTGTTTGGCATGATGGAGGAGGGAAAAGTTCAGGATCAAGTCTCATACTCAGAATTATGGATTGAGATTCATGAGTTGCAGGATACATAAGATTTACAGTGTCCATCTTGGGGACCAGCTGGATGAGAATGGTAGAACTACGAACAATTATGTATTTGCAATTACATATGATAGAAACTAGCAAGACCTGGACTGGAACATCTCAACGAACTCTTCCATTGAGATTTGGAAACATTAAATATATTTCCATTATAGACTACTGTAATGAAGGTTGTTGTGTCAGCTCTTCTTGGAGTTTTTAAGTATCATATTGAAATGGAAATGATGCAGAACAATCAGGTAACAAAGGCCTCTAGAATCTACCTTGCAATCTTGTCTTACATTGCTTGACGCCTCCTGGCCCCCTGCCTTGTATGACCAAAAAGGTTAATATTTTTTTTTTTCTGGATTCAGATAATAGTTATGTTGAATTCAGAAATCTCAGGTTGATTATCTTATGTTTCAAATTCATTTAATTTATATAGATATTAATTTCTTCTTGCTGCAAAAGGAACTTGAAACCTTGTAGATAATGAATTAAATGGGAATGAACCAGATGCATATGATATTGTCTTCATACCAGATGCAGATATAAATTGCAATGTTTTAGGGGGAACACATCAAGTCCCTATTGTATTATGCGTTCTTGATTAGGAGGCCACTAGAGAATTTTAGATATAAATAAATATTACAAAGGCAAATAATAGCTATTAGATATTAATGATGTTGCTTTGCTTTACAGGCTGTAGTCTAAACAAACCATGTTCTGATCATGGTAAAATTTTGTAGTACCTATGCTTGTTACGGTAAGTTAAAAATCTGAAGGGAGGAATAAAGCAATCACTTGCATTCTAGTGAGAAGTATGAGAGAAGTTGTTCTTGCCCGACAGCAAGCCAAGATCTGAGAATACAATGAATGAAGGACAATATTCAGCTGAAGAAAACTTTTTGTAGAAATAAATACACGTCAAATTTAAATACTTTCTAATCTTAAGATTTACAGTATCTACCTCTAGCTTCACTGATTGGTTGCATTACAAGATAAAGTTTGAAGACAGATCTGTGTTCTGAGATCCTCTCAAACTCATTTTTCAACAATTTTATCTTTTTTGTTTGTGCCATCCTCCAGTGGAGAACATGCATTCTTGGCTTATGAGCAGAAAGCAGGATTCTAGAGACGCAATATCCAAAACAAGTTTTCACGGTTCAACATGTAGATGACAGGAGATTATTGCTGAAGGTCAGCATGTAATGCATCTACTTATGGCTACAAGGGGGCCGTAGAGGTCAATCATTTTATTAGTTACCTTTAATATGGGCATTAAAATATGGTTGTCAACAAACATCAACAAACCCTCTATTAGAAATGTGCCACCTAACATTCAACAGTCTTTTATGCTATGAATTGCAATCACCAATATGGAGCTCCAATTTCACCATATATCCTCTCATATAAAGGTAAAGGTAGTGTTTTAGGTCACCTCCATGTGAGATGCCACTTTGGTACAGGAGAGCCCTTATGCAAGCATTACCATTCACAGCATAACCTTATTGAACAGAGTGAGATTGTGTATGTATTGTGTACAGATCAAGTGAAAGAACAAATAAGAGATAATTCAGATGCATATTTGCAAGAAATTCACTACATAATGGGAATTAACAAGAGGTTTATATTTAATGTGCATAATCGATTAACACGACTGCTAAAAGGTAAAAATAACCAAAAACAGTAACAAAAACATAACATGGTGTCCCTTAGTAGCGATTGGTGGCATGAAAATTCACAACAGGGCCTGGCAGGAGTTGGCTAAGTCACAATTAATGATCACTCCAAAAGCGGGAAAATTTTTGGTGAGTTACAATGCAATGAATATGCAGTAATGATGCCCAAAGTTTGGTGAGTAGGGTACACACAACAAATAGGGATGTCTTATTAGCTCAATCAACTAGAAGTAAAGGGATGCAGGATTCTCATTGTAGCAACACTTGAAGTTTCAAAGGAAAATATGCTGAGAGTTAAAGGTTACTTGGTGACTGCAATTTCTACCATTATGACAATGATTACAATTTCTACCATTCACAAAGAAACAATTCATAAGATTCACAAAGAATACATAAGATTCTTGTTATAAGATTCACAAAGAATACATAAGATTCAACAAACAAACAAATATTGTTATTGTGGGTTCAAGCGACTCTAATATGTAAGGAGAAAATTTCAATCATTCACACTTTGGAAGATGGAACTTTCTTCTACATTCATAATATTCGACATGACCTGATAGATTTTCAATTTTAGGAAGAACTTGAACGTTTTAGGTTTTTAAAATGAGGTTTAATGAAAAGATTTCTTTTTTAGGTTTTTAAAATGAGTTTTAAAATAATTATTAATTAAAATTTAATTGATGAAAAGATTTCTTTTTTAGGTTTTTAAAATGAGGTTTAATGAATACGACAAGGAATACAATTCTATTAATTTAATTTGAGTTGTGATAAATAATATGATGGAATTTTTAAAATTATAATTTAGGAGTGAATATATGGTCAATATATAGTTGTCTATTATTTTGATCATAACTTTTCAATGGTAGCTCATAATTGTTTACTTTTGGATTCGTTGGAAGCAAAATGACAAAATCTATTATCTTTGTTAAAATTTGGCTATGGTTGAATTTGTGGGTGTGGAAATGAACTGGGTCCTTTGTGCACAGAAATAAACTATAATCACAAAAATGAACTTGTGCCCTATAGACATCATGTACTTGCAAAGAGAGATTTGTCTTGATGTTTGACTTGCAATATTGATGAAAATCTTATGGAGTTGGCTAAGCGAAGATCTTCTCATTATGACAAGCCCCTTGATTCAATTCCATGATTTTTGATAAATGTAAGGAAGACAAAAGGTAATGCATGCATCAAATATTGTCCTACTTAGGGTAACTTGGAACTAAAAACAGGATTCAAAAGGGTGATGCCAAGACCTAGTGTAAAACTAAGGTTTTAAAATTTGCTAACAAAAAGACAATGTAATTGAAATGTGTTGATATAGTGCAATGTTGTGACAAGGGCTAGATTTATTATGAGAGTGACTCAATTGGATAAAGATCTCTTTGTAAGATAAAACATGCATGCTTTTTGGATTCTAAAAGATCAAATGAGTTAAGGGTATTATCCTTTTATGCTTGACTTCAAACATACAATTTGAAAGTTTTGGAATGAGAGTTGGCACATAGTGATTAGTTGAAAAGGTGTTGGGACCATGATTAAATTTAAATTTGAAATTGCAAGGGTCAAATCTACAAATGTGGAAACAAATAGGATCAAATCTATGGGCACAAATTTAAATCTAGGTAGGAAACATATACTCCGAAAGTTGATAAGTATCTCGAGATTAGTTTAATTCTATTTTTAATAGTCAACTAGAAAATTAGATCAATGAGATACTACATCGATCAAAACTAGGCTATATATGCTAAGACACATACTGAAAACATCCAAACAAAATGGTGTTAAATAAACATAATAAATGAAATATGTATCTTCACCCTTATAACTATTAAATTTTAATTAATAAATATTTTCTTGGATAGGCTTGCCATATCATATTAGTGATTTTGTATGAGGTATTTTAAATATTCTTCCATCTTAAAAAATAGGCATTAGGAATAAGGAACCAATTGATGAGCATGCACCAATCGCTGCTATTGTGCCACACATTTAGGCCCTGGTTAAATGTATTAAAAGAATTATTAGTTGAGAAATAATGTACTATCCAAGGGGTTGCATTTAATTGGTTAAAGTATTGGATTCTCTTTATGGAGACACAAGTTCAAATCCCCATAAGGACATCTAATGTGGAATTCTCAATGGTGACTCTTAGTTTTCCATAGTTGGCTTCAATGTGGATGTGGTATCAAAATAAAATAAATTTCTAAGTAGTGACTCTTAGTCTTCTATAGGGGACTTCTTGCATAAGAAGCTTGTATTACTCTCTTGAGTTGTCTTCTTTCATGATGTCTACATCAAAAGCTAAGCAATTTGAAATGATTTCTTATTTGAGTTACCCACATAGATTCACTAATTTCTTTAGTTCTGAGATGGTTTGCTTGAGGATCATCAATTCCTATTCAATACTTTTTGACCATGCTACAACATCGTATTCTTTTGGCTTAATCAAGATCTTTTCAAATGTCAATGTTTTTAGATCATATTTAGCGATTTCATCTAAATCTTGAGTTGCACCTTGCCATACATCTTCTTTCTTTGTCATTACAAGTTCAACATTTAGTTCTTTTGTTTTATCATCGACTTCATGATATAATTACGTTGCCTCTTCAATAGAAACCTAACCATCCAAAATGATTTGTTCAACCCATGTTTTAGAAGCTCTTCCATACACTTGATATTTACTTATATTCTCCATTGTGTCTTTATCATGATCTTTTATATCTGCATTGTCCGAAGCTAATGAAGGTGCACCCAATGGTTGAGCTGATGTATTTAGATAGATTTGATTTAAGAAGTTAAAACTTGAATTTGTTCTTCAAGTTCTTCTTTGGCAACCTTCTCTTTTTAGTCCTTTCTACTAAAAATTGTGAATATCTCCTTCGTGAGTGGAAGGGTCGAGTTCAACACAAGAGACTTGATAGTCATCTTTAGCCGCTTCTTATTCATCCTTATCACCCATAGGTTTGGCCACCTCTACATATTGAGTCCTAAAGGAATCTATCATCAAGCTTGAGGCAATTTGAGCCATTTTGGAATTGGGAGCAACATTGTGCAATGATTCAGTGACTGCATCTAAGTCATGATCAACCATCTCTTTATACTTCCTCTTCTTAAAAACTACTCCCTTCAACCATTGAGAAGGAGAAGTGATAGGCACCTTTTGGGGGCTAGAAGCATATGAAGGAATAATTGGAAGAGTAGTCTTGGGTAGGACATTCATAGTGGCATTATATTGGTGTGGAGATGGAGGAGGAGATTTATGGATAGTAGGTGTTTTCTTTAGAGAATGCGGAGGTGATGAAGGATGGAGTTGGGATGGAAATGGATTTGCATATGCAATAGTTGTAGTCTTAGTTTGTTGAGCTTCCCCTTGTGTATTTTGAGTGACTTGAGGTCTCTTTATTTACAACTTTTGTCTTCCCCGATATCTCTGAGCACATGAGTTTTTCAAGTCCATCCCCTTCTTACAATCTTTTCAATCCCCTCCTCTAGCTACATTTGACCTAGCCCTTGTTGTCTATAGACTAGTAGTAGGCTGAGATGAAGATAGTCCACTTTTCCTTTTCTACTTGCTTTTGTCTCTTTGGAGGTGTAATATGAGGTTTTGTGGTAGTATGCTCAACAATCTTAGCATCCAACCATTTCTTAGACCTAGTTAAAACAAAAAGAGATCTTTCTCTTACATCAGTCATTTATTTTTCTACCTAGTTAATGGGCGTGAGAGTTTGGAATTGGAGGGTGTTTGTGTAGAGGTCATCAACCATGTTAGAACCATCATTTTCTATACCTACAGTGTCCTAGCCTAATTCATATTCTTTCATTTGTTCAATAGTCATCCTAGACCAATCTCTTCTCTGCACTGCAAAGTCATTTTCACAATAAGCCCAACAGTCCTCCAAGTGTGGTTGATGGAAGTATTTGGATCCCAAATGCAAGTTGTCATTTACATAATTCTTACTGTCAAAAGGATACCTCATAGTATAGAAATGCATTGTGATCTTAACAAGGAATCTTTCAACATTTTGAGGTATAGTTGAAGATGAGCAAGTGTACTAGCTTAAGCCCAAAGGAAATGGATACCCTACCTTCTTTTTGTCTCTACATTTCTTGTTCACACATTCTATCTGCATTCAAATTTCAATTAAGATAATATGATCACTGGTATATCGAGGTAGTTTGTAAGGGTATTCATCATAACCACCAATTTTAATCTGGGTCAATTTTGGAAATTGAATGAAATAATTACCAAATTGAACAATTAGGTTACTTTCTTTTGGTGAGATCCACAATCCCACGTTCCCATCAAGTTCTCTAACTACGAGCATGATGAAAGCATCATTGACTCGTCTAAAATGTTTATTATTGTTATCTTGATGTAGTTATGGATAAAAATCATAGATCTGAGTGATATTATCATATATTCCATGTCCTTGCAATCCAGGACATGGTTGCCTGCTTGCAATAGCATTAAAAAAAGAGGTCATATAGAAACGTTGAGTGTTCTAAAAATTTATCAATTGGTTGTGGAGGTTGTCACTGATTAGCTTGCCCCAATCAACATATTGAGATGCATATCCAATGCCAATAATTAATTGGCACATCTAATATTCAAAAGATTTAGTCTCTTTATTCCTTATAACCCTATTCATCAAAGTAATAATGTCAAATACATCATTGTTGAAATGAGATCTTTGTAGGACTTTAGGAAGTCAAAACTTTCCTTTCCTTGGTACCTTTAACCAATATTTAGAAATATTGTTAAGACAAAGGTCCTTTTTCCCCCTGAAAGTTGTAACTCCTATGTCTATACTCATATCTATGTACTCATCTTTGATTGGGAGCCTAAATGTAATACCCAAAGAAGGCTCATCTAGCCTTTCCATTACCTAGTCATCCACCATCCTAACCTCCCTTGTCTCAATTTTGTAGAGCTTTACACAAGCAAGAACTAGATCAGTGCATTACATTGAGGTAAGGAAACCACCTGTGTGCACTAATCTTCTATGAAAAGTTTCTTCTTCCATTGGAGATCTAGGATTCTAAGTCATTTACTGCTAAAATTCTTCTAAGTCAATGTGCCCTAACCTTCTATCTTTGACATTGGATAGGGAATTGTGTAAAATAGATTCATGTTCATATCCTTGGTAGGTATACTTCATTTTATGCAATTTGGAGATTAGCCAAAACAAACGGATTAGGGTTTGCAAAAGGGTTTGGTTGATAGAAAGAGGGGGTCAAATTCAGGTATGTGGAGGTATGAAAATGCATACATTCATGAAAAACTACAGCTCTATAGTGGGATACCTTGAATTTCTAATGAACTAATAGTGTGAAGCAATGAAAAAGAGGGAAAACTATGAGATCCTTTTAGCAATTGAAATAGGAGAAATTTAGCTTACCTCATAATTTAAGGAAATGGATTTGAAAGGGATAGACTAGGTGCAGATGTGTTGCATTCATTGTAGTTAAATGTGTAGAGTCCTCTTCTTGTTCAAAAGTTTCAAGTATTTTGTGAATAACTTGTAAAATCTCCTTTACAACACCATTTTCACTTTTGTTGGAGATTCAACATAATTTTGAATAACTATTGCTTCATTTAATTTTCTTCACTTTACTTCCATGTTGGAGATATAGAACTTTATCATGAACCAATGCTGGGGATTTGACTGGTTCTTGAACTTATTGAACCTTCGACTTCCTTATTATGTTTCTTCAAATACTAATGATGTGTTGGATGTTCAAATGGTTCTTGAACCTATGGAACCTTTGACTTTCTTTGTTTGCTTCTTTCATTCTTGTCGATTTGTAGGAATGTTCGGGAAGTCCTTTGTTTCTCTTCAGTTATCAGAGAATCAAGGAGTTCATTAAGCATTGAACTCTCTGACTAGTTCAAAATGTGAGAGGTTTAGCACCTTAGTGAACTTCATTGAAAACCTTTTGAATGTTGACACTTTTTTGGATGATTGAACCTTGTCAAAGGTTTAGACAGTTCATGAACCTATAGAAAGTCTAACTTTGTTTTAATTGAGAATTGATGTTAGGGACCTAAAGAATATTGAAAATTTGCATATACATGAGATGTAAAAGGTTCAATGTTTCATTGAACTATGAAAATGTCAAAAAAGTAATATGTTAGGGGTTCAAAAGGTTCTTGAAACTATTGAACCCCCGACAGGTTCGATGAGAAGTAAAAGCTCCAACATAAAATGGAATGAATTAGAATTTTTTAAATGGACCTGGAGGACTTGGGAGAAAAAAATATAGTTTGGATCTCATGATATGTGACCAAATTCATAGACAAGGCATGCTTAAAATTTTAAACCAAAAATTGAGGGGGGAGGGGGAACATGCCACAAAGAAGAATCCACCCAAAATTTAGTATTTTTATCACACTTTTCTAATTCTCTAGATCATCCAAGGATTCAAGAGAATATAATACTCAATGTTTCAAGAAAATACATGATCTATAATCCCAAATCTCCTAAGAGACTAACCAAATGCTCCCACCTACTATGATACCATGTAAGATTTGGCTATGGAGATAGCTACCTAAGATCAAAAATCCTAAATGAAATCACAAAGAACTCAAAGGATCAATATGATAGAATAAACTATATTCTAATCAAAATATGTAATAGAATGAGATATGAGAGATTGCATATATGAGAACTACAAGTGGATATATATAAGATACACCACCAAGAGATGTGAATATACAACCAATGTGAGATAAAGGAGATGTAGTCACATGTGTGCACAATAACTCCACCAAACAAGGAAAGTATAAGTCATGTGATGCAAGTACAACCTACCCAAGTAGATACATGTCTAAGTAAGCTTATCCTATCTTAGGTTCATATAATGAAATAAAGAAGATGAACTAAATACATGAAAAGAAAATAATGCACCAACAAGGTCCCTAATTCACAATGCAAACTATCCAATCTTGAAGCTCTATGTGGAAGTCACATTTTGTTAAGATTTTAATGCCCTCATGTTGAACACACTCGAATACTGAGAGGGGGGGTGAATTAGTATCCAAACAAATCTCAAATCCTCTGGAACAGATTAAAACTTAAACTTTACAGCATTAACAGAAACATAAAAGATCAACACAATGCACTACAACACATAACACCAGATGTACATGGAAAACCCCAAAAGGGGAAAAAACACAGTGAGGACTAACTCAATATATGAAGCTCACTGCTATAAAAGATTACAACTTTGTTTCAGGGCTACAACCCAAGGAAGCTAGTACTCCCCGTTGACTTTGTTTTAGGGCTTCAACCCAAGGCAGCAACTACTCCATGAAGAAAGGTTTTAGGGTCACTCCCAAGGAAGCTACAACTCCCTACTGACTTTGTTTTAGGGATACAACCCAAGGAAGCAACTACTCCCTGAAGAAAGGTTTTAGGGTCACTCCTAAGGAAACTATAACTCACTGCTGACTTTGTTTTAGGGCTACAACCCAAGGAAGCAACTACTCCCTGAACTGAGAACAAACTCAAAAATGATTACAGCATGACAGTCCTTCTACTACCTAAAATTGACAATGAAGCTCACTCCTCTTTTGATGATTGCTCTTTTGCTTTGATAACTTCTATACTTTCTTCAATAGTCTTCTCTATATCTTACTGACTCACTACTTTCATCCTTCAAGAAGTTTTTCCTTTGGCTCACTACCTCCAGCAATTAGTTAGGCACACTCTTCACTTCCCTCCTATCTGAAAAATGTCTTCAAGATGAATCAGGACATGCCTTATTGCTTCTTCTCTTTCTCCTTCAATCTCACATCATAATGCATATCATATTCATATTCTTCTCTTCACACAGTCATATTCACAATCATACTTCTCCTAGATCAACTAGGTTTACAATATATACATGATATAACATTGATTATATTACAAGTCAGCCAATACAATAAGAATATTACAATTACAAGTCGGCCAGAGATCACACATGGAACATGTAGAGGGCAAGACCTAACATGAACTACACGCAACACCAAGAAGAGAAATAGGCCTTGCAAATTCTAAAACATGCTTAACCCAATCCTAAACATCTTTCATAGCAACATCCTTCATAGAATAATTTCTGCATGCTTCACACAATTGAATTAGGCCATCCTTAAGCAAGAAAACATGAAGCTTGTAGCACATCGGTCAATACAACTTGGTGGTACTCATGAATGATTAACCAATACTTGTTCTCCTAGATGAGTTGGCATGACCCACACAACACCTCAAAACACTCCTTGAACTCCGCACACCAACAACGTTGTGGTGCACACCTTCAACATGTATTCTAAGAATAATTAGGCATCCAGAACTATTTGTAGCTCACTGTCATTTGGAAAATTGAACTTGTGGACCACCAAATCACTTGATACTGCTAATTAGCATGCATTGAATATCTCTGATCATGTTCACAAAACCACATGAACAAATCTTCACATCTGGAGGAATGCAGAGCATTCTGACAAGCCTTCATTTTCACTTTATTCTACCAAAGCATAGACCGAAACTCTGTCACTTATAACTTTCACTACTAAAGGTATAATGACTTGAACTCTTAGATATAACACCTGTTGAACACCCAAAGTATTGAGAGGGGGGGTGAATCAGTACTGTATTAAACTTCTTATTTATTAAACTGGTAATCCATTTACCGCATGCAATAACAAAGCAAATTAAATAGAGAAGAGACAACCAAAATCCATCACACATGAACACTAGGATTTTTATGTGGAAAACCCAAAACTGGGTAAAACCATGATGAGTGTTAGCTCACAATATATTATGCAAGAATAATATTGAATTACAATATAGGTTCACTACCCAAAAGAAGTGCTCACTGCAAGAAGGCACACTTCCTAGAGAAAGAAAGAAAGAAGAAGGGTGGATCACTGCCAATTTTGAACTACTCAGATTGCATCTACACATGCATGGATGCAACTCTGATGAATGCTCAAAATATTGTCTCAAAACTCTTCATATTAACTGCTCTGTTTCACTGCTCTACTTTTACATTAGCAAGATCTCTCTTCTTCTGCTCTTGTCACCTACTCTGCATTTCACATATTTCACACATACATTCACACCACATCATTCAAACACTAAATTTAATCCCATATACAACAAATAAAATCTTCATATTAGGTCAACCTGATAAAGTGTACCATGTAGTCATGCATTATGTACTCTATCGACCAAATTCATTCTCCAAAATCTATACCGGACCCAAACAATATTTAAAATACCTTCACACATGTTAGCCTTGATTATTTTACCACTTAGATTTAAGTTTTGTACAATAGAACTTACCGCATACAATTTGTACTTATCATGTCAGCTTTAAACACAGACAGTCACTGGTTCACTTCATCTGTCAAACAACAACTTTCACTGCAGACCACAAGATGCTTCCAAAATCACATCAAACATTCTTCAAACATCATAGATCATGCCTGTAAAACCACAAATCAAAATGTCGTCTTGCAGTAGAATGCGGACCATTAGAACTCAGACCCTATCACAGTCAAACTCTGTCAAGCTATGTAGCGATACTTAGGCATTCATAACTGACTCACTCGTGAAGTTCAAAACTTGTAAATCTAGATTTGGATACTTCACACATGTGTTTAAAACACCTCAAATTTGCACAACAATATACGCCACAACAGAGGAATGCGGACCAATTCAGTTGAGTGTTCTGTTCTGGATTCCTCTGTTCTCTATACCACCGGACTTAGACTTTTTGAAGATGGAATTCTGATACTCATCAAGGGCTGAAATCTTAGACAAAAGATCATTTGAGGACTATGAACAACATACCTAAACCGCATGATGTGATCTTGTACTGCAGACCAATACCGGTGCAAACACTGTCTCCTTGTCGTTGCTTCAGTATACTACCAACACTTGGCCAAATGGCTAAGTCTTCTTCTTTGGACCAAAAACACTATTCCAATCTTGTTTCTTTGCTTGTTTCTATCAATGACAACATCTTCAGACATCATGCACAAGTTGCCAATAATCTCCCCCTTTGGCATTGATGGCAACACTAGATGTGAAAAATTGTTACAACTCCCCCTTTCTCTTTATACACTACTCCCCATGTCTTCATGCCTTATTATTTTTCAAATATTTTTCACATGCTTCATTTCTTCCCCCCCTTTGACATCAATGGCAAAGGTGTATGATACAAGGATATGTACAAGTTGCCAAAAAAAACTATTTTTCTACTTTACCGCATAAATACAAGTGATATAAAAAATGCTTACTGTTGTTGTTCTGGGAGAGCATCTTTATAGATTATTTTTAGTTGTATCATTTCTTCATCCCAACTGGTCTTGGCATCACTCAAACTTAGTAAGTGTCCATTAACATGGGACACCAAATCTTCTGCTTTCTTCCCTGTATCAGGGTCTTCAGTGATTTGCCTTGTTTTGTCTGCCGCTGCTATCAACTTGGTTAGGGATGCAATTTTGAAACTTGCTACCTCCCGGAGCTGACTCATTCTATGCTTTATGACATCCCTTTGGGTCTACAACTTATGTATATTAGAATGAATTGTTTCAACTTGTGCCCTTTGATTACCAATAGCATATTTTTTCGGGTCATAAGTTCTGGAAATCTTCATTTTCTAAGCTTCCCATCTATCTATCTTATCCTTTATATCCTTAGTCTTTACCGGCCATGTAAGACAAAATTGATATAATTCACTGGCTTCTTTAAGGGATAATTGTGCATATTTTATAATTTTATCTTTCAGTTCAACTAATCTCTTACTATCTATTTCAGCTCTTACCTTTTTATCAACAGCTTTTTCAAGAGACTCAAAATGAACATTTATGGATTCCATTAGCTTCTTTACTTGTGCAACAGGCCCTACGGATGTGTCTCTTTTTATTCCAGGCATTAGTTTTTCAAAAATTGTTGATACACCTTCTAACAACTCGTTATCCTCTATATGAGATTTCAATACTTCCTCTTGTGCATTAGTTTGAAGAATTGTCCCAAGTCTTAACTTCTGTAGAGGGGACATAGAAGCAGGTTAATAGGCCCTTGCAGAAGCTCGGGAGTAGTCACGATTTGAACTTCTTTCTGCATCTCCAAGAACTCCCTTAAGGATTCAACAGTGTCTCTCTTCTCTTCACCATGAGACACTTCAGCTTCTTGTCTTTCCGAAGGGGGATCTTGAATGTTTTCTTGTCCATTTTCTTTAGGTTCCAGAGCAGGATTGTTTATCATTTGTTCATCTATCTCTTCTCTCTACACATTTTGTTCTTAAAAGATATTTTCTTCTAGTGTTGCCTCTTCTTCCTCAAATTTGTTTTCTTCCTCTGCCTCTTTCTTCGACTCTTCAATTTGTTCAGAGTTTACCAGAGGGGTAACTATGATTTGTTCCACATCTATCTTAGGAATTGTATTATTTGTATCAGTGTTTTGTTCTTCTTCATCAACAATGGTTGAGATTTTTAGCTCATGTAACACCCTCAGACTTATTTATTCAGTTTCCTTCACAAGTTTCTTTGTGTCACCAGACATAAGAGCATTGACTCTTTTCATGGTTCTGAATTCCTCACCGAGCTTCTTCGTGAGGGGTGATGTCTGGGCAGAGTTTTAACAAGACATATTCTTTGATCTCAACATCTTTAACCATAGCCCCATGTTTTCTTGCTGACATTATGTTGGCTAAGCTATCTGGTAACTCATCTATTATTTCAATCAATATTTTGTAGAACATATCTAAGTATCTTACAACTACAGTTTCAATGATTACCTTGTCTGCATCTGATCTTTCATCATACAAGTCAACAATAGGTTTTAGAGTACCATGTTGTGCAAATGCATTGACCATGGCTTCCAATGATATACTTGCTTCTTCTTCTCTACTCTTAGTCTTTTCTTCTTTATTCTTCTTCTTACCCTTAGCTTTTCCGGAGGAATTTTCAATTGTGGCTTTATCTATTTTTGCTCTTTTTTCTTTGACCCCCTCATCTGATTTTGTTTCCACTTCTTCTTCTTTTCCAAGGCTTACATACACCCCTTTTGTAGCCTTTGCTTTCTTTCTTTTCTTTTTTTCTTCTAGTTTCTCCTTTGGAACTTGCTTTGCAAACTTTGTCTTCTCTTTCTCAACTTCAATGGTAGCCAAGGATGATGCTCTTGTTCTTCTCGTAAGACTAGGTGCAGGCTTCTCTTTCTCAATTTTCTCCTCTTTCTTCTTCTCTAGGGCTTTTGATGTTTTCCCTTTTGGAGCACTTGATGTCTATTCTGTTGGAGCACCTGCAGCCTTTGAAGCCTTTGCCTTAGCTCTTGCTTCACTTATTTCTTCATCTTTAAACCCACAACTCTTGGTAAATTCATTTGCCATTTTCCTTGCATTCTTCTTTATTTCAGGTTGTTTGTGCTCCAAATGCACTTTGAGAGATAGTTCCTCAAAAGTGCCAAACCTTTCTTCTTTGGGATCTTTGGGTTTGATTAACATTAATTCTGCAAAACCAACCAAGACCTCTTATGTTACCTCATATCCCATAGGTGGGACCCAAATAGTTCTTGGTTCAACAACCTCCATGAGGCCTTTGTCCATATCTACCATGGACACAATATCCTTTTCATATTTCTTCACAACTTTTTTCTGGAATTCTAGCTCTGGCCTGCATTTTCTTTTAGAAGTTCTTGAAGTATCCCCACAAAGATGTTAGAGTTAGCTGGCAGAAGATATCAATTAAATGCAAAAAAAAATTAAATAGAGGAATGAAAATACACAAAAATAATAACAATGAGAGACAAGTTTTAACGTGGTTCACCCAAACTCGGGTTACATCCACCAACAGAGAGTCCAATATTATTATCTAGTAAATCAAACTGATTACAACCAACAATCCTTGCAACTCAATACTGCTACAAAATGCTACAATACATCAACAAAAATCCTAACCCTTAGCCCATTTTATCAAGCCTTATGTCGGTTACAAAAATAGGGTTTTTTTATGTTAGCCAATAGAACAAATAACTCCTGACGCCTTAATAAAATAATAAAAAATTATTGGAGGTTTCAGAGGTGTTGTCCCTCGATTCCGCCCTGTATCGCGACAGGGAGCGTGCCAGGGCGATGCCCCTTGAGCCATTAAATAATTTGGGGGGAAACTGCGCCAATAAAAGTGGGGTAAATTTTTTCTCTGAGTCTGATTAGGCTCCATATAACAACAATCTCCCACTTGGAGATTGATCAGACTCCACACCATATCATCTCCCACTTGGAGACTGATCATAACACCGCTGACCCTATAGCTCCCACTAGAAATAAGCACCCTGGACTCTACTGTTTTGATTTTTTTTGTTTTCAGTCTTGAAGACCAACCGAAGCTGAAGAGGAGTTCAGCTTCTCCCTTGTCACTACCTTTGTAAACATATCTACTAGATTTTCATATGTATGTATCTTTTCCATCCTTAATTGTCCATCATCTAACATTGACCGGATGAAGTGATACCTGAGCTGTATGTGTTTGGTGTTTGAATGCAAGGCAAAATTCTTTGCAAGATGTATGGCACTTTGACTATCTATGTACAAAGAACTGTTAGCTTGTTGTTTGCCCAATTCTTCCATGAAAGATTGCATCCATATCATCTCCTTGCTTGCCTCTAGTGTTGCAGCTACATTCTTTGCCTCCGTGGTGAATTAAGCAACTACCTTTTGCAACCTAGAGATCCAACTCACTGCTATCCCACCTATAGTAAAGTCATAACCTGTACTACTCCTCTTGGTATCAATATCCCCTGCCAAATCTGAGTCCACATAGCCTGCTAAATCAGTATTAGAGCCCACAAAACATAAGTGTTTATTGGATGTACCTCTCAAATATCTAAGAATCTATTTTACCACATTCCAATGCTCTAATCCGAGATGACTCATATACCTGCTTACAACTCCTACAACATGTGCAATATCCGGTCTCGTGCATACCATGATGTACATTAAACTTCCTATAGCTAAAACATATGGTACCTTGGACATTTTTTCTTCCTCTTGTGTCTTAGGACACATCTCCTTAGTTAATTTCAAATGACTAGGCAAAGGTGTGCTGACAACATTTGTATTTTCCGTATGGAATCTTTACAACACCTTTTCAACATAATCAACTTGAGATAGAGTCAATTTTATGTTCTTCCTATCTCTACGAATTTTCATACCAAGGATTTGTTTTGCTGCCCCCAAATCCTTCATAGCAAATGATTGTGCTAACTGTCGTTCTAACTCTCTTATGTGATCCATGTTAGACCCTGCTACAAGTATGTCATCAACATATAAACATAAAATAATGTAGCTGTCATTATCCAACCTCATAAAATAAACACAATGGTCAGAATTACACTAGCTATAGCCTTTCTCAGCCATAAAACTATCAAATTTCAAATACCATTACTGAGGTGCTTGTTTCAAGCCATATAAACTCTTCTTCAATCTGCACATGAGTTTCTCCTTACCTTTGACCTCAAATCCCTGTGGTTGTTCCATATAGATATCCTCCTCCAAATCACCATGGAGAAAGGCAGTTTTCACATCTAGTTGTTCCAAATGCAAATCTTCAGCAGCCACAATACATAAAATAGTACGAATAGAAGTCATCTTGACAACCAGAGAAAATATCTCATCAAAATCAATACCTTTTCTCTGTGTAAATCCTTTTACAACTAACCTAGCTTTAAATCTTTTCTTACCTCCATCTTCCTCTTTTAGCCTATAAACCCATTTGTTTTGTAAAGCCTTTTTACCTGCATGCAGCTTACATAATTCCCAAGTCTAATTTTTCAGCAAGGAGTCCATTTCTTCTTTCATTGCAAGCTCCCAATGAACCTTTGTATCCACCTACATAGCTTCATCATACCCTTCTGGTTCACCATCATCTATTAACAAAATAGAATACAAAGAGGAAGAAAACCTTTTAGGAGGTCTACTTAGCCTTGTTGACCATCTAACATTCACTGGAGTTTGTGGTATTTCTTGTTATTGTTGTGGAGCATGAGGAACCACTGAAACATCACTATCTAGAGTATCATCCAGCACCACATAATCCTTTTATTTCTTCTGATGCTGCTGCAACTGATCTTTGTACAACACCTTCTCATTGAATACAACATTCATGCTTCTCACAATTTTTTGATTTTCAAAATCCCAAAGCCTATAACCAAATTTATTAATGCCATATCCAATGAAGGTACATTTTTTTGATTTTGCATCCAACTTCGTTCTATTTTCTGAATCTACATGTGCAAATGCTTCACATTTGAAAGTTTCGAGAAAAGAATAACTCACCTTCTTACCTATCCATGCTTCCTCTGGAATACCATAGCCCAAAGGAATTGAAGGACCTTTATTAATTAAATATACAATAGTGTTGACAGTCTCTGCTCGCATGTTTAAAGGCAGCCCAACATGCAATCTCATAGTCCTTGCACACTCCATTATTGTCCTATTCATGCGTTCAGCCATTCCATTCTCCTGTGGAGTCCCTGGAACCATTTTCTGCCTATGAATTCTATTAAAGGAATAGTAATCCTTAAATTCTTTACTGCAATACTCACCACCATTATCAAATCTGAGACATTTTAATATTTTACTCGTCTCATTCTCAACCAAGCTTCTCCATTTCTTAAATGTTTCAAATACATCAGATTTTTGCCTAAGAAAATAAATCCAAACCTTCCTAGTTGCATCATCTATTCATGTAACATAATATCGAGAGCCACCAAGAGAAGATACCTGAGCCGGTCCCCATACATCTGTATGCACAAACTCCAACTTTTCATCTTTTTTTTGCTTCCCATCCTTGAGAAAATTGACTCTCTTTTGTTTGTCATACACACAACTTTCACAGAAATCCATATTAATACATTTCAGACTTGGTAAAACTTTCTTAGAATGAAGTACCTTCATACCTTTTTCACTCATATGCCCAAGTCTGTTATGCCATAGTGTTGTCTTAGAACTTGTAGCAATTGTTTCAGTCTCTTCCTGTGAACCTGCATCAATTGTTCCTAAACTTGTTTATTTTTTCTCTGCAACAACTAAAGTAGAAGGAATAGTATGACCTATACAAAGATATAAGGTGCCTACTTTCACACCTTTTGCTACTATTAAGGCACCTCTTGAAACCTTCCAATTTTTATCAGTAAATGTAACAATGCAACCTTCATCAACTAGCTGCCCTATTGAAATTAAATTTCTACTCAGCCTTGGAATGTGCCTTACCTCTTGTAGTAGCTAATGGTTCCCATTCTGCAACTTAATCTTGATTCTTCCCTTTCCAATAATTTGACAGGGTTCATTATCTTCCAAATAAACCATCCCAAAATCCCCTTGGACATAATCAAGAAAATAACTTCTATGTGGCGTAGCATGAAATGAGGTCCCTAAATCTAAAACCCATGAATCATCAGCGTTATCTAGGGAAAGAATCAAAGCATCATCTTCAGATTTATTACTTACCATATTTGCCTCCTTATTGCCTTCTTGTTTGTCTCCTTCTTTATTCTTCCAAGACTAGCAATCTTTCTTTAGATGACCTAGTTTCCCACAGTACCAGCAATCTTTTTGTCCTCTGGATTGGGATCTCTTGTCCTTTAATTTTCCTCGTGACTTCCCATGACCTCCAGAACCTTTTCCTCTCTCCTTTGATCTGCCCCTACTTTCTACATTCAAAACACTACCTAATGTGGACCCTCTTGAGTTTTTTCGTTGCATTTCCTCGCTAAGGATAACACCAACAACATCATCAAATTTCAAAGTATTTGAACCAGAGACAAAGTTACAGCCATTACCAAGCTATTCCAGCTTTCTGGCAAAGAACATAATATCAAGAGAGCCCTCACCTCTTCATCAAAACTTACTTTTACAGAAGTTAACTAACTGATAATCATATTAAACTCATTTAAATGATCTGGTACAGATCCACCTTCAATCATTTTTAGAATAAACAAATGCTTCATGAGAAATACCTTATTTGAGGTTGAGGGTTTTTCATACAATTTAGCCAAAGCTTTCATTAGACCATCTGTTGTCTTCACTTTCGTTATATTGCATGCTACCAATGGTGCCAAGCACAACCGAATGGTTCTTAGTGCTTTTCTATCCAGAAGATTCTAATCCTCATCAGTCATTATTGTTAGTTTCTTGGCTATTCCTTCCAATGACCTCCATAATTGATAGTTCTACCCATTGAATTTATCTACCTTCAATTTACCCTTGTCCACCATTGCTACCACTCAACCATGAGACTCCCACTCAACCGTGAGACCTTCTTGCAGATGATAATCGAACACAACCCACTTTGATACCACTTGTTAGAGTTAGCTGACAGAAGATATCAATTAAATGCAAATAAATATTAAACATAGGAATGAAAATACACAAAAATAATAATAGCGAGAGACAAGTTTTAACGTGGTTCACCCAAACTTGAGCTACATCCACCAACAGAGAGTCTAATATTATTATCTAGTAAATCAAACTGATTACAACCAGCAATCCTTGCAACTCAATACCGCTACAAAATGCTACAATACATCAATGGAAACCCTAAACCTTAGCTCATTTTATCAAGCCTTATGTCAGTTACAAAAATAGGGTTTTTTTTAATGTCAACCAATAGAAAAAATAACTCCCGACGCCTTAAAAAAATAATAAAAAACTGTTGGAGGTTTCGGGGGCATTGCCCCTTGACCCCTCCCTATATCATGATAGGGAGCATGCTAGGGGCACTGCCCCTAGACCTGTTAAATAATTTGGGGGGAAACCACGCCGATAAAAGTGGGGTAAATTTATCCTCTGAGTTTGATTAGGCTCCATATAACAACAAAAGATGCATTATGTTTATCTGCATTTCCCAGACTCTGTAGATGATTTTTGAATTGGGCTACAACAGGTGAATGCCCAAGCCAACCAATATTCCCTAGACTAGGTAACTCCCTTAGAAAATAGAAGAATAAACAGATGATAAATGTTCCATACTTGAAGGGATATTTTGAATCTTTTGTCCTTTTCAAATTCTCCATAAGTTATTGCTGGAGAAATTCACATAGATCATAGTCAGTATTGTTTTTGACCATATCATATGTTGTGTATATAGCTGTTGTAGAAACAGAGTTCTCCCAGTTGGAGAAATAAATCTTATAACCAATGGCTTTTGACGCAAATTTTACACCTGGAGCATTAACATTACACTTATCATTTATAGTTAATGCTCTTTTATCAAATTTTTGTCATTACACTTATCGCTGGGGGAATGGGATTTTGCACTAATCTCCCCCTGAGCCAAAGCTCCCAATTTACTTCCTAGATGAAGTACCAACACCAAAGTTTGGTGCAGACTCACCCTTGACTTCTTGCACTTCCTTCTTGATTTGATTCATCTCCTTCTTGATCTCTGTCGGATCTGTCTTTTGTATTGGTTCTTTCATCTTTGCCTAATTGTTCCTCTTTATGTTTTTGCTTTTATAGAATGTTGCAATATGTCCAGGCCTGTTGCAATTGAACATACAACACTTATCTGTCTATTGTTTCTGTCATTCATCCTTTATTTGTATTGATCAACCTTGTGCCCAAATCTATTGCATGTAAAGCAATTTCGATTGAAAGATTGAGTATTCCTTCCATTGTTATAGTTGTTCCTTATCTGACTTTGTAATCACTAGCTTTATGATCGAACCTTTTACATATAAAGTGGTTACCTTTGAATGTCTAAGCATTCCTTCTATTGTTATAACCATTCCTTATCTGACTTCTACAATCATTAGCCTTGTGACCTACTTTGTTGCAAGTGAAACACTGACCAAATAATGATGGAATGTTTTGACTCATTTTGCTCCTACATTGAGTAGCCTTATGACCAAACTTATTGCTTGTATTACAATAACTATTGAAAGAAGTGTACCTTTGAGCATTTGGTTGCTTGACCAATGGTTTTATAGATCTATTCCTTTGATTCTTCAACTTTTTGCCTTTGTTCTTCTTGGTCTCAATATTCTTTTCTTGACCAGTTTTGTAACTTTCACCTTTCTCAAATCCCAAGCCTTCTTTATCATCAGGGCTCTTTTGACTAGCCAGTATTCTATCAAGTTGGGCAACACTCACTCTAAATTTTTCTTCCTGAGTCCATGCTTGTTTCAGATCAGCTTTCAGATCCACAACTTCTTGTTCAAGCTTTATGCAGTCTTCAATTTTGCTTTTCACCAACTGATTTAGATCTCCTTCTACTTTTTCTCTTATTACAACTTCCACTTTTAGATTACTCAAGGTGTCATTTGCAGATATCAATTGTTCACTAACCTCCTTGTATTTTTCTTTGAACTTCATTTACTTTCTCACTCAACTTTTTGATGCATTCATCTGCTTCCTTGACATTATCTTTTAGATCCATGTTTTCTATTTCAACCATTTCTAGATTTGCTAGTACGATCTTGAGTTCTTCTTCATTAACAAGTGTGCATTCTTCTTCAATTTCAGGTGCATCAATTTATTCAGGAGGAGTAGGATGTTTCTTACCTACCATGTGTTCAATCTCCAAGATCTTCCTCAAGTTGTTAGACTTCTTCCGAGGAACTAGGCTCTGATACCAATTGTTGAACACCCAAAGTACTGAGAGGGGGGGTGAATCAGTACTATATTAAACTTCTTGTTTATTAAACTAGTAATCCATTTACCACATACAATAACAAAGTAAATTAAACATAGAAGAAACAACCAAAATCCATCACACATGAACACCAGGATTGTTACGTGGAAAACCCAAAACTGGGAAAAACCACGATGAGTGTTAGCTCACAATATATTATGTAAGAACAATACTGAATTACAATAGAGGCTCACTACCTTATGGCTCACTGCCTAGGGCTCACTACCCAAAATAAGTGCTCATTGCCTAGAGAAAGAAAGAAAGAAGAAGGGTGGTTCACTGCCAATTTGAACTGCTTAGATTGCATCTGCTTTTACATTAGCAAGATCTTTCTTCTTTTGCTCTTGTCACTTGCTCTGCATTTCACATATTTCGTACATACATTTGCACCACATCATTCAACACTAAACTCAATCCCATATATATATCTGCAATAAACAAAATCTTCATATTAGGTCAACCTAATAAAGTGTACCGTGCAGTCATGCATTATGTACTCTATCAGCCAATTTCATTCTCCAAAACCTATACCAGACCCCAAAAATATTTGAAATACCTTCACACATGTCGGCCTTGACTATTTTACCACATAGATTTAACTTTTGTACAATAGAACTTACCGCATACAATTTGTACTTATCATGTCAGCTTTAAACATAGACAGTCACTGGTTCACTTCATCTGTCAAACAACAACTTTCACTATGGACCACAAGATGCTTCCAAAATCACATCCAAAATTCTTCAGACATCATAGATCATACCTTTAGAACCACAAATCAAAATATCTTCTTGTGGTAGAATGCGGACTATTAGAACTTAGACCCTATCACAATCAAACTCCGTCAAGCTAAGTAGCAATACTTAGGCATTCATAATTGACTCACCGGTGAAGTTCAGAACTTGTAACTCTAGATTTGGATACTTCACACATGTGTTTACATCACCTCAAAACCGCACAACAATATATGCCACAGTGGAGGAATGCAGACCAATTCAGTTGAGTGTTTTGTTCTGAATTCCTCTGTTCTCTATACCACCGGACTTAGACTTTTTGAAGATGGACTTCCGGTACTCATCAAGGGATGAAATCTTGGATAAAATATCATTTGAGGACTGTGAATAACATACCTAAACTGCATGATATGATCTTCTACTATGGACCAATATTGGTGCAAACACTGTCTCCTTGTCGTTACTTCAGTATACTGCCAACACTTGGGCAAAATGGCTAAGTCTTCTTCTTCGGACCAAAAGCACTATTCTAATCTTGTTCCTTTGCTTGTTTCCATCAATGACAATATCTTCAAACATCATGCACAAGTTGCCAACAACACCTTCTCAGCACACTGAACTTAATTTATGAACCACATGACCACATCTTCAAATGCGAAGGAATGCAGAGCATTCTACCAACTGGTCTTCAAGGCAACTTCCTGTAGCAGAAACCTTCACCAACATCCAAAGACCAGAACTTTCTTGTAATAGTACATACATCCTTAAGAACAATAGGAGAGAGCATACAACATGCTACCGACCATTATCACCATTTTTCCAACATCATCATTACTTCTAATCATCATCTTGATGCTTCTAATTCCCATCTTAATACTTCTAATTCCAATCTTAATATATCATCATGATATCATCTCTGTTGATAATAAACATACTCAATAAAATATTAATTGACATTAAACAAGTCATGACATCCAACCATGAACTTCAACATCACTATTGGCACACCATCATAGTATATCATCAACATAAGCATCAATGATAATCTAAATAGAGTATCCAAACTGCGTATCCTTAATTGAGTGTTGACATCAATGATAGCCACAATAGTGGCAACCTTAACATATGTGCAATAGATGGCAACACACACCTACTCATTCTCCCCCTTTGACATCAAGGACAAAGGGCAACAACTTCTCCCCCTTAGGGCACACACTCTCCTTTTCAACCTTCTCCCCCTGTCAGCAACAACCACTACCTGCTCCCCCTGAGAGGTAGCCACCATCGGTCCAGGAAAAAGATATAGCATGAATTAGTCACCTTGGATAGATGCACCAACTATGCATCTAGCAAGAACAAGGAGGGGAAATTACCCCTAACTTCTGTCGGAGATACTCAAAGGTATCCTTTGCAAGAGCCTTTGTGAAAATGTCTGCAATCTGATCCTTTGTTGGAACATAGTCCAACTTTATTTATTTATCTACAACCTTCTCTCTCAAAAAGTCATATTTGATTGATATATGCTTAGTTCTAGAATGCATCACTGTATTATTGGAAATATTGATAGCACTAGTATTATCACACAAAATAGGAATAGGCTCATCATATAGTACCTTGATATCTTTCAATGTTTGCTTCATCCACAATACTTGTGTACAATAGGATGCTATTACAATATACTCTGCCTCTACAGTTGATAAAGATATTGAATCTTGTTTCTTACTATGCCATAAAACTAATCTTCTTCCTAAAAAGAAAGCACCACCACTTGTACTTCTATCATCAACACAACTAGCCCAATCAGCATTAGTGTAAGCACTCAGATCAAAATCATTACCTCTTGGATACCATAAGCCATAATCTAGAGCTCCCTTCAAGTATCTAAATATTATTTGTACTACCTTCTCATGAGTTTGCTTAGGATTAGCTTGAAATCTGGGAACCACACATACTACATGCATAATATCAGGTCTAGAGACAATCAAGTACAATAATCCTCCAATCATAGATTTGTAAAGAGTCTAATCAACTTTAGGTGACTCGTCAACCTTGCTCAAGTGACAACCAGTAACCATATGAGTACTTACTAGTTTGGAGTCCTCCATACAAAATTTATTCAACATCTTGTTGAATGCACAAGACAATTGAGAGGGGGGTGAATCAGTTGTATCTTATAATTTCAAAACCCTCACAAACATTTAGATCCACATTTATTCAATTAAACCTTAATCTATTAGAATGATTAATCATGAAAGAAGATAACAGAAACAGAACCAAATCAACATCATACACAAGAAAACACCATATTTACGTGGATAACCCAAGAAGGGAAAAACCACAACAAGGATTAGCTCACAATCAACACTGAATACAATAGGGCTCACTGCCCAAAAGAAAGAAAGGCTCACTGTCATAACAGAAAAGAAGATAGAGAAAAGTGTTACAATGAGAAAACCATCTCAATTCAATAGAGAAGTCCACCACAACATCACCAACACCTTTGCAGTCTTACTAAGGAATTGTAGACACCTTCTACTCACTGCATCCAATAATCTAACACATGAAAGCTTGCACTACACTTTACAAATTCACACTTTATAACTCTGTGATTCACATCTCTCTCATCACACACATCTATCGTCACATCCCACAACAACTCAACACCTATTTATACTATCTACAACCTTGAAAACATTATCCAAGGTTGGCAATGTACCTTAACCATGTAAATTCAAATTAGGTCGGCACTAAAATATTTCCGTGGTGGAAAGGAATGAAGGTGAACCACAACACACTTTAGCTTGGACCTAAATCCACTCATACACGCCACGCCACACTTCCACAATCATCAAAGCAGATCTGCAATTAGTGTAAACACAATTTCGGTCGAACCTGTGTTAACACCATAATCATTTAAGTATATGCTTCCTCAAAACCAAAGATGACTCGTAGACAACACACCATTCTTGAATGCAATCTAGAATATCCCACAAATATTGTAAAATCTAACAAATTCCTTCGCAACCACTTTCACTTGAAGAAAGTACACACCCAGTATACTCAAACATCTCTGGCATACATTGCAACTCAAGAAATCAACTTGTGGAGCACCAAACCATGAACAACTTCAACTGAAGGTAGATATGAACCTTATAAACACACTTCTAGAACTACAAGACCTAAAACCACTCTGTGGAGAAATATGGAACAAAAATATTTCTCCCAGACACTTCTGCAATACATAGTTCACAAATTGGTGAACACACCTTCCTCTGCACAACAATCTAGCACACCAAATTTTGAATGCAGCACCTCTAATCAACATTTCCAAACCATACAAGTAGATCTTCAACATGGAAGAAATGTAGAGCCAAACTAGAACACCACTCTGTATGCCTGAACACCTCTACAACACACTATTTCCTCCTTTATTCAAATTTTCTCAACAGCACTTGGAAACGAAGCATCAAAAACATATCATCAACATCTTCAACACTTTCTCATCATTAGAGACAACATCAACTGAATACCAACTACTCACACTCTTTCAATAATCTCTTGCTCATACAGTTGACACCAATGACAACACAAGATTGTTGACATCAATGACAACACCAACTGCACATACTTGCACAATCTCCCCCTTTGTCATTGATGGCAACACATGATGTGAAAAACCATCAACAAAACAACATCCTTAATACTCTGCTTCATACCGACTCTTTTTCTTTCTCTTTCTCTCCCCCAAGCTTACTACTCTCCTTTTCACAACTGACTCTTTCCTTTTTCACATTATTCTCTCCCCCTTTGACATCAATGGCAAAGGGCAACACATCTCTCTATTACTCTCCCCTTTAGAAATTACTCATACTTGTACCTACTCACCACTGCTTTGCAACATCTTTTCTTTTACTTCTCTGCACACTCTCCCTTAGGAGCACACAATAACTATATCTGTTAGCACATATCCTTTGACACAACCTACACACTAGCAGTTACTCCCCCTGACTGTAACAACAAACAAAGCCACTACCTACTCCCCCTGAGAGGTAGCCTCCAACATCAGTCCAGAACAAAGAATGAATCTTGAAATCTACTAGACTGATGTATCTCCTTATGCATCTAGTTCAAAGAAGGAGGAGCAATAACCCCCAACTTCTTCGGGAGATACTCAAATGTATCCTCAGGAAGAGCCTTAGTGAATATATCAGCAACCTAATCCTTTGTAAGCACATACTCAAGCTTCACCTCATTCTCTACAATCCTCTCTCTCAAAAAGTGATACCAAATTGATATATGTTTTATCCTTGAGTGCATCACTGGATTCTTTGAAATGTTAATAGCACTTGTATTATCATAGAAAATAGGAATTGGTTCATCATATACAACTCTAATATCCTTCAAGGTTTGCCTCATCCACAACACCTATGTACAACAAGATGCTGCTGCAATGTATTCTACCTCTGCAGTAGATAAAGACACTGAATCTTGTTTCTTGCTTAGCCATGACACCAATCCACATCCAAGAAAGAATGCACCACCACTTGTACTTTTCATGTCATCTACACAACCAGCCCAATCTGCACCTGTGTAAGCACTTAGAGTAAAGTCAGTATCCTTTGGATACCACAAGCCATGATCTAGAGTGCCCTTTAAATATCTAAATATCCTCTTCACTAGTGCAACATGTGACTCTCTAGGATCTTCTTGAAATCTAGTCACAAGACAAACTACATGCATAATATCCAGTCTAGTAGCAGTTAGATATAGGAATCCTCTAATCATTGATCTATACCTACTCTGATCAACCTTAGAAGTTTCATCATTCTTTCTCAGCTTGCAACCAGTAACCATAGGGGTACATACTGGTTTAGAATCTTCCATTCCAAACTTTTTTAACATTTCCTTGACATACTTTGATTGTGAAATGAAAATACCTTTATCTATCTGATTGATTTGTAGCCTAAGGAATAAATTCATCTCCCCAAACATAGACATTTCAAATTCTTTCTACATCTCTTCTGTAAATTTCTTACACATAGCTTCATTTCCTCCAAAAATAATGTCATCAACAAACACAACTACAATCAAGATTTAATCATTTTCAACTTTGAAGTAAAGATTACTATCTGTGGTACCTTTATTGAATCCTAGATGTAGCAAGTACCTATCTAACCTTGCATACCAAGCTCTAGGAGCTTGCTTCAATCCATATAGTGCCTTCTTCAATCTACAAACCATATATGGCTTCTTTGATAATTGAAATTCTTCTGGTTGTTCTATGTATACTTCTTCTAATTCACCATTCAAGAAAGCAGACTTCACATCCATTTGATATACTTTGAAATCCTTATGTGCTGCAAAAGCCAAAAACATCCTGATGGCTTCCATTCTTGCCACCAGAGCATATGTTTCCTCAAAGTCTTTTCCTTCTACTTGTGAGTAGCCTTTACACACAAGCCTTGCTTTGTTTCTTACCATTTCTCCATTTTCATTCAGTTTGTTTCGGAATACCCACTTAGTTCCAATCACATTTTTGTTTGTTGGTCTTGGGACAAGTTCCCAAGTTTGATTCTTTTCAATCTGTATTAGTTCTTCTTCCATAGCCTTGATCCAATACTCATCCTTGCATGCTTCAATCACTGTTTTAGGTTCATCTTCATAAAGTAAACATAGATTTACCTATTCTTCAACAACTTTCCTTCTTGTCATTACACCTTTTCTCTTGTCACCAATGATCTATTCTTCAGAATGATGTTGCTGCACATACTTGGGAGTTTTAGGAATCTTTTTCAGAGCTTCTTCCTCTTCAAACTGCACTTCTTTTTCCTTAGATTTTTCTTCTTCTCTATAAGAAGACTCATCTGATTCATATCCATTCACCTCTGAATTCTTTTGTAGGTCTTCATCAACCTTTACATTTGCACTTTCAACAATCTTTGTTAGCCTCTTTTTGTAGCATAGGTAGCTTTGCTTTAGTAGAATATCCAAGAAAGATACCTTAATCAGACCTTGCATCAAACTTTCCCAAGTTTTCTTCATCTCTTCTAATATAGCATTTGCTTCCAAACACTCTGAAGTATTTGACAGTAGGAATCCTTCCATACCATAGCTCATAAGAAGTCTTTGAGTTGTTTGCTCTTGCTTGCACTATGTTTAGTATATAAACAACAGTATGAATTGCTTCTCTCTAGTAGACTTCTGATAGATTTGCTGCTTTCATCATTGTCCTTGCAGCTTCTTGAACAATCCTATTCTTTCTTTCAACCACTCCATTCTGCTGAGGAGTCCTAGGGGTAGATAAATGCCTCTTTATTCCATGATTTTCACAAAACATGTTAAACTCATTGGAGGTGAACTCTCCACCTCTGTTAGATCTCAAACATTTGATTTTCATATCCATTTCTGATGTAGGAGCATCCGGGTGCACGTGCAATCCTCATCAACCAAAAAAATATTTGCTTTACTTTTCTTGTTGTTTGTTTTACTACAGGAGTTGCTATAGGAGTCGATGATCAATTTCTGAAGAATTTCCTAAAGAAGTTGGCCAAGTGATGGATTGACCTTGAATAAAATCCAAATGGGTATGTGGATCTCAAATCTGGTGAAGATCCAATCAAAATTAGCTAAGTTATGCTTCAACAAAGTTTTTACAGGTCACTGGACTTGTGCTAATATCCAGTGACACTGGATATCTGCGTTGGCGTTCAATGAACAAGTCTACGCTAAATTTGTTTGCAACTGAATTTGCACTGATTTCACTTCCTATTGGATATATCCGACAACCTTCATTTTCCCCACCGAGCACTTTGAAATGTTTTGCGCTAAAACTCCGCTTCAATGGATTTGTGCTAAAATTGGTCTGCACTGCATATGTTCGACAAGTACCAAAATCCCCACTGTTCCTTGATTTCTCCACCGAAAGTAACCTAGCATTGATTCAGAGCCTCATTGCACATATCCTGTGCACCCCAAATCTTCCGCATGTCCGGTGACATCATCTTTTCCCGCTTCCACTGTTTTGTTCTAAAATCACTAGTTGCGGGATAATATCCTATGGAGGCTTAAAGTCCCGCTTGTCCTGCAGGAGCCCTTTTCCCTGCTAACCACCCAAAAAGTGACGAAACTCAACTTTAATCACGCGTACAGCCGCTTCAAGGACAAATGGGGTTATGACATGTGGCAATACAGGTAATGAATGACAGTGACTGCCTCAAAGGTCTATAAATATAGGAAATTCATACTATGAAAGAAGATTTTCCAGAGTGGGATTTTCTCAAAGGTTCCATAGTATGTTTTGGAACTCTTGTTGAGGGATTTTCTGAGTTTTCATGGGGAAGAGCTAGGGTTAGCTTGGCCTGGGTATTAGATTGATTGTAAGGCTTCAGCCAGGGCATGTTTGAAGCCCATTATACTCCTGTTCTGATTCATTTGGCATATCAATAAAGAATCTGTTGTTTCTTGTTTTATTTTTGTTGTGGATTGTTATTTGCTACTTGGTTTAGCCACCAAATAAGGCACCTGAACCTTGACCTGCATCAAATGGTATCAGAGCCAAGTTGTTCCTGAGTCTGTAGGTAGATCACCGAACATGAGGTAGCTTGTGGTAGGATCTATGGTGGTGGTATGTGTGATTCTGAGTTGCATAGGTAGAGCACCGAATGTGAGGCAACCTGTGCCAGGATATGTGGAACAGATTGTAGTTGTTTCAAAGCTCCAGAGAGTGTTGCAAGCATGCAGAGTCTTGTAGTTATTGAAGAGGCTTACCAATATGGTCTAAAAGTAGAGGAAAGCATAAATCGAAGGCAACAAAGTAATTCTAGAGGAAGGGGAAAGATTGCAGCAGGAAGAGGACAATCGAACAACCACAAAGGGAAGGAAACTGTCGAATAAGAACCAAGGCCAAGGTGGAATAATGAATCAAACCAAAGAGCACAAGGAAAATAGTATTTGACAAGAGGATAGGGTAGAAATAATAGAGAGTTCTTGGGCATGTGCTTCTAGTGTGGGGAAGTTGGACATAGAGCTTATGAGTGCCCACAAATACACCAAGAGAGTAGTAAGAGAAGTACAACAAGAAATCACGTGGTGCAAGAAGACAAGGAAAGTGTAGGATCAGCTGGGAATGGGGAAGAATCAAAGCATGGAGAATCTCTTATGTTCAGAAAAGTATTGGTGAGTCCAAGAAAAGAGGATAATGGGCCATCTCAGAGGAGTCTCTTCCATACCATATGCAAATCTAGAGGTAAGTGTTGTAAGGTCATTGTAGATAGTGGTAGTATAGACAATTTGGTTTCTAAAGAGATGGTAGAAAAACTAGGATTGAAGATAATTAAGCATCCTAATCCTTATAAAGTATCTTGGCTGCAAGAAGATCATGAATAGAGGTGAGGGAGCAATGCTTGGTGAATTTTCATATTGGTTCATATAAGGATGAAGTCCTTTGTGACATTATGTCCATTAGTGCATGTCATGTTTTTCTAGGAAGGCCTTGACAATTTGATAGAAGGGTTGTCTATGATGGTAGAGAGAATTTGTATACCATTATGAAAGATGGGAAGAAGTACACTTTGATTCTATTGAAGGAGAAAGTCAGGGAGGTAAAGGACAACAGTCCTATGTTTTGTTACAGGTCAGAAAACCAAAAGGTAAAGGTTACACCAGAGGATGGAATTAGTTCAAAGAAGGTTCTTGAGAATAGAGGTCCAAAGGAGGTAAATAATAATAGCAATACTTCTAAGATGGAACAACAAAAACTATTGGTTACAGACATGGTTAAGTCTCATAAAAAATGTAAATCAGGCTTACAGGAGAAGGTGAGCAATGAACTTTTATAGTGTGAAGGTAGAAAACAACGAAAAGGAAAAGAGGAGATGAGACAGTTGCAAAAGTGCAGAATGAGGTGAAGAAGAAGGAATGTGAGGACAAAGAGAGCATATGGATTAATATCAAGCATGGGATCATTGTCCCAAGATCATCTAAATGTTCATGAGATTTTAACTCATGGAACATTTCACTTACTCGGCGTGTTTGATGCAAGAGCATCCAGGTGCACATGCAATCCTCATCAACCAAAAAAATATTTGCTTTACTTTTCTTGTTGTTTGTTTTGCTGCAGGAGTTGCTACAGGAGTCAATGATCAATTTCTAGAGAATCTCCTAAAGAAGTTGGCCAAGTTATGGATTGACCTTGAAGAAAATCTAAATGGGTATCTGGATCTCAAATTTGGTGAAGATCCGATCAAAATTGGCTAAGTTATGCTTCAGTAGAGTTTTTGTAGGTCACTGCACTTGCGCTAATATCTAGTGACATTAGATATCTGTGCTGGCATTTAATGAACAAGTCTGCACTAAATTCGTTTGTAACTGAATTTGCGCTGATTTCACTTCCTACCGAATATATCTGACGGCCTTCATTTTCCCCACCGAGCACTTTGAATGTTTTGCACTAAAATCCTGCTTCACTGGTGCTAAAATTAGACTGCACTGCATATGTCCGGCAGACACCAAAATCTCTGACATTCCTGTGATGCTTGATTTCTCCACCAGAAGTAACCTAGTGCTAATTTGAAGCCTCATTGCACATATCCTATGCACCCCAAATCTTCTGCCTGTCTGGTGACATCATCTTTTCTGACTTCCACTATTTTGTGCCAAAATTGCTAGCTGTGGGATAATATCCTATGGAGGCTTAAAGTCCCTCTTGTCCTACAGGAGCCCTTTTCCCTGCTGACTACCTAGAAAGTGACGAAACTCAACTTTAATCATTTGTACGACCATTTCAAGGATAAATGGGGTTATGACATGTGGCAATACAGGTAATGAAGGTCAGTGGCTGTCTCAGAGGTCTATAAATATAGGAAATTTGTATTATGAAAGTAGATTTTCTAGAGCGGGATTTTCTTGAAGGTTCCATAGTACATTTTGGAACTCCTGTTGAGGGATTTTTTGAGTTTTCATAGGGAAGAGCTAGGGTTAGCTTGGCTTGGGTATCAAATTGATTGTAAGGCTTCATCCAGGCCATGTTTGAAGCCCATTACACTCCTATTATAATTCATTTGGCATATCAATAAATAATTTGTTGTTTCTTGTTTTCTTTTTATTGTGGATTGTTATTTGTTGCTTGGTTTAGTCGCCTGATAAAGCACCTGAACCTTGACCTGCATCAATTTCATTTTCAACCATAAATTTGAATGCTTTAAACTTATCTAGGGCTTCTAATTTTTCTTTGAGAAAAGTAACCCATGTAATTCTAGAATAATCATCAATTAGTAGCATGAAATACATGTCACCTTGAAAACTCCTTACTCTGGTAGGGACACAAAGATCCGTATGCACTAATTCTCACTTGCTTTCCAACTTGACATTCCTTACAAACAACATTGATAGGCTTTGTGATCTTTGGCAGATCTCTCACAGCTTGAACTCAACTTATTCTCACTAGGCTATCAAAATTGATGTAACACATTCTTCTATGCCATAGCCAACTCTCACTAATATGAGTCATGAAACAATAACCATCAACACCTTTGAGATGATAGACATTTCCATCTTTGCTCCTTCCAGTAGCAATCACAGTTCCAAAATCTTTTCTAATCTCATAGCCATCATCCTAAAACATAAGATTGTATCCCTTGCTATGCATTTATCCAACACTCAAGAGGTTATGTTTTAAACCCTTTACATAAAGAACATCATCAGTGTTATGCTTGCCATCAAAACTGATTGAACCTTTTCCACATATCTTAGCAAATGTATCATCACCAAACCTAACTAGTCCTCCTTCATATTTTTCAAGTTTAACAAACTTACTATTATCATCGGTCATATGATTAGAGCATTCACTATCAATGATCTAGTAGTTCTTTTTCTGTCTAGCATGAAAAGCAGACATTAAGGTGCCTTCAACACTAGGACATGCTTCCAGAGACCTTTCCTTCACATATCCCTCAGATTTAGCAGAAATAGTTTCATCTTTTAAAGCTATGAACAAACATTCACCATCCTCACCATCCTCATAATTAGATTCATCATTAGATATACTTGCATATTCTCTAACATAATAACTTTTCTTAATCATCTTACCTTTATTCTTCCTATTTTTGTTATTCAAAGCTCTGTTCAGACATCTTGAAGCATAATGACCTATCTTTCCACAACTAAAACACTTGAAAGGCAACTTACCACTATACTTTCCAGTACCCTTTTTAATTCTTCTCACAAAGTTAGCTTCCACATCATTAGAATCCTCCTGATTTGATTCCATAGTCTTCTCTGATTTGCCAGCCTTAAAAGCAGTCTCAACTTTTGCACTTTTTGTACCAAATTTTCTCATTTCAAAAGTAGTTAAAGAACCACATTAATGATATTTGGTATATTGTTCTAGATTTTACAATTCTTCAATAGCAGAAACTTTGACTATAATCTTTGGGAAGAGTCTTGAGTACCTTCTTTACCACTTCTTTTTCTTCTAGTTCTCCACCAAGACCTCTGATGCCATTGACAACTTCATCCACTTCTACAAGTAGCTTGTGATGTTTTCATCTTAATACATTCGCAGGGTCTCAAACATGATCTTCAGATTCTGCATCTTAGCTTGCTTGACCTTATCATCTCCTTCATAAATGCTTTTTAACTTTTATTTTTCAAATTTCATTGGCAATTTTTAGATTCATAACTTTCACCAATTCATAAGTAGTAAGACCACTTAAAAGAGCATACCTTGCTTTTGTTAGATTTAGGGTAGATAACTGAGAGGGGGGGGGGGTGAATCAGTTATACAAAACTTTCTTCCAATTAAACACTTAACTCCACTTTGTAATTCAGTAGCATAATGATAAAACAATCATGGAAACATAATGCATAAAATTAAGAGCAGAAACACATTAACACACACGACACCAAGATTTTGACGTGGAAAACCCAGTTAAGGGAAAAACCATGAGGTGATTAACCCAAGATTGTATTCTCTGTTAGAAGAATAGAAAGAACAAATGGTACATGTCAATTAGGGCTCACTACCTACAAGAGACACACTGTCTACAAAATAGTAAGTATCACATACATGAACTGGAGTATAGCATCTTCACCATGCTTGAATCAGTTCCATTTAAGCCCAAAACTGGTGCTCTACCTTTCGTTCTCCTCCTTGCTACCACACACTCATCTCTACAAGGACACCTTTGAAATGACTTTGCAATCCCTTATTTATACAAGACATCAACTTATGAATAATCATCTAAGTCGGCAAACATCTATAAGAACATCCGCAAGATTTGTAACTCTTCCGGTCGGCCAGTCTCAGGAAGAACATCATCATCTAAAAGTTATTCTTCAATTGTGAGCTCTAACTCCAATGTGGACCACCAACATGAACTGGACACGATTCAAAGACCTCCACAAGCTTGCCTGAATCACCAAGAACATCCACACTTCATTTGCTTATTGAAATCCTTCTCTCCATCTGGAAACTCAAGAACACAGTTTGTCATTACTGTTACAAAGGAATGGATGCTTGCGGACCTTCAAACCATGAACCAATCAAGTTGATACTTTAAAAAGACTTCCTTAACACTCCCTCAAATCCACAGAACAGGATAATGCATTTCCAGATCTCACCGGACCTGTCTGTATCACTCTGTCACCTCTGAACACCTACCGGAACTGGTTTTACTTGAGTGGCCACAACTTCTTCAGATCTTCATGTGGACCTTTGAAATCTTTACTGGATCACTTTAAGACACATATCTATAAACCCTTTGAACTGTATCCTCTGATCCTCATCCTATCTTGGAATTTTACCTTAATGTCTTCACTATTCTTCTCTGTTCCTTATTAAGACTAATTTTCTTAATATCCTCAGCACACAGCTCTTCCAATCCTTATCATTAATGCAACAGGAGTATGTTGACATCAATGACAACATTGATTAGGCCCATACTTGTAACAATCTCCCCCTTTGTCATTGATGGCAACATATGATGTGAAAACTATTTTGACCATCAAGACAAGAATGTTTTCTCACTGACACAACTCCCCCTATCAACAACAACCATTCACATGTCTTCTCTTCCTTTACTGCTCCCCCTTTGATTAGCCACCACTTGTTTTTCACATGTCTTCTCTCCCCCTTTGACATCAATGGCAAAGGACACATACTTGCAATTACAACACTTCAGAATCATACCAGTTGCTCCCCCTGAGTAGCAGCTCTCCATCATCAATCTGGATTCACAAGATATGCTGTGATATCCACCAGACTGATGCACATCAGTGCACCTTAGTTCATCACCGAAGGGGCAATAATCCCTAACTTCTCCCTGAGAAACTCAAAAGAGTCCTTAGGTAGAGGTTTAGTAAAGATGTTTGCAATCTGATCCTTGGAAGGCACAAACTCCAATCTGACTTTATTCTTGTTCACTTGCTCTCTCAAAAAGTGAAACTTGATGGATTTATGTTTAGTCTTTGAATGCAACACTGGATTCTTAGATATATTTATTGCACTTGAATTATCACAGAAGATTGTGATAGGCTCCTCATACTCCACTTTGATGTCTCTTAGCATCTGCTTCATCCACAAAACTTGAGTGCAATTACCTGTTGTGCAATATATTCTACTTCTACAGTGGACAGAGATATTGCCTCTCATTTCTTGCTCAGCTAAGAAACCAATCTCTTCCCCAAAAAGAATGCTCCACCACTGGTACTCTTCCGGTCATCCACATCTCCTGTCAAATCAACATCTGTATATGCATGAAGAGAGAAATCATGATCTCTAGGATACCACAGACCATACTCAACTGTCCCTTTTAGATATCTAAAAATCTTCTTGATTGCCATGACATGAGATTCTCTAGGATCAGCCCGGAATCTCACAACAAGACCAACAACCTGCATAATGTCTGGTCTAGTTTGAGTAAGATACAACAGTTCTCCAAACATTGACCTATACTTTTTCTGATCAACCTTGGGAGAGTCATCATCCTTGCTCAACTTACATCTGATTGCCATGGGAGTACTCATTGGCTTTGAGTCTTCCATCCCAAATTTCTTCAACAATTCTTTCACGTATTTGGTCTGAGAAATGAAGATTCCTTTCTTTGTTTGAGTGATTTGTAGACCCAAGAAGAAATTCATTTCCCCAAGCATGGACATCTCAAATTCACTTTTCATTTGATTTGCAAAGGTTTTACACATATTATCTCTTCCTTCAAAAATGATATCATCAACAAACACTTCAACAATCAAGATATTTTCATGGTCAATTTTGAAATACAAATTACTGTCAACAGTACCTTTGTTGAAGCCAATCTTCAAAAGATGTTTATCCAATCTTTCATACCAGGCTCTTGGGGCTTGCTTCAGTCCATACAGTGTCTTCTTCAACTTGCAGACCATATCACCATGATCAGATAATTGAAATTCATCCGGTTGCTCAATGTACACTTCTTCTTCCAAGTCACCATTTAGGAAGGCAGACTTGACATCCATCTGATACACTTTGAAATCTTTGAAGGCAGCAAATGCAATAAATAATCTGACTGCTTCAATTCTTGCCACTGGAGAAAAAGTTTCTTCAAAATCAACTCCTTCTATTTGAGAATAGCCCTTGTAGACCAATCTGGCTTTATTTTTGATTACTTCACCAACTTCATTCAGTTTGTTTCGGAAGACCCATTTGGTTCCAATCACATTCTTGTTTCTAGGTCTAGGAACAAGATCCCAAGTGTGATTTTTCTCAATTTGCATCAGCTCTTCCTCCATTGCTTTAGTCCAGTTTTTATCATTGCAAGCTTCATTCACTGTCTTAGGTTCAATCTTTGAAATTAGACAATACTTATCTGAATCTTGAGCAATTCTCCTTCTAGTTTGTACACCTTTGCTTTTGTCACCTATGATCTGATCTTCAGAGTGATTCAGTCTTACATATCTTCGAGCTTTAGAAATTTCTTGCACTTCTATTTCTTGATCAGGCTCATTAAAACTCATCTTTTCTTCCTGATTTACCAGATCAGTTTGAATCTGACTTTTAGAAGAGGCTTGGGATCCTTGAATTAGAACACCATTCTGATCATCTTCATCATATTTATAAAACCTTGAGGGTTTTTCAATTCCTTCATCAACCTTCACATTTGTACTTTCTATCATCTTTCTCAGTCTCTTGTTATAACACCAGTATGCTTTGCTTTGAGTAGAGTAACCCAAGAATATTCCTTCATCACTTCTAGCATCAAACTTTCCTAGATCTTCATCTCTTTTAATGTAACATTTGCTACCAAACACTCTAAAATACCTCACAGTAGGAGTGATGCCAAACCAAAGTTCATAAGGAGTCTTACCGGTATTGCTTCTGATTTGAACTCGATTGAGAGTATAGACTGCAGTGCTGACAGCTTCTCTCCAATAGATCTGAGGAACATTTGCTTCCATCATCATGGTCCTAGATGCTTCTTGGATGGTCCGGTTCTTTCTCTCCACTACTCCATTCTACTGTGGAGTCCTAGGAGCAGACAACTATCTCTTTATTCCATGTTTCTCATAGAATTCTTTGAACTCATCGGATGTGAATTCTCCACCTCTATCAGACCTTAGACATTTTAATTTTAATCCGATTTCATTCTCTACCATAGCCTTGATTATTTTGAATTTCTCAAGAGCCTCTGATTTCTCTTTTAGAAAAGTTACCCACATCATCTGGGAATAGTCATCAATTAGTAACATGAAGTATCAATCACCTTGCACACTCCTGATTCTTGCCAGACCACAAAGATCAGTATGAACTAAGTCCAATAATCTGGTAGAAGATTGTTCCTTGCTTTTAAATGAGACTCTGCTTTGTTTTCCCAACTGACATTCTTTGCACAAACTATTTGTAGGTTTCACCAGTTTTGGAAGATCTCTTACAGCCTGAGTATTTCTTATCTTGATGATATTATCAAAATTCACATGACACATTCTCCTATGCCACAACCAACTCTGATCAACTTGAACAAATAAGCAACTTTTACCAGTACCAACCAAGTGGAAGATATTACCTTTGGTTTGAGTAACGAATGCAATCTCTGTCCTGGAACTTTCAAAGATCTTGCATTTTCCATTCTTGAATCGGAGATCATAGCCTTTGTCCACCAATTGACCAACACTGAGAAGATTGTGCTTCAATCCTTCAACATACAGTACATTACCAGTTTTGTTCCTTCCATCAAAAGAAATAGTTCCTCTTCCTCTGATTCTACCAGCAGAATTATCACCAAACTTTACCACTCCTCCTTCATACCTTTCCAAATCTATGAACTTATTTTTGTCACCTGTCATATGGTGAGAGCATCCATTGTCAATGACCCAATCATCCTTTTCTTCAACTTGGGCAGCTAGAGCTCTTTCTACAACTTTATGATTGACAGATTTAGAGGGCATTGAATCTTCTTCCTTGATGACAATGAACACCCAGTCACTTCTGGATTTGTTTCCTGTCTCTAATTCATCATCTGTTACTCCTTCATTATCATCTTCTTCATGAACATAGTAACAATTCTTTTAGAACCTTGATCTGTTAGGATTTGGCCTTGAAAATCTTTCCGGACATCTTGAGGCAAAATGACCAATCTTATTGCAGTTAAAACACTTAAAAGGCAATTTTCCTTCATACTTACCGGATCCTCTTGGTAGTCTTTTTGCAATAAGAGCTTCAAGTTGAGCAGTTTCTGTTTCTTGTTCTTCTAGGTCTTTTCTTGCTTTTTCATACCATGATAGTTTCCTTGAAGAGTTCTCTCCCGGATCAAACCTTTGTTTGCCTTTTACAGAGGCACTGGCTTTGAATGCAGATTCAGTCTTGGGGGTGCATCTCTAAACTCGATCATTTCAAATGTAGCCAATTTACTAGCCAATTGATCTCTTGTGATAGTTGTATGGGCTCTGGATTCTTCAATGGCAGCAGCGTTGATTTTATAAGAAGTAGGAAGGGATCTGAGAATTTTGCCAACAATATCATCTTCATCCAAGACTCCACCAGCATTTCTAATTCCACAAACAATCTCATTTACTCTTGGCATAAAAGTAGTAATATTTTCATCATCTCTCATCTTCAGACTTTCAAATTTCCCTTTCAAACTTTGTAACCTTGCACATTTAACATACTTGTCTCCTTCATGCAGAAGTTCTAGTTTTTGCCAAATCTCAAAAGCAGTTGGTAGGTCAACAACATTTGAAAGCTCTGAATCAGATAGTGCGCCTAGAAGAGCTTCTATAGTCTGCAGATTGTTTTCAGCATCTGTGATTTCATTTGGGGATTTCAGACCACCTTGAGGAGGAGTATACTTTGTTGAAGCCAAGTTCCAGTACTGCATTCCCATACATTGCAAGTGACATTTCATGTGACTTTTCCAAAGATTGAAATTGGTTCCATCAAACTTCAGACTATCCTTCTTGTAGGACGACATCCTGGATCTCCTCAAGCGGTTAAGCTCCTTTTAGAGGAACTCAGATCTGATACCAATTGTTAGATTTAGGGCAGACAACTGAGAGGGGGGGTGAATCAGTTGTACAAAACTTTCTTCCAATTAAACACTTAACTCCACTTTGTAACTCAACAACATAATGATAAAACAATCATGGAAACATAATGCATAAAATTAAGAGCAAAAACACATTAACACACACGACACCAAAATTTTGACATGGAAAACCCGGTTAAGGGAAAAACCACGAGGTGATTAACCCAAGATTGTATTCTCTATTAGAAGAATAGAAAGAAAAAATGGCACATGCCAATTAGGGCTCACTTCCCGAGCACACTGCTCACAAGAGGCTCACTGCCTACAAGAGACACACTGTCTACAAAATAGTAAATATCACATACATGAACTAGAGTATAGCATCTTCACCATGCTTGAATCAGTTCCATTTAAGCCCAAAACTGTTGCTCTACCTTTCGCTCTCCTCTTTGCTACCACACACTCATCTCCACAAGGACACCTTTGAAATGACTTCGCAATCCCTTATTTATACAAGACATCAACTTAGGAATAATCATCTAAGTCGGAAAACATCTACAAGAACATCCGCAAGATGTGTAACTCATCCGGTCAGCTAGTCTCAGGAAGAACATCATCATTCAGAAGTTATTCTTCAATTGTGAGCTCTAACTCCAATGCAAACCACCAACATGAACTGGACATGATTTAAAGACCTCCACAAGCTTGCCTAAATCACCAAGAACATCCACACTTCATCTGCTTACTGAAATCCTTCTCTCCTTCATCTAGAAACTCAAGAACATAGTTTGTTATTACTGTTACAAAGGAATAGATGCTTGTGGACCTTCAAACCATGAACCAATCAAGTTGATACTTCCAAAAGACTTCCTTAACACTCCCTCAAATCTGCAGAACAGGATAATGCATTTCTGGATCTCACCGGACTTGTCTGTATCACTCTGTCACCTATGAACACCTACCAGAACTGGTTTTACTTGAGCGGCCACAACTTCTTTAGATCTTCATGTGGACTTTTGAAATCTTTACTGGATCACCTTAAGACACATATCTACAAACCCTTTGAACCATATCCTCTGATCCTCATCCTATCTTGGACTTTTACCTTAATGTCTTCACTGTTCTTCTCTATTCCTGATTAAGACTAATTTTCTCAATATCCTCAGCACATAGCTCTTCCAATCCTTATCATTAATGCAACAGGAGTATGTTGACATCAATGACAACACCGGTTAGGCCCATACTTGCAACAGCTTTACCATTGTTTTCATATGCCTTGATCTCATTAGTAGTACTCAGACCATTCTCAGGTATAGTGTATCCAGACTCAACATACTTCTAGATTTCATATCCAAGAGAAACCAGATAACCTTCCATCCTTATTTTCCATAATGCATAGTCTAATCCATCAAATAGGGGAACATCTTTTTGTGCGCCATCCCAGATCTACCTCAGAGGTTAAGCTTTCTTCTAAGGAACCTTGCTCTGATACCAATTGTTAAATGCACAAGACAACTAAGAGGGGGAGTGAATCAATTGTATCTTATAATTTCAAAACCCTCAAAAACATTCACATCCACATTTATTCAATTAACCCTTAATTTGTTAGAATGATTAATCATGAAAGCAGATAACAAAAACAAAACCAAATCAACATCATACATAAGAAAACACTAGATTTATGTGGAAAACCCAAGAAGGGAAAAACCACGGAGAGGATTAGCTCACAATATAAATTAATATCAACACCAAATACAATAGGGCTCACTGCTAGAGGATTCACTACTCAAAAGAAAGAAAGGCTCACTACCAGAATAGAAAAGAAGATAGAGAAGAGTGTTACAATGAGAAAACCATCTCAATGCAACAAAGAAGTCCAACACAACATCACCAACACTTTCCTAGTCTTACTGGGGAATTGTAGACACCTTCTCACTGCATCCAATAATCTAACACATGAAAGCTTGCACTGCACTTTACAAATTCACACTTTACAAATCTGCAACTCACGTATCGCTCATCACACACATCTATCTTCACATCCCACAACAAATCAACACCTATTTATACTATCTTCAACCTTGAACACATTCTCCAAGGTCGACAATGCACCTTAACCATGTAAATTCAAATTAGGTTGACACCAAAACATTCCTGTGCTGGAAATTAATGGAGGACCACAACACACTTTAGCTTGGACCTAAATCTACTCATACACACCACACCACACTTCCACAATCATCAAAATAGATCCACAATTAGTGTAAACACCCAAGGTCAGCTGAACCTATGTTAACACCATAATCATTTAAGTATACACTTCCTTAAAACCAAAGATGACTCATAGACAACACACCAAGCTTGAACACAATCTAGAATATCCCACAAACATCCTGAAATCTAACAAATTCCTTCATAACAACTTTCACCTAAAGAAAGCACACACCCAATATAGTCAAACATCTCTGTCATACATTGCAACTCAAGAAATCAACTTGTGGAGCACCAAACCATGAACAACTTCAACTAAAGGTAGATATGAACCTTATTAACACACTTCTAGAACCGCAAGGCTTGAAACCACTCTGTGGAGAAACGTGGAGCAAAAATATTTCTCCCAAACACCTGTGCAATACACAGTTCACAAATTGGTGAACACACCTTCCTCTTCAGAACAATCCAACACACAAAATTATGAATGCAGTACCTCTAAACACCTCTGATCAACATATCCAAACTCCACAAGCAGATCTTCAACATGGAAGAAATGTGGAGCCAAACCAGAACACCTCTACAACACATTGTTTCCTCTTTTATTCAAATTTTCTCAAAAGCACTTGGAAACCAAGCATCAGAAACATATCATCAACATTGCCAACACTTCCTTATCATTAGAGACAACATTAACTCAATACCAGTTGCTCACACTCTTGCAATAATCTCTTGCTCATACAGTTGACACCAATGACAACACAAGCTTGTTGACATCAATGACAACACCAATTGCACATACTTGCAACACATCTCTCTAACATACTTAGCCTAAGAATTAAAGATACCATCATCTAGTTGAACAATTTAAAGCCCAAGGAATAAAGACATCTCACCAATCATAGACATCTCAAACTCTTTATGCATCTCTTTTGCAAACCTCTTACACATATTATCATCTCCACCAAAGATAATATCATCAACATTTACTGCAACTATCAAAATCATGTCTCCCTCTTCCTTAATATAATTATTACTATCTGTGGTACCTTTCTTGAAGCATTGCTGAAGTAAGTACTTATCCAATTGAGCATACCAAGCTCTTAGAGCTTTCTTGAGTCCATACAAAGATTTTCTTGAGTCTACACACCATGTCTAGATCTTCTGATAACTAAAAACCATCCGGTTGCTCAATGAAGACCTCTTCCTCTAGATCACCATTTATAAATGTTGACTTGACATCCATCTGATAAACCTTGAAGTTCTTGTGAGCAACAAGGGCAAGAAATATCATGATTGCCTCCATTTTGGCTACTAGAGCAAAAGTTTCCTCAAAATCAATGCCTTCAACTTGTGAATAACCATTACACACCAATCTTTCTTTTTTCCTCACAACTTCACCTTCTTCATTCAGCTTGTTCCAGAATACCTAGTGCAGGAGCACCCCTAAACAATGAGAATCTGGAGGATTCTATGCATTTTCTATTTTGTCCAAGTGTCATATTGTAAGGCCTTCATGCCATATTGAGTTATACATGGCCGAGTAAGGCATAAAACTGATTGTATATTCGTATTATTAATGTTTGTAACCAAACTGTAAGATCGTAACTGAACGAGAGAGGTGGTTATAGGGTGGTTCACCTTCCATCTTGTGTAACTGCCAACGTGAGAGTCTATATAGTTGGTCTGTGTTCGTAGAGAGACACATAAACACTATGAGGAAGAGAAAATCAATTTGTATATTTATCCTGAGAGGAAGCAATAAAAAGATTCTATTTGGGTTAATCATGGGAATGTAGATCGGAAGCATTCCACTGGTTGAGATTTCTTTGAAATCTCTAGAATGACTTACTTAGGAGTAGATTGTTTTCCATTCTGTTAAGTTTTGTGGTCTCTATGTGAGTTGTTCAGTTGCAAAGTTGCAGAGGTTGTCATCATTATTTATGTATCAGTTGTTCTGTGGTTGCGTGGTGGTAGAGAAGCAGAAGTAGACATCGGTGTAATAGAGCCTTTGGAAAAGTTTTTAGAAGTTATAACATTCTTTTCAGCTGGTCTCAGAACAAATTCCCATGTCTGATTCTTTTCTATCTGATTCAATTCTTCTTCCATTGCCTTCAACCATCCATCATCTTTGCTAGCATCAACAAAGGTTTTGGGCTCTATCTTTGACAGTAAGCACAAATTCACTTGCTCACTTGCTTTTACAAACTTTCTCTTGGTCTGCACACCTTCATTCTTATCCCCAATGATCTAATCTATTGAATGATTCCTCTAAACATACTTTTTTGGAGTCTTAGGGATCTTCTTTGATTCTTGTTCCTTCTCTTCTTTCTCCTCTTCTTCTTCTCCTTCAATGTAGGCAGGTATATTAGATCTACAATGCTCTGGTTCTTGTGAGATCTAGTATAAATCTTCATCTACTTTAACATTTGTGCTTTCAATCATCTTTCCCAATCTCTTGTTGTAGCATCCATAGGCCATGCTTATGGTTGAGTAACTAAGAAAGATCCCTTCATCACATCTTGCATCAAACTTTCCAAGGTCTTCTTCATCTCTCTTGATGTAACATTTGTTGCCAAAGATCCTGAAATATCCAATAATGGGAGGTCTTCCATACCATAGCTCATAAGGGGTCTTAGTGCTATTGACCCTCAAATGTACTCTATTAAGCAGATAGACAGTAGTGTGAACTGCTTCCTTCTAGTACATATCAGGCAGATCTACATCTTTCAACATTACTCTAGCCATCTCTTGCACAATCCTATTCTTCCTCTCCACTACCCCATTCTACTGAGGGGTCCTAGGAGTAGACAGATGTCTCCTAATACCATGATCTTCACAAAACTTTTCAAATTCATTTGAAGTAAACTCACCTCCTATATCAGATATTAAGCATTTGATCTAAGCATCCATTTCATTCTCAAGTATGGCTTTAAAAATCTTAAACTTATCAAAGGCTTCTAATTTTTCTCTTAAGAAAGAATCCAAGTCATTCTAGAGTAATCATCAATAAGCAACATGAAATACCTTTCACCTTGTTGACTCTTTGTTCTTGTAGGACCACATAGGTCAATGTGAATCATCTCTAGAGGCATTGTAGAAGAGTACTCCTTGCTCTTGAAATTTATATTTGTCTGCTTTCCCATTTGACATTCCTTGCATAACGTGTTTGCATGCTTGGTTATCTTATGCATATCTCCCGCTGCATGAATAGAGCCAATCTTTCCCATATTGTCATAGTTGATGTGTCTTATTGGCTTGTGCCACAACCAACACTCACCAGATTGAGCCAATAAATAGGTTCTTTCATTTACCTCCTTTAGATGATAGATATCTCCATAAGTCTTAATATCTTTTGCAACTAATCTTCTAGACCCTACCTTCCTGATTTCACATCCTTTGGCATGAAAGGTAAGATTGTATCCTTTACTGCACATTTGACTGACACTGAGAAGATTGTGCTTTAGCCCTTTGACATAGAGAACATCCTCAGTCATGTTCTTCCCATCAATAGTTATAACACCCTTTCCATATATTTGTGTTGACCCATCACCACCAAACTTGACAACTCCACCATTCCATTTCTTAAGGCTGATAAACTTCTCCTTGTCACTATTCATGTGGTTAGAGAAACCACTACCAATTACCCAAGCATTGGCTTCTTCTTTTGCATGAAAGGCAGTCCATACAACCATTGATTTTTCATATCTTGATCATCTTGCAAGGTATCTGACTTTTCACATTTCCCAATATCACTCTTTTTGTCACCAACATTCAAGGCCATGAAAAGTGTTTCATCATTTGAATCATCATGATCCTCATCTTCTGAAGAACGACTACTCTCCATGGAATACATACTCCTTGTGGACTTCTCTCTTTCGTTGTTATGCTTTGAATCTTTAAAATGACATTTAGAAGCAAAATGACCCATTTTCCCACAATTGAAGCATTTGAAAGGTAACTTACCTTTGTATTTTCCGGTACCCTTCTTCAATCTTCTCACAAAGTCTGTCTCTACCTCATCAAGGTCAACATCCTGATCTGTTGTTTCATCTTCTTTCTTCTTACTTTCTTTTAATGTTGCTTCCTTCTTTGGAGCACCTTTGTCAAATTCTCTCATTTCAAAGGTTGTGAGAGAGCCTAATAATTGATCTATTATATAGTGATCCAAATCCTTGTTGGCAAGAGACATTGCTATGATGAATGACTGAATGTTGTCATTGATGGAAATAAGACAAAGGGATTCCACGAACAAGGCAAAGAGACTTTACTCCTCTAGATCATTTTTGTTTGACAAAAGATTTTGGTTCGGAAGGCTCAAATGTCTAAGTATGGGCAGTATATAGAGCAAATGACAGAGACTGGGTCAGTATGCTTCCACAATTGAAGATAATTATATGCGGTTCATGTCTGTCAGTTACTTGGTGATCACATGCTCCAGTGATCAAGTTCTGACTTCCTTTGGAAGTCATATGGTGAAGTATCCAAGTCTGGACGAACAGAGTAAAGACAGGAATAGTGCACAGTACTAGAGTAAAAGGGTCTGCATTCCTCCGCTATGGCATATTTTGGTTTATGGTTCTAAAAATATGCTAAGAGGTGAATGATGAATGTTGGGTATGATTTGTAAAGTCTAATATAGTCTGAAGTAGAAGTTATGATGTGACAATTGAATTGGTCAAGTATGTTTTTAAGGAACAAAGCCGATAGGCATGTTAGATCTATTTGCGGAAAAGATATATTGTTTGAATAATCAATCTAAGTGGTTGAATGTCTAGTGCTGACCTATATGAAGACTATTGTATGTATTTTTGGATCCACATTCCTGTTTGAGCACAAGATCGAGCTGATAAGGTTCAACACTTGTATACACATTTCATGTATGGGTTGTCAACCTGATTGTGAGATGAATCTTATTGCGGATATATATTCAATGGATTTCAGTGTTGGATGAAGTGATGTGTGTGGAAAGTGTGTGAATTCGATATATGTATAATCTAAGGTAGTTTACAAAGCAGAAAAGGATAATAAGGGATCAAAACATGAGTATATGTAAAGCAGAGCAGTAAAGCAGGGTAGATAGTATGAAGTCCTTTGAATCTATATACTAAGCATATTGGTACTGCATTTTAGCATTTTGTAGATGCACCTGTAGTAGTCTTCTTTTGGCAGTGAGCCCTTTTGTAGTGATCATTTCTTTGGATAGTGAGTTCTTAGGCAATGAGCCCTAAGGCAGTGAGCCTTCATGTAATTTGGTATTTCTATCATAATATATTGTGAGCTAACACTCACCGTGGTTTTTCCCTTTTTGGGTTTTCCACATAAAATCCTAGTGTCTATGTGTTATGAATTTGTGGCTGCTCCTCTCATGTTTACTTTGTTTTCATGTTATTGAATTTGGTAAGTGGATTAATGAATGTGTGATTGAAAAGGTTTTAAGAATACTGATTCACCCCCCACCCTCTTAGTATTCTTTACATTCAACAATCCTGAGTCTCTTCAATAGAAGATACCTTATGTTTGTAAGATTTAGTGAGAGATCTCAACACCTTCTTCACAATCTCATCTTCTTTCATAGTTCCACCAAGACTTGTGATGCCATTAACTATTTCATCCACTCAGAGCATATAACTGGCAATGTCTTTATCTTCTACCATCCTTAGGGTCTCAAATTTACTCTTGAAGATTTACATCTTGGCCTGCTTCACTTTATTGTCTCCTTCATAAATGCTACTAAGTTTTAACCAGACATCCTTAGCAGATTTGCAACCCATTACCTTTAAAAGTTTTGAATCAACTAGCCCACTCATAATAGCACTCTTTGCCTTGGAATTGTTCTCATAAAACTTAATCTCATCAACATCTATAGGATCAGAAGTAGGAGCAGTGTAATCATTCTTGACAGCTTGCTAAACACCAAACCCTAGAGAAGATAGAAAATTCTCCATCCTTAGCTTCCAAAAAGAGTAATTTGTTCCATCATACATAGGTGCCTTGTGAGATCCATTATGAGCCATCCTGGACCTTCCTTAAGCGGTTAAACTTCTTCAAAGGAACTTGGCTATGATAATAATTATTGAACACACCTAGATATTGAGAGGGGGGGTGAATCAGTATCCAAACAAATCTCAAATCCTCTGGAACAGATTAAAACTTAAACTTTACAGAATTAACAGAAACATAAAAGATCAACACAATGCACTACAACACATAACACTAGATGTACATCAAAAACCCTAAAAGGGGAAAAACCACGGTGAGGATTAACTCACAATATATGAAGCTCACTACTATAAAAGATTACAACTTTATTTTAGGGGTACAACCCAAGGAAGCTACTACTCCCTATTGACTTTGTTTTAGGGCTTCAACCCAAGGAAGCAACTACTCCTTGAAGAAAGGTTTTAGGGTCACTCCTAAGGAAGCTACAACTCCCTGCTAACTTTGTTTTAGGGCTACAACCCAAGGAAGCAACTACTCCCTGAAGAAAGGTTTTAGGCGCACTCCTAAGGAAGCTACGACTCCCTACTAACTTTGTTTTAGGGCTACAACCCAAGGAAGCAACTACTCCCTTAATGAGAACAATCTCAGAAATGATTACAACATGACAATCCTATTACCTGAAACTGACAATGAAGCACACTCCTCTAATGATTGCATTTCTGCCATTTCATTCCTCTTTTAATGATTGCTCTTTTACTTTGACAACTTCTACACTTTCTTCAACAATCTTCTTTGTAGCTTATTGACTCACTGCTTTCAGCCCTCAAGAATTTTTGCCTTTGGCTCACTACCTCCAGCAATTAGTTAGGCACATTCTTCACTTCCCTCCTATCTAAAAAATGTCTTCAAGATGAATCAGGACATGCCTTATTGCTTCTGCTCTTTCTCCTTCAGTCGCACATCATAATGCATATCATATTCATATTCTACTCTTGACACACTCATATTCACAATCATACTTCTCCTAGATCAACTAGGTTTACAATATATACATGATATTACATTGATTATATTACAAGTCAACCAATACAACAAGAATATTACAATTACAAGTCAGCTAGAGATCACACAACATGAAACATGTATAGGGAAATCCCTAACATGAACTACACGCAACACTAGGAAGAGAAACACACCTTGCAGATTCCAATACATGCTTTGTTGCAAGTATGGGCCTAACCGGTGTTGTCATTGATGTCAACATACTCCTGTTGCATTGATGATAATGATTGGATGAGTTGTATGCTAAGGATATTAAGAAAATTAGTCCTATCAGGAACAAAGAAGAACAGTGAAGATAGTGAGGTGAAGATCCCAACTAAGATGAAGATCAGAGGATGCGCATCCAAGGGTTTGTAGATATGTGTCTTAAGATGATCCGGTAAATATTTGAGAGGTCCACATGAAGATTTGAAGAAGTTATGGCCATATGAGTTAAACCGGTTCTGGCAGATGTTCAGAGGTGATAGAGTGACACAGATAGGTCCGGTGAGATCCCGAAATGCAATATCTTGTTCTATGGATTTGGTGGAGTGTTTAGGAAGTCAATGTGAATTGACAACTCAATTGGTTCATGGTCTGGAGGTCCACAAGCATCTATTCCAATATGACAATGATGACAGACTATGTTCTTGAGGTTCCAGATGAAGGAGAGAATGATTTCAGTAAGCAGAAGTAGTGTGGATGTTCTTGGTGATTCAGACAAGCTTGTGGAGGTCTCTGGATTGTGTCTAGTTCGTGTTGGTGGTCCACATTGAAGATTGAGCTCGTAATTGAAGAATTACTTTCAGATGATGATGTTCTTCCTAAGTTTGGTTGACCGAATGAGCTACACATCTTGCAGATGATCTTGAAGATGTTCTGCGAAGCATGGCGTGTTCCTCAAAGAAGATTGAAGTCTCAAATCTATGTGGCCGACAGTGTGATGATCCGCATGAAGTCTTTTGTAATTAGTCAAGTTGTGTTTGCTCTGTAAGGTATGCCGACTTGGATGATTATCCCAAAGTCAATGTATTGTATAAATAAGAGTTGTGAAGTCATTTCAAAAGTATCTTGGCGAAGATGAGAGTGTAGTAGAGAGAAGGGAAGTGAAAGGCAGAGCAGAACTATTGGGCTTAAATGGAACTGACTCAAGCATGGTGAAGATGCTATTCTTTAGTTCAAGTATGTAATATTTATTATTCTGTAGACAGTGTCTCTCTTGTAGGTAGTGGGCCTCTTGTGAGCAGTGTGCTCAGACAGTAAGCCCTAATTGGCATGTACCATTTTGTTCTTCTTATTATTTTAATAGAGAATACAATCTTGGGTTAGTCACCCCGTGGTTTTTCCCTTAATCAGGTTTTCCACGTTAAAATCTTGGTGTCATATTTGTTAATGTGTTTCTGCTCTTGAATTGTTAGATTAAGTTTTCATGATTGATTTATTATTATGTTGCTGAATTACAAGAAGGATTTAAAGTGATTAATAAGAGTAAGTTTTGGGACAACTGATTCACCCCCCCTCTCAGTTGTCTATCTTGATTCTAACAATTCGTATCAGAGCTAAGTTCCTCTAAAAGAGCTTAACCGCTTGAGGAGATCCAAGATGTCTTCCTATAAGAAGGATAGTCCGAGATTTGATGGAACCAATTTCACTCTTTGGAAAAGCTGTATGGAATGTCACTTGCAATGTATGTGAATGTAATATTGGATCATGGCTACAAAGAAGTATGTTCCTCCACAAAATGGTCCGAGAACTGTAGATGAAATCAGAGATGTTGAAAACAATCTTCAGGCTAAAGAAGCTCTACTAAGTGCCTTATCTAAGTCAGAGCTGACAAATGTTATAAATCTAAAAACTGCATATGAGATTTGGGAAAAACTAGAACTTCTGCATGAAGGAGACAAGTATGTTAAATGTGCCAAGCTACAGAGTCTGAAAGGAAATTTTGAAAACCTGAAGATGAGTGAAGATGAAAATATCACTACATTTATGCCAAGAGTAAATGAGCTTGTTTGTGGCATTAGATGTGCTGGTGGAATCTTGGATGAAGATGAGATTGTTGCCAAAGTTCTCAGATCCCTACCTCCTTTTTATAAATACAAGGTTGCTGCTATTGAAGAATTTAGACCTTTCTCAAATATCACAAGAGATCAATTGGTTGGAAAATTAGCTGCATTTGAATTGGCCAAGTTTGGAGATGCACCCCCAAGACTGAATCTATATTCAAAGCTAGTACTTTTGTAAAAGGCAAACAAAAGTTTGATCTGGGAGAGAACTCTTTAAAGAAACTATCATGGTATGAAAAAGAAAGAAAAGATCTAGAAGAAGATGAAGAAAAATCCACTCAACTTGAAGCCCTTATTACAAAAAGATTGCCAAGAGGATCTGGTAAGTATGAAGGAAAATTGCCCTTCAAATGTTTCAATTGCAATAAGATTGGTCATTTTGCCTCAAGGTGTCTAGAAAGATTTTCAAGAGCAAATCCAAACAGATCAAGATTCTAAAAGAAATGTTACTATATTCATGAAGATGATGATGATGAAGGAGTAACAAATGATGAATCAGAGACACGAAATAAATCTGGAAGTGACTGGGTGTTTATTGCCATCAAGGAAGAAGATCCAATGCCCTCTAAATCTGTCAATCATAAAATGGTAGAAAGAGCTCTGGTTGCCCAAGTTGAAGAAAAGGATGATTGGGTCATTGACAGTGGGTGCTCCCACCATATGACAAGTGACAAAAATAAGTTTATAGATTTGGAAAGATATGAAGGTGGAGTTGTAAAATTTGGTGATAATTCTGCTAGCAAGATCAGAGGTAGAGGAACTATTTCTTTTGATGGAAAGAACAAAACTAGTAATGTACTGTATGTTGAAGGTCTAAAGCATAATCTTCTCAGTGTTGGATAGTTGGTGGATAAAGACTATGATCTCTGATTCAAAACTAGAAAATGTAAGATCTTTGAAAGTTCCAGAGTAGAGATTGCATCTAGTACTCAAACAAAAGGTAATATCTTCCACTTGGTTGGTACTGGTAGAAGTTGTTTATTTGTTCAAATTGATTAGAGTTGGTTGTGGCATAAGAGAATGTGTCATGTGAATTTTGATAATATCATCAAGATAAGCAACACTCAGGCTATAAGAGATCTTCTAAGACTGGTGAAACCTACTAATAGTTTGTGCAAAGAATGTTAGTTGGGTAAGCAGAGCAGAGTCACATTCAAAAGTAAGGAATAATCTTCTACCAGATTGTTGGACTTAGTACATATTGATCTATGTGGTCCGGCAAGAATCAGGAGTCTGCAAGGTGATAGATACTTCATGTCATTAATTGATGGCCTCTCCCGGATGATGAGGGTGACTTTTCTAAAAGAGAAATCTAAGGCTCTTGAGAAATTCAAAATATTCAAAGCTATGGTAGAGAATGAAACCGGATTAAACATAAAATGTCTTAGGTCTGATAGAGGTGGAGAATTCACATCCAGTGAGTTCATAGAATTCTGTGAGAAACATGGGATAAAAAGATAGTTGTCTGCTCCAAGGACTCCACAACATAATGTAGTAGTGGAGAGAAAGAACTAGACCAGCCAAGAAGCACCTAGAACCATGATGATGGAAGAAAATGTTCCTCAGATCTACTGGAGAGAAGTTGTAAGCACTGTTGTCTATACTCTTAATCGAGTACAAATTAGAAGCAATACTGGTAAGACCCCTTATGAACTCTAGTTTGGCATGACTCCCACTATGAAGTATTTCAGAGTCTTTGGTAGCAAATGTTACATTAAAAGAGATGAAGATCTTGGCAAATTTGATGCTAGAAGTGATGAAGGAATAGTCTTGGGTTATTGTACTCAAAGCAAGGCATACTGGTGTTATAACAAGAGATTGAGAAAGATTATAGAAAGTACAAATGTGAAGGTTGATGAAGGTATTAAAAAACCCTCAAGGTTTTATGAATATGATGAAGATGATCAAAATGATGTTTTGGTCCAAGAAGTCCAAGCCCCTTCTAAAATTCAGATCTAGATTGATCCAGAGAATCAAGAAGAAGAGATAAGTTTGAATGAACCTGTTCAAGAAATAGAGGTGCAAGAAATTCCCAAAACTCCCAGGTATGTAAGACTGAATCACTCTGAAGATCAGATCATAGGTGATAAAAACAAAAGTGTTCAAACAAGAAGAAAGATTGCTCAAGACTCAGAAAAGTATTGTCTGATTTCAAAGATTGAACCAAAGACAATGAGTGAAGCATGTAATGATGAAAGCTGGACTAAAGCAATAGAGGAAGAGCTGATGCAAATTGAGAAAAATCACACTTGGGATCTTGTTCCCAGACCTAGAAACAAGAATGTGATTGGAACCAAATGGGTCTTCCGGAATAAACTGAATGAAGATGGTGAAGTAGTCAGAAACAAAGCCAGATTGGTCTGCAAGGGTTACTCTCAAGTAGAAGGAGTTGATTTTGAAGAAACTTTTGCTCCAGTGGCAAGAATTGAAGCAGTTAGATTATTTCTTGCCTTTACTACCTTCAAGGACTTCAAAGTATATCAGATGGATGTCAAGCCTGCCTTCCTGAATGGTGACTTGGAAGAAGAAGTATAAATTGAGCAACCAGATGGATTTTAATTTTCTGATCATGGTGATATGGTCTGCAAGTTGAAGAAAGCACTGTATGGACTCAAACAAGCCCCAAGAGCCTAGTATGAAAGACTAGATAAGCATCTTTTGAAGATTGGTTTCAACAAAGGTATTGCTGACAGTAATTTGTACTTCAAAATTGATCATGAAAATATCTTGATTGTTGAAGTATTTGTTAATGATATCATTTTTGGAGGAAGAGATAGTATGTGCAAAAATTTTGCAAATCAAATGAAAAGTGAATTTGAGATGTCCATGTTTGGAGAAATGAATTTCTTCTTGGGTCTGCAAATCATTCAAACAAAGAAAGGAATCTTCATTTCATAGATCAAATATGTGAAAGAATTGTCTAAGAAATTTGGGATGGAAGACTCAAAACCAATGAGTACTCCCATGGCAGCTGGATGTAAATTGAGCAAAGATGATGACTCTCCTAAGGCTGATCAAAAAAAGTACAGGTCAATGATTGGATGAGTATTGTATCTTACTCAAACTAGACTTGACATTATGAATGCTGTTGGTCTTGTTGCTGGATTCCAAGGTGATCCTAGAAAATCTCATGTCATAGCAATCAAGAGGATTCTGAGATATCTAAAAGGGACAGTTGAGTATGGTTTATGGTATCCTAGAGATCATGATTTCTCTCTTCATGCATATACAGATGCGGATTGGGTAGGAGATGTGGATGACAGGAAGAGTACCAGTGGTGGAGCATTCTTTTTAGGGAAAAGATTGGTTTCTTGGCTAAGCAAGAAATAAGAGGCAATATCTCTGTCCACTACAGAAGCAGAATATATTGCAGCAGAAGGTAGTTGCACTCAAGTATTATGGATGAAGAAAATGCTAAGAGACATCAGAGTGGAGTATGAGGAACCTATCACAATCTTTTGTGATAATTCAAGTGCAATAAATATATCAAAAAATCCGGTGTTGCATTCAAAGACAAAACATATATCCATCAAGTTTCACTTTTTGAGAGAGCAAGTGAATAAGAATGAAGTCAGATTGGAGTTTGTGTCCTCCAAGGATCAGATTGCAAACATTTTTACTAAACCTCTACCTAAGGACTCTTTTGAGTATCTCAGGGAGAAGTTAGGGGTTATTACCCTTTTGGTTCTAAATTAAGGTGCACTGATGTGCATTAGTCTGGTGGATCTCATAGTCATATCTTATGGTCCAAATTGATGATGGGAAGCTGCTACTCAGGGGGAGTAGTTGGTATGATTCTGAGTAATGCAACTATGTGCCCTTTGCCATTGATCTCAAAGGGGGAGAGAAGACATGTGAAAAATAAAAAGTGGTTGTTGATCAAAGGGGGAGCAGTAAAGGAAGAGAAGACATATGAATGGTTTTTGTTGATAGGGGGAGTTATGTCAGTCAGTGAGGAGAAGTTCTTGTCTTGATGGTTAAAACAATTATTCACATCATATGTTGCCATCAATGACAAAGGGGGAGATTGTTGCAAGTATGGGCCTAATCGGTGTTGTCATTGATGTCAACATACTCCTATTGCATTGATGATAAGGATTGGATGAGTTGTATGCTGAGGATATTGAGAAAATTAGTCCTATCAGGAATAAAGAAGAATAGTGAAGACAGTGAGGTGAAGATCCTAGCTAAGATGAAGATCAGAGGATGCGCATCAAAGGGTTTGTAGATATGTGTTTTAAGATGATCCGGTAAAGATTTGAGAGCTCTGCATGAATATTTGAAGAAGTTATGGCCATATGAGTTAAACCAATTCTGGTAGATGTTCAGAGGTGACAGAGTGACATAGATAGGTTTGGTGAGATATGGAAATGCAATATCTTGTTCTGTAGATTTGGTGGAGTGTTTAGGAAGTCAATATGAATTGACAACTCAATTAGTTCATGGTCTGGAGGTCCGCAAGCATCTATTCCAATATGACAGTGATGATAGACTATGTTCTTGAGGTTTTGGATGAAGGAGAGAATGATTTCAGTAAGCAGAAGTAGTGTGGATGTTCTTGGTGATTCAGGCAAGTTTGTGGAGGTCTCTGGATTGTGTCTAGTTCGTGTTGGTGGTCCACATTATAGATTGAGATCGTAATTGAAGAATTACTTCTGGATGATGATGTTCTTCCTAAGTTTGGCCGATTGGATGAGTTACACATCTTGCAGATGATCTCGAAGATGTTCTGTGAAGCATGGCGTGTTCCTCAAAGAAGATTGAAGTCTCAAATCTATGTGGCCGACAGTGTGATGATCCACATGAAGTCTTTTGTAATTAGTCAAGTTGTATTTGCTCTATAAAGTATGCTGACTTGGATGATTATCCTAAAGTCAATGTCTTGTATAAATAAGAGTTGTGAAGTCATTTCAAAAGTATCTTGGCAGAGATGAGAGTGTGGTAGAGAGAAGGGAAACAAAAGGCAGAGCAGAAGTATTGGGCTTAAATAGAACTGACTCAAGCATGGTGAAGATGCTATTCTTCAATTCAAGTATGTAATATTTATTATTTTGTAGACAGTGTGTCTCTTGTAGGTAGTGGACCTCTTGTGAGCAGTGTGCTCGAGTAGTGAGCCCTAATTAGCATGTACCATTTTGTTCTTCTTATTCTTTTAACAAAGAATACAATCTTGGGTTAGTCACCCCATGGTTTTTCCCTTAATTGGGTTTTCCATGTTAAAATCTTGGTGTCATATGTGTTAATGTGTTTCTACTCTTGAATTGTTGGATTAAGTTTTCATGATTGATTTATTACTATGTTGCTGAATTACAAGAAGGATTTAAAGTGATTAATAAGAGTAAGTTTTGGGACAACTGATTCACCCCCCCTCTTAGTTGTCTATCTTGATTCTAACATGCTTAACCTGGTCCTAAACATCCTTCACAACACCATCCTTCATAGAATAACATCCACACGCTTTACACAATTGAATTAGTTTTCCCTTAAGCAAGAAAAGATGAAGCTTGTAGCACATCGGTCAATACAACTTAGCGGTACTCATGAATGATTAACCAGTACTTGTTCTTCTCCCAGATGATTCAACATGACCTACATAACACCTCTTAACACTCCTTGAACTCCACACAACAAGAATGTTGTGGCACACACCTTCAACATGTATTCGAAGAAAAATTAGGCTTTTGAAACTATCTGTAGCTCACTGTCATTTGGAAAACTAAACTTGTGGACCACCAAATCACTTGATAATGCTAATTAACATGTATTGAACATCTCTAACCATGTTCACAAAACCACATGAGCAAATATTCACATCTGGAGGAATGTGAAGCATTCCAACAAGCCTTCATTATCACTTTATTCTTCCAAAGCATAGACCGGAACTCTATGACATATAACTTTCACTGCTAAAGGTATATTGACTTGAACTCTTGGATATAACACCTTCTTAACACACTAAACTTAACTTCTAACCACATGACCATATCTTCAAATACAGAGGAATGTGGAGCATTCTACCAACTAGTCTTCAAGGCAACTTCTTGTAGCAGAAACCTTCACCAACATTTGGAGACTAGAACCTTCTTGTAATAGCACATACATCCTTAAGAACAATAGGAGAGAGCATATAACATGCTATAGACCATCAACACCATCTTTCCAACACCAGCATTACTTCTAATCATCATCTTGATGCTTCTAATTCCCATCTTAATATAACATCATGATATCATCTCTACTGACAATAAACATATTCAATACAACCTTAATTGACATTAAACAAGTCATGACATCCAACCATGAACATTAGCAACATCACTATTGGCACACCATCATAGTATATCATCAACATAAGCATCAATGACGGTCCAAACAGAGCATCCAAACTGATTGTCCTTAACTAAGTGTTGACATCAATGACAACCACAACAATGACAACCTTAACATATGTGCAACACTTCACACTTAGCAAATTAAGTCAAAGTTATGATACTAGCATAGCTACCATGACTCCTCATGGTTCTAGTTAAGGGTGATGTAGAGGTAGCTCTATTGTAGTTCAACCTATGTAAGGAGACATTTGATAGTGTAGTCTTAGTGGAGCCCAACCAACCAGTGATGTTGAACTTGACCTCATAAATCACATCAAGATGCTAGATCAGATATGATTTTTGGGGTGCATTGAATTACTACAAGATTAAAGACACCAACCACTTCTACCCCAATATCAATGAGATGCCCACCAATCCAATATGCTAAACTAGTATGCAAGGCAACTCAAATATCACTTGAATCAAGATGGAAGATTTTGTTGGACATGGGTGTCATAAGCCTATGTCAACTCCCCTACTTTGACACTACTAACACCTTCATATAATTCATTCTCAAAAATTTCCATAATGGGGTACTATACCTCAATGGAAAATCAATCTCTAATACTGCTCTTTTTTGTTTGAGTTCACTACTTTTCCTTGTGCCAAGTGTGGAAAGATATAAGTAGAGACTTTGGTATCCTAGACACCATGCTCAAATCCAACAATGATAGAGGCATCAAAGTAGAAAACTTCCCCAATGTTTGTGTCAATATTTTCTCTTTATTTGGAATGATGTTTTTTTGCAAGGCACATTTAGGAAACCATTCCCTTAGTGCAACTTACGCTAATTATCAAATTGGGGTAAAATCGGTCATCTATGAATACTCCAACTTTATCACTAATGATATGATTCTCAATGCATAGGAATCTTGGGATTGAGGCATCGAGTTTCACTATGGAACCCTTCTCATCCTTCACATACTAGAATATATAGGCCTCCATTGGGTAAGGAGATCATTCAAGAAAAGGGGGTGTTAGTGCCCATATTTTTTAGCCCAAAAATTCTGCCCAAAATCCCAAGTGTACCCCTTTGAGCTAAAATTATGTTCATGTGTTTTTCCATGTTTTAACATCTTCAAAAATCTTGCAAAAATCCCAAAAAATGACTAAGTTTGGCCTTTGTAAGCCCTTTTGGTGCCTTCAAGAACCTATGACAAGGTTCCTAGGTTCCTATCAGGCCTCGAACCCCTAACAATGTGCAAACAAAGTTAGGTGACTGGGAACTTGTCAATGGTTCTAATGGTTTCAGAACCATCAGAACCCCCAATTTGGTTCTTGGTTCCCAGTCATGCCCTAAGCTCTAAAAAAGAAAGTGACCAAAGTGGAGAAGAGAAGAAAGAAAGAGTTACATGGTTCCTAGTGGTTGGTGAACTGTCGACCAGAAGGAACAAAGAGAAAAAGGAAAAATGATAAGGCATGAGGAGAAAGTGAAAAGGTGAAGGTAAGAAGGAAATGAGAAAAAAGATAAGCAAGAAAGATGTTGGAGCTTCCAATGGTTCCTAGAACCACTGGTGTTAGTGTGAATAGGGTATATTACCTAACTAGTTCCACATTAGGTCCTATTCACACTTGTCTTGTTAAGTTTACTTAGGGCACATTTAGGGTGCACTAAGGATACTTATCACTTTGTGTCTCATGTCATAAGGTTAAGACACTTATCATAATCTTATGTTGTCATATGTTTCACCTTAGTCTATATAACCAAGGGCTTCTCATTATATATTCTATCATAATATTGTTGTATATTGTTGTATTTGCATTCTTTGATAGGAATACAATTTATTCTTGTCATATTGATCTTCTCATTTATTTGTGCTTTCCATTAGGCCTCTAGATCTTGGGTGGCTATCTCCATAGCCAAATATTACATGGTATCCAAGCTTGTAGAGTGTCTTTGGTTAGCCTTTTAAGAGATCTAGGATGTAAATCATGGTGGATCTTGACAAAGCGAGCATGCTCTTCTCTTGCATCATATGATCACCCAGAGAATCAGAAAAACTTAATAGAAATACTAGATTTGGGAGGGTTTCTTCTTTGTGGCCTTGCATTGCAAGTTCATTTTGGAGCATGTTGGTGCAAATCTAAGCTCACCATTGAGTTTAAGGTGTTCAAGAAAGTTAGTTTAGCCTTTTGATTTTGTCCAAATTGGACATTGGAGGCTAGATCTACAAGGGTTTGAAGTTGGGAGGTGGTTACCATATCCGGGAGGTAGCTACAATTTTAGAGCATTTTGGGTCAAATTTGACCTTGTCATCGTGTCCAAAAGGCCTAAGAACCTAAATAACAACTGTCAATTCATCATATTTGGGCACTTTGCCCTGGGCCCTCATCCTTAGTCGTACAAATAGAAATATTCCACAAAATATTCCCTATAAAAAAGCCCAGGTACCTTGCAAAATGAAAAATATTATTTGTTTGAAAAAAAATCACATATTTTATAAAGTGTACTATAAGGCCTATGACTAGGGTAATACCACCATGGGAGCCCTGTTGGAGGCCTACGTGGTAGGGGTTTCCCTCCCTGTGTGGCAGGGGTACCCCCACGACCCCTTCGAATATAGGCCTTTGGCCTCTTTTAAAAAAACAATATTTTCAATTCTACAAATAAAAAGTCAGATCCACTCAACACACATATCCATACGATATGCCAAATTTGGCACCCATTTAGCAGTCCTCTGTATTTAGTGGGTTTCTAGCAATTTCTCTAAGCCTCTTTAAAAAAACAATATTTTCAATTCTACAAATAAAAAGTCAGATCCACTCAACACACATATCCATACGGTATGCCAAATTTGGCACCCATTTAGCAGTCCTCTGTATTTAGTGGGTTTCTAGCAATTTCTCTAAATTTAGTAGTTTTCTAGGTGGCTTAGCCAGATCTGGTAGTTTCACTATTTTTGGTGAGCCTTTAGATTTATTAGATTATCCTCCATATTCGTAGAAGTTCTAGATTTAACTGGTATATCTCTAAACTTGGTGGCATTCTACCAAATTTAGCGGTAGTTAGATTTTCTATTTTTGCCCCCCCTCTAGAATCTAGTTTTGATTTTGTACTCTAACTCTGTAGCCTCCATTCTCAATCATACGGGTTCCTTTTTTGGAGATTTTTTTTTATTGGGGTAGAATTTTGTAGGCTTCATCATGGTGTCGACAAATTTTGATTTTGATGTTTGGTTTTTCTAAAAATTGCATATTTTCACACCTATTGCTAAGCAGTTCTCATTTTGAAAACTTTCAAGGCTCCATTTGGGCTCATACGGTAGAAATTTTTGATGAATTTTTTTTAAAGCGCATAATTTTTTGAGTACTTCGCAATAGAGCAATCATATTGATTCACTTCTACACAAATTGTACTTTCATTTTATAGCTTGATTTAGCATTTAAATGTACTAAGATTAAAAGACCACTTTGTTGTTTTGGCTAGTGGCAATTGTAATCACGCTAAGTATAAAGTGCCAAGATCATATATTGCTGGGGGGATCATTGATTGAGTGAATTTGGAGGGTGCTCTTGTGGTGATCTTTTGTTTTTGTTGGTTGTTGTGATGGGTGAAATGTGGGATTAATCAAATCAATAATAAACCCAATACATCAATGGAATATGAAGGAAAAGGGATTTATAATAACAAATAGAGATACTTACAACCTTTACCTTTTGACTTCCATTGATCACCTTTTCTTTCTTGATCTTGATGGAGATGAAAATGGCCCTCAGGAAGCTTGCTTCCTTGCTTCGATTCCTCAAGATGACAAGGAGAAGTTGGCTATGATACTTGGTGTGATTGAAGATGAACTTCAACACACTATGGATGGATGATATGGTGAATGATGGTAGGGGTGCCAATGGCGCGCTATATTTCCTGTGGCATAAGTTAACTCGAATGATGGATTTTTGAAATAGAAGAAGAGGGTTGTATTTATAGGGTTGTGTGAGAGAAGATCAATGGTGGAGAAGAAATAAGAAGATCAACAGAGGAGAACGTTCGAGAGAACGTGCACAAATAGAAGAAGGACACGTGTCATTCAAAAAGAAGATTTGTTGAGTTAACTGCTTTCTTGATGAGGATGAGTTTTTATTTCTTAAATTAGAATATATTTTTCTAATTTAAGAGCTTTGTTGATAGCTTTAAATTAGTTAACTCAACTTTTGCTTTTGCATGACGAGAAGAGTTTATTTTTAGAAGATTTGGATATAGATAAGAGTGGATGAAATACAAATTAAATAAATTTTATTTATTTAATTTATGTGCATCATGAATAAATAAATAAAATATTTAATTTTATTTATTTTTAGAAGATGGATGCAATAATTAAATAATTTAAAATTATTTAATCATTTGATGGAAAATAGAAGAATAAGGAAATTACTTAAATAAATAGAATTTATTTAATTGATTATGGAGAGGGAAGAAGATTTGATTTGATTTTTTGCTTTAAAGGAAATAAATCCTAAAAAGATGAGAGGAATAATAGATGAAATATCTAAATAATTGAAAAATTAATTTTTGAAGAGTGTTGAAATAAAATTGAAATCTTAGCATTTGATGGAGTGAAAAAAGGAGCGAAATCCGGCAGAACAGACAGAGGAAGTTCAGGAAAGTGAAAATAGCGAAAACCCTAGCAAATGCAGGAATGAGATCCATAGGGAAACACTGACAATTAATCTTTCAGATGAAGCGATGGAGGACCAGGAAATGCTAAAAGACTTAGCAATAATCTGCAAGATCATAGGACCGAAATACGATAGGAACACCATCACAGAATGGACAGAGAAAAACTAGATGGAGCCAATCATAATTAAGTTTCTGCCAAGAGGTTTTTTTGCGGTGATTTTCACATCTGCAGAGCACAGGGAATAAATCTTAAAAGGGAAAACCTGGACAATCAAAGGATCGCCGATTTACATGCAACTCTGGAGCCCTAATTTTGATCTGCTAAAAATAGATCCATATGCGAAGCCAATTTGGATAAGACTTTACAATATCCCGTTAGAGAATTGGATCAGTGATAGCCTAGTCAAAATCGGAAGAACCCTGGGAAGTCTACTGGAGATAGATGAGGAAATTATTGACAGTGATTCATACCTTTATGCAAGAGTCCAAATCGCAGCTATATATAAGGTCCCGAAGGAAATTTAACTTTGCACTAACGGGCTGCACTAGAAAATCCAAGTGGAGGTAGAGGAGGAAAAATTCTATTGCTCCAGATGTGGCCGCAGAACCCACAATGTGGATTTGTGTCGTAAACCCCAAAAAATGAAGAAAGTGTGGAAACTGAGGGACAAAACCGATAGAAGGCAGGAAGAAAAACCTGCGACCACCAGCAAAGCTAAAGAGGAGGATTGGAAAAAGGAGGTGCCTCGAGCAACGATGAATTTGGAAAAGCTGGAGGTAGACAACCAGCCCACAGGAGCGGAACAGCTAGAGGTTAACAAAGTTCATAAGAATACACCAAGCCCATAGGGGTCCTCAAATCCAGAACAAAAGGTGGCAGAAATTGTAATGGAGGTCAAATCAGAGAATGAAGAAGAGGATTAGTTAGAGCAAGATGAGGTAGAAAGTGAAGGTGATGAGTTGGGAACCTTGGAGCCAAGGAAAATTAGTCAAACAGTGGCGAAAATCATTAGGAGAATGAACAAAGGAAAAGGAAGGAAGACCAACAGATAGAGGAGGGAAGAAGAAGCAACAGAAAAAGGCCTTCTGAGTGTGAAAGAGTTCTGGTTATCCAAGGGAGTTAAAGGCTCCCTTGGAGGACAATGAAGGTCCTCACTTGGAATGTCAGGGGCCTAAATGCCCCTGACAAGTGACGCTTGGTAAAGATTCATTTGGATAAGGTGGGTCCTAAAATAGTCATGTTACAGGAAACAAAAATCTCAAAGGAGGAAGGGGAAAAATTCCTAAAATTCTGCAAGATCTAGAAAGGCCATTTCACGAGTGCAGCAGGTGCAGTTGGAGGGCTAGCTTTTCTTTGGAAAGACAACAAAATGGAGGTTGAGATAGAAGGCAAAGGGACAAATTGGATACTGGCAGAGATCAAGGTTAAAAACTTTAACCTAAATTTCCAAATCTTTAATATCTATGGGCCCACAAAAATAGAGGACAAGGTGGCAGTTTGGAATGAAATCAAGGAAAGAATTGGTCAAGGCAAAAATATCAAATCCATACTGGGAGGAGACTTCAATGCTATTCTGGAGCTAGGGGAAAAGTTTAGGGGGGTTTGAGGAAAGAGAACAAGGTAATGTTGGACTTTAGAGAATTTGTCAGATCCATCCAAGCAATAGACTGGATCCCAAGGAATGGAACCTTCACATGGACAAATAGGAGACAGGGATTCACAAATATAGCAGAACGACTAGATAGGTTCCTGTTAGGGGAAGAGTAGCTCAAGGAGGACTTTTAGATCGAGTCCAACATTTTGCCAGTAGCAGTTTCAGATCACTTTCCAGTTTCCCTAGAGATATTCCCGAGCGAGAAACCCAAGAAGAACTACTTCAAGTTCCAATCCATGTGGTGGAGGGATTGAAAGCTAAATGACCATCTCAAACAATGGTGGAAGGAAGCTCCAAGCGTGGAAGGATCGGTAAATTTCAACTTTGTTAAGAAAATGGCCTTTGTGAAAAATAAACTCAAAGTTTGGAATAAAGAATCCTTTGGAAACATTCTCAAGGATAAAGAAGGGGTTGAAAAAGAGCTGGAAGAACTAAATAGCCATGTCATCCAGCATGGCATGACATTATCAGAATATAACCGTGAAATTTTTTTGAAAGCCAAACATAGAGAACTTCTAGCCAGGGAGGAACTATATTAGAGGGATAAAGCCAGAGAAACCTAGCTGAAAGAAGGGGACATGAATACCAAATTCTTTCACAATACAGCAAGAGCTCGAAGAAGTGCAAACCAAATCAGTCAGATAAAAGATTGTAATGGCTCAAAAGTCAACGACCAAGAGAAACTAGAAGAAGTGGTTTTATATTTTGAAAAGCTATTAGCTAGTCAACCAAATCAGATATTGCCCTCCGAGATAGAAGACTTCATATCGTGCATCCTGAAAAGCATCAGCAAGGATGACAATGAAATGTTGTGTGCTCCCTTTACACTGGAAGAAATAAGAATAGCAACCTTTGGCCTTAACCCAGATAAGGCGCCTAGCCCGGATGGGCTCACAGCAAAATTCTTCCAGAATGGTTGGGATTATTTAGGACCGGAGATTTGGGCAGTTGTAGAAGATTTCCATAGGAAGAAAGGATTTGTGAAAGAGATTAACAATACATCAATCTCACTTATACCAAAAAAGAACGACTATGATACCTTTGCAGATTTCAGGCCTATATCGATGTGCAATACTTTATACAAAATAATCTCTAAAGCAATGGCAAATAGGCTAAAACGAGTCTTGGAGAAACTAATTTCAGAGGAATAGAATGGGTTCACTCCTGGAAGGGAGATTTTTGATAGCATAATTACAGCAGCAGAAACGTTGCATACTATTTCAAAGGAAAGACTGAGGAGCATGATAATTAAGCTGGACGTCAGCAAGGCATATGACAGGGTGAGTTGGAGTTTTCTCATGGCTGTTCTAAAGTAATTTGGCTTTTCTGCAAAGTGGAGACAAATGATAAAATTTTGTATCTCTACCCCGAGGTTCTCGATCCTAGTTAATGGCAACCTTTGCGGCTTCTTTCAAGCAAAGAATGGGCTTAGACAAGGAGACCCCCTCTCTCCTTTCCTCTTTGTATTGATGGCAGAAGCCATGGGAAGGCACTTTGGAGAAATATAGAGACAAGGACGTTGGAAGGGAGTTAAGGTGGTGGAGGGTGTGGACCCAATGACTCATTCCCAGTTTGCAGATGATACTATCTTATACAAAGAAGCCTCGGTGGAAGAAGCAATGACAATTAAGAAGGCCCTAGAAGCTTATGTTAGGGTGTCAGGGCAGGCTTTCAATAAAGAGAAATCAGAGATTTATTTCTGTAATACCAAGAGCAAAACAAGCAAAAGATAGTGGGAATCCTTTAGTTCAAGCAAGTGGAGCTCCCATCAAAATACCTAGGATTACCATTATTCCAAGGTATAGGCAAAACTGAGTATTGGGAAGACACTATCGAGAGGTACAGGTCAAAGGCTGAAGCTTGGAAATCAAAGTGGCTAACACTAGCTGGAAGAATTCTCATGATAAAATATGTCTTCCTTGCGGTCCCGGTATATATGATGTCATGCGTACAGTTAACCAACAAAGCAGAGAAGGAAATGGAGAGTTTTTTCAAGAAATTCCTATGGGAAGGGGCTCGAGAAGAAAAGAGAACTCCCCTCATAAACTAGAAAATGGCATGCCAAAGGAAACAAGAAGGGGGTGCAGGAATTAGAAGCCTAGAAACACAGAACCGAGCTCTGGGGGCTAAACTTTCTTGGGTTATTTTCAAGAACCCAAACAAACTATGGTGCAAAATAGTCAGAAAGAAATATTTGGATGACGAGGACCTGACTAGAATTCTAACCCAAGCCAATTCCATAGGCAGATCAGCAGTCTAGAAATTCATTTGGAACAGTAGGGATGTAATAACGGATCATCTGTCGTGGAAAATTGGGAATGGCCAAAGTGCAGATTTCTGGAACGACTCTTGGAATGGCCACAATTCGTTAATCAAAGAGTTTGGTGGAAAAGAATGGCTTGAGGGAGTTAGAGGGAGAGTTGGAGCGAAGGTGGTGAACTATTTAGACAGGACCAAAGTTGACGGCGTGGGTAAATTAGAGAGGTGTCAGTGGGATACCCTTGGTATTCCTAGATCAGATGCAGAGGACCTGTCAGAAATCATGAAAAGCCAAAAAGTTCTACTGTCAAATTGTGAGGATGAAGTGATTTGGGTGGGTGCCAAATCTAGTGAATATTCAGTAAGATTGGGATACAAAATTCCAGAAGTGACAGGGATTTGGCAGGATTGGCCGACCAAGCTTTGCTGGAAGGAAGGCATTCTGCCCAAGGCAGGCTCCTTCCTCTGGACAGCCCTACACAAGAGGATATTAACAGGAGACAGGTTGCACATGATAGGTATTCACAGTCCCAGCATGTGCCCACTCTACAAGAAGGAAGAAGAAACAACGAATCACATCTTACTAAGCTGCACCTTTGCATCGAAATGTTGGGATTACACCCAATAGGCCTTAGGATGGCAATCCCCGAGGCAAAACAATCTTTTGGAATTTGTAAAGAGTTGGCTGGAGAAGAAGATTGGAACAACTTGGTCCAATGTATGGCTGGTGACGCCATCTATGGTTGTGTGGCAGATATGGAAAGAGCGTAACAGAAGAATATTCTAGGAAAGCAGCCTCCCGATGGATGAAGTGGTGAAAAGGATCGAAGATGGAATTTGTAAGGTAGTCAATGCACATAGTGAGAAACAGTCAGGAACCAAGTTTACTTGCTGGGATAGTGAGCTACTGAAGAAATGGTGCAAGCTCAAGGTCCCAAGCCTTGTGCCCCCTGCGAATAGAGATAAGCAGGCACAAGTTAAGTGGACTCCTCCGTTGGATGGCAAATACAACTTAAATGTGGACGGAGCCTCGAAAGGCAACCCTGGTAGGGCAGGTGCAGGGTGTGTGATAAGGGACAGCAAAGGCTTCAGTTTCCATGCCTTGGCCAAGAACATAGGTGAGGCTACTAACAATGAAGCAGAGATGGCGGTGCTAGCTTTTGGGATTGGACAATGCTTAAAACTGGGGATTCGAGAGGTAGAGATCGAGGGGGATTCTTTGATCTGTATCAACGCAGTCAGGAACTTAGTGATCCATAACTAGAAGCTACGAGGGTGGCTGGAGAGGATCAGGGAGAAGTTAGAGGAAATGGATGAATTTTCCATAACACATATTTACCGTGAGGCAAATACGGTCGCGGATCACATGGCAAACATAGGCGCAGCATTGGCAGATGGAGGCGAGGTGGAGTACAGAGTCAGTAATTTTCCCTCAGAACTTACAGACCACCTAAAAAGAGACTCGGGTGGCGTAAGGGAATTGAGAGAACAAATAGTAAATCCTATGGCTGCCCCAGGCAATACTCGCTCACAGATTTGGCAAGATGCTTGACTGTCTCAAAGTTAATAAGGGTCGTCCTCTGTGTGAAGCTGGCAAAATCCCAAGCTCGCTGTCCCATCTAGGGATGAGAATCCTGCATTTTCGTAAGGTGGGAGTGGTGATATATTCTTAGCGGTAGAGGGGTGCACTACAATAGTAAGACTGCGGTAGTAGAGGTAGAAGGAAAATGCCAGAGAACTTTGGAGTGGAATGTAGGTGCACCCAGGAGGAATATGGAGAAAGGCAGCTGGGATACCTATTCCATAAAGCATCTAAAGAAGAGTTGGAGGCTATCCTGAAGGTGATAGGCACAGAGTTTATGGCCAGTAGCCACACACACGATGGCCAAATTCTAGAACGATTCTTCCTTAACATGGTGCAGGTGATAGGCTCAACGATCTGGGGTCTGCGGGCAGCAATGAAGTGGGTGAGGGAGGACCTCTTGGAAAAGATTAGGCTGACACTGGAAGTCATAGAGGTGGTGCCGAAGGATGAGCTGGCCCTGGCTGTGGTGAGCCTCAACGAGGAGAAGAAAAAGATCAAGCTTCACAAAGCTTGGGCCCTCTATAAGATAGGGGTCAAAGAGAAGAACGATATAACAGAATTTCTAAACTTTGCTCAAGCCTCCCCAGGCTTAATTGATCAAATTGTCATTGTAAGAATGATTGAAATTGCTGAAGGCATCGGGTACCTATATCACTAATGTGATGCCTCAGCTGGATCGTTTCTGTTTTCTCAACTTTAATATAGGGAGCTACCCCCATAAAGGTAGTGCTTACCAAAAAAAAAAAAAAAAAAGATGAAATATCTAATTAAATAAATAAATTAGATATGCATGAGTTAAAATTTTAGAAAGAAAGCAAGAAGATATTTTTAGGAGAAAGCAAATTAAATAAATAAATTTATTTAATTTATCTTGTGCAAGATAGAAGAATAAAATAAAATATTTAATTATATTTTATTTTAGAGACTAGGAGGATTTAAATAAATTTGGAAGAATGCATGACTTAATTAAATAATTAGAAATTATTTAATTGTTTGGAAGAAATAAATAAACAAAGGATTTTATTTAATTTTGACTTTAGAAGAAGTAATTAAATATTTTTGATATTTAATTAACTTAGAGAAATATGAATTGAATAAATAAATTTAATTATTTATTTATTGATAGAGGAAATAGACTTAAATAAATATTAAGAATATTTATTTAGACAAAGTCGTGTCATTTTTAGGTGTATACATTTTGCCCCTCTTTGATGCAATGTGTTTTATTACGTTGTTTCAAAGAATAAGATTGTTTGAAAATGATACATGCCCTAGTTTGCCCCTAGTACAAGTTTAACGACAGGATGCCCCCTCAGGAGATTGGACGAGAAGAAGGCAGAAGGAGTGAGACAAACAATTTCATGATGAAGAAGGTGAAAAATAGATTAGGATGAAGAAAAATGGATTGAAGAAAGAGCCGAATGATACGCGATGCAAGATAAAATGATAGCACACACAAGCAAGTAAACAAGTATGCACAAATGATAGAAGAACAAACAAGGTATTGGCCTTGGCAAGCAGTAAACCAAATCGATAATGATATACGACAGTGTTGTCATGACGGGGAACGATAGATCCCTAGAGCAACATGATAGGATAGTGTCTGGTTTTAGGAAATGAAACATGTCATGTAAGACACGTGTGTTGGTCTGATTTCAACAATGCAACATCCTGTATAAGACAATTGATTGATTATAACTGATTGAGTTGGTTTACAACCAGACAAGGATCAAGACCACTGATTGCGAGTGGATCATTTGACAAGATTGACTAACATGATTGGTATGGATTAAGGATAGACTTGCATTTGGATCATTGCTCAGATTGACAACTAGAACTATTGACAAGAGATACAATGATAGATAGAAATTTGATTGATAGAAGAATGACTCAATAGAAGGAATCACAAGCTTTTGCAAACATTGATACTCTACATAGAATCTTTATTGCATGGGATATGGATGTAAAATGCAATTGGATGTGGATACAGATATGGATATGGAATGCAATTGGATACGTTATGGATATGGATATGGATATGTGTCATCTTGATATTGAAAGTATTTTGAAGTGCTTATTTCATCATTGGGCATTTATTATGTTGTAAGAAAATACAAGCATCTAGGTATAACTAAACCAAGATGACCTGAGTATTACTTACATGGAATTTGATATAGCAAGTTAATACAAGCATCTAGTCAAAATTGAATCTAGATGACCTGAGTATTTCTTGAGTTTCAACAGACAAGGATTGCCCCTTTTCATGCTCAGACCTTCGAAAGTCCTCGATGATCTTTTACTGATCATGTCATTAGACAGAAGTCATCACATTACTAAAGTTTGATCCACAAACAACAGACAAAGAAAATGATTATGCCCCCATCATAGCATCTCTAGCTTTTGGCATCCTCGAGTAGAATAGGAAGACATAATAACGAAAAATCAAGACCTTGTAAGTTAACTGATATAAAAACACAAAGTATTCTTGCATTAGATGTGTCTTCTTGCCATAATTGATATAGAATCAGTTTGAGTGTTTTGGTACGGTGTTCTGCTTTGCTTTGGATAGGTTGATTGTTCTGTGCCAAGATTTTCTTTTGGGGAGCTTGCTTTGTTGTGTGCGCTTGTCTAGTGAAAGTTGTCGCAATCCTTTATTCGTATCCTCTTAGAACATGTGGCATTCAAGAATCCAAATCTCCAACTAGGGCAAGGAGTTGCCCCTGGTGAAAACTAAGGATCGAATTATTATGGATGACATGACAAACATATATGAAGAGGCGGACCCTAAGGGACTGACCTAGTGCTTCGGGGGTGCATTACTAAATGGCCTTGCCTACATGATGATGCAGAGGCAACATAGTTTGAGAAGAACCCTGATGGACCTAAGATATGGATCGAATGAGACACGATATGGAATAGATATGGATCAACTATGGAACAGATATGGATCAAATATGGAACATATATGGATCAGATAACACTGGTGACAGAGGCTATGCTAGGCTGACACTATGGATAGGATATTGGATAAGAATTTTGGATAGCCTTAATGCTAGATACTGATGACAAGGGAAACACCACTGATAGGTAGATGTATGGATGATAAAGAATGGAACGGGTATGTATGGGGATGGGCAATAGTGGATAGAAGGAATCAAGGATGTGATCTCCAAGGACTATGTCGCATAGGAATAACTCAAAGCTTATGACGAAGGATGATGAGAGGATAATGAAGGATTTGTGTGGTTTTAGAGGGATAAGGTATGTCAAGAGACATCTAAAATATTTGTCAACATTGTGCCCCCAATCTTTATCAAGATCAAGAAAAATAGAGGAATGGAAGATTAGGATGGATGGACTGGACAATATAGGTATGTAATGGATAGAGGAATAGGATAGGAAATGGTATGAAAGGAAATTGGTAGGAGAAAAGTGATATGATTATGAGACAAGGTGCCCCCAAGTGTAGGTGACGTAGGAGATCAACTTACACATGGCACCTGTTTGCTAGGTTTTCATCATGGTACTTATCGAAGGTGCCTATTTGCCAAGTTTTCACCATTGGATGAAAGGATTTTTCTTTACTTTTTTTTTTTAATATTTAGATAGGAGAAGGTGGATATGGATAAGGAGAGACTCAAGTATCTAGTTCCTTGAAAGGTGATAGTCTTGCTAGATGGATGTTGGTTGGAGAAGGTAGATATTGGATAATGGAAGGTGCGATAGTGGATGATGAGGCAAAATATGGAGGACTTATGCAAGGATGGAGGGAGGGCTTATGCAAAAGCATGGACCATAGGGAAGTGATGTGGTAGATATGTAGGATAATAGTGGAAGACAGGGGAGATGGAGTTATGTGTAAGTGTCATGGAATGGAAGGGAACCATGACCAACGGTTGCACACACCATGATAAACATTGAAGCTTATGATGGGAAGGTGGTGTAGGAAGTGTTGTGACCAAATCACACATCACCCCATTATGATGGGGACCCCCAGTTTTCTTCATAGGATAGTTGTTTCTAGGTTACACCTCAGAGTCAATCTGCCTCAGAGTCGGTCAATTGATCAAACTCTATAAATGCAATATATAGAGATTGCCTGAAAGTCTAATTGGAGGGTCCTAGAGTTCAACATGTTTTCAGTGGATGGAAATGGTTAGGTGTTAATCCTGCCGCTTATGGTTGTTTAGGTTATCATAGTGAGCGCATAGAGGGAGGAAGGATAAAGGAAGAGCGGCAGTAAGGTGCATCCTATCACCTAAGTAACCCTTCATTAGCGCCTAGCCTTGTAGGGGAGAGAATACTTCATGGAGACTTGAATTAGCGTCTTAAGGAGGATCATATCAACTTACATTTGGATTGGCACCTTGAAGGGCGAAATTGGAAAGGGCATTTATGTCAAAATCACCACAAAGTGCACCTAGGAAAGGATGTACTTCAAGCCAATCTTCATGATGAGTGCCTTGAAGAGAATTATCTATCTATAGTTAGGCGCATTTCTTTAGTAGTACAAACCTAAATGAGTGCTTAAGAACATAAACCTCTTGTTTTGGCACCTTGGTGGGAAGAAATGCAAGTTTGTCTCTCTAAAATCACCTTGATTGGCACCTATATGTGGGAAGTTCTCCCAAGGCCTTTATTACTGTTTAAGACATAAAAATGATAAGTATGAAGCTTAATAAAGAGCTAGGTGTTGTTTTATCTCTGTAAACCCTTCATTGGCACCCTTCAATTTCCATTCATTTTGGTGCCTTGGAGTGCATGGTGAAGTAGGAATTAAGTTAGGCACCTAAGGTGGAGAATTAAGAGTCTGGGCACCCATTGTATCAAAACAACCTTAGTAAGCACCTAAAGAAGGATCACATTCAGTAACATCATTAATTGGCAAAGGGTTAGTAGAATATGAATCAAGCACCTTGATTGAGAAAGGATTGGAGTTTGAACTTAATCATCCTTCATTTGGTTGAAGTCATTGAAAAGTAGAAGGGGATAGAACAAGTGACTTTAGGCATCCATTTTACTAGTGCCTTAGAAAAGAACAAATGAATTTGTATTATAAAGTGTGCCTAGAGAGAGATAATCACATTAAGACATGTTTGATCATTCAAAACATGAAAAATGACAAAAGAGGTTCAAATTGATGAAGGCGCTCATTTCTAGCTCTTCCATCACTTTTGGCGCTTGAAAGATAGAAGTCCTCTAAGACCTTCACAACTATTCAAAGCATGAAATGTGCCAATTGTGAAGCCATTAATCCAAGGTGCTCTCACTCTTCTTCCAACCTAATTTGGCGCCTTAGAGAAGTAGGGCATCTAAAAGACCTCTGGCAATTCTCTAAGATTAAAATTCTTTTAGAGGAGTCTAGGCGCCTTGCAAAAGAAGGTATAGGATTATGCAAATTTATTAACTTGGAGCGCCTAATAATCAAGAGAGTTTAAAACATCATCATTAGCGCCTAAGGAAGTATAAGGTCTTTGGGGCCATTAAACAAGTGTTTGAAATCATAAAATGATAGATTTGAAGAACCATTGAGTTGGGCGCCCTATTAGGTTCAAATGACCATCAAATTCTACCTTTGGTAAGTTGGCGCCCTTTATGTAAAACAGCTCCAAACTGGTGCCTTAGTGGGTTTTAAACTTTGGAAATTGTAAAAAACTTTATTAAATTTACTACATAGGCCAACCCCTTCACCCTTAGCCGACTAGCATTTAATACATGTAGGATTGGTTATATATAGAGGGCTCTCCCCTTCATTTCACATCATCTACATTACAATTTAGGAGCAAGGGCAATGAATTTTCCTATAAGGGGCAGCGAATTTTCTTGGAGGAGCAGCAAATTTGTTAAAAGAGAAGAAAGAGCAGGTTTAAAAGACTAATTTTTTGATATTTTACGCCTAATTTCTGCCATTTCAATAATAATTTTTACAGAAATCTACATTTCTAGATTAGAATTTGATATAAGGTATGTTTTATTCATCCTTTTCCTTCATGAATTTGGCTCTTATTTATTTAAATCTACTTAATTTCATACCTTTGTCATAAAAAAATCAGGCTTGTAAAGTCAATTTTGTCATTTCAAGTCACTTATTCAAATCTAGTCTTGTAGGTAAATGGGAATGATAGCTAAAGAGAGACAAGTCTTGATCAAGATGGATGCCAAATCCAACATACCTAATTCCAAGCTTGAAACGCAGTGGAAGAACATGGGAGACACCAACATGGGACACGTCAACCTGGAGGAGGTGAAGGACTTCTTGCTCGCCATCACAAGGAACGAAGACATCAAAGCCATTGCAAAAAGTGGAATTGTACAAGCAGCCTGCTTCCCACCTACCTTGTCAAGCACTGAGTTAGTGTTGGAATGTGTTCAACATTATGATAAACAGAAGAGACAGATCATAGCCAAAGACGGGACTCTTCTCGCCTATCTGCAAAGGGAGGCCATTCAAGAGATCTTCAACATCCCAAGAGGGAAGGGAGTATTCATTTGTCCTACAACTGCTCAAAGTGTTTTTGAAGGTGACTCCAAGCATTACATGCAAGAGGTGAGAAAGAAGTGGATGACCGATCCATCAATCAAGATATATAATTCTGAAGATCCCAAGTATCACAAGGCTGACTTCAAGAAAGAGATAAGTTACTTGATCATGTTCCTGAATCGAGTAACAAGTAGGCCTCAATCATCTACTTTCGAAGGGTGGATGTATACCTATTTTGATCATGTGTTTACGAAGAACAAGATGGTTGATTGGGCTGGCCTTATAAGCCATTGCCTTAATGAGCAGTTTGAGAGGTTTGATGAAACAAAGTCTTTCTTCATGACTTCATATCTTGTTTACATCCTAGCAAGAAATGTAATTTATAAAGGATTAACGGCTAAAGGACAAGTAGGTACAAAGCCTAGACAGATTCTTTCACATCAGTGTTATCCTTAACTCCACTTGAAGAACATTAATCACTATAAGAGGTTCAATGATGCTTTTGCTATGTTCATAGTAAGAAAATTGAGAGGCGAACCACATAGAAGATTAACAGGTGCTGCTAGAAACTTCATCAAGCAGTATGGAAGGTATTATATCCAGTATGACAAGTTCACATATATTAGGATTCAAGGTTTTACATCTTTTCCATATAGACTGCCTAGGTATCCTTCAAATAGGATGGTGTTGCTAGAGGTAACTAGACAATTGTTAGAATTTCATAAGATGTAGAAGGCAAGAAAGAAAGCCGGAGTTCAATTTCCCCTTCAGCTTGGTAGATATTACTCTTGTCCATCACTGCAGGCAACTAAGCATTCAGAAGTTGAACTTCAAGCATATCACCTGCATCCGCATGATTCAAGGAGAGAAAATTTTGATCCACATGGAGCCATTAAGTAGTCATATTCTTCCTACAAACATGTTGAACAACTGGAAGATCATTGGGCTAATGTTATAGATGACGATGATATCAGAATGCAAAAATGTTCAAGGTTGAGGTGGGATTTAGTAAGAGCTATGAAGGTACTAAGGATTTCTGATCAATTAGAAGGTGAAAGAGCTCTTCTGGGTGATGAATACAACAAGATCCAGAATTTGCCCTATGATGTCAACTGGGTTGATAGAGAAAGGATTGATGATGAAGGGTTGATAAAACCTATAATTGCTATCACAGAAGAGCAAATCAAGGAGCAAGTACAAGCATTGCTTGATGAGGGAAAGAAACTCACCTATACTAAAATGGGAGAAGTCAATCAACAAGAACAACACAATGCACCTAGTAGAGATTCACAAAGCAGAGAAAATGAAAGAGATTTAGGTTAGGTAAAGAAAAGAAAACAACTTGAAACTATACAAGGAGAATCTAGTAAGAAGAAGAAAATGATAAGTATTGAAACTGCTTCTTCTAGACAGCCAGATGACACCCCACTAAGTCACAATATAGTGGTACATATTGAAAATACAGTTCTAGAAGCCACAGTTGATGAAGTACCTTCAAGTCCACATGACACTGAGATTATTGATGAAGCGAGCATTAAAGATAAGGGTGAAGCCAAAGAAGAATCATCTCAAGCACCAAGAAAACAAATGCAACAACAAGATCTTTCATCACTGCCAGAGTGGCTACATAATAGAATCAGAGAAAATTATGAAGTTGAGAAGTATCCTCCTCTTCCAGTTGATGAATTACTTCTAGATATGTCAAAAAGAAAGTCAAAGAAGAAGGCCACTATCCTTTCAAAAATCACTAAAGATGAAACAGGTGTAAGGAAAGTTCATGCAGCAGTCCCCAGGTTTGAAAAGAATATAGAATAAGTAATGCTTGATGATTATGACATCAATACAATCAATTTAGGTCCATTGACTGGAATGCAAGTAGAAGAAGAAATTCAAGATTCAATTGATAATGCTTGAGCTATTATAAGACAGGAAACAGAAGGTAGAATTAAAGTTGAGCAAAGGTGCCAGGCCTTAGAGTAATATATTCAGCACTTGGTTCATCCTATTCATCAACAGGACAAGGTTACTACACCTCCATCTCTTTTTCCTCCAGAAACTATTGAACACCTAGATGAGTTGAAGTCTTCATCTCACAGGATGAAGGATTGGATGAAAAGATCAAAGGAAGCTACATATAAACATCTGGAAGATATCATGCAAGTGTCTGATAAGATTATTGATCTTAAGGAAAGGGTATTTGCATTGATGACGGTTTGTGCTGAATTTAAAGACATCAAAGAACATTACTTGCCACACTTAAAGAGCTTAATGGAGATATCAGTTGATGAATTGATACATGCTGAAGTGATTGAAGAAAGTAAGGCATATGACTTCTCTTCCTGGTATTATGGCTTTCGCATCAAAGGACAGTTGCTAGATAAGATAGAAACAAATATGTCAAGAATAAGAAGTGTACTTCAAAGGATTCAAGATGGAATACATGCCTCTTTGATGAAGATCTATAACCCATTTGGGAGATGACTCTTGATAACATGAAAGAACAAGTTCAAGCTTTCTATTTTCAAGAAGATGATATTACTGATGAAAGGCTTGATAGAATTTTTTCACTTGCTGTCCACCTTGGTGCCAACAAAGCAAGGATGACTGATTGGGAGAAGACACTTGGCCTCTATTCAGATGATATACTTGAAGCTGAAGGAACCATTCAGAATGCACCAAGTGTTCCTTTGGATGATGTTAAGCAGATAGTGTCTAGGTTCATTGAATGTCAAGCTTCTAGTGATGGATATTCACATGGAGATTTCTCATAGGCTAATGACATGTCACTCTTATCTTCTTGGGAAGCATGCCTTTGTTCCCTCCTTCATAGCCTCCTTCATTTAATAAAGTTAGTCTCTTTCATTTAATAAAATAAGAGTTTTGTTATAACTACTTGTGATGTGGCATGATCTGGTCCACTGGCTTGGACGATCGATCTTGACCCTTCATTCATTTTGAAGTCTATAAAACGGCTCTTGTTGCTCTCATTTGTATGATTGAAGACTCTGGAATTGTTGCAAAAGGCTCTCTGAAATAATATAAGATTCATTGCTTTAGTGACTCTATATATGTTTTGAAGTGTTGCATGGTTTGGATTTTCAAGCGAATATTAAGTTAGATTAAGTTTTCTTTAAGTTTATGTTAGCTGGTGGAAGGTTTCTTTATTGTTTCATGGTGAAATCTCTATAAGTCCACACCATTTGTAGTTTGTGGCTTGCAAATTGCAGTGTATGGTTGGTCTGAACAAAATTGAACTTCAATTTGATCTTTATGTTTGTTGAATCTTTCATGAACGTAAGTGATTTAAACATCTTGTAAAACCCTAGAAGATTACATCAATCTTGTGTAGTTGTCTGTCTTGGTGATGCAAGATCTGGTTTGATTTCACCTAAGTAGTAATTATCCTTGCATCTAGGATTAGATTAGTATCAGTAAACCTTACATCTTTTGTTCTTTTTATCTATTTGGTTAGAGTTAAGATCAAGAATATCATTGCCAAATCATACGTTGTAGTACTTAGATATTCCAGTGTTTGCCTTCGTAATCATTGAATCAATAGTTTGTTTGAACAATTGCATAAGTCCCTTTGTGTTTACCAGTAAAATCATACTTAGTCACTGAGCTATCTCTTACAAAATCATAAGAAAGGAACCTTGGAGTCATCTTGTTTGATCACTTCGTTCAGCATTCGAGAGGCTTTGCTCAAGAGGGAGTCAGATACTTTGTATTTCACTCTAATTGTTGACTTGTCCAAAAACAAACATCAACATTTTTGGCACTAGAAGGAGGGCCATCGCAAGTTGTTTCAGATTGAGGAAGAAGGTGGAACATCCTGGAGTGAATTGGTTCTTTCTTGTCGGAAAGGCACCAGTGAATTCTAAGGTCCACACCAGGAGCATCCAAGGAGTTTGCCGAGTTGGGATTCCCTCTTAAGCCAAAGAAAGGAAAAAAGGCAACTTCGTCGGATCAAGGATCTCCAAGTGGGGGTGATATTTCAAATTTGTTTCAGACTCCACCTCCACATAATCAGAAGCAGGGAGTTGCTCAACCTAGTAATATGCAAGCAACCACCTTAGGGACTCCACTTCAGTCAGGACCCACTCAAACAAGTCCAGGACCCACTCAAACAAGTCCAGGACAACAACCCAATGTTCAAATGGCAGCACCAGTACAAGCTTGCCTTTGGAAAATGTTTCACCACTGGGCACTTTTACGAATTATCATGAGATGCCCAAGAGCTCTGAACACTTTTGTTCAAAATATCATGTCAACGATCCAAACAGGACCGCTGAAGAACATATTAAGATCTTTGAAGGCACTTTGATAAATCGCAGGATCGTACATCAGGATGTAGCATGCCAGCTATTTCCATATTCTCTTGAGGGTGATGCTACCTTTTGGTATGTCAACCTACCACCTGGGTCTATTACTACCTGGGAACAGATGAAAACTACTTTCCTGGATAAGTTTAGAATTCCCATCACTCCTGCAGAAGTCTATAAGCAATTCATTGAAGTAAGGAGGCAAGAAGATGAGCCTATTGCTTCTTTTAATGACAGGTTCCACAAAGCATATTCCAGATTTCAAGCTCCATATGATATCACTGAAGAAATGGCCATGGAAATTTATTATGCTGCTTTAGATCACCTTACTTCCATATTTGTGAAGAGAGCAATAGCACAACCCACTGCCCTGATAGGAGCATATGTCGTGGCTGTTAAGGTTAACACTGATTTGGGCATGAACACCCATGGGCCACTTAATCACATAGGGTATGTAGCGATGCCAAACCAGATTCAAGGAATCAACCAAGCACTTGCTCACCATACGCCAATGATGAATCCTATACCTGCTCCTGCTCCTGCTAATCAATTAGTCTTGCATCCTAGAGCACCAATTTCACAAGCGGCACCTGAAAAGCTGGTATATCTACAAGGATCATCATCCTCTACAAAGACTCAGGAAGAGAAAGATGAGATGAAGGAGTTGATTGATCAGGTAAAAAAGTTGTCCACTGAAGTTACACATTTGAGAAATCAGAACAATTATTTGCAGAGGAATTTCCAGGGCAATCAGGGTGGATACTAGGGAAACCAGGGAGGTAATCAAGGATATAATCCAGGATACAATTAGGGATACAATCAAGGCTTTAGAGGAAACAATCAAGGTTTTCAATGGCAGAATAGAACCTGGAATACGACACCTAATAATGAAACTGTACCTTCACCATTGGATAATCCGCCAGTCTCTGACCCGAAACTAGCAGATAAAGTCTTCTTGGCGGAAGCTGCATTATCCACCTGGTGCAAATTGCATAATACTAATCAACATTCAGAACTCCAATGTACTGAATTTAAGATAGCTGCTAATATCTTTCAACAGGAAATGCATGGCTCACAAGTACCAGAAAACCCTCCTGTCATTGGGTATGAAATTATGTCGACGACAAGGTATGATCAAGCCTTGATAATTGAAGATTTCACTTTTCCACCCATGATGGAATATGATATGTCAGAGTATAATGGAAGATTCCCACCAGCTTCTGCAAATGGGCCTGTTGATGATGCGTATTTTCCTCCTCCATTCGAGGGTAATTTCCAAGCTCAAGAAGCAGATGAAGTTCAGGCTTTTCAGCAATCTTTAGGCAATGCACCACAAAGGGTCTATCAGCGAAATTATCAGGCACAAGATCCTATTACTACATCGATCCCTCCAAATAACTTGTTGACTCTACCAAACCCTAATGCAAGTAACAATCCAAGTTATCCTAGAGATTCACCCGAATACAGATAGCAGAACCCAGCTCAGAAAGTTGTCCCAGCACAAGATGCTTAGCAACAGAATGTTTCCTCAAGGATTGATCCAATCAGAAAGGAACTTCCCAATGATGATTTGAAGAGGTTGAGTCAATGTGTTGTAGAGGAACTCAAGAAGATCAAGATTAACTTACCACTGACGAAATTGATCCGAGTACCTGAGATAAAGGAAGCCTTCCTAAGAAGTGTTAATGATACTATCACAAAGGGGGGAAATCAAAACATACAAATCTCCACAGGATCATCAAGTCCATCCACTTCAAATGCACCAAGAGCAAATGTGGGTCAAAATGTGAATCCAACCCAAATGAGGCCACCTCACCCACCAGGACAGATGAACGCCGTCTTTATTGCACAAGATTCATCTAGTATGACAAATGACAAGCCAGTTGAAATGAAGGAAGAGCCCGTAGGGAATAATGATGCATCAAAGATTCGGGATTTAGAAGTCAATCCAAATCTAGCTGATGATCGGTATAGTGCTCTTAAGAAGAAATCAGTAGTCCTTTACCGAGGAAGGGATGAATAGCCCCCGTTCTTGCTATCAGTTAGAATGTTTGGAAAGCTGTTGCATAAGTGTTTAATGGATTCAGGAGCTTCAAGTAATGTGATGCCGTTGGGCATTTGTAAGAAACTTGGTCTCATCCTGAAACAGACAACCAAGAAAGTTACCCAGTTGGATAAGACTGAAGTTCCAGTTGTGGGAGAATTACATAATATTCACATGCAGTTGGCAGCTGACCCCAGGATTCAGCATTACATTGACATTTCAGTGGACATACCCGAGGGATACAGAATGCTGCTAAGTAGAGATTGGTTGAGGAAACTTAATGGGTACGTCTCCACTGACTTCTCGCACATGTGGCTATCATGGAAAGGATTGCCGAATCAGATCAGAATAGATAGCACTCCGCGTCTGAAATTGATGATGACTAAATATGGTGAAGATAATGAAATCCTTTTTGTAGAGACAGATTTGGGGGTTTATAAGCCTAAAGTTGAAGAGATTTTAATGCTTCATAATCCAACAGAGGCCCTTATAGAAAGTGATCATGACACATCATCGGATGAAGACGGGGAAGGCATGTTTGAAAACTTCTAAAATTTTGTGATGAGGCATGTCAGGCAAGGCGTGGAATTAGGAAGTCACGCATCTGTTCAGGATCTTCTATTACCCAACTGGTGTAGGATACATAATGCCTTCCATTCTGAGTTCTCTTGTGCAATGTGTGGAGTAGCCTTGGAACAAGTTCAGAGAAGGATTCTAGAGGCAATAGGCCTAGAGATCCCAAAGACATTGAAGTTGAAGCTACCCATTCACAATGCTATCCTTACAAATGAAGCAAGCATGTCAGCATCAACCGTAGAAGGTATTCAAATTGAATATAGACAAGCATATGAAAATAGTGATGTGTCAAATCCAGAAACTAACTAGGTATGGACTTTAAGGTTTGATGGATCAAAGTCCAAACAAGGATCAGGAGTGGGTTTTGAACTGATTAGTCCAATGGGGGAAGCTTATCTATCAGCATTAAGATTACAATTTCCTTGCACGAATAATGTCGCTGAATATGAAGCTTTAGTGCATGGATTGCTCCTTGCCATCAAGAAGAAAGTTAAGATTTTGCATGTGTTTGGCAATTCAGAGATAGTTGTCAGGCAAGTCAGAAAATAGTACATGTGCCATGATAAGAGGTTGAAGAAATACCGAAACCATATCTGGGATCTTATCGAGGACTTTGATGCATTCAACATCAAGTCGATTTATAGGTCAACAAATCAAGTAGCCAATGCACTAGCCCAAGCCGCAAGTTCTCTAGAGCCTTTAGCCATGGAAGGGCTAAAAAAGTTCACAGTCAAACTGACATCAGTTCCATCAGTACCAGATAATATCACCAATTTTTAGGTGTTTGATGATGACAAGCACATACTGGACTTCTTGACTAATTCAGGTATTTTCACTACCCAAGTCATCGATGAGAATGAAGTTGAAGCTAAGTTTGATCCAGATGGGATCATGAATCTGAAAAACAACACTATCCCAAAGGGTATGATTGAGCTAGAGAGACTCTTTGACTCAGACAAGTTGAGTACCCCTCCGTACTGCAATGAAGACGGGAACAAATGTGAAGCAGTTAACCTGGGGACAGATCAAGAGGTAAAAGATGTCTTTATAGGGAAAGTTTGTACACCTGAAGAAAGAGAAAATATTCTCAATTGCATGAGAGAGTTCCAGGATGTTATCGCCTGGGGGTATGATGATTTGAAGACATATGACACATCCATTATCACGCATACCATCCCTCTCAAGCTGGGGAGCAGACCATTCCAACAGAGACAGAGGCTAGTTAATCCTTTATTGGAGCCACTCATCTATCAAGAAGTGAAGAAGCTACTACATGCAAGGATAATCTTTCTGATAAGACACTCGACATGGATCACCAATCTGGTTCCCGTCAGAAAAAAGAATGGAGAAATAAGGTTCTGTGTTGACTTCAGGAATCTTAATAAAGCATCAGAAAAGGATAATTATCCTTTGCCTTCACTTGACGAAGTGCTTCAAATCGTAAATGGGTCGCAGATGATGTCCTTTCTAGATGGGTATTCAGGATATAATCAGGTCATGGTTGAAGAAGAAGATCGGTTAAAGACCGCTTTCACTACTAAATGGGGTACGTATGCATACAGAAGGATGCCTTTCAGCTTGATTAATGCTGGAGCAACTTTTCAGAGGGCCATGGCTATCGCCTTCAGAGATATAATTGGAAAGTGAATTATCATCTATATGGATGACCTTACTGTATTCTTAAAAATCAAAGCAGATCATGTAGATCATTTAAGGAGAGTTTTTGAATCTTGTAGAACATATGGGATTTCCTTGAATCCAAAGAAGTGCATTTTCGGGGTAACAGAAGGAAAGCTCCTGGGTCACGTTTTATCAAAACATGGAATCTCCATTGACCCTAACTGAGTAGAGGCCATCAAAAGAGTCAGCATGCCTACTAGTAAAAAAGAATTGAAGTCTTTCTTCTGCAAGATTAATTTCGTTAGGAAGTTTATTACTAGATTTGTAGAGATTGTCAAGCGTTTGAATGATATGTTGAAGAAGGATGTGAAAATTGAATGGACTCCCCAAGCAAAAAGAGCATTTGAAGAAATCAAGCAGGCAATCACTAGTGCTCCTGTTCTCATTAGTCCAGACTATTTGAAGCCCTTTTATTTGTATTCTTTTGCGTTAGATCATACCTATGTGGGAATTTTGACCCAGAGGACAGATGGTAAAGATGAGCATCCGATCACATTTATGAGTGCTCCCTTTAAAGATGCTGAGTTGAGATATCCTGGAGTTGAGAAGCAAGCATATGCTTTGGTAAAGGCTATCAAGAAATTCAGACATTACATCTTGCAAAGCAGAGTATATGTCATAGTTCCAGATGCCGCAGCCAAAACATTACTGATGCAAAATGAATTGGGCAAAAGAAGAGGCAAGTGGGTCGCCACTATCCAAGAGTACGACATTGAAATTCAACCAATGAAACTAGTTAGAGGACAAGTACTTACCCAGACCATAGCAGTCGAAGGCCCTGGATTGGTTCGATAGGCTTATGTACTTGAAGTAGTATCTCCAGATGAGTGGTGCGACGATATTGTTTATTACCTGTTGTCTCAGAAATGTCCAGATTACATGAGCCCAACATAGAGAAGAGCACTAAGGTATAGAAGCAAACACTTTATGTTGCAAGGGTCAGTTCTGTTTAGAAAAAATCATGAAGGAATCTACTTGAGGTGTGTTGGTAGAAACGAAGCCAAAAGGATTATGGAATAGTTTCATCACAAATTTGGAACTTGCCACGGTGGTGAATTGGTGACAGCAAATCAGATACTGAGAGTAGGTTATTACTGGCCAAAATTATTTCAAGATGCTCATCAGCACATCAAAACTTGCCACACTTGTTAGGTGGCAGCTTCTCGAGAAAGAAATCCAGCGATGCCTTTACAACCAGTTGTTGAGTTCAGGCCTTTCGCCAAATGGGGACTTGATTTTATTGGTATGATAAACCCACCTTCTTCTGCATAGCATAGGTATATCCTGACTGCGACAGATTACTGCACTAGATGGACAGAAGCCCATGCTTTGAAGTTCTACACTTCTGAGGTAGTGATCAAATTTCTTGAAGATAATATAATTACCAAATTTGGATATCCCAGCGCACTGGTGTGCGACAATGGTCTGACATTTTCATCACTGAGATTTTTCGATTGGGCCTTTGAGTATGGAATAACTCTGAAATTCTCATCAAATTATTATCCGCAAGGTAATGGTTTGGCTGAATCTACAAATAAGAACCTCTTGAATGCAATCAGGAAGCTGCTGGATAAGAATCCGAGAGACTGGCACACACAGCTGAAGTTCGCTCTTTGGGCAGACAGGACCCGAGTCAAGTCTTCCCTGGGTACTTCTTCATATCACTTGGTTTATGGACAAGATCCCATCTTCCCAATACAATTAAGGATTCCAACCTTGCAGTTCATGCAAGAGTATTTAGATGAAGATCAGAGAGTACAAACGAGATTATCACAATTGCTCCATTTGGAAGAGAAACGTGATATTGCCTTAGATAAATTTATGAAGCATCAAGGAGTGGTCAAACATTGGTTTGATCATCAAGCAAGAGTGAAAGCCTTCAAAATTTCTGACTAGTTTTATATTGGGATAAGGCACATGAAAGGCGAGGTGATCATGATAAGTTTGATTATCTCTGGAAAGGCCCGTACTAGATTGCAGAAATCCTGGGAGAAAATGAGTTCAAGTTGAAAACACTGATTGGAGAAGACATCCCATTGCCTGTCAATGGGCAGTTCCTAAAGCACTATTTCTAGCCATGAATTCCCTAAGGGGGTTGGTTTGTACATAGTTAGAATAGGATTTCCTTTCTACCGTTTTTAGATTAGATTTGCTCATCTTAATTTCATTTGACTCAAGAATTTTCTTGCTTTCAATAGTTTAGTTGTTTTGTTTTGGTTTGATTTAGAGTAGTTGTTTTGGGGGTTCTTAGTTCTTGTGGGGATGATGGATTTTATGCAGGCATTTGGTATGATTTCGCTGAATATGTTAGCTCATTTCTTAAATATTTATTCATGAAATTCTTAAAATTGAAGGATCATAGTTTTTAATTTATTAACAAAGTGAATTCTGGACTTGACTAGGACATTAATCATCTATTGTATCTTGACACTATTATCTTTGACCATAATGTTTAAAATGCCAAATCTAAAGTTTATGGATTCTTTTGTGTTCCATTGAGAAACATGGGCCATGATTGTTAGAGTTCCCGTGGATTCCATTGCTAGTGTCAGATAGCAAGATTGCTTGCTCCTAGGAGAGGAGTCAATTGTTCTGTATTGACTGAAGTATTTTGAGGTTTTATATCTTACACATCTTAATGATCCTGAAGTTGCTAGGAAAGTCTCTATGAAGCCTGGATCAAGTAAACATCTCAAGGTAATTCATGTTTTCACTCCACTCCATAATAAGAATTTCGCATACCTCCATCTCATTCCATTCCACTTACCACACCTGATATATACAATAAAGCCTCCATCCATTTCATTTGAAATAATAAAGCCTCCATCCACGTTGCATTCTTCATCGAATAATGAATTCGAGTTTGATGTCTGAATCATTCATATGGTCCTGTTGTTTGTTGCATACTCCAGAAGCTCTTGTGAATGTAGCATCTAGAGCTTATCTCATGTCAATATCCTTTCAAAATGACCTTATCTACTGTATATAAGACAAGGTCAAGATGCTGGTGTTCCCACTCGCTCCATTTAAAATCTATCATTTTCCATTATTCACCTATTATATATGTTTACTCTGCCTTCGTTATCATCTAAAGTGTCAAGGCATGTAACTATCCATACCTTCCGCTATCCATCCTTCTTCCACTTTTCCCAAATCACATTGCCATATCCTTTATCCATTTATCCATTTTCTAATCATGGTCAATGAATGTGAGTATCGTCTAAACTAGAAGCTTTCAAATTCCTCCCCCCCATTCCCCATATTTCCATTAAATAAATATTTGGATGCCTATACCCATGAGAAAGCAAAGAAATTCTTGCAAATCCAAAGATCCTTATGCCTTCAAATAATATCAAAGCAAAACATATTCAAAAGGCTACTTCATTCCATACCTTCAATAGAGACAAGTGAAATAAATAAATAAATAAAACATGAAGCTCTGGGTACTTGTAGCAGAATCCAAAGAGGCTACCACATCCAATCCATCCATTCATTCCATTCTATTTTTCTATTCCATCCATTACTTCACCCCATGAACTAAAATAATAAGGAAATCCTGAGTTCGTGAAGGTCATGAAGGTATCATTACCAGTTATCATTCATTCCGTTCCTTGTCATATATCTCTTTCCCACTTGCAAGCTTCTAAGTTTAGGTTGATAGGAACAAACATTGATCATGATTCCATTCCATTTCGTTCCGTTGTATACCATCTGTTTCCATTTCCCTCCATTCAGCATACCCAGCCACTCACCTGGTTTATGTTACACTTTTCATCTATTTGTTTTATATAGTCTACATCATGATCCACTGTGTCATCCTTTCCTGCCAACATCAGTAAGTGCCATAACTTGACATGGTTACGTTTGGACCAATGTATTATCTGCAGAATCAGAATTGGAGTTCCGGCTATTCGTTACCTTAGTGAAAACCTGGCAAACAGGCACCGTGCATAATGGTCCTTACTCTAAAAAAAAGAAAAAGAAAAAGCATTTCGTCCACTGGTGAAAATCTGGTAAACGGGCGCCCTGGATAAGTACCTTGATGAAAACCTGGTAAACAGGCATCAAGGTAGAGACATACTATCTCAGTCAATTCATTTCTATATCGCCCTCATCTCGCCATCACCCTGTTCAATGTCAGTGCATGCCATCATCTGTACCTCCATCCATCCGCTTTCATGAATTTACCTAGCTTGAGATAGGTTAACTTAGATGATCCTAGCTTCTAAGGGATGGGAATGAATTCAAGTGCTTGCACTTCAAACCTCGAATGTGGATAGTCGAGCTAGCAACTGACTTTGATTCTCTGCTCGAGTAGTCGTGTTTATTTGATCTAGTGTGTGGGTATACATGTAAATATTGCAACTTGATTTTTGTTTATCCTTGGAACATTTAAGAAGATATTTTAATTAAAACTTATCTTTAATCATACATCATAAGAGATTGTGTCTTGATCCAGTTTATGATTCTTTTCCTTTTGGGCTCGTCTTCAATTGGTTGATTGGTTGAAGAAGATGATTTGACAGTTCTGAGTTAGGATTGAATCCTTATTTTTGAAATGTTCACGAACATTTCTCTCGTGGAGTCGCCAGATGTTGTGACCAAATCACAAATCACCCCATTATGATGGGGACCCCCAGTTTTCTTCATAGGATAGTCATTTCTAGGTTACACCTCAGAGTCAATCCACCTCAGAGTCAGTCAATTGATCAAACTTTATAAATGCAATATATAGAGATTGCCTGAAAGTCTAATTGGAGGGTCCTGGAGTTCAACATGTTTTTAGTGGATGGAAATGGTTAAGTGTTAATCCTGCCGCTTATGGTTGTTTAGGTTAACATAGTGAGCTCATAGAGGGAGGAAGGATAAAGGAAGAGGGGTAGTAAGGTGCATCCTATCACCTAAGTAACCCTTCATTAGCGCCTAGCCTTGTAGGGGCAAGAATACTTCATGAAGACTTGAATTAGCATCTTGAGGAGGATTATATCAACTTACATTTGGACTGGTGCCTTGAAGGGAGAACTTGGAAAGGGCATTTATGTCAAAATCACCACAAAGTGCACCTAGGAACGGATGTACTTCAAGCCAATCTTCATGATGAGTGCCTTGAAGAGAATTATCTATCTATAGTTAGGTGAATTTCTTTAGTAGTACAAACCTAAATGAGTGCTTAAGGAATAGAAACCTCTTGTTTTGGCACCTTGGTGGGAAGCAATGCAAGTTTGTCTCTCTGAAATCACCTTGATTGGTGCCTATATGTGGGAAGTTCTCCCAAAGACTTTATTACTGTTTAAGACATAAAAATGATAAGTATGAAGCTTCATAAAGAGCTAGGCGCTGTTTTATCTCTGTAAACCCTTCATTGGTGCCCTTCAATTTCCATTCATTTTGGTACCTTGGAGTGCATGGTAAAGTAGGAATTAAGTTAGGCATCTAAGGTGGAAAATTAAGAGTCTGGGCACCCATTGTATCAAAACAACCTTAGTAAGTGCCTAAAGAAGGATTACATTCAGTAACATCATTAATTGGCAAAGGGTTAGGAGAATATGAATCGAGCGCCTTGATTGAGAAAGGCTTGGAGTTTGAACTTAATCATCCTACATTTGGTTGAAGTCATTGAAAAGTAGAAGGGGATAGAACAAGTGACTTTAGGCGTCCATTTTACTGGCGCCTTAGAAAAGAACAAATGAATTTGTATTATAAAGTGTGCCTAGAGAGAGATAATCACATTAAGACATGTTTGATCATTCAAAACATGAAAAATGACAAAAGAGGTTCAAATTGATGAAGGCGCTCATTTCTAGCTCTTCCATCACTTTTGGCGCTTGAAAGATAGAAGTCCTCTAAGACCTTCACAACTATTCAAAGCATGAAAAGTGCCAATTGTGAAGCCATTAATCCAAGGCGTTCTTTCACTCTTCTTCCAACCTAATTTGGCGCCTTAGAGAAGTAGGGCATCTAAAAGACCTCTGGCAATTCTCTAAGATTAAAATTCTTTTAGAGGAGTCTAGGCGCCTTGCAAAAGAAGGTATAGGATTATGCAAATTTATTAACTTGGAGTGCCTAACAATCAAGAGAGTTTAAAACATCATCATTAGCGCCTAAGGAAGTATAAGGTCTTTGGGGCCATTAAACAAGTGTTTGAAATCATAAAATGACAGATTTGAAGAACCATTGAGTTGGGTACCCTATTAGGTTCAAATGACCATCAAATTCCGCCTTTGGTAAGTTGGCGCCCTTTATGTAAAACAACTCCAAACTGGTGCCTTAGTGGGTTTTAAACTTTGGAAATTGCAAAAAACTTTATTAAATTTACTACATAGGCCAACCCCTTCACCCTTAGCTGACTAGCATTTAATACATGTAGGATTCGTTATATATAGAGGGCGCTCCCCTTCATTTCATATCATCTACATTATAATTTAGGAGCAAGGGTAGCGAAGTTTCCTACAAGGGGCAGCGAATTTTCTTGGAGGAGCAGCAAATTTGTTAAAAGAGAAGAAAGAGCAGTTTAAAAGACTAATTTTTTGATATTTTACCCCTGATTTCTACCATTTCAATAATAATTTTTATAGAAATCTGCATTTCTAGGTCAGAATTTGATATAAGGTATGTTTTATTCATCCTTTTCCTTCATGAATTTGGCTTTTATTTATTTAAATCTGCTAAATTTCATACCTTTGTCATCAAAAAATTAGGCTTCTAAAGTCAATTTTGTCATTTCAAGTCACTTATTCAAATCTGGTCTTGTAGGTAAATGGGAATGACAGCTAAAGAGAGACAAGTCTTGATCAAGATGGATGCCAAGTCCAACATACCTGATTCCACGCTTGAAACACAGTGGAAGAACGTGGGAGACACCAACATGGGACACGTCAACTTGGAGGAGGTGAAGGACTTCTTGCTCGCCATCACAAAGAACGAAGACATCAAAGCCATCGTGAAAAGTGGAATTGTACAAGCAGCCTGCTTCCCACCTACCTTGCCAAGCACTGAGTTAGTGTTGGAATGTGTTCAACATTATGATAAATAGAAGAGACAGATCATAGCCAAAGATGGGACTGTTCTTGCCTATCTGCAAAGGGAGGCCATTCAAGAGATCTTCAACATCCCAAGAGGGAAGGGAGTATTCATTTGTCCTACAACTGCTCAAAGTGTTTTTGAAGGTGAATCCAAGCATTACATGCAAGAGGTGAGAAAGAAGTGGATGACCGATCCATCAATCAAGATATATAATTCTAAAGATCCCAAGTATCACAAGGCTGACTTCAAGCAAGAGATAAGTTACTTGATCATGTTCTTGAATCAAGTAACAGGTAGGCCTTAATCATCTACTTTCGAAGGGTGGATGTATACCTATTTTTATCATGTGTTTACGAAGAACAAGATGGTTGACTGGGCTGGCCTTATAAGCCATTGCCTTGATGAGCAGTTTGAGAGGTTTGATGAAACAAAGTCTTTCTTCATGACTTCATATCTTGTTTACATCCTAGCAAGAAATGTAGTTTACAAATGATTAACAGTTAAAGGACAAGTAGGTACAAAACCTGGACAGATTCTTTCACATTAGTGTTATCCTCAACTCCACTTGAAGAACATTAATCACTATAAGAGGTTCAATGATGCTTTTGCTATGTTCATAGTAAGAAAATTGAGAGGTGAACCGCATAGAAGATTAACATGTGCTACTAGAAACTTCATCAAGCAGTATGGAAGGTATTATATCCAGTATGACAAGTTCACATATATTAGGATTCAAGGTTTTACATCTTTTCCATATAGACTGCCTAGGTATCCTTCAAACAGGATGGTGTTGCCAGAGGTAACTAGACAATTGTTAGAATTTCATAAGATGCAGAAGGCAAGAAAGAAAGCAGGAGTTCAATTTCCCCTTCAGCTTGGTAGATATTACTCTTGTCCATCACTGCACGTAGCTGAGCATTCAGAAGTTGAACTTCAAGCATATCATCTGCATCTACATGATTCAAGGAGAGAAAATTTTGATCCACATGGAGCCATTAAGCAGTCATATTCTTCCTACAAACATCTTGAACAACTGGAAGATCATTGGGCTAATGTTATAGATGACGATGATATCAGAATGCAAAAATGTTCAAGGTTGAGGTGGGATTTAGTAAGAGCTATGAAGGTACTAAGGATTCCTGATCAATTAGAAGGTGAAAGAGCTCTTTTGGGTGATGAATACAACAAGATCCAGAATTTGCCCTATGATGTCAACTGTGCTGATAGAGAAAGGGTTGATGATGAAGGGTTGATAAAACCTATCATTGCTATCACTAAAGAGCAAATCAAGGAGCAAGTACAAGCATTGCTTGATGAGGGAAAGAAACTCACCTATACTAAAATGGGAGAAGTCGATCAGCAAGAACAACATAATGCACCTAGTAGAGATTCACAAACTAGAGAAAATGAAAGAGATTCAGGTCAGGTAAAGAAAAGAAAACAACTTGAAACTGTACAAGGAGAATCTAGTAAGAAGAAGAAAAGGATAAGTATTGAAACTGCTTCTTCCAGATAGCCAGATGACACCCCACTAAGTCAAAATATAGTGGTACATGTTGAAAATGCAGTTCCAGAAGAAACAGTTGAAAAGTACCTTCAAGTCCACATGACACTGAGATTATTGATGAAGCTGGCGTTGAAGATAAGGGTGAAGCCAAAGAAGAATCATCTCAAGCACCAGGAAAACAAATGCAACAACAAGATCCTTCATCACTGCTAGAGTGGCTACAGAATATAATCAGAGAAAATTATGAAGGTGAGAAGTATCCTCCTCTTCCAGTTGATGAATTACTTCTAGATATGTCAAAAAAAAAGTCAAAGAAGAAGGCCACTATCCTTTCAAAAACCACTAAATATGAAACAGGTGTAAGGAAAGTTCATGTAGCAATCCCTAGGTTTGAAAAGAATATAGAAGATGTAGTGCCTGATGATTATTACATCAATACAATCAATTTAGGTCCATTGACTGAAATGCAAGTAGAAGAAGAACTTCAAGATTCAATTGATAATGCTCGAGCTATTATAAGACAGGAAATAGAAGGTAGAATTAAAGCTGAGCAAAGGTGCCAGGCCTTAGAGCAATATATTCAGCACTTGGTTCATCCTATTCGTCAACAGGACAAGGTTACTACACCTCCATCTCTTCTTCCTCCAGAAACTATTGAACACCTAGAGGAGTTGAAATCTTCATCTCACATGATGAAGGATTGGATGAAAAGATCAAAGGAAGCTACATATAAACATCTGGAAGATATCATGCAAGTGTGTGATAAGATTATTGATCTTAAGGAAAGGGTATTTGCATTGATGACAGTTTGTGCTGAATTCAAAGACATCAAAGAACATTACTTGCCACACATAAAGAGCTTAATGGAGACATCAGTTGATGAATTGATACATGCTGAAGTGATTGAAGAAAGTAAGGCATATGACTTCTCTTCCTAGTATTATGGCTTTCACATCAAAGGACAGTTGCTGGATAAGATAGAAATAGATATGTCAAGAATAAGAAGTGTACTTCAAAGGATTCAAGATGGAATACATGCCTCTTTGATGAAGATCTGTAACCCATTTGGGGAGATGACTCTTGATAACATGAAAGAACAAGTTCAATCTTTCTATTTTCAAGAAGATGATGTTACTGATGAAAGGCTTGATAGTATTTTTTCACTTGCTGTCCACCTTGGCACCAACAAAGCAAGGATGACTGATTGGGAGAAGACACTTGGCCTCTATTCAGATGATATACTTGAAGCTGAAGGAACCATTTAGAATGTGCCAAGTGTTCCTTTGGATGATGTTAAGCAGATAGTGTCCAGGTTCATTGAATGTCAAGCTTCTAGTGATGGATATTCACATGGAGATTCCTCATAGGCTAATGACATGTCACTCTTATCTTCTTAGGAAGCGTGCCTTTGTTCCCTCCTTCATAGCCTCCTTCATTTAATAAAGTTAGTCTCTTTCATTTAATAAAATAAGAGTTTGTTATAACTACTTGTGATGTGGCATGATCTGGTCCGCTGGCTTGGCTGATCGATCTTGACCCTTCATTCATTTTGAAGTCTATAAAACGGCTCTTGTTGCTCTCATTTGTATGATTGAAGACTCTGGAATTGTTGCAAAAGGCTCTTTGAAATACTATAAGATTCATTGCTTTGGTGACTCTATATATGTTTCAAAGTGTTGCATGGTTTAGATTTTCTAGCGAATATTAAGTTAGATTAAGTTTTCTTTAAGTTTATGTTAGCTGGTGGAAGGTTTCTTTATTGTTTCATGGTGAAATCTCTATAAGTCCACACCATTTGTAGTTTGTGGCTTGCAAATTGTAGTGTATGGTTGGTCTGAACAAAATGGAACTTTAATTTGATCTTTATGTTTGTTGAATCTTTCATGAACGTAAGTGATTTAAACATCTTGTAAAACCCTAGAAGATTGCATCAATCTTGTGTAGTTGTCTGTCTTGGCGACGCAAGATCTGGTTCGATTTCACCTAAGCAGTAATTATCCTTGCATCTAGGATTAGATTAGTATCACTAAACCTTACATCTTAAGTTCTTTTTATCTATTTGGTTAGAGTTAAGATCAAGAATATCATTGCCAAATCATACGTTGTAGTACTTAGATATTCCAGTGTTTGCCTTCGTAATCATTGAATCAACAACTTGTTTGAACAATTGCATAAGTCCCTTTGTGTTTACCAGTAAAATCATACTTAGTCACTTAGCTATCTCTTACAAAATCATAAGAAAGGAACCTTGGAGTCATCTTGTTTGATCACTTCGTTCAGCATTCGAGAGGCTTTGCTCAAGAGGGAGTCAGATACTTTGTATTTCACTCTAATTGTTGACTTGTCCAAAAACAAGCATCAACATTTTTGGCACTAGAAGGAGGGCCATCGCAAGTTGTTTTAGATTGAGGAAGAAGAAGGAACATCCTGGAGCGAATTGGTTCTTTCTCCCTGGAAAGGCACAAGTGAATTCTAAGGTCCACACTAGGAGCATCCAAGGAGTTTGCCGAGTTGGGATTCGCTCTTAAGCCAAAGAAAGGAAAGAAGGCAACTTCGTCGGATCATGGATCTCCAAGTGGGGGTGATATTTCAAATGTGTTTCAGACTCCACCTCCGCATAATCAGAAGTAGGGAGTTGCTCAACCTAGTAATACTCAAGCAACCACCTTTGGGACTCCACTTCAGTCAAGACCCTCTCAAACAAGTCCAGGACAATAACCCAATGTTCAAATCGCAGCACCAGTACAAGCTTGGCCTTTGGAAAATATTTCACCACTGGGCACTTTTATGAATTATCATGACATGCCCAAGAGCTTTGAACACTTTTGTTCAAAATATCATGTCAACGATCCAAACAGGACGGCTGAAGAACATATTAAGATCTTTGAAGGCACTTTGATAAATCGCAGGATCGTACATCAGGATGTAGCATGCCGGCTATTTCCATATTCTCTTGAGGGCGATGCTACCTTTTGGTATGTCAACCTACCACCTGGGTCTATTACTACCTGGGAATAGATGAAAATTGCTTTCCTGGATAAGTTCAGAATTCCCATCACTCCTGCAGAACTCTATAGGGACCCACATAGACTTCGTATTGTTCTGATTTTTGCTTGTCATGTGGAATGGAAGGATTGGATACTTTTGGATGAAAGATGAGAAAGTGGATGGTTGGGATTCATAAGAGGTGGATGCCTCGTTTAACTTGAGGTATTTTTTCTTAGGTACCTAAACCATTTTGCTTGTGAAGGTATGGGTTTGGGTGTATGTAGCTTGTGTGCAGCTTCGGAGGTAAGTGCCTGATGCTTGGGGACCCACACCTTTTTCAGTTTGGCATTGAGGTGTATGGGTGTATGCAACACTTGAGATGGATGTTTCTTTGATTATTGACTTTTGTATCTGCAAGCATGAGGACCTTTAGGATTTTTGACTTTATAGGTAGAGGCATCCAAATTTTTGTGGTTGAATTCCCTTGGGATGGTGGAAGTGGAGTTGGTGGAAGCTCTTTGTTTAGACAATGTGTGCATTTGTTGGGCATGATTGGGATATTTAGAGGATTTATAGATGGATGGATAAGGTGTTGGAAGAAGTGGTTGTAGGATGGATGGAGGGGTGTTAGGAGTTGGAAGTAGTGGAGGTAGATTGGACAGTGGAAGGTGTATGGTCACATGCTTTTGACAATTGTAGGATGATGGAGGTGGAATGGCCACATATGTTTTAGGGATATTATAGGGTTTGTGATGGAAAGTGGTGTACTTAGGAGGAGTGGAGCAAGTATTAACATCTTGAGATTGCTCACCTTGGGGTATGTATCCAAGGCCGTATGAAGGTGGAGGAACATTGACATGGACGGGCTCTAAAATACCTTATTCATGAAGGCCTAAGCCTTTACCCTAATAGTTCATATTCTGGAGTATGCGGTGGACCAGGGGATTATGTATAGGTGCACTAGCAGTGAGTTCCTTATTTGATGGAGAAGGCGAGATAGCAGATAATGGTTGTTGGTGTTCTAAGGAAGAACATTCATGCATGAAGGTAGTAATCCCAAGGATATAGGATGATGTATTTGCAACTTGGTCAATAATGGATGGTGAAGGATCACTAGAATCTTGATCATCATTATGCTCTTTAGGATCTAAGTTATTGGGTTGGTCATTCATGTGCACTTGGGAGGCAAGTGTCTCATCAGAGGAAGCAGAAGTTGTTGGATCATGGATGGGATTAGATGGAAGAGGGATAGAAGTAATGGAGGTTTCTTGCTCACGTATAGGTATGGGATCAAGTTGTTTATGAACATATTCTTCGTAAAAGGTAGTATCTTGATCATAGAGAAGGTATAGATTATGGATGGGTTGGAATTGGATCTCTTTCCCATGTATAGGATCAAGTTGCTCGTGGATAGCTTCTTCATAGGTATTATCTTGATCATGGAATAGATAAAGCTTATGAATAGTTTGAAATTGGATGGGGGTGTTTTGATCTTGATTTAGACAAAGGGTGGATGTTTCCACATGCTCTAAGGTGTGCTCTTGACATAGCTCTTGGTCTTCTTGAATGGAAGCAGATAGCTCTTAGATAGCTTCTTGGTTGACAACATGGATGTTCTATGGACCTTGACTTTGGTTCATGGTAGGTGGTTCTTCGATAAGCTCAATGGGTTGTGGATGACATGAAGGGGTTGTAGGATTTGACATGGCATTGGAAGAATCTTTGGTAAGGTCAAGGACTAGAATTTGGGGACATGGTTGACTCTCTGCTAATAGTCCTTGGATCACATCCTTCGTAGGTGTAGGAGTACATGGATGAGTGGATTTGGATTTCTCCATAGCTTTTCTTTTGCTGTATAAATTTGGAAAACATTTTTCCCAAAACTCATCTAATTCTTTTTTGGTTGTCCATTTAGAGTTTGAGGAACTAGATGACGGTGTTGGTGTAGGACTGGTATGTTTTGGGATGTGTCTTAGAAGATAGCAAAGGAGGACTACTAGACGGGGTGGTAGATGATTTTTGACTTGAGGTGGTGCTTGCCTTATCATGAGTATGAGAAAATGATATATGATTTTGGGGTGAGGCGTAGCTGGTACTGACATGTTCAACTTGTAAGATTGCCATTTCTTGTTGTAAGACTTGGATTTGTTGAGCAATTGCTATACAGTCTTGGGGCAAGGGACCAAAGTTTATTTGCAATTGCAGATATTAGAGTGTTTAAGAAATATATTCTAATTGGTTTGCCATCTCTACACAAGATCGAAAAAGCTTATTGTGATAAATGTGCAGCTACAAATGTGTGGTTTTAGAATGTTTTTGTAAAATTTTTGACATGTTTTGCAGTTTTTTTGGTTTTTTGGTTGCAGGTTGGTCTTTTTGATATGATTTTATCAATTATAGCAAAGACACAGCAAACACATAGAATGATTTCATGGTTTTTTAATTTTTTTGTAATTTCTTTGTATTTTAGACTTTTTGACAGAGAAACAAGTACAACCTAGGCTGGATAGGACAATATTTGTTAAATCCTCTAGTTGTACATATTCAAAGCATGTAGCTCCAGGATCTGGTAGCACCGGCTCCCCTCCATGGCACTCACTTCTCATGCATACTAGATCTAGGTTCCTTAGGCTTGTACACCCACCGAACCATAGGATTGTCCCTGCTACCTCTACTAAGAATCACATGAATCAGGGCCGCTTCAAAGGCTTCGCCCTTTGTGTCAACAAATAAGGGTTTTTGGTATACTAAACAAGTGGCTAAGTAGTCAAGGCAACCGTTTGAGTGGTTACACATGTGGCAGCACTACTCTCCATTATGGAGTCTCCCAACCTCAAAGGGTTATGCCTTAGAGGGTTTTGGGGAAGGTTGGTCGTTGGTGTAACACAACAACACTCATTGTAGGAGGCTTTCGCCTCAAGCACAATTTATTTAAAGTGGATCGGTAGGGCTTGGCTTTAGCCTGTTTCCACTCAGGGTCGTTCCCACTTGGACAAGCGGGCATCCAAGGGTAGGCCCCTCTAAAGGTTATAGAGATGGAATAACAAGTCTGGCATTCTGGTCACCCAGTAAAGGGGAGGGCATAAGCCTATTGTCATTCAACAATCAGAGTAGACAATGATTAATCCAATCCTAGTTAAAAGGAAAAAAACTAAATGTGCTATCTACTTGGGCACTCACGCATTTGTTAACTTTGAAGTGTTTAAAAGATAGCAATGTTCATTTCCATTTGTGAGATAGCAATGTTCTAAACTAGGAAAGAAAGCAACAATGCAAAGATAGCAGTGGTTCAGTTACTATCTTCCTAGTTAAAGACTACATGAGATTTTGCAAGCATTTTTTTTTAACTTTTTCCCTTAATTAATCTAAGTGAATTAATCAATGCAGCTAAATGATCTACTCTAACCTCTAATCCTACAAAACAAACATTAGCATTAATCAGAAAATAAAAAAAAATCTAAAACCCTAGTGACAGATCAGATGCGCCACCATACAGTCTGAATGCGTAGAAACAGAGTCTGTATGTGTCATTGTACAGATGTGCTAAGACAGGTGTCAAAAGTGTAGGAATAAGATGCAAATGCATTAGTTCAATAAATGCGCCGTAAGAAGTTATGAAAGCATCATTTCAGAAGGTGTATGCACAGGGATTATGTAGGCGCCAGAACATGAAGCGTATGCACCGTTTAGGAGTATGGATGCACCATATTAATGCAGGTGCCGGAACAGAAGGTAGAAGCACTGGTATAGAGAGTGTTTGCGCTGGAAGTGTGTATGCACCGTAATAGGAGGCAAACGCACTGGATCAGAGGATGTATGTGCAGGGATAATGTAGGCACTAGAACACGAAGTGTATGCACCGTCTAAGAGGATGGATGTGCCGTAGTACCGCAGGTGCTAAAATAGAAGGCAGAAGCACCGGTATAGAGAGTGTTTGCGCCAGAAGTATGTATGCACCATAATAGGAGGCAAACACACTAGATCAGAGGATGTATGCTCCGGATGAACCTGTCAGAAGTCTGTACTACACCTGTATGGAACCTATCACTAAGAAAACTCAGATTTTGATTAGATTAGGGGCAAGACCCAATACATCAATGGAATATGAAGGAAAAGGGATTTAAAATAACAAATAGAGATACTTACAACCTTTACCTTTCGACTTCCATTGCTCGCCTTTTCTTTCTTGATCTTGATGGAGATGAAAATGGCCCTCAGAAAGCTTGCTTCCTCGCTTCGATTCCTCAAGATGACAAGGAGAAGTTGGCTATGATACTTGGTGTGATTGAAAATGAACTTCAACACACTATGGATGGATGATATGGTGAATGATAGTAGGGGTGCCAATGGCACGCTATATTTCCTGCAACATAGGTTTACTCGAATGATAGATTTTTGAAATAGAAAAAGAGGGTTGTATTTATAGAGTTGTGTGAGAGAAGATCAATGGTGGAGAAGAAATAAGAAGATCAATGGAGGAGAATGTTTGAGAGAATGTGCACAAATAGAAGGACATGTGTTATTCAAAAAGAAGCTTTGTTGAGTTAACTGCTTTCTTGATGAGGATGAGTTTTTATTTCTTAAATTAGAATATATGTTTCTAATTTAAGAGCTTTGTTGATAGCTTTAAATCAGTTAACTCAACTTTTGCTTTTGCATGACAAGAAGAGTTTATTTTTAGAAGATTTGGATATAGATAAGAATGGATGAAATACAAATTAAATAAATTTTATTTATTTAATTTATGTGCATCATGAATAAATAAATAAAATATTTAATTTTATTTATTTTTAAAAGAAGGATGCAATAATTAAATAATTTAAAATTATTTAATCATTTGATGGAAAATAGAAGAATAAGGAAATTAATTAAATAAATAGAATTTATTTAATTGATTATGGAGAGGGAAGAAGATTTGATTTGATTTTTTGCTTTAAAGGAAATAAATCCTAAAAAGATGAGAGGAATAATAGATGAAATATCTAATTAAATAAATTAATTAGATATGCATGAGTTGAAATTTTAGAAAGAAAGCAAGAAGATATTTTTTAGAAGAAAGCAAATTAAATAAATAAATTTATTTAATTTATCTTGTGCAAGATAGAAGAATAAAATAAAATATTTAATTATATTTTATTTTAGAGACTAGGAGGATTTAAATAAATTTGGAAGAATGCATGACTTAATTAAATAATTAGAAATTATTTAATTGTTTGGAAGAAATAAATTAAACAAAGGATTTTATTTAATTTTGACTTTAGAAGAAGTAATTAAATATTTTTGATATTTAATTAACTTAGAGAAATGTGAATTGAATAAATAAATTTAATTATTTATTTATTGATAGAGGAAATAGACTTAAATAAATATTAAAAATATTTATTTAGACAAAGTCGTGTTATTTTTAGGTGTATACAATTGTAATCATGGCTCCTAATCTTTGGAAAGTTAAATGTGATTATTGTGAGAAGAAAATGCATACAATAGATGAATGCATGCAAAAGGAACTTGATGATCTAAAATTACTAATTGAACTTAAACAATTGAGACAACTTTGCATTTCCAATGCTATTAGTTTTCTAGATTCTTCTATTCCAGCATGTACAGATACATCTAATGTTCACAATTAAACGTCTTGTGTGGAGACATCATTCAAAGATGAGTAGTGTAGTTAGATGACATGCATTGAGATTTCATCTCCATCACCTATATCTCCATTTGGATCTAGTGTTGTTTTATCCATGGCTTCCAATAATTCTTTGCAACAAGTTTATATTAGTCTTCCTAATCCACCTCATTGGGATTCCTATTTATCAAACATATCATCTTTGTTTGTGGAGTCTCATATTTCTGATTTGGAGGACATTCATCTCCTCTTTGATGCTAGATCTCATGGAATTACATCATCTTCTTCGAATGTGATGAGGGAAACACCATACCCTCTTGTTCTTTCTCCAACTACATATGCTTCCATAGTGATAGATTCTATAGATATCCATGAGTTGGCAGTTTTAACTCAGTCACCATTCATGTTGACACCTTCTACAGGAGTATCAGATTCTCATTAATCTAGTTGTCTTACCTATGGTGAGAACTATACATCCATGTTTACTACATCAGAATATTGCATGGTACGTGATTCATCTTATCAGTATTTGTCACAATTTGGCATTGGGTTGGAGATCCTTGAGTAGCATTCAAAGGATTCGTCTTTGTCTTTGGATCATGTTCTATATTTATTTCCACTAGGTTTTGGATTGTCACTTTCTTCAATTTGGCTTTGGACTTCTGATTTGATAGTGGCACTGTTCAACATCAACATGGTGAGATTTGAGCAAAGTTCAGAGACATCATACATCTTGAGTTTTCATCCTTCATATTCCTTTTAGGAATGGGAAGAATTCCTACATACATCCATGGTTTTGTTTCTCCCTAATGGGAGGAACATTTTTCGACATTCTTGGATCATCTTCAACATTCATTGTATACCATCTACCATCAATGCAAGAGATTCTACATTGAGGGGGGGGGTACTTGATCTCTCTTCTTCTCTCTTATGGGGGAATTTTTTCCTCACATGGAGTGTTTCCTTCTCATGCTTTGGAGTGCATCTTTCTTGAGTTTGTCTCTTTTGGAGAGGATTTTTTTCTACAAGTTTTTCTCCTTTTCTTTGTTTGTGAGAGATTTGTTTGTACATGGGTACCTAACATGGCCTTATATCTGGGACCATCTTTTCATCTTTGCATTTGTTTTGTCCTCCCTAAGTTGCACTTAAGGGGGTGTTGGTGTGAATGAGATATATTACCTAACTAGTTCCACATTAGGTCCTATTCACTCTTGTCTTGTTAAGCTTACTTAGGGTATATTTAGGGTACACTAAAGATACTTATCACTTTGTGTCACTTGTCATAATCTTATGTTGTCCTATGTTTCACCTTGGTCTACATAACCAAGGACTTCTGATTGTATATCATACCATAATATTGTTGTTTACTATTTTAATTACATTCTTTGATAGGAATACAATTTGATCTTCTCATTTCTTTATGCTTTCCATTAGGCCTCTAGATCTTGGGTGGCTATCTCTATAGCCAAATCTTACAATTGGAAACTTTGACTTGGTTCCTAGGTTCCCAATGGGTTCTAAAACCTCAACAAGGAAACATAAGGAAAAGATGAAGACGAAGACAAAGACAAAGAGAAAAAAGAATGGGAAAGAAGAAGTAAGGAATAAGTTCCTAATGGTTGGTGAATCACCAACAAGTAGGAACAAAAGCAAAAAAAGAAATAAAAAGAGGTGTTAGCAGTTTCGGTGGTTCCTGGAACCACTAGAACCTCTGAATTGGTTCTTAATGAGCCCACAAGCTCTGACAAAGCAAAAATAGAAGATTTTAACATGTTTTGAATGTGTTTTTTCATGGTTTCTTCAGTTCAAATGTCTTCCTACCTCCCAGAAATACCATTAAAGTGTAGTATGAACATATTGGAGGTAGGTGAAGTTAAATGTAGTGGGTATGAAGGTAGATGAGAGGGTAGGTGAATTTATTACATGTATGGATGCCTTACAAAAGTTTTCCCCAAAATCATGTTAGGACAACAAGAGGAAATGTAATGCTATATATACATGTTAGAAATATGTAATAAGGGTTGGTTATTGAGCCAATTTGGCTCCGCAAGTCCCTCAGGTGATTTTAGGGCATCAAACAAAGCTAGTCTAGATTGTAAATGTAGGAATGCATCTGATACAATGTAGGAAGGATTTTGTAAGGTAGATCTTCATGTGATAGAATGTCTCCATGGAAGAATGTAGTTGTTCAGGGGGTGTTTGAACCTAGTTACTCATCCTCTCTTGCCACACTTGCTAGTATCATTGTAACAAATATTTGACAATGTGTGACAACATTTAAATTAATGCAAACTCTTTTGTATGGGTTATTTATTTATTTCAAATGGATCATTTCATCTCTTTTCTAGATTATTAAGTATGTCTATCATATGGGATTCAATCTTTGATATGTATGTAAATGCACATCTAGTTTTGTTGATGTTTTATTGGGTGCATCTCCCTCCTCTTTGTTGTTCATGACTCTATTTCCTAATGGAGTAGGCACCAATCCATATTGGTGAAGGGTCATCACTCTCTTTCAATCATCCTCTATCCTAGGTAGTTGTAGGAGTAGATTAGGTTTTACATGTTGTTCATGATTCAATATTATAACTAGGGAATCATTCTAAGAAACTTAAAAATGTTTAAATCAATTATGAATCATGTTCATGCATGTTTGTACCTTGCCATTGTGTATAAAATGTCAAATGAATTCATCTTATGGGGGTATAATAATGATATCATCTATGGGTGCATGTGCAATCTGTCTTATCATATTAGTTAGAGGTTTTATGCAACCAATTTATCTTGGCATAGTGATAAATTTTAGGGTCAAGTGTACTTCGAGTATGGTTGTGATTGTTTATTTGTGTTTCATTGTATACCTCTAAGAATACCCTCATGGGTCTAGCTGAGCAAGTGTAGAAGAGCATACCCACTCTCGTTAGTTGGCCTTAACCATCCTCAATCTATGGATGAGCCCCTTTCCTATCTCCTTGATGGCACCCCTAGCCTAGGATATTAGGAAACACTCTAGAATTGTGGACCAGTGGTTTGGGGAACCAATAGGGGGCATGCCTAACTTGATACTTCTTTAATTTTATGTTGGTCTTTACAAAGACATGCATGACTTATGGCCTGCTAGGAGTATGTCCTTCTTCTACAATGTGTCAGTGATCACCACATCACCCTTGCCCTTCTTCAAGAGTTTTTAGATGTCATATTTGAAAACTATCACCTTCAGTACTACATGATGTACCCTAATGGACAAGACTCATGCCAGCCCACCTAGACCATACATCCTTGATTAATAATATTCCAAGACTAAGAGGCTCTATATGATGAATAATGCTCGTGTGATCATTAATCTAGCCCTAGTTACTACCATTCCATGCCAAAAGCATCCATTAGGTGCCAACAAATTTTAGAACATGTACACATGAGTTAAGGGTAAAGTAGATTCCACTTTATCATCTCCTCCAAGGAAGTGCATGCACACCAACATAGGAATCTTCATCCAATTTAAGGAGTAATACGTAGAGGAACAAGTGTAGCAACAAGTGCCCTAACAATAAGCACTTTTAAAAAAAAACAACGCCCACCCCTCTAACTAAGTAAAAAATTATTGTACAATAATTGGCACCCTCTCGACCTACATAGTTGTCACCCATTACACCATCTCCCCCTTGTCCATTTTTCTATGTATTTGTCATCCCAATTTATGCTTCCTCTCATCCTATGGCTATTTTTATCCCCTAGGTACTCCTTAAAACTTCTCCCATCAAGCCAAGAATTTTTTGTGACCTCCCTATTTACCCATCTTGATTCTTTCATGCAATATCTCTCTCAACCTTTTGACCACACTCCCTACTAAGTGATCACACCTAGTATCATGTGCTCTCTATTCAGGCCAAGGGTCCATATTTTTATTTGATGACAATTCTCTTAGGTTTGCATCCTCAACATAATTCATGGACACCACCATAAACCACATGAAAACCTTATATCTTCTTTTTGTTTCCATAGGCATCACCATTGACCAAAAGATTGATGATGATAAATAAGTTATCATGGAACCTAATGCCACAACTAACAATAGCTTGGCTATGCTATCCCTAACCAGTTTTATGCTCTTCAATTATCTCTTGATTGGCTATGTGCATGATGGTTGTTGTATTTAGAGCTTGTTTATTGTTTTAGTGTTGGTATGTGCATCTCTTAGGGTTGACATAATGAAGATTTATTGTGCTACTCCAATGCCAAAAAAATAAGCAAGATCTAAATACAACAACCATCATGCACATACCCAACCAAAAGATAATTGAAGAAATGCATAAGGCAATAGGTAGATCATAAACTTAATGCATATTCACCACAAAGCACATCCTTGCTCTAACACAAAAATGTCACCTTGTAGAATTTCCAAATTGCCTATGTAGAATCTCAAACTACTATTACTTAAGCCATCAGCTACCTTCAAACTCTCCAAACTGAGATCCTCAACACAAGGTTAGACCTTTTTATTATAGGTGCACCATTAGTAGTTATCAATGATCCTTTGGCACAACACATGGCACATCTAGACACTTTGGTCCATGCCCTTCTCTCCTCTAATTATCCAGCTCCACCCATAAGCTCTCTTGATGTTAGTACATAGTGCTCTCCATAGCCTTCTATTGTATATGTCACCACCAATGAAGTTGCACAACACCAAGATAAAGAGCTTCTCATAAAAAAGGCACAACCTAGTCAATTCCTTGGTCCTCCTCAAGATTGACTGTAATAATTTTGACAAGGATATTGCACACATTTGTTTTATCCTTCTAATGGCCATCAAATGGAAAAATTTGGCTAAGATGCACCCAATATCTAAAATGGCTAATGTAGACCAACTTCAAAAAACCCTTGAGTGTGAGAACTCAAGCATTGAAAAAGTGACTACTATCAATGTGTAGATGCAAAGTAGTAGATCTCAATTGATAGTAATCATGCAACATTTAAAGTAGCCTTAAGTGAACTTCCTCAATTGGTGCATGCTAAGCTGCAATAAATGTTAGAAACCTCTTAGACTCTTTGCACTTTGCTCACAATTTTTATAGATTGGTTTGGAGCATTGGCTAATGCTAAAAATATGATGGATGACATTGTTTCCATTACTAATGCTTGTGCTCCACAATTTGCTACCATGTGTGCTCTTTGGTAGAAAATTTTCAAGTCCCAAAATTTTCCTATTGCACCTAAAGTTGCCAAAATTCTTCCTCAATCTTGAATGGGCATTATGGATTTTTGTAGGTCTTTTATCATTTTGAGTGTCTAGAGGACCAGACACAATGTTGCATTGGGAGGATGTTAACATTGTCAAACCTATCATTCATGCCAATGTCATCTAGTCATGTCACTACCTAGTTAACTTCAATGCCTAAAACTTGTGTAGATATTGCACACACTCATTTTATATTTACCTATAGTCATTGTATAGTTAACTACAACATGTGTAAAAGTAGCGTCTAGTTAACTAGAGTAGGTGCCCTTAATTGATGTAACTTAAAATTTGATCTTTAGACAATTGTAGTGTACATGATTCCATACATGACTCAATCACACTAGGGTGAAGCAACTATAAAACTCCATGATTATAACCATTGAAATAAGGAATGAATATGCATGAAAGTTCTACCAAATTCTCCATACTATTGCTTTGTGTCCATGCTATTGTTATCACATTGCTACTATGATTCACTAATAGTGTGTGGGTTAAAATGGGGTTCATGGACTTAGCACGAGTGCTTTGGGAGGGAGCATAGGACAAATTACAGTGTGTAGATTATAAAGGTTTTAATGATGGTCTAACGTACACAATTACAAATCGTAACAAGGTACACTTCTAAGCAAGCCGTAAGTTCAAGTCTTTCATGTTCAACCCATTTAAGAATTATTCTTGAATAGTATACATTTGTAAATATTTTCTGTAACAATTCAAGAATTGATATGCCCATAGCTTAAAATATAATAAGTTATATAATTTTCTTCTAATCAAATAGCTCTATAAATTATTTATAAAAATAATGTATAGACTATTTAAAAGAAATGGCTAATGCATCAAAGTTTTTTATACTAGGGTAAGTTTAGGAAAACAAGCAATCCAAAGAAAATAATACATGGTTCAAAAGAACAACCACTCAAGCATTACATCATTTAAAAAGATTAAGTAATAAGAATTAAAAGGTCAATAGTAGGAGGTAGATCATAGTCATCTATCTTGGATCTCCATCCAACATCTAGTAAATCCTTGCCCTCTAAATGGTTTCCCAAATTGTATTGGCATTGTTTGCTTCATTCTACTCCTCTTACTCCATAAGTTACTAACCATAAATCTAGGTGATTAAAAATTTCTCATTCTAATTAAAGAAAGTGATATGAAAGTAAAGACCATCAAAGCCCCTTCCCTTAGAGCCAAAAACCCACTATCTACATAATCACCATGATATTGATTTGAAAATTTAGCATTTCTTAGCTAGCTCATTAGATTTGTTTTAAAAACTTAACACATATACTTAATAACTAATTAATCATACTCATAAAATTATAATTATAAAATTAATTTAAATCTATAAAATATTTTTCATATAATTCTTCTCACAACCTTTTGTTAAAATGTAAAATATTATATTTAATTATCTTATTAATTTTTAAAGAGAAATAACTAATATTTATATTATGGTATTAAAAAGATAATAGTTAGCATCAATCCATAGATTTTCAACAAACCCAACAAACCAAATAAAAAAAATTATTAACTTAAATTAATTAGGTAGTCCAAACTAGGAAACTACTCATTTAATCAATAATCTTAAAAATGTGTAAAACAAGTTGATGACTACAAATGCAACTAACTCCAAATGTTGGAATAGGACAAAAAATGTTATAATATCAACATTAGATGGACATATAAACCCATATCATTATACTCCAAAAATTAACCCTAGTATGGACCACCACTTATATGAGGGAAAAGCCACGACATCTTGTCTTGAGCCTACATCTTCATGATGGGATTGATCATCAAATATCTTTTCAAAAAAACTTGTGTCTTTTAATCCTAAATTCCTTTATTCTAAATAATCAAATCTCTTGAGTTATGAATGGTAAATTGAATGACAGACATTGAAAGGTAAATTACCTTTTTGACTTTCTAAGTCATTTGTTAGGTCTTTAGGGTGTTTTAGGCTTAAATTAGTTGTTTTAAACAAAAAATCTCCTTCGTGTGACATGATGATGCCTAAAAGACTATTCAAGTCCATAAAAGTATTATAAGGTTTGGTCATGTTTTAATGTGTTATATTTGTTTAAAATTGCAAGAGGTTTTAAAAGCCAAAAGGGCACGTATACTTTTGGAGGGAGTTCTAGTTTGAAACGAGTCTAGGTTTTGATCTTTAGGTTTAGTTTTTGTAGGAAGAAGGTTCTAGGACTCCTTTCTACCAAACCTATAGGTTTTCTACTACATGCAAGAAGCATTAGAGAGGCTTGTGTAGACACCTAAAAATGTCTTTATCATCAAACCGACTCCCGACATCCCTAAACATACCAATTTCCCTTCTAATCAATTAATTAAATTTTTATTTAATTAATTATCTCTTCATCACCTAATTTTTCATCATTTTATCCCCAACAATTGAATTAATTCTATTAATTCAATAGTTAAACTTTAGCCCAGTGATTAAATAAATATGCAATATTTATTTGGTTATTTTCCCCCTCACTAAACCTAATTAATTATCTAAATCATGTTTAACTAATTAATTCAGCCTATTAATTAACCTATCCCTACCCTAGGTAATTAAATAGCCATTATTTAATTGTCTACTCTAGCCTATCCCATCCTAGCCTTATGATTAATTAAATAAAACCTTATTTAATTAACCTTAACCTCTCATTTAAGTGGTCAAACCTAGTTTAACACCCTTCCCTACATCCTCCAAATAAAAAATTGAAATATATCCACATAAGTAAATTTTTTATTAAAATATGTCCAACATCACATTTAATATCGCTTACACCCCTTACCCATGCCATGCCTCATTTATATCCACTCATCCCCAAAATGAATTTTTAATTCATTTTACCCTTCCCCATGTGAATTTTTAATTCACACATATTCTATCTCACCCAACCTCATTAACTCCATCCCTTTCCCAAGATGAATTTAAAATTTATCTTTATTCCTAGCCCTCCATTCTTCCAAGATGAAATCTAGGCCCTCCACATCATCTTCATCCTCCACCATTGATCTCCCAAATCAATCTCAACCCTTGGATCAAAATCTCTCTAAAATGTCTATAAATAAAACATCCTCCAACCCATTTTGGAATCCAATTTTCAAGTATTGTTACCATGCCAAAATATCTATTGAGCTAGCTTGTGAGTTGCATTAGGATAGAGCATTTCACATTTGTTTTCATTATCTAGGGTATATCTTAGAGGTTTTTGGGTGCAAGCTTCTTACCCTTTGATGAGATTGGGTCTTCACATCAAGGTATAACTTCTTGTTTTGTATGCATTTAGTTTGTGTTTTTACCTTCGATTTAGATTTTCTAATCACATTGGCATGCCCGGTGGGACCCATAAGGTCTAAATCTAATCAACTTTTTGTGAGTTTGGTTGTTTAAGACATGTTTTGCAGGAGTGGCACTATCTACCTATGCAGTGACACCATCTGTGGCACATTTTAGCACTATTTCACAAAACACTTTCTCTCCTAAATCTCACTCACATATTCGTCTAATCTTTGTTCTTCCTGTTGTTTTTCTAGGTCATCTGTTCTCTGTTTTTGCAGGTATCTTGAACGAAGAGGGGGAGGTCATGCCAAAATTTTCTTAAGGACCCAACATGCATGTTGGCTTTCATTTTGTCTTGTTTTCAATTCATTAGACTAAACAGATTAACAAGAACCTCTGTTTTGCAGGCCTGACAAGCTCAACCTCATATCAACGCTATCGACACCCAGAGCGGCGCTATTTTCAACTGTTGACTAGACCCATCAGTCGCACGCACAATGGCACCTTGTTATATTCATATTAGCATTGTTTTTTGTTTTAACGTCTTATGTAATCTATTGTAGCGCTATCGTATGTTCTGGTGCATTGTATATCTTGTTGTAGCGCTATCTTGTATTCTGGCGCATTTTGTATCAGTTTTTAGTGTCATTTTGTAAATTAGCACTATCTACATGTATATCAGTGCTATTTTCTAGGGTGTTAGGTTTTTAGGTCAATTTTTGTCAGTAGTGCCATTGCAGTCCGCAGTGGCGCCATTTGGTCTCTGTTTTAGCGCTATGTTTGCAGGCTAACTTTGGGTTCTATGCAGGGATTGATAAGCTATTCACAGGTCATCACCATCATTCTATAGCCACTAACAAGTTCTTGTAGGGTTTTTCATCTTTAGTTTAAAACGAACACTTCAATTGGTGCTTAAAAAGAACCCTTGTGTGTGTTAGCATAAACAAACATTTCAATTTGGTGCACTAAAATTGATCAACAAACAACAAACAAATCTTTGTGTGCCTTAGCTTAGAAAATATTTGAATTTGGTGCTCTAAAATTCACAAGTGCTTGCCAACAACTCCACAAACATTTTGATTTTGGGCTTTAAAAAGAACCACAAAGTGCATCATAACTCATCGGATTAAAAAGAACAACAATATGCATTTTTAACTCATCTAAACAAGAAAAAAAATCAAATTTGTGTGAAGTGTTTTCGTGATGATGTTTGTGTGGTGAAAAGTGTATTCTCTTCCTTCGCACCATTGGTGATCTTGGGTATCAAAAGATTCTCACAACACTTGCATAAATCACCCCCAACATAATTCAAAGAACTAAAATGAACCTTGTTTAGTGTGACACAAGCACAAAATATACGTATGCTTTCCCCTCGCACCCTTGAGTGAACTTGGGATCAAAAGTATTTTTGTGGTTGTGTTGCTTTTGTTAATCCTTAGAGGGCCTGCCACCCCACTTCAAAAGGTGGGAACGACCCAAGCAGCAACAAGCTAAAGCCAAGCTCTTTTGAGCTGCTATATAAAATAATGTGTTTGTGAGAAAAGTCACAAGCAACAGGTGTTATTGTGTCATACCGACAATGAACCTCCCCCAAAACCCTCCAAGGCATAACCCTTGGAGGTTGGGAGACTCCATAACAGAGAGTAGCACTGCTGCACATATGGCCACCTGAACGAATGCACTTACTATGAACCTTTGTTTTAGCAAGCCAAAAACCTTCTATTTGTTGACGCAGAAGGGAAACCTTTAAAGTGGCCCCAATTCATGCGGTTCTTAGCTAAGGTAGCAGGGACAATCCTAAGGTTTGGTGAGGGACAAGCCTTCGTGGAAACCTGGATCTTGGTATGCGTGAGAAGTGAGTACACTGTAAGGGGGAGCTGATGCTACCAAGATCTTGGAGTTACCCGCTTTGAATAGGTGCAGCTAGGGGATTCAACAAATATTGTCATATCTTCACCTTAGGTTGTGCAAAGTGCTTGTTTAAGAAAATCACATGTCTTTTCACAAACAAAATCTTGGTTATTGTGTGTTATTGTGCTTAAAGTGTTTTCAAGAAAACTTGCCAATAGATAATAAAAATCATTTGATCAAATGTCATATCAAAATAAATCTAAATTTGACATCAAAATCCACCTTTTTCAGAGCCTCAACCAACACTGACCTATTTCAGCACCATCTCTGTCTACTTTTGGCACCATTTCACCTGTGGATTGGTGCTATTTATAGATTGACTTGCCTGAAACTAGAGAAAATTTCATTGTGATCTTTAGGACCTGCTTTGCCATAATCCATAATCACCTTCCAAAAATATGTCAATACCCCACTCATTTTATCCCAATTCTTCCAATCATACCTTCATTTTGACCTTAGAGAATCAATCATTATCATTATCGGACCCTTTGCTATACCATAATCTGCTCAATTTCATATCCATTCATCCTCATTAATCTTTGCATACCTCTTGGACCAAACAAACATCCTTGTCACAAAAAATAATTCCAAAATCCTTTCACTTCTCTCATCAAAAACATATCCAAAATCTTCCAAATCCAAAACACCCATCAAAGGACCATCAATCAACGTCCAAAAAAAAATTTGTCATCCCTTTGAGCTAAAGCTAGAGCTAGATTTCATCTTTTTCATCATATTTTGCTTGGAGAGTCATTAGTCAAGCTTTCAAGTGAAATACTCATCCTTCTTTGTGTAAGGTCATTAGTCTACCCTAAACAAAGAGAAACATCCATTTGTGCGACACAAAACTAGATCTTACCTAAGCTCAATTCATTGACCTTCAAATTCTTTTCAAAAACATCATCCTAATCTCTCATATCAAACATCTAGTTCATCTAAAAATTTCACCATCCAAATCAACATCAAAATCCCTTCCATCAAATCATCCTCAAGCAAACTTCATCTATCATCTACCATTTTGGTCCAAATTTTTGTAAAACATCAATATCACCCCCCCCCTTTTATCATCCCTAGATTGCCACTTTTTTTGAAGAATCACCTTAGAAGTGAGAAATCTATCCTTTATCATGCTACAATCACCCTTTCATCTTCCATTCCACTACCACATCCTCTTTGGGGTCCAACAAATCAATCTAGATTCTCTAAGGTCTCCATCCCCCTTTCATCCACCTCAAAATCAAATCCATACACTTGCATGCCCATAACTAGATCACAACACAAGAAGAATCAAGCAATGACAGACTTTGGACAATATATGGGCATAGGGATGCCTAATACCAATGACAACAACCTACCAATCAACCAAACACACAACCCACCTACGATCTTTCAAATTCTAACATATAATCCCAATGAAAATCCCTTTCATTTCTTGCAACCACCACCGCCACCACCACCAACAATCCAAAACGTCCCCACCTTGTCCCATGATGACCAAGATGTCTTGAACATTACACAAGATGCCGACAACATGGACTTGCTTGACAAAATCCTAAGGTCGGATCCAAATAGATATCTTGACTACCTCCTCAAAATTGGTGCCCAACCACCCCACAACACGACATCGTCCCAACCATTGACCTCTAACATCAATCCTACCACATCTTCCCAACCATCTACATCAAACACCCAACCTATCGTCTCACAAACCTCAACTCCCACCGTATCTACTGCCACCACAAGCTCTAACGTTACCACATCTACGATTCCCACAAGTGTCTCCAATCCTACCACCTCCCAACCCGTCACCACATCCACAATCACAACTAGCATACAATCTTCCGTTCCGCAAATCACCTTAGGCATCCAAGGGAACCTCACACATACAAGCACCTCCATGAGTGTGCCTCCACTCAACCCTCAAACCATAGCCTACATGCGACAATTCTTTTCACAACCACCTTACAACACAACCAACCCATCTAACGTCAACACATCTCATATCAATCCATCCAATGTCAACCCATCCAATGTCAATCCATCTCATCTTACGTATATACAAAACCCCATAGCATCATCAACACATCATAATCCCAATCCTCAAATACCTCCCCATATTCTCCAACAAATCCACGCCTACCAACAACACCTTGCACAACTCAACCAAAACATGATCTCCCAAAACCTCCAACATCAAACCCCACCCAATCTTCAACACCTCATCCATCAACAAACCCACACACCTCAACCAACACCAACCCCAGATCTAATGAGCATTGTACAAACCTTGATCCAAAAGGTAGATGATATACAAACTGGGGGCAAACGCAAGCATTATTCCTTTGAGGATATTTGTCCCTATCCATTTGATCAGACATTGTACATGCCCCCTTTCCCCAAAAATTTTGAAACGCCCAAATTTGACAAATACAAGGGAAAGGGAGACCCTAGGGATCATCTTAGGGAGTTTTACCTCGCTTAGAAGTCTCGAACAATGATACATATCTAATGAGACTATTTCCAAGAAGCCTTGGTGGTCAACCTGCTGAGTGGTTCGTACATCTTCCCCTGGGCATTAGGTCTTTCCCTAAGCTCACAGAAAAATTTGTCAATCATTTCTCCTATAAATTCAAACATGAAATATCTATGACAAACCTTTGAAACACAAAACAAAAAGGTGGAGAATCTTTTGCTTCCTTCTTGCAGAGGTGGAGAAGCTTAGCAAGCAAACTCCCTTAGCCAATTCTTGAAAAACAACTCGTCACCATGTTTGTGACTAACCTCAATCAAGAAATAGGGTTCCATTTATAGATCCTTTGTGCATCTACCTTTAAAGAAGTCATTGACAAAGGTACTACCATAGAACGGGCCCTCATCACCAAGGGCTCAATCAAATTATATGACAACAAGTCCAACAGCAACAACAACAACAACAAACTCAATATCAATGTCCCCAATAAAAACAACAACACGCAATCAAACGAAAAGCCACACTATTGGGGAAAGAACAAAAACACCTTGAACGATGATGTCACTGATGTGAAAGTTGTCCAACATGTATAGAATAAAACACCCTCAAATACGTATACCACCAATGTAAATACCCAAAGAGGACAATTTAAAAACAAACCTCGTAGATAATTCACACCTTTAGGGGAACCAATTGAGGGTATCCTTGACAGATGTCTAAAGAAAGGTTTGATCACTCTCCCACCTGCTAAACCACACCAAGAGAGTGAACTCAAAGCCGCATGGTACAATGAAAATGATTATTGCGACTACCACCGTATTGTGGGCCATAAGACTGCTGATTGCATGAAGTTAAAGCATTGTGTGCAAGACCTCATCGATCAGAACAAAGTCAATCTTGAGCAAAACACCCAACCATCACCCAACGCTAATCTAGGAGCTTACAAGGATCCACTTCCCAATCATAACAAGGCCTCATCATCTAACCAAGCCTACAATGTCACCCCACCTCCCGCATCCTATGACTCTATTGTAGGGAGGATAGAACCATCATTTAACCATGTCAACACAATCACCATTCGGGCTCAAGCACCCAATTGTGCCATCACAACTCGTCATGGCCATGTATCCATTTACACAGGTCCTACCACTAATCAAATGCCCACATCCACATCAGAGCGCCTACCCCCTTGTCCAACCACACATCCATCACCTACCAATCAGTACAACCTCCTAGAACATCTAGGAAAGAGCCCAACGCAAATATCCATACTTGAACCTCTTCGCATGTCACCTCTCCATAAAGAAGTCCTTGATAAAGCACTCTTGGAAACCAAAGTTCCCACCAACCTGAATGTGAATCAATTCCAAGCCATGGTGGGCCATATTGCCACAACTTATCACCTCACATTTTCAAAAAAGGATCTTCCTGCTTCACAACACTCACATAATGATGCTTTACACATCGAAGTCTGCATCCATAAGTATATCATCGAAAGAGTCATAATAGATGGTGGCTCCAGCCTAAACATATGCACTCTTAAATTACTAAAACACTTTGGATACTCGGATGTGGTTGTAGACACCAGTGAATGCATAACAATCAAAGGGTATGATGACACTGAAAGATTATCTGAAGGTACTATCAAACTCCCTATTCAAGTGGGACAAAAGATAATGGAGACAAAATGTCAGGTCCTTGATCTTGATCTTCCCTACAACATTCTTCTCGGTCGACCATGGATCCATGCCATGCAAGCAGTCCCCTCCACATTCCATCAATGTCTAAAGTTCCCTCACAACGGCATGAAAGTAACTATCTATGCCGATCCCTGCTGATGAAGAGTTCCTAGTAGAAGCATTCAAATTGATCAACAAACTTGTGATCGGTGTGAGGTGGCTTATGCCTTGGCGACCAAGTCTTGTCGGCAAAACATATCCATTGGCCACCTTGCAAACTCTCTAGCTAATCTCTCCACTCTTCCTAATGGCCTAACTCCACTTTGGTTTCAGAGAGACTTCTCCTATCGGTGGTATCTTCTTACTTCCTACCGATCCCTGATGGTGGTTAGCTTTATACTCTCCTTAACCGTAATGGTTAGTCAGATCTCTGTCGGCCAGAATTAACTCCTCAGCGAACCCTTAGGAACATTTGCCGATATACCGATGTCGTTGACTTCACTTGACATCGATGAGACTTCAAAACATCGGTGGAGCCTTAAGGCTTTCACTCGATATGCCGATATGTTATATAGTCTTCGGCAAGACTTCCTCCGTCGGTGGGATCTTGCACTCATCCCCTGATACTACCACTCACGTTGATATGCCAAAGTATTGTATATGCATGACATGACTTGTTATTGCCGGTGAACTAATGTATCTTCACCCCGATTTCACCACTATGATCGGTCACCTTTTGTTGTTGATAACTAAGAGAGGGGGGGTGAATCAGTTATCTTAATTAATTTAACTTTTTGTTCTTAATAACTAGTGCAGCATCAAAAAAAAGCATCCATAACCATGAAAGAAGAAACAAAATCAATACACATAACATAGTGATTTTGACGTGAAAAACCCCGTTAAGGGAAAAACCATGGGGTGACTAACCCAAGATTGTATTCTCTGTTAAAAGAATAGAAGTACAAAATGGCACTTGCCAATTAGGGCTCATTGCTCAAGTACACTACTCACAAGAGGCTCACTGCCTATAAGAGACTTACTGTCTACAAGGTACAAGATACTTGAACTGATGAGAAGCATCCATATATGCTGAGGTTCAGTTCCGGTTAGGCTCAATACACTGATCTACTGCACTTCATTCTTCCTCTTCTTTGGTGCTGCTGTCCTGTCACATACCGGACCTGTATTACTACTTCCACACTGCTCTCTACTTTTCTTCACACTATACAACATCCAACACACACCTTCATACCGAAATCAATCTGGTATTTATATTCGCATCAATCATTTCAATCATCTTTCTAGTCGGCATCTGAAAAACTCAAGATATTTCCAAACTCTGGTTTGTCAGCTGAATCCATGCTTACTAAGTGATGCATATCAAAAGGATAGTTATAGAAGCCATCAATCATGTCGGCCAACCATGAATGATCCCTCAGGAAACTTGATCACCATCAATATCTCATCCGGATTAAGGTCTGATGCTCTGCCAGTCAGGTTTTCCTTAGTCTACTTTGCCAAACAGGAACCCAACACTTAGGTGCTCATATATTTTCACTCTTTCATCACCAAAGGCTCAGTCTCTGGAATATATCAGTCATGATACTCCTCTTGACTTCCCCAAGTCCACACTTTACTGAGATACTTCCTCTGAGAGATCTAGACCTGATTGTCGGACCTTGCTGTATGCTCTGTTCTTGGTCACCAGACCAAAATACTCTTCAATCTGACTTCCAGTATAGACACACCATGTCCTGCAGATGTGTGGGATAGACTTTATTAACATCAATGACAACACTCATGAAGCCACACAGTGTCTCTTGCCAACAATCTCCCCCTTTGGCATTGATGGCAACACTTAGTGAAAAATGACTAAGTGTCACACTATACTCCCCCTTGGCTGATGCTCTATTCTAATGTACACTTTTTTGGAGCTCCCCCTTGGCTAGAGTCCACATTTTTCACTGCTCCTCACTCCCCCTTTGACATCAATGGCAAAGGGTAGGATCTGCATACCAAAATTTCCAAAAACAATCTATACTTGGCCGCATAAATATATATACATAACATACTTACATATACTGAAGTATATCTACAAAAGTTGTCTTCAACTGGACAAATTTTGTTGCCCAACTCTGCTTCATCCTATCCAAAATTGAGATGTGACCACTCAATAGGAATGCAAAATCTTCTGCCCTCTTTAGATCTGTCAGATCACTGGTCTTTGCTGTGGTCTGAGCATCAGTTAGGGCCTCATGCATGGCCTCTAACTTAGGGATAATTATCCCTCTAAGTTCACCCATCCTACTTATTTTATTCTTCCTTTCCTTTTCAAATTTCTTTAATTCATTTAGAATGGCAATAGTCTGACATTCCTAGTTTATTATGGATGTGGTGAGAGGATCAAAATTTTGAGATACACTTGACAATTTATCCTTTTGCTCTTTCACTTTCTTCTCAATATCCTTTGTCACTTTAGACTAGGATAAGAAAAATTTATATATCTCATCGCCATCTTTAAGAGCATTTTCTAAGCTCTTTATCCCAATATCCATAGTTCGCCTATCATTTATTATTAGCCCTTGTACTTCAGAGAATCTCTTACTCAAAAATTCTTTCCAGACTTTCTCTTCTACTGCTTTCTCTAAGGAGTCAAAATGTGTATTAACAGAATTAACAAGAGATTTTAGATTACCGGATGTGGAGGTCGAAGGATCCTTTTGGAAGGATGGCATGATTTTCTCTAGCACACCGGATGTAATCTTTATTAGCTCACAGTCTTCCATGTGAGACTTCAGAAGCTTTTCTTTTGCTTTGGCTTGAGCAAAAGATGCTACCTTCATTGTCTGGACTGGAGAAAGGGAATCAAAATTGAATGGTCCTTGAAGTAGCTTCGGTTCATCTAATTCCATCATTTCTTTTGTCAAGAAGTCATTGACTGCTTCTACAATGTCTCTTATCGGAGACAAAGTTTTCTTCCCTTCTGCAGCCTCAGCACTGTCATTGTGGTCTTCTCTGTTTGAACTTCTTCTCTTCCCTTCACTTCTTCTCCTTGATTGATTTTCTCTTCTATTCTTTCTTCTCCTTTAGATCCGGAGTCTGCTGGGGAATCTGGAAGAGAGATGTTTACTTCTTCATGGACTTCCTCTTCTAGAGCAGAGGAATCCAGGCCCTTAGTTTTCTCCTCACCTATCCCCTTTGATTCTTCTGCAGTTTTCTCTGTAGGACCTTCATCACCGAAGTCCTCTATAACAGGAATATTGAATCTTTTGTATGCATTCCAGAGGATGTCTTTACTCTCTTTTGCCACCTAATCAGTTTCTCCGAGCATAAGTTTGTTCATTTTGGCTTTGCTTCGGAACTCATCCTTGCAATCCTTGAAGATCATGTTCATTTGTTTAGGAGTGATGGAAGGATAGAGCTGAATAGCTATCTGTTCTCGGATCTCTAGGTCCTTTGCCTTAGCATTGTTCTTTCTTATTTCAAGTTCCTTCTCTAGGCTTTTGGGAATTAAGGAGATGATTTCAATGAATGCTTTGTTGTAGATGTTTAAATACCTGCTTGTAGCTTCTTGTAGGATCTTTTGATCAGCTTCACTATAATCATCATAAAATTCAGTCATTGGTTTCAAGTTCCCATCCACAGTGACTGATTTGATGATATCATCAATGCAGAGAGTAGGCCTTTCAACGAATTCTTCTGCCTCTTCTTCCTTGTTAAGACCGGTAGAGGGTTCACCGGTTGCTTTCTTCTTCTTCTTCATTTTCTTGACCTCCTTATCTGACTCAGTCTCTTCATCATCCTTTTGATTGGTGTAAGACCTTGTGGCCTTTGTCTTAGTTCTCTTCTCTCCCTTTCTGGACGTTCTGACTTCCAATTTTGATGCCTTTTGGCTCTTAGAGGTGGCAGGTGCAAAGCTCTTGGAGGATCTGGTCTAGGAAGGGGCTTGCACTGGATCACTTTCCTTTTCTACTTGTTTCTCTTTCTCTACCTTTTCTAGTTTTTCTTTATTTGCATCAAGTGCTTCTTTTGAAATGCCATACCTTTTGGCAACATCCTCTACTTCTTTTCTCACTTTTCTTTTCATTTCTGATTGTCTTAGCTCTACATGAATCTTCACACTCAACTCTTCAAAGGTTCCAAACCTTTCTTCCTTAAGGTCCTTGGGCTAACTTAGCAGGTGTTGATTATGCAACTCTAGAATTTTCTCATCAACTTCATAACCCATTGGCATCATCCAGACTATCCTTGGCTCCACTACCTCCATTAGGCATTGATCAGTTTCTACCATAAAGCATACTATATCCTTATACTTTTCAACTAGAGATTGGGGGATTCTCTCTCTAGCTTGCATCATACTCTGAAAGTTTTTGAAGTAGCCCTAGAGTGCTACATTCTATGCCTTGGCATCACCAACTCCATGCAAATAATCTCTGATTTGTATGGCTACTGGTCTGTCATTTTGCCATATCCAACCACTGGATCTGGGAAGCTCATTCATAAAGTAAAAGAATAAACCTAATATCAGGCCACCATATTTGAATGAATTCTTTTTATCTTTCTTTATTTTTTGCAAATTCTCTAACAGTTGATTCAGGAGAAGCTCACAAAGATCATAGTTAGCATTTTCTCTTAGCATCTGATAAGCAGTGTAAATTGTAGTTCCAAGTATTGAATTTTCCCTGCTGGAGTGATATATCTTGTAACTAATTATCATGGAGGCAAACTTGATATCCAGATCAGTGATATCTTCAATTGTCATTGCTCTCTTGTCAAATTTTGATCCTGTTGCCTCACTCACTGTCTGATTCTTGACGGATTTGAGAGAAGGTAACCCACCGGATGAGTGCAGTCTGGTAATTGCCCTAATGGTATCCTTGGTTATCTTGAATGGTCTCATCAACCAAATAAAGTTGTCATTCATCCTACTTAGAACATACCGGACCCATTCATCTTCTACAAAACAGAAGAAATGGATGCAATGTCAAAATGCTTGTCCCGGATAGCCTTGTACTGGGGTTTGAGTTCAAAACAATCATCTATTAACTAATTGTGATAGATATCCATTAGTTTGGATTCCCTAAATTCCTCAATGTTTGCATGAATATATGCCCTAACATCTTCTACATGCAAAACCCCATGCGGAATGCTTGAAAAGGCACCTAGGGGATCAACTTCTAGGGATTTGTAGGGATGTTTCTTGAATTTAGGACACGGCCTATCTGTGATCTTCACAACATTCAGAGTAGCCATCTTTCAAAAGATTCAGAGAGAGGTTTTCAAGAGTGGAAAATACCTTTTACGCTTCTAGGGTTCACGATATTAGCCGGATCGGATTGCTGGAAGAATCAACTTCTGCGGTTGATCTTTGAGAGGCTTGAGACAATTTTGTTGTAGAGCTCCTTTTCTCTTTTTCTCGAATGCAAATGTACAAATGATGAACAAAAGAACCCTTATATTTCTACGCAAACCCTAATTTCATATTGTAATAAATGCACAACTTAAGTTGTTCCGGTTGCTTTGTTTTCCTTGTCCTGAGAGATTTTTCTAAATCACTGAGATGCACTTATAGCTATTCTCGGTGAATATTAGCAATCTATCTACCTTTCTCCAACCATTCCATTTATCCACAGATTAAGATACCTCAAATTTAAATCATACCGGATCTAACTGTGAAAATCTTGTTCTTACTAGATGACTGTTAAAGTGGATCAATCTTGGAAGATTAACCTCTTCTAATTTTCTTGCAGATCTTCCATATCTTTACCAAGGCTTATTTAGATGTTTCTCTGAGAACCCTTCAATCCACAACTTTCCATGTGCCAATTTCAGGCACCAATTAACTGGTTGGGGGAACTTGTTTTCTTTTGTGACTCCCCTTGAGCCAGAGCTCATCTTTTTAGTTTTCGGAAGGAATATTAGCACCAGATTCTGGTAGGGATCCATCCTCAACATTTTATGTACTCCTCTTCACCCAAATCTTGTTCATCTCCCTTTGAATTTCATCCGCATCCACTTTTCCTTTTCCTTTGTCTTGGTTTTGATTTTGATGTACCAGACCCTTTTTGTCCTGATTCTTAATTCTGCAGAATTTAGCAATATGACTGGATTTATTACAATTATAGCAAACAACATTTCTTTGCATATTTGACTAGTATCCTCTTGATCTACATTGATTAGCCATATGTCTCAATCTATTGCATGCAAAGCATCTACCATTGAATGAATTGTTCATTTTGTTGGCCTCATTTTCATCGGTCCATATAATTATTTATGAAACCGTTGTAAAATTCCAATAAACTTTGGAGATTGCATTCAACTCTAGATATACACCACGGTGGCACATTTATAAGGCACTGTGTCAGACAGTTTAATAAGTTTTAGAACTATTTCAAATCTCTGATGAACTTATTGAAGTTTTCAAACACGCCGATGAGAGAAGGAATCTCCATAAAATGGTTACTGCCTCCTATCACCTTCACGTCCCATATAATTCACCATTTTAACGTCAATTAAGCTTTACTAGCAACTGAATTATCGAGAAGATGTGTTATTAATAAAAGGTTTCTATTTCTACTTAACTCGAAGTCTTAAATATGAATGTAAGAGTGAATATGGTAGTTACAACTGTCTGCGACAACCGTTATTTTTTGCAGTTTTAGACTTCATCTCTAGCCATCACTCACTTCAATCTCACAGTATCATACAAAAATCAAATTGAAGAAAATATTTCATGCTCTGCCTACTATGCACAAATACATTCTTTTAAGAAGTGATCTCATGGAATACAAATGGTTGCAAGATATACATAGATGGGCTTGTTGAAAAGGCTTCAGAAACTTCCAAGGAAATGCAAATGGCAGATGTACAATCAAATTCCAAGACCTTCGCCAGCATCCTCCCACCTAGCACTTGAATGGGAGATATGTAATAGGGTACGACGTCCACCAAAGCATAATAGAATGGGAGTTCTACCAGATGCTATAGTTATAAGTGCTCTAGTAGACAAAGAGCTGAAAAGAAACGTAGTCTCAGGGAATGCAGTGATGAAAATATACTCACAAAATGGTTTTCTTGGAAAGGTCTCAGAAATTTTTAAGCATATGCAATTGGCTAGTGTAAATCCAATATTCCATAATCCGTGCCATCTTCTTCTTAACCCCTGCCAGATCATTATCCCCTGAAGAAAGGGTTTCTATTTGATTTATAGCTAAAAGTGCTCTGGTAACCTAGTATGCAAAATGAGGAAGCATTAGAAGAAATGGGTTTCGCCACGAGTTGGTCACATTGTTTTCGTATGTAAAAGTCTACGTTTGCCAGTACCTTCTCCCAGTCAGTGCCCTCTTGTTATGAATTGGTTGCAGGCTATTCACAATAATAGATTTGTTGAAAAGACTTCATAAACTTTCACAGAAATGTAATTGGCTGAAATCCAAATTTTCAAGGGAGCGCTAAAATTAGTAATGGGTGGAGATCTTTGTCAGATATTATAGTTCTATCTACCCTGGCAGACATGAATGCAAAATGTCAAACCATAGACAATGAACATAAACTATTTGACGACATGCTTTTAAGAAACATGGTCTTATGGTCTACAAAGATTACAAGATGTGCACATAAGAGATTTCTTAGAAAAACTCTATAAACTCCGAAGGGAATATGATGCACATCAATATAGGTTCATTTGAGACTTTCAAGAAAATGTAAAGCCAGACCTGACGCTGCTACCATTATCATCATCCTCCCCAATGTAGTTAGTTCGAAGGTCATTGCTACAAAAACATGCTCGGATTTGAAATTGCTTGTCGCAATTGTATTCAAAAGATGTTACTCTAGATGAGAAGCAGGAGTTAGTTGAAGCTTTGCAGAAAGAGATTCAAGCTGCATTTCAAACGGATGAAATCTGACGCACTCCTCCTACCCCACAAAATGAGATGCGTGCAGGAATGAGTTATTTTCATGAGACCATATGGAAGAGGAGGTGGTCCAACCCATCTGGCTATATTTTCTCAACCCCCAGATACAATCCATGGATCCTTGCGGGTCACTGTCCAAGGGGAAGTCATAGAGAAATCATTTGACGAGGAACAATTGTGTTTCAGAACTCTATAGCAGTTTACTGCCGTCACTCTAGAACATGGAATGCGTCCTCCAGTTTCTCCAAAACTTGAGTGACATAAACTAATGGATGAAATGGCCATTATTGCTACTAAGGAGTATAGATCAATTGTTTTCAAGGTAGTTATTCGAAGTGCCAAAGCTGGGTAGTTACTCTAAGTGACTATCTTTACAAAAGAAAGTTAGTTATTCAAAGTTAGTGCACTATGAATTTAGTTACTCCAAGTAGTTATAAAAAGTGGTTGAGGTAGTTACCCTAGGTGGTTACTAACCTCACCTATATATACTTCATTATATTTCAATCAAAAGGGGGGTTCCACTTTTTCACATGACAGTGTATGAAAGACTCTAGTAGTGTTGTTCAAGTTTGAAAGCAATAAAGAAATGTTTTGAATGTGTGTTCAATTTGATTTCATGTGTTGTTATTGGTATTCGTATGTTTAATCAATAATGATCGTGTGCTTTCCTTTCAAAGTTGCATTGTGAGAAAGATATTTCGCATCAAGTTTTGGTATCTCTACTTGGATGCATGGAACTTAAATTCATAAGTTTAACTCTTATTTCATCATTAGTGTTTGTTGTTTCTTTGTTTTTGTTCTTATGATTCCAGAAAATCCAAATACCCCTATCATACGAGGGAGTTGCCCCTCTTAAACATAGAGAGGAATCGACATAGACCTACGATTCTTCAACTGTTGTGAGCAGGTTGTTGCTAACCCAAGGGAGAACGGAGTTACAAAGATTATTTTAAAGCAACAAATCTATTTACCAACACATTTGCATATTTCTACACTCATGAGATTTGTGACCATACCTTTTGCAATTAAAACACTGTCCAGAGAAGGATGAATTAGACTAATTCATTCTTCTTCTGCACTAATTTGCTTTATGACCAAAGTTATTGCAATTGTGGCAATATCTATTGAAGAATGGATATCTTTGAGCATTTGGTTGCCTTACCGGAGGTCTTCTAGGCCTGTTCCTTGGATTTCCTGATCCAGAGTTCTTCTAACCAGATCCAGAGCTTTCACCTTTCTCATACCCCAAGCCTTGCTTATCATCTACCCTCTTTTGGCTTTCAAGAAGAACTTCAAGTTGAGAAGAGATTATCTTGAATTTCTCTTTGTATTCATTTTTTATTTGAAGATCCCTTTTAAGAGTGTCAATCTGATTCTCAAGTTGTTCTTCATTATCTCTAGCTTCTTCAAGATCAGATTCTAGATGCCTGATTATTCTATCCATTTTGTGACAGTCTTCTGACTTTTCCTTGAGAGATTGTCTTAGATCATCTTCAATTTTTCTTTTCTCTTCAATTTCTTGGGTGAATTTCATAACCCCTAGTTCCATTTCATGTCTTACCATAATGACCTCTTTTGATAGTTTCACACATAACTTGTTCTTCTCTTTTAGATCTTCATCAGTATTATTGGCTTCATTTTGACTTGCTAATTGTTGAAGTAGTTCCTTTCTCTTTTTCATAGACATACTCAGTTTCTATTTTAGTTCATTGATGAAATCATCATCCTATTTGAGTCTTTTCTTCAAGTTATTGACATCGGAGTGAGATTGCTCAAGATCATCTAGGGCAGGCTGAAGTTGTTCCCTCATACCATACATATCCATTTAGATTCCTAGATCTTTCTCAAGCTGTTAGGCTCTGTTTGGAGGAACTTAGCTCTTATACCAATTGTTGATAACTAAGAGGGGGGTGAATTAGTTATCTTAATTAATTTAACTTTCTGTTCTTCTTAATAACTAGTGCAGCATCAAAACAAATAAGCATCCATAACCATGAAAGCAAAAACAAAATCAATACACATAACACAGTGATTTTGATGTGGAAAACCTCGTTAAGGGAAAAAACATGGGGTGACTAACCCAAGATTGTATTCTCTATTAAAAGAATAGAAGTACAAAATGGCACTTGCCAATTAGGGCTCATTGTCTAAGCACACTGCTCACAAGAGGCTCACTGCCTACAAGAGACTTACTATCTACAAGGTACAAGATACTTGAACTGATGAGAAGCATCCACATATGTTAAGATTCAGTTCCGGTTAGGCTCAATACACTAATCTACTGTACTTCATTCTTCCTCTTCTTTGGTGTTGTTGCCTTGTCACATACCAGACCTGTATTACTGCTTCCACACTGCTCTCTACTTTTCTTCGCACTACACAACAACCAACACACACCTTCATACCAAAATCAATCTGGTATTTATATTTGCATCAATCATTTCAATCATCTTTCTAGTCGGCATCCGAAAAACTCAAGATATTTCCAAACTCTGGTCTATCAGCTGAATCCATGCTTACTAAGTGATGCGTATCAAAAGGATAGTTATAGAAGTTATCAATCATGTCAGCCAACCATGAATGATCCCTCAGGAAACTTGATCACCATCAATATCTCATCCGGATTAAGGTCTGATGCTCTGCCAGTTAGGTCTTCCTTAGTCTACTTTGCCAAATAGGAACCAACACTTAGGTGCTCGTATCTTTTCACTCTTTCATCATCGGAGGCTCAGTCTCTGGAATATATCAGTCATGATACTCCTCTTGACTTCCCCAAGTTTGTACTTTACTGAGATACTTCCTCTAAGAGATCCAGACCTGATTGTCAGACCTTGCTATATGCTCTATTCTTAGTCACCGGACCAAAATACTCTTCAATCTGACTTTTGGTATAGACACACCATGTCCTATGGATGTATGGGATGGACTTTGTTGCCATCAATGACAACACTCATGAAGCCACATAGTGTCTCTTGCAAACATTTGTATCCGACACAATGTATATTCCTAATATACATTCTCAACATACATCTGTGATATGCATTCGCAATGTATCTTCGATGAGACCAAAGTCCTCCACCGATACACTTTCTGTCGGCCTAACACCTTGATCGGTGTAACTTTCAATAGCTTCCCCGAGGGTTGTTTCACACCAATGACACTTCGATTACCCTGCAACTCATAGACGCCAAACACATATGTAGAGACCCAAAAAATTTAACAGAGCATAAGGGATCTACACTCCCCTACAACACTCGGTCACACTGACAATTTGGTCACTCCACAACAACTCTTTTCCTATTGTCTCAATGACTAGTCACATAGAGATGCCTAGTCGACTCATGCCAAATTCCTAGGATCTTTGGGTGCCTGATCCAAAACAATAGAAAACACAAAATACACACTATATTCCTCCATCACACTGAACATGAGAATCTTACTTTTAGTGGACAGAGGAATAACACTCCATTTGTTCACCAAAACCCTAGTTTCTAGGTTTTTAGGATAGTCTCAAAAAGAACAAAAACTCACAAAATTACAATACTTCTAAACACCAAACCACTATCAATGCCTAAACATCTCCAACCAATTTCAGATGAACAACTATCCATACAGAATGACTGTTACAGAAAACAATTCAGAAAGAACAATGTTTCCACACACCCAAACAATCCAGATTTTCATTCATTCATCCCTCTCTCTCTCTTCTCTGTGTCTCATTACATCCTACTTCACCTATAGAAGGCTTAAGACATTAGTTACATTCCTTCCAACTGTACAAAGTTAGTTGTTGGTTCTCTCCTCACAAGAAAACTACATATTTTCCTTGTGTAATTACATTCAACTTGACCAAACATGGTCCACATAGGTCTAGTGACCAAATTGACACAAAGTCTTTATTACATACATGAAGTGGCTAAAAAGCCTTATTGAAAAAAAAACAAAACATAACTCCTGCACCACCTGCGCCTTCCAATATTACAGTTTCTTGGAGGGCCATGACCACACCTTCTGTCCATATAACAAAGCCATCACCAAAGCCAATCCCACAACTTCCACCTCATACATCGACCCCGCCAACATTGCCACGACTTCATCCCAAACACCTCCACCGCCCAAGGTCAAGATCAAGCTTAGTGACATGGGATGTGGGGAATACAACCTACATGGTACCTTTTGTGTGGGCACGTTACCCAACCCTAAACTGTTCGGTATCCCAAAGAAAGAAGAAGCTAATACAATTGTCATCAAGTGTAAACCATCACTTACCTTCGAGAGGAAACATCTCCTTGATCAAGATGTGCTCAAAGACATATCATCCTGGCTGTATAAAGATGAAGAAACTGAGCAAGAAGCTCCCACAATACCAACAGAGATCTATGGTAAAGGGTCAGAAATTGTCAAAAACATGGGCTATAAAGGACAAGGCGGTATCGGCCTTCATGAACAAGGGATCGTGGAACCAGTCCAAGCAACAAGAAATCCTTATACCCAAGGGTTAAGATATGGTCAACGACAACGTATCCTCACTACTGGTGAATGTATCTTAGCTGAGGTCACTACGGTCTCCCCGAAAGTTGATAATGTCAACGAAACGAGCCATCAAGATTCCTTTAGTGATTTCGCCAATCTCTTCGACTCATCCATATGCACCATATACACAGTCACCACCCTAGCCTCTTCATCCAATGACTTACCCCTTGTATACCCGGACCTCATAGACTGGGACCAAAAGGGACCTCCTATCTTCGACATAGCACCAAATGATGAAGAAATCGCTGAAATGATGGGGGTTAGAGATCACTTCCCCCTGGGAGATCATAGAGTAGGATATATCATGGAACTTAATATGGCTGCCTATTTCAAGGAAACAACCCCTACTTCTAGTTACAAAAATATAAAAATCAAATGTGGATATAATGGTGAAAACCGCTCCGCGGTAGTGTCAGATCCCAAAAAAGTAAAAATAAAAGACGTATCTCCTTGTGAAAACCTACACAAGATGCCAGGAGATGGAAGCATGCGCCTTCCTGAGATAGAGAAGGTATACCCCGCAAATCACCCATCTTAGTAGAGCCAGCTCAGGAGATGAATCTTGGGACGGAAGAAGAATCAAAAATCACCTTCAGAGCAGAATCTCTCAGCGCAAAAGAGCAAGAAAACTTCTTGGCCTTCTTCAAACATAGAAATCACAATTTTGTGTGGACTTATGCAGACATGCCAGGACTTGATCCTGCTTTGGTCGTCCATCACCTTGTAGTACGGCCTGATGCAAAACTAGTAAAATAGAAGCTAAGAAAAATAAACCCTCAGGTGGCCCTCCTAGTTAAAATAGAGTTGAAGAAACTACTGGACATCACCTTCATCCACCCAATTGATTATCCTAAATGGGTTTCCAACCTAGTACCAGTAGCCAAACTAGATGGCCGAATCTGTTGCTGTACTGACTTCCAAGATCTTAACAAAGCTTGCCCGAAGGATGACTTCCCTTTACCAAACATTGACATGATAGTGGACCTTATGGCAGGACATGAAATGTTATCCCTCATGGATGGTTTTTCAGGGTATAATCAAATCAGGATCGCAGAAGAGGACCAACATAAGACAACCTTTATATGTCCATGGGGGACATACTGTTGGGTGGTAATGCCATTTGGCCTAAAGAATGTTGGAGCCACATATCAACAAGCCATGACTGTCATCTTCCATGATCTTTTCCACCACATCATGGAAGACTATGCGGATGACTTTCTAGGAAAATCAAAGACATGGGAGGAACACCTGGATGTATTAGCAAAGATCTTCAACCGAATAGAGCAATACAATGTTCGCTTGAATCCAAAAAAATGTGTCTTCAAAGTCACCTCTGGGAAGTTTTTCGAATACATAGTCTCCAGAAGAGGAATTGAGGTAGACCCCACAAAAGTTAAGGCCATCACTGAAATGCCTCCTCTAAAAACACTAAAACAGCTAAGAATTCTACAAGGGAAACTCCAGTCCATTCATTAGTTTATTTCTCAACTTGTCAATAAATGCCAACCGTTCCAACATCTACTCAGAAAGGACACAACTTTTGTCTGGAACACTTAGTGTCAGGCTGCCTTCAACAAGAAAAAAGATTATCTAGCCAATCCCCCTATCCTAACCCCACCACGGCAAGGGGAACCCCTCCTAATATACATCTCAACAACAGAAACAGCTATAGGAGCCTTATTAGCACAACACTATGAGCAATGGAAGGAAAGAGCCATATATTACATCAGTCGCACCCTGATCTCCTATGAGCTAAACTATACAACAATTGAACGAGCATGTCTAGCCTTGGTCTTTACTTCACAAAAACTAAGACACTACATGCTTAATCACAAAACTAGCTCATCGCCAAGATCGATCCACTAAAATATTTGCTAAACGAAGCTGCTCTTACTGGGAGAATGGAAAAATGGGTCATGATCCTCACTGAATTTGACATTGAATATACTAAGAGAAAAGCCATCAAAGGACAGGTTATCACTGATCAGCTAGCTGAAGCACCCATTCCTATAGAACATCCTACACTGGCAGAGTTGCCTGACGAAGCCATCTTGACAATAGCACCGGAAACTGAAAAATAGAAAATGTTCTTCGATGGATCATACACACATAGAGGTTTAGGGGTAGGCATCTTGTTTGTTACCCCTCAAGGTGACACAATCCCCAAGTCATTCAAAATCACATTCCCATGTACCAACAACCTGGTAGAGTATGAGGCCCTTATCATAGGTCTCTAAATGGCAATCAAATGGAGAATTGAGAAGCTGACAGTGTATGGAGACTCTTAACTGGTCATCCGGCAGGTAAACAATGAGTACAAGACCAAGGATGATAAACTCCTGCCTTATAAAAAGATGGTCGATGACTTCAAAGACTATTTTGATGACATCCACTTCGAACAAATCCCAAGGCTAAACAACAAAGCTGCAGACGCCATGGCCACCATCGGATCCCTAGTCAACATGAAGAAAGACAACAAGAAGTGTGAATTCTTGATAGAAGAACTCCCTATCCTAGCATATGATGTTCCTCAATCGGAGCTAGTGTGTGAAGTCATTGGTCCCCTATCCCCATGGTATCAAGAAACCTATCTATATCTCCATGATAACATCATCCCTCCTAACCTATCCACCTCACAACAAAAATCTTTCATCCGCCGAGCCTCCCGCTTCACCCTTGTAGGAGATACCCTATACAAAAGGAGTCTTGATGGCACACTTTTACGATGTTTAAACTCTAGGTAAGCTGAAGTGGCCTTGCAAGAGGTACATGCAGGCATCTGTGGGGCACATTCAAGTGGATCCGCTCTTGCTAAAAAGATCCTGAGTACCGGATACTATTGTCCAACCATGGAACGAGACGCCTACTAGTTTATCAAAAAATGCCTACCATGTCAACAGCATGGAGATCTCATTCACGCACCAGCATAGGAATTGCAACCAATCACAATGCCATGGCCTTTTTCACAATGGGGACTCGACCTCATAGGCAAAATACATCCACCATCGTCCAATGGCCATAAGTTCATCATCACAACTACCGAATACTTCACTAAGTGGGTGGAAGCAATACCACTCACCTTCACCACTAGAACCCAGATATCCAAGTTCATCCTCCATTATATCATCTGTCATTATGGTTGTTGGTAATTTTCCCAGACTGGATGCTTGTTCATTGATCAACAAGATTCCCAGTCTAGGGGCCAACAGTACAGGAGATAGACTCTATAAATATCTCCTCTTCTTCTTTAGACTCTGCAAAACCAAGGGGGTATTCCCTACTCAACATCCATGAGATATGTTTGTGGATTGACTGTGATGTTGATACAAAGCAGATAAATCCTCATTTATGCAGACCAAAACTGTGGGATAAGAGCAAAGGGGCTAGCTTTGGGCTTATGTTCAGTTATGAATCAGAGGATTTTAGTCTTGAACTACTTCTAAAGTCCTAAAGGTTTGGTTTTGAAGATTTAAGTTTGATTTTATGTTTGGATGCAAAACTGAGACTTTGGGTTGCAACCTCAATACAAGACTGGATCGGTGCCTATCCAGGGTTCAGAGTCAATAGACATACACATGTGAATGGCCAGCATGAACACATACCAAAGACTGGATATCAAGGGGATTTTTAGTATCTGCCTTACAGATACTTCCCAAAACAGAGTATCCTGTTATCTCTACTTACTGATATCCCTATTGCAATGTCTTCTTCCCAACACTTGATCTGAAATGTTTAATCTACTCCTTGAGTAGAAGTAAGAAATCAAGCATTCAACATAGCAAACCTATATTCTAGAATCATAAACACCCCTTAAATGCTTAGATTCATAAAAAGAACACACTCAATTTGGAGACAGGTAACAGAACACATGCAATATAGCATTACTCATTTAAATCAGCATGATATCAGTAGATTTATGCAGAAAAACATACAACATGAGACTCATAAACTCACAAGACAGCCAAGACAGAGCCGCCAATGAAGTTGTATCTTATTACAGTACCAAAAATTTTGTCCAGTTTTCAACAACAACGAATGATACAGTTTGCCCCTTATATAGCCAAACTGTACATTTAGCTAATTAATTACATGGCAACCAAAATTCCCGCCAAAATACAATGCATGAGAAATGGCACTCAGAAATAGTAAATGCAGCAGAGAGACAAAGAGGAATGAGCAGGTGAACTTGGGATTTGCACCGCCGCCTAGGGATTTTCTTCATCAATCGGGTGGTTGACCTGTCAACTCCATCGATCATCCTCTGCAAGTCTGCCATTAATGATTCAGCTACCTGCGGGATGCAGCAATGATCACATCTAAATTTTTCCTGCTCAAAACAAGTCTGAGGAAGCAAGGAAGACCAACTCTGCAACTTTAAAACCTGGCCGTTGATTTTGATTCCATCGTTGAGATCATCCGCGCCAAAAACCACTGAAAAGTTAGGAGCCAATGATTACGTGCCACGCAGGCACTCCATGTTCCTATCGCTGACTTTTCGCCATCTTCATTTTGCCATTTCACCCCTTGTATATGCAAGAACGGATGCATATACAATCGCCACTATTCACCTTTCAAAAACCCTTGTATATGCAAAATGCATATACATGCAACAACTTAATATACAAGGCAGACCCCATGCCAGTTTAGAATGAATTGAAAAACTACTCGGGTCCGACTTGCACCTCATTCCTTTGTACATCCGCGATATACAACACACACATACATACAAGCCACGGACTTCAAATCATTATGCATCAGAATGTACCTCCTTTTGAAGTCTGACTTGTATCCTTTCATTGTACATCAACTTGTATATCGGCATATACAAGCGTTTTATACAACCTACGGACCTCAAATATTTATGAGGCAGCTTGAAAACTCCATCGAGTCTAGGTTATATATCGCATTCATTGCATATTGCAATGTATATCGGCACATAAAAGTGCCCAATATACATGCTGCGGACTTTAGACTTTGAATTTATTAAACTACAAAGCCCTTCGGGTCCGGCCCTTGCATATTTGGAATGCCTGTTCCTCTTTGCACCTTGCGAATGTATATTTCAATGCATTCGCCTTTGTATGTCCGTGAGCCCCACCAATTATATATCCTACTGCTTTGTATATTATTTCTTGTAAGCTCGATATGCATTTAGAAATGCATACAACTGTAGAATATACTCGAGAATCTGTGATAGATTCCCCCTTTGCATATGCAACCTAATATGCATCTAAAATGCATATAACTCAATTCCTTATCATTTTTTGGAGGCCGATAGGGATTTCACGAGCCCGCCAACATACATTTGCAATTGCACATACAAAAACTTAACATTTTTCTCAAGTGCGACAGGAAAAAGCGGTAAAGCATTACGTGGGGGCTGGTCAACCTTTGAACACTAAAGCATGATAATAAAACTTAATACCTGAGAACCCACCACAGAAGGTCACCACCTGAATAGAAAAAACAATGCAAGACCTCATGCCTCAAAAAATTTAGGGTTTGAATGAGAAAACATGCAAATGTTCAAGCTTAAAACCCTAAACATAAATGATTACCAACATAGGCTCTGATTAGGGACGTGCAGGTGCAAGACTGCAGCGAGGACCAGACTACTCCGGGGCATACCAAACAAAACGCAAAACTCAAAAGACGACTGACTATACAAGGCATGTACAAAATACTTACATTTAATTTACAGTGTACATAAAAGATCTTCATCTACAATAAATAAGCTTTAAGGAATTTACCATGCACAGGCAATTTTAGTAGTTCACCATTGAGGGCCTGGAGGAAGTAGGAATCATCCTCATGGATGTTACCAATTTGATATGGGCCAATCCATAAGGGCTCAAACTTACCATGCTTGCCCTTATCCTAGCTTCTTGCATTCCATACAAGGACCATATCACTTATCTGAAACTTTCTTTCCGTGGCCCTTTCATCAAACAAATATTTCACCTTTTGTTGCTTCTTGATGTTTGTTTTCTGTGCCTCCTGTCTGATTTCATCTTGTGCAATTAGCTGATTTATTCTTTCAGTCATTGGGTCCCCATTCTCCTTATCATTGCTTTGGATGAACTTAGAAACTGGCAGGAGGTTGTTCACAGGCAATTTAGCTGCTGCACCATATACTAATTCAAAAGGTGACCTTCTAATTCCTCTCTTCACCGTCACCCTGTCAGCCCATAATGCCAACCTCAGCTTTGAATCCCAAGCCCTCTTGTTTTTATCTATTACCCTCTTGATGATTTTTATGAGACTTCTGTTGCTTGACTCTGCCTGACCATTTCTTTGTGGATGGTATGGTGATATATGAGACCAATCAATTCCATAAATATTGCAAAAATCAATAAATTCACCAGACCTGAAGCACATAGCATTATTTGTGACCAATTTGGCTGATACTCCAAATTTGATAATAATATTTTCTAGAATAAAATTCATCACCACTTTTCTTGTAGCTTTTTTAGTTGGAATGGCCTCAATCCATTTAGTGAAGTAATGAGTAGCCACTAAAATCCAACTATATCATCCACTTGATTTTTCTGAGATTTCCCCTATAAAGTCAATTCCCCATTGCTGAAATGGGGCTTCCACAGTTAGTCCTAAGGGGCAATATACCTTCATATTTTAGCTTTCCTGAGAACCTTTGGCAAGGATCACATTTTCTTACCATTCTTTGTGCATTTGAGAAGAGAGTTGGCCACCAGTAGCCAACTCTGAGAATTTTGTGGGCTGTTGTATGGGCAACATAATGTCCACCGCACACTCCCTTGTGCATGTCACTTAGAATATCTCTGGCCTGATTTTCATCTACACACCTGAGTAATACGCCATCAGAATTTTTCCAATACAACTCTCCTTGAACGATGATGTATTTAATTGCATGTAGCTTCAAAGTCCTCTTCTGATTGTCACTGAGATGGGAAGGATAGTTCAGATTCTCCAAATAATGTGTTATGTCCTTATACCATTCAGATTCTGACATATTTGCAACTTCATTACGCACTAAATTCACTTGGCATGCCTCTAGATTTGATTTTCATCAATTTTGCCAAACCTTGTCCTCTTACCAATTTTGTGATCTGTATTTCAATGTTGAACTCTTGCAATTTATTTATCCATCTGCATCTCCTTCCAGTTACCTCCTGTTGAGTAAAAATATCTTTAACTGCTGCATGAGGCACATATGCAATTATCCGAGAGCCTACCAAATATGGCCTGAAGCTCTTGACTGCCCTAACCAGTGCATATGTCTGCTTTTCCATGATGTCATATTTCAACTCAGCAGCTTGCAATGACCTACTAAAGAAAGCTATAGGTTGTTCAAAACCTTCTACATTTTTCTGCAATAAGCATGCATCAATAGTATGGAAAGAAGCAAATGAGAACAGATGAAAGGGCTTAGAAAAATTAGGAGACTTTAGCACAGGTGCCATTTTTATGGCCTCCTTGATGTTCTAGAATGATTTAGTTGCTTCATCCTCCCATTTGATAGTTGCGCCTTTCTTCAACATTTTAGAGATATCTTTTGTGGTCTCTGCAAAGTTAGGAACAAAACTTCGAACAAAATTAATTTTCCCAAAGAAGGATTGAACACTTTTCACTATTCTAGGGATCTAAATTTTGTCAATTGCAACCACCCTTTCAGGATCAATCCTGACTCCATCCTTGGAAACAATGTGACCTAGCAATTTTCCTTCCACTACCCCAAAAGCACATTTCTTTGGGTTGGGTGAGATGCCATATTCCAATGCTCTAATAAAAATCTACTCTAAGTGCATGCAATGTTGCTCCTCCTTTTTTGAATAAGCTATCAAGTCATCCTAATACACAACCAGGATTGAGTCAATCAATCCTGCAAAAGCAACATCCATAGCCCTCTGAAATGTAGCACCTACATTTGTCAATCCAAATGGAATTCTCACATATACATATGTCCCCCATGGAGTGGTGAAAGCAGTCTTGAATTATTCTGATTCTTTTACTTTCACTTAATTATACCCTGAAAATCCATCCATCATGGATAAAAGTTCACAGCCAGTCACTTTCTGCAACTTAGCTTCCATGTTTGGTAATGGATAATTGTCCTTCAAGGAAGATACATTCAGATTTCTAAAGTCCACACAAAGTCTAATGTCACCATTTTTCTTTCTAACTGGGACAAGTTTAGACACCCAAGTTGAGTGTCTGATGGGCATAATTATTCCACCCTCCCTAAGCTTCTTAAGTTCTTCTTGTATTTTAGGAGTGAAGTTGGGTTGATAGGTCTTTGTTTTTGTCTAAATAGTTTAGCTTCAGGCTTCAAAGGGATTTCATGCTGAAATAAATCCTCTCTATAGGCTTTTAGGTCTCCATATGACCAGGCAAAAACATGCTTATATTTTTTCAATAGTGCAATCAACATACTCCTGATATGCGGCTTGAGTTGTTTGCCAATATATACTTTCTTGGGGGCATGAGATGTCCCCAAATTTATCTCCTCCAAATCATTCTTATTTGTTAGAGATGCCTTTGTAATGAATTGGTCCCTATTGTCAAAATCTCTCTCTAAAGCAACTAGCCCTCTAGGGATTTTATTTTTCTTGAGTTGAATTATCTCCTTCCCTAAGAGAGTCTCTTTCCCATCCACAACTTTTACAAAATTCTAAAAATCCATTTCTTGGTTCTCATATTCATCAATACAATGTAGAAATCTCAGTAAATTTTTATCATCATCAAACATCTGCCAGCCGCATACGTTATCTGGTACTGCAGGACTAAGTTTGACTTCAACATTTGTGACGTCTGACAGAGTGATGTCATCCGGCCTTATGGCTACATTAGCTAGAAAATCTGCCCTGACATTTTTTGATCTCTCAATCCAATTTATTGAAAAGGCAACAAACAATTCAATTGTATCCCATACAACATGCTTATACTATTTTAATCTCTTATTCTTCGATGCATACTTATCTTTGACTTGGGAAACAACTAACTCTGAATCCCCAAATACTTTGAGCATCCTGATTCCATGCTTCAAAGCTACATTCAATCCTAACAACATAGCCTCATACTCTGCAATATTATTTGTACAGGCAAACTTCAACAAGAAAGAGAATTTTAAGAGCTTACCAGTTGGAGACAAAAAAATAATTCCAGCACCAAAGCCTTCTTTTGAACAAGCTCCATCAAAGTACATGGTCCAGAGACCCTATTGGTCCAGTTCTTGAATGCAAACATCTCTCCCTTTACCCTCTTTATCATCTGAGGCAACTCTAAAATTATCACAGTCAGTATTCACAAAACATATATGCTCCTCTGACTCTTGATCCTCTATTGTGTCTAGTGACCTTTCTTCTCTAATCAGTTTGACATCCCTGCCATTCATAGGGATCATAGCATATGACAGGTCTAATTGCATACTCCCACCAATCAATGCGGCCCATCTTCTTGACAACAACATGCCATATTGTGGCTTGATATCAACAACTGTTATATTCATTTTGTAGGTTTTTTCTAGATATGCTGCCAATCTGAAGTCCACATCTTTCATGATTCCAATGACGAGTACCTCCCTAGCATCCATGGCATAGCATTTCCCACATGCCTTATCTCTCTTTAACCCAACTTGCTGCATGATAACCAAAGGCATGATATTCGTTGATGCTTCTGAGTCAAGCATACAATTCTTAATCACTTTTCCATTTATGACAAGGGAGACATAGAATGGTTCAACCTGTGAAGGGCATTTTGTCATGGTCATCCCCAGATATACCTGAGGAGTCTCATCCTCATCAATACACATGGCTTGTTTCTTACCCTAAGTCTCAATATTCTTATCAGCTTGACAGGGTACTCCTGAAATTAGGGACAATGTTTTATTTCTAAATTCTTCTACCTTCATCAGCTCCATCAATGGAACAGAGATCTTTACCTGGGACAAGACCTGAGTTATGTCAAATGAAGCATAATTTTGTATAACAATTGTAGCCTGATCCACAGTTTTATTTTAATTTTGGTATGATCCAGCTTTAATTTTTGTGGCTCCCTGACTGTCATCTTTGATCTGAAAAATTTTGTTTTGATCCTCGACCTAGGGGATTCTATCTTCTGACCCTTGAGAATCATGACCTATTCTTTGCTTAAAATTTTTCTTATTATTGCTCCATTGCTTCTTTTGTGTTTCAATTCCTTTATGACTATGCACAGGTTGGTTCACAAAAGTACTCTTTGGTTGGTGTTGTTAGCACTCATTTTGACCTGGGGTTGATTTGTCATGATCAGGAGGTTTCTTCATTTGAAGCCTTCATCTTCTTGCCCAATTTTTCTAAGTGTTGGACCTCCTCAGCGTTTTTCAGCTGCAGCATCATATTTTTCTGAGGAGGAGGTCGTCATCATCATCCTGTCTTCGATGATGATCTTCATCAGCATGTTCTTCGTCGACTGATTTCTCATCGTCATCATCATATTTCAACTATCGGGTGATGTTTGAATATCATCCTGATGATACTGGTGAGCTACAGTGCGCCCTCAGTTGCTTGCGGGGGTGATCTTTTCAAGTGTCCGGTGATCTTCCGAATATCACCTTGCTCAAACATGATGATGATGTTGCCCCGTTATCCTGAAGGGATTATTCTCTAAGTGGTTCGACCTGACTTGTTTTTTCTTAAGGGTCGTCATCATCATGATATTTCCAGTTATCATCCTGCTGCTTGCGGAGGTCATCATATTTTCTGCCTTCATGATATTTCGCCAGGGTGATATTTCTATCATCGGGTGATCTTGGTTATGATCATCCTGATGATGTTGTTGAAGAGTTCTAAGTGCGACCCGATATTCACTAGGGTCATCATATTTTGAACGTCAGGATGATCTTAGTCAATATCATCCTGATGATGTTGTATCACTTCTTGTTCTTTGTTTTGACATCCTGATGACATCATCAAGGTCCGCGGGGGTCATATTTCTAACAACTGATCATCTTGAAGAGACCTCCTGATATTTGCAAACATGATGATGACGTCATCCGGATATGAGGAGGTGCGCAGTAGGCAGATATGATGATGACGTCAGCAGTATATGATGATGACGTCATCAGGATGTTCATCGGCCAGACTTTTGTTATAAGCTCAGCAGGAGGATGTTCCTCCGAAGGATCAGGTTGTGCCGATTATCATGAAGGTTATATTTCAAATATCATGATGACGTCAGGGTGATATTTCGAACAATAGGATATCATGCTGCTGGAGGATGATGATGATGAGGTCTATACTAGTGTCGTCAGGAGCAAAAGCACCGACATGATACATGCTCATGACCTAGTATATAAAGTGTTATTGAGGTCATCGCGGGGTGCATGTGGGATATTGATATCCTGCACTTTCAAATATCATGATGATGAACCTCGGCGGGAAATGGTTGCGATTGCAGATTTGATGATCTTCCCAAGGCCGCGGGTTGGTGCGCCATTAATGGCGATTGTTGCAGAGGTATGGGCGATGGCGTGGATGGATCCTGTACCCGACTGAGGGTGTACATCAGCGGACAGGGGTGCAGGGCTCGAGAAATCTTCCTGTCTCCTCTCCTACCTGCTGCATTCAAGTTTGGGCGCCAATCTGGTTGTGTTTGAGCGCCATTTCCATGATACTGTGTATCTGGCAGGATTTTTGGTCAACATTGTAATTAATTGCTGAGCACCTACCTGGCTGTTATAAGCAGGTGGTGTTGCTCATTTGAAAGGTTGTTGAAAGTTGATGATTTTGGCTCTGTAATGCATAACAAGCTGATCTGGTTGCTCTGTACAGCTTACCTGTGAGTTTATGTATCTCTTGTTGTTTGTTTTTGGCATGAACCCACTGATTTCATGATTAAACTTATATGAGAAATGCTGTTTAGCATGTGTTGTGTTAATTCTGTCTCCAGTATTGCATGTATTCTTCTTCTGAATCTGGATGTTTGGTAATGTTTAGATTCTAGAGCATAGAATTCCTATGTTGACTGTATGATCTTTTAACTTCTACTCAAGGGGTAGATTAAACTATTTTCAGGTTGAGCATTGGGAGGGATATACTGCAGTAGGGATACCATAAGTAGAGATAACCTAACACTTTGTATTGGGAGATGTCTGTAAGGCAGATATCACACATATCCCCTTGAAATCCAGTTTTAGTTGTTCATGCTGATCATCCACAGGTGTATGTCTACTGACTCCAGGCCCTGGATAGGCACCAATCATGCTTTGTTTTGTGTTATAACCATATCCAGCTTTGCATCCACACTTAAACTCCAAAGCAAAATCTAAAACCAACATTAGGACTTTAGAATTAGTTTAGGATCCTCAGTCCTCTGTCTACAACTGCAAATAGGCCCAAAGCTAGCCCCTTTGCCCTTATCTTTCAGTTTTGGTCTACTTACAGGAGGACTCATCTGCTTTCTGTCAACATCCCAGCCTTGCATGCATATCCTCATGGATGTTGAGTAGGGAATACCCCCCTAGGTCTTGCAGAGCCTGAAGAAGAAGAGGAGATAAAATATAGAGTCTATCTCCTATACTGTTGACCCCCTAGCCCAGAGATCCTGTTGATCACTGATGGCTACCTTGTAGGGAAATCTGGGAATAAGCATCTAGTCTGGGAAAAAGTCAACAGGTGTGAGTTACTTACCTGAGCTTTACCCTTGAGATTGTAATTGCTTTTGACTTGAGCCACTACTGCAGCTGTGAGGGCTCTAATCTCTTCATCAGATGGTCTTCTCAAGTTGTTCAAAAAATTGTGTGAACCCTGAGCATAAGCATAATTATCTTCATCATCTTCATCACAGGGAAACTACTGGCAGACCTGAATCTCATTATTTGTGCTTGCATCAACATCATGAGAAGGATACTCCCTGTTTGTAGACAGCATATTAACATTGTCATCTTCCATGCAATGTGGTTCATTGCATTCATCACAAGCCACGGCATTGTTATATAGAGACTAAACAATCATACATTGTGACTGTGAATGAGGCATCTAACATATTATGCACCATGGGGTGTCATTAACAATATTAACAGCCTTCTTCAAAGGGTCAGGTGTTTCCTTAACATTTTGAGTCCTTTGACCTGGGTTGCTATTTGGGAGAATGCGTTTACCATTATGCCAATTGGTATTATATGGCATGTCATGTAATGATGGTCTTCTTTCTTGCCTTTGGTAAACCTATCTGTCAGGACCAACCCCCTTTTCATTTTTTGCCATTCTATAGCTTAGGTCCTTGACAATAGTTGTCAATTTATCTAATTTATCCTCAGAAGTAGATGTATTGCCCTGAGCGCTTTGAGATTTAGTATTTGGATTTTGTAAAATTTTTACATCATCTCTTTTGTTTGCCTTACTAGATGATTTTCTGTTATTTTCAATATTTGTTGCAATTTTGAAAGCATCCCTGAGGCTGTGAGGACCGTTGTCTCTTAATCCATAAGCTGTTTTGGCATCAAAAGCATTTATGTACAACACTATGCACATAGGTTCATTAGGTCTCAGGTGATGTGGTAGTTTGTTCAGCACCTTAGTGAATCTAGCGTTGAAATTAGTAACCTGTTCATTCGATCCTTTGGTAATGCCAGTGAACTCATTTATGAAAAAACTAGGATCAGTTTTGTCACCATATTATTCCTTGAAAATTCTTCTGAAATCCTCCCATGATGAAATACTCCTGTCAGGCAGACCCTTGTACCATTCTCTTGCCTCATCAACTAAGGATTGCATAAATAATTTCATAAAAACATCCTCATGTTCAACCTCAAAGTTGTCCATGATATTCTAAAAAGCTTTTAAATGCTCTTCTCCGGACACAGTATTGTTTCCTGAAAACCTTGGCACTTGCGGCCTCACATGTTTGTCAATAGGATTGGGGTAACCAAGAATGCCATCAAAAACTAACTGTCTAAATCTGTCCAGCTACATCGGCTGTCTACCAAATTGATTAACATTGGCATTTCTATTTGTGTTCTAATTTCTCACATTATTCAATGGTATTCTAGCATTATTTGCATTTTGTCTTTGATCATTATGTTGATCCTGGACTTCATTTATGCACTGGTTCCTCAACACATTTATATTCTCAAGGGTAGGAACTGAATCATTCTGAGCAATTCGCAAGGCCTGCACTTTCTGTCTCATGTCATCTCTAATTTTCACTGCTTGCAGATATTCTAATTCTGCCCTTAAGCTTTTGATTTCTTCAGCTAATTCCTCCTCTCTAGGCATAGAAGAGGATGGTTTCATTATATTCTGATCATCATTATCATCTCTTGGGGATCTAGTTTCTTCAAATCTATCAGGGGAATCTACAAAAGGGCATTCTTGAAATACTTCCAACCTCATTCTCAATCCACTACCCTGTTGTCTTTCATATACATTCTAGATCTCAGTCTCAGTGTTTGAAAAATAAGGTATTGTTCGCTCTGAAGATCCTGGATTGTCCTACATATTATCATTACTTTTGGGAGAACCCTCTCGACTGGCTTGAATAGTCCCTTTTCTTCTGTACATCATTTTTATGGATAACTCTTCAAACAGAGGATTACGCAGGGATCTTCTCCCTTGCATACAAATTTTTACTTTACCGGTTGGGAGATTGGTTCAGAGTCGCCACCTATAACTAGGAACTATTTTCTTTTAAAATCAGGGCTCCTTCACAAAGATTCCCTAATGGAGTCACAAATCTGTTGGTAATTTTCCCAGACTAGATGTTTGTTCCTAGTTATCCCTACAAAGTAACCATCATTGATCAATAGGATTCTCGAGCCAGGGGCCAACAGTACAGGAGATAGACTCTATAAATATCTCCTCTTCTTCTTTAGGCTCTGCAAAACCAAGGGGGTATTCCCTACTCAACATCCATGAGATATGTTTGTGGATTGACTGGGATGTTGATACAAAGCAGATAAATCCTCATTTATGCAGACCAAAACTGTGGGATAAGAGCAAAGGGGCTTGCTTTGGGCTTATGTTCAGTTGTGAATCAGAGGATTTTAGTCCTAAACTACTTCGAAAGTCCTAAAGGTTTGGTTTTGAAGATTTAAGTTTGATTTTATGTTTGGATGCAAAACTGAGACTCTGGGTTACAACCTCAATACAAGACTGGATCGGTGCCTATCTAGGGCTCAGAGTCAATAGACATACACATGTGAATGGCCAGCATGAACACATACCAAAGACTGGATATCAAGGGGATTTTTAGTATCTGCTTTACAGATACTTCCCAAAATAGAGTATCCTGTTATCTTTGCTTACTGATATCCCTATTGCAATGTCTTCTTCCCAACACTTGATCTGAAATGTTTAATCTACTCCTTGAGCAAAAGTAAGAAATCAAGCATTCAACATAGCAAACCTATATTCTAGAATCATAAACACCCCTTAAATGCTTAGATTCATAAAAAGAACACACTCAATTTGGAGACAGGTAATAGAACACATGCAATATAGCATTACTCATTTAAATCAACATGATATCAGTAGATTTATGCAGAAAAACATACAATATGAGACTCATAAACTCACAAGACAGCCAAGACAGAGCCGCCAATGAAGTCGTATCTTATTACAGCACCAAAATTTTTGTCCAGTTTTCAACAACAACGAATGATACAGTTTGCCCCTTATATAGCCAAACTGTACATTTAGCCAATTAATTACATGGCAACCAAAATTCCTACCAAAATATAATGCATGAGAAATGGCGCTCAGAAATAGTAAATGTAGCAAAGAGACAAAGAGGAATGAACAGGTGAACTCAGGATTTGCACCGCCGCCTAGGGATTTTCTTCATCAATCGGGTGGTTGACCTATCAACTCCATCGATCATCCTCTGTAAGTCTGCCATTAATGATTCAGCTACCCGTGGGATGCAGCAATGATCACATCTGAAGTTTTCCTGCTCAAAACAAGTTTGAGGAAGCAAGGAAGACCAACTCTGCAACTTTAAAACCTAGCCATTGATTTTGATTCCATCGCTGAGATCATCGGTGCCAAAAACTGCTGAAAAGTCAAGAGCCAATGATTACGTGCCACGTAGGCACTCCATGTTCCTATCATTGACTTTTCACCATCTTCATTTTGCCATTTCGCCCCTTGTATATGCAAGAACGGAAGCATATACAATCACCACTGTTCGCCTTTCAAAAACCCTTGTATATGCAAAATGCATATACATGCAACAACTAACATACAAGGTAGACCCCATGCAAGTTTAGAATGAATTGAAAAACTACTCGGGTTCGGCTTGTACCTCATTCCTTTGTACATCCACGATATACAACACACACATACATACAAGCCACGGACTTCAAATCATTATGCATCAGAATGTACCTCCTTTTGAAGTCTGGCTTGTATCCTTTCATTGTACATCAGCTTATATATCAGCATATACAAGTGCTTTATACAACCTACAGACCTCAAATATTTATGAGGCAGCTTGAAAACTCCATCGAGTCTGGGTTGTATATCGCATTCCTTGCATATCGCAATGTATATCGGCACATAAAAGTGCCCAATATACATGCCGCGGACTTTAGACTTTGAATTTATTAAACTGCAAAGCCTTAATAAATTCAAAGCCCTTCGGGTCCAACCCTTGCATATTTGGAATGGATGTTCCTCTTTGCACCTTGCGAATGTATATTTCAATGCATTCGCCTTTGTATGTTCGTGGGCCCCACCAATTGTATATTCTGCTGCTTTGTATATTATTTCTTGTAAGCCCGATATGCATTTGGAAATGCATACAACTGCAAAATATACTCAGGAATCTGTGATAGATTCCCCCTTTGCATATGCAACCCGATATGCATCTAAAATGCATATAACTCAATTCTTTATCATTTTTTGGAGGCCGATAGAGATTTCACGAGCCTGCCAACATACATTTGCAATTGTACATATAAAAACTTAACATTTTTCTCAAGTGCGATAGGAAAAAGCGGTAAAGCATTACGTGGGGGCTGGTCAACCTTTGAACACTAAAGCATGATAATGAAACTTAATACCCGAGAACCCACCACAGAAGGTCACCACCTGAATAGAAAAAACAACGCAAGACCTCATGCCTCAGAAAATTCAGGGTTTGAATAAGAAAACCTACAAATGTTTAAGCTTAAAACCCTAAGCATAAATGATTACCAACAATGGTATCCCTCATTCCATCATCACCGACAATGGAAAGCCATTCAAGAACCAGGAAGTCCATACCTTGTGCAAAAAATTCCAAATCCAATACCACTTCTCCACTCCATATTACCCTCAAGGAAATGGTCAAGCATAAGCTTCAAATAAAACCATCCTCCGCATTCTAAAGAAGACAGTTAATGAAGTTGGTTGTCACTAGCACCTCCAGCTCAACCCCGCCCTATGGGCCTATCGCACAAGCATCCGTACCCCCACAAGAGCCACCCCCTTTTCCTTGGTCTTTGGATCTAAAGCCATTTTACCTATTGAGGTCGAGCTCCCATCCCTAAGAGTATCTCTACAAAACATAATCACTGATGAGGAATACTGAGTCACAAGGTTGCATCAGCTAGAATTACTGGATGAGAAATGTCTGGATGCGTTGAATCACCTACAGGCCTATCAAAATCACCTCAGAAGAAGCTATAACAAGAGAATAAGAAACTAAAAATTTGAAGTAGGTGACCTTGTCCTTATGGAAAACCAAAAAAACTTGCAGGAGCACCCTAAGAAAGGAAAGTTTGAACCCAATTGGCTAGGGCCTTATGTCATCACAACCAGCTATAGATCAGGAGCATACCAGCTTGCAACACCTAAGGGGCAGCCTCTGGTTGAGCCTATGAACATTCTACACTTGAAGAAATTCTACGCATAACCCATCGAGTACCCCAATCAAAAAATCAAAAAAATAGAAAAATTAAAAAAAATCAAGAAAAACCTGAGTGCAATAAAGACTTCCAATGGTGAAAATCACTTCGGTGACGCCTTGGATTGGTACCATGGTGAAAATCTATTTCAGGTGCCATGTGTAGCGGCCAGTTCTACCATCTAATAAGTCCTCTTTTTGTCACAACACTCCATATCGCACACATCCCATGGCTTGGAATTCTGAAACATCAAGTCCCATCATCCCCACCCCGCACTATCCTACCCAAGGCTAACTTATGGAACGAGGATCCTTGTAAGCTTCCTTTTGTACAACTGCAAAAATCGCAAAAAATCCAAAAACAACACAAAACATAAAAAATCCAAAAATAATAGAAAACCCAAAAACAACACAAAATAACCCCCATACATTAATCTCGCTGCAACTCGCGACCATCAACATCGATCAACTCTCAACATCACACCCATCCTAAACTATTCCCACATCATCAAGTCATTTCAGAACTACATATTCATCTCGCCCACATCTTGAAAGTACCTTGATCCCATGGACACAGGGTATGTAGGCAGTCTGGAATATGAAGGAATTTTTCAGTACTCAGGTACATAAGATGCACCCATCCAACCCGTTTGGATGGTCCCCATTCACTGAGCTTGCTAGACCCAATAAATGGTACACATGCTAAGTATACGCTTGAAGCATGGTCCCTAATGCAAAAATCATCAATCAACATACCAACTATAAATCCCACACATGGCCTAACTATCCTTTTGCCCACCTTTTGAAACTTATCCAACAAAGTCCAACCGATTTGCGTCCTAGGATATATCATTCCTACAATGGACAAGAATCTATTAGCCTATCAACATGTATCTTGGCAAGAGCACACAAAAGCTATTTGTATCTTTTTTTTGGTCTTTTTGATTAGTGATTTTTATCTTTTTGTCTCACTCTAGGTCATTTCTAAAGCTACCTTGATCTCATTATATCATGGTAAGTGGCGGACAACACCTAGAGTAGACACGATCATTATTTTTGTATGATGTGCTTATGGGTTGGTTTCATTACTCCAAGAATAGTATTCATATCTTGAAGCCTAGGTCGGTTCTAGCATGATGTGCCCCATTTGCATATATAGGCATCAAAACCTTATATGTACTATTAGCACTCATCGCTATGGGTCCCCTTCCTAGGCTAGGCAAGATTATACTACCTTGGGTACACATGAAATCAACCTATTGTTTGCGGGTCTAGTCCATGCAATCGTGGGATATATATCATCACCTAGGTCATCTCATACCTTTGTGAACTCTATCCTACATTGCTATAATAAACCAATAAATTCTCTCAATTAATGTTATGCAACTACTATCACTAGCTCAAATCATCATGCTAATCATCTATTCAACTCTACCATCTTGGCCTAGATTTTGTAACCACCTAGCCTACCCCCCCTCCCAACTTCTCTTACTAATTTCATCCCTCCAACTTATTTCCACTCAACACATCCCAAATCAAACCATATCCCCTCTCAATGACGTGGCGTTTCATGACCTAGCCACTCCCTCATTAACCATCCCACTTCCCCCCCAAATCTAGCCACAACCAATCATACCTGTACCCCATCCATCCACCCCCCCTATCACACAACCCCACCACCTAGGGTCCAATAGAAAACATCATGTGTATCAATACTTAATCATCTCACATATCACCTAGTTTGCATCTCACATATCACCTAATTTGCATCTCTTAAATCACTTAGTTTCAATCCCACATATCATTTAGTTTACATATTATTTAAATTGCATTTCATTAGGTGTATTTTATATATCATTTAACATTACCTATCATATATCATTTCATCGGTATTTCATGTAGCTACATTTTAGAATCCCTTAATTTGCATGTCATTTAGATGCATTTTAGAGTCATTTAGTTTCCATATCATATATCATTTACTTTGCATTTTTTAGAATCATTTAGGTTGTAACTACTTAAGTGCATTTTATTTAGGTGCATATCATTTATCCTTTTCTTTGCATTTTTTAGAATCATTTAGGTTGTAATTACTTAAGTGCATATCATCTATCATTTACTTTGCATTTTTTAGAATCATTTAGGTTGTAATTACTTAAGTGCATTTTATTTAGGTGCATATCATATATCCTTTTCTTTGCATTTTTTAGAATCATTTAGGTTGTAATTACTTAAGTGCATTTTATTTAGGTGCATATCATATATCATTTGCTTTGCATTTTTTAGAATCATTTAGGTTGTAATTACTTAAGTGCATTTTATTTAGGTGCATATCATATATCCTTATCTTTGTATTTTTTAGAATCATTTAGGTTGTAATTACTTAAGTGCATTTTATTTAGGTGCATATCATATATCCTTTTCTTTTCATTTTTTAGAATCATTTAGGTTGTAATTACTCAAGTGCATTTTGTAATCCTTTCATTGCATATAATAAACATATACATTACATCCCATTCTCAGTTAAATTGCATATAATCATTTAAATTACATTTAGTTTGCATTCCACAATCCTTACATTGCATTCCATACATCATTTCATAATGATTTAGTTATAGTTGCTTACATAACATAATCATTTAGTCACATTGCAATCATCATCATTTAGCTGCATTTTAATTTACATCTAGTTGCATATCCATATTTCCATACATAACATAAACATACATTTCTATTACATTACACTTTGCATCCATAATAAATGTTTATTAATCTGAACATTTATTTTGCATTATACATCATAGTCCATAGATCACAAATATGCATATATCAAAAAAACTCAACCATCATTACATCCATCAGGTTACATCAATAGGTACATCCATAACATCAAAATCATACATTGCATAAACACAACACATCCATAGCATATAATCCATAAAGCATACTGCATCCATCCACATAGGCATCATCATAACCATATAAAAGATTCATAAATAAACAAGTAGGCCATCAAACAACATCATATCATATATCATCATTGCAAAAATATACTTCGCTCATATATATACATCAAAAAATATAATAACATGTCATGATACAATGCCTCCAAGGGCCAAAATGATACAATTGTCACATAGAGGACCCTCTCTATGACGCATTGGGGGATCCTAGACCTGGTGGTGGCTGTGGTCCTGTCTGTGGCTGTGGCTACGGCTGCGACCGAACCTGAACCTGTGGAACCCGCGGGGGCACATGTGATGGAGGACCCATCAGATGCTGAATAGATTGAACCGATCTAGATCTGTGTGACCTAGATGACCTGGCCCCATTGAGCTCACTATAGCTCGACGCACGCTGCTCTGCTAGCACTGCTGCATGATAGAGAACCTGATAATAATCTGCTCATCAACTGGCCTCTAACAACTATCCCTGTGCCTGAGACAACTGTGTCTACATTTGTGTCAAAATTGGGGCCATACCGGCACCTGAGGCCTGTAAACTACTCACCGTAGCCTCTGCCTACCGAGCTCTCGCAAGTGCCACATCCCACTCTCTGGTCAAAACCACTATATCACCCTGAGTCTAGGCTAACTGTGCCTGTAATGCAGCCACCTGTCCATCTGTATCATCCAATAATGCCACTGTCCCCCGTAATTGCACCAACTTTGCCTCACAGCTCTCTAAAGCCTCCTGCAAGCTGGCTACATGTGCCCACAGAGTCTCAACCTCCTCCTCTCCACTCCGAGGCTGTTGACGAGAGGTCAACCCTCAAAGCCCTGACTCTCCACTTGCCCCTGAGGTGCCCGCCTCTACCTGCTACCCTGCTGCAATAGCTTGTTGCTGCTACGATACCTGCGGTGGGGGTAGAACACCCCTGTCCACCCTCGGCTGTCCTCCATGCTGTCGAGGCCCTTCATGCCATCGTACCACTCCAATCTGAACCTGCTCAATAGACACCTATTGTCTCACCTACTACTGGGGCACCTGTCAAGCTGCTAGCACATCCATCAGTTGCCCATCCCTCCCAACCTCCCTCTCCTCTCCATCCCCCCAACCTCCATGATGTAGTTTGCAATAATCTCCTCAGCCTCCTCCAAGAAATCATCTCCATTGGAATCATCATCTCCATCCTCCTCAGACTCCTCATCCCCTAAACCCTCTACCTCCTTTGCATGGACTATCTCATCTGATGGGTTAGTGAACCGAGTCGGCCGCCACATCCACCACCATGTCTCATATGCAGGAGTAGTACCTACATCCTTGACAGTACTCTGCCAATCCCACTGCAATGGCTGCAAAGCCGTAATGTCCTCTAGAGCAATCCAATGCTATATGGTTGCCGGCCAATAACGGACATCCCCACGGGTATGTACAAAAATTGCCATCTGTTGTGGGGCATCCTGCCATAACTTGAACTATCGAATAACCCACGACGGTAGATACATGTCAATCATATGGTCTCCTCAACCTATCAAATAGTGTTGCTGGAAAGTAAACGGCATGTACACATCATCATTTGGCCATGGCTCCACTCCCACGTAGGGTCACCATGTAACTCAAATGACATCATCCAGCACCCATCTCCAATACCGAACCTATCCAGTATATGTGTACTCAGCATCTCGATACAGGAACACAAAGGCCTCAAATGGATGGTGATAGTAACCACATCTCGGCTAAGTGACCACAATATGCTCCCAGATCCACACATGTAGCAAAGTAACCCCAGCTGATAAAGCTGAATCATAATGATAGACAACTGTATGCATCTCATGATAGAGCTATGCCAACATCGCTGATTCCTAGGCATACACGGTCTCATGTCTGACCATCCCCTCAATCAACTCCCCCTAGCCAACCAGAAATCCCCTACCCATCCTATCAGGCATCACTATGCCACCAATCAATGCGCATAGGAATAAGGCAAAGTGGTCTGCACCCGCCGCCAGTGACCCCTCATAACTCATCTCCTGCTCATCCGCTAACAAATACATGTGATCGTGACCAAACACTCTAATCAAGGCCCTCTGTTCCCTCCTGGTGTCATACGTCACCCACCAGCCATGAATAGGTAGCTTGAGGATGTGATAAACATCCTCAAGAGTTATAGTAATCTCTCCAGTCGGAAGCAAAAATGTACAAGTCTCTGGCTGATATCTGTCTACAACCATGGAAATTAGAGCTCTATGAGCTCACAGCACTGGCATCGACGCAGCTATCAAGAGCCCTAACCTCACCAGTCAGGCCCAGGTGACATCATCAAACTGATCAAAAAGTGTCATTCACAGATGACAAGTGTCGCTCCTGCGAGGACACTATAAATGACCTCGTCTCCTGCATCCACAACTTTCCAGTCAAAAATCTACCTATCTTTTTCCCAATCAACCCCTCCTAATGTTGAAAGCCATAAACTCTTTGGCACCAAAATAGACCATGTTTTGCACCATGTTTCATGATGGCACTACCACATCCCCAAAAGGTGCTAATATAGATAATAGCGCCATTGCGCAAGCCACTTTGTGCCATTTTTAAAAATGGTGCCACTCTTCCACTTGGCGCTAATCTAAAGAATAGCACCAATTCTCCCGATAGCACATATATCACATATGGTGCTTGTTGGTGCCTGGATTCACTGACAGTTTCTGAGCAATTTTCATGCAGGCACCATCCCAAAATATCTAAAAAATTTTAAGTTTTGGGGCCCCTCAATGTTTTTCAGCATCTGTGTTATAGTTCTTAAGGAGGTGGTCTTCATGTTTTCTCCATCGGCATGAGTTTGTATTTGTCTTGGCAATCATGATGGTAGCAGTCATATCTTCTTCCATCACCAAGACTTTGTGCTATCGGCGAAGGAGTTTCATGTTGGGCCGATGGCATTTGTTTGGCCGATGGATATCTATCGGCGAGAGTAGTATTGTCGGCCAAGTAGTTTTTTGTGGCGTCGATAGGCGCGGGTCACACCGACAGGGGAGTATGGAGTGGACCGTCAGCGAGACTTTTGCTATCGGCAGAGGGGTCTTGACCTCTGCCGATATCATTTTTCTGGCCGATGGGGATTTTGGCGTTGTGTTCATCGGTATGACAATGTGTGTTGGCGAGGGAGATTTGTGCTTTGCCGATGGGTCTTCTCTGGCCGATGTGGAAGATGGAGGCTTTAGGGAGGTGTTCGTCGGTGTGACTAAGGGTATCGGCCAGTGTTTTTTCAGTTGCTCCGATGATGTGTGTCTAGGTGATGGGAGCGAGGAGTTCGGTCATCGGAGTGACCTTGGCTATCGGGGGCAGTGCTTTGTGGTCCACCGATGGAGAGTGTTTGGCCGATAGTGGAGCAGAGTGTGGCTCGTTGATGCGTCGGTATGACTCGACGTATCGGCGAGCATCTTTTTTGTTGTGCCGATGGCGTGTGTCTCGCCGAAGACTTGAATATGGAGTTTGCGATGGCGTTGGCGAGACTATTGAGGTCGGTCAGAGGAGTTCCAGGTTGGCCGATGGGATTGGTCTGGCCGACAAGGGATTGCGATGGGCTTCATCGGTGTAACACATGAGGTCGGCTAGAGGATTTTTTGATGCTCTGATGGAGGGAGTCACAGTGACGGAGGGTGTGTTTTGTTTGCCATCGGCGAGACCGTTGAGATCGGAAGGAGTTTTTTGGAGCAGGCCGATGGTATAGGTCTGGGCAATGGGCTTTGGGCTAAGAGGCGTGTGTCGAGCGTGGCAAAAGCGCTCGACACTTAGTATGTGGGTGGCCATGTTTTTAAAATGCTAAAGTTGTCTTCGCACGGTGCATGTGGGACTAATTTTCCTACATAATTTGAACCTTCAGAAAATGCATTTTGGCGGGAACTCCTCATTTGAACGCAGCGATGGTTTTCTTGGTGGTTGTGGGTGGTTGAGCCATCAATGGCGACAGTGCAGAGATGTGAGCAAATGGTCAAGCAGTCAGGTACCCATTTTATGGCATAGCGATTTCTCCAACGGTGGCGCTGGGCTCGAGATCCCCCCTGTCTGTCGCATTTAATCTGTGAAGGCCATTTTCAAATGAAAGGAATGTATCTGGAAATTTTTTGATTTCTAGCCATGTAATTAATTGCTGAATCTACACGGTTCTGTATAAATGGTCTGGTTGTGTTACATTTTAGAGGTTGGATGTTTTTGGGCTTTCTGCTCTGGCTCTGAACATAAGGTGTTCACATTTTGAAAGGCATTTTTTGCTATAGACTCGGTCCTTAGTCTGGTGTACTAATCTATCTTGGCTTGTAAATGATGATTTTCTCTATGATGGCCTTCTGTGCAGATTGATTTTAAATGAAAAACACTTGTGTGTGTATTGTTTCTGATTGTCTCCTGTATGTCATTTGTTTTCCTTTCAAACAAGGTTGTCAAGGGCTTCCAAGTTTTTCAGTATGTGCATACTGTGTGTCTGATTTATTGTGTCTGCTCAAGGAGTGGTTAAATAGGCTTTTGATCAGATACAAAGGGAAATAGATTGCATCATAGGATCTGTTAAGTATGATCATTAATGATACTCTTTCTTGGACATGTTGCTGTTAGGCAGTAGCATTATTCTTAGGTCCTCTGGATATGAATTTATGTTGTCATGGGGAGACATTTACAATCTTAGATATGACTCTGCTACCCAGATAAGGCACTGGTTTGGGAATCTGTCTGTTCAATGGGTCTAGGAAAGTCCCATAACTCCAAACACCATTTCAAACCATCTCATCCTTCCATCTGTTAGTTGTAGGATTAGGATTAGGAATCTCTGCATGCTCTCATACCTAACCAGACGTTATGTCCAAGAAGATTGCCAACCTTGTGATTTGTTACACAAATCTTGGTCCATACATGAGAGTATTCTGCCTGTTGCTGTCAAGTTAAATCCTTCTGTCATTGAGCTAGTCAAGGTTATACTTTTATCAAATAGGGACACCCCCCTTGGTGTGGCAGAACCAGAAGTGAAGGGGAGGAGCTCACACAACCTCCTGTATTTAGTTGGCTAAATCTGCATGTGCATTAGAACTGGCAAACCCTAATGCTGATTCAGAAGCAAAAACCAACAGTGCTAATCCCCTACCTTGCGCTAAACCTAAATATAGCGCCACTACCTAAAATAGCACTAGTCGAGAACATCGTGCTACCCTAATACCCATTTGGCGCTAAAAGTCCAAAACCCTAACTCTTTCACACATCGCACCAATACAGAGGATGGCACCAAAATGCTAAGCATTTGGCGCCAATCCACTTCTATTCTACCCAAGAGGATAGCGCCAATCCACTTACTTTTGGCACTGCGCGATCTTGTGATAGCGCCACAATCCCAATACCCAATTCCTGAACCCAAAAAAAAATGCAACAAAATCAAAAAATCACAAAGCTAGGGTTAGGCCCTACCTGGGGTCTAGCCTTCGATGCCCGGCCATAGGATCGGAAGCGCTCAAAAATGTGTGAGTCGTGGGAATCGGGGATTGTGCTCTGCCATCTCTCCTTTGCTCCTTCCTCTCACGAGTTCAATGTGTGCAAATGTGGCATCCTTAGGGCCCACTAGTCCAAATATAGTAAGCCATGTCATCCTTTCGCTAATCTTTTTCCCCTCTAGGGTGTAGATCACAACCTTTTTCCTCTATTTTTCTTCCCGTCATCTTCTTTTTCCACCCCCTATCCAATTTTCACTCCCATCGCGTCCTTTCAAGAGCTCGCCCTAAATTTTTTTTTTCGCCTACCTCTCGAGGGGGCATCATTCACCCATCTTATTCCTTCCTGGTAGCTGGGGCATATTTTTCTTTGACATAACGCCATTTCCCTCCTAGGTCCTGACACCACATCAAAGAGGGGCAAATGTAGACACCTAAAAATGTATTTATCATCAAACCAACTCCTGACATCCCTAAACATACCAATTTCCCTTCTAATCAATTAATTAAATTTTTATTTAATTAATTATCCCTTCATCACCTAACTTTTCATCATTTTATCCCCAACAATTGAATTAATTCTATTAATTCAATAGTTAAACTTTAGCCCAGTGATTAAATAAATATGCAATATTTATTTGGTTATTTTCCCCCTCCTCACTAAACCCAATTAATTAGCTAAATCATGTTTAACTAATTAATTCAACCTATTAATTAACCAATCCCTACCCTAGGTAATTAAATAGCCATTATTTAATTGCCTACTCTAGCCTATCCCATCTTAGCCTTAGGATTAATTAAATAAAACCTTATTTAATTAACCTTAACCTCTCATTTAAGTGGTCAAACCTAGTTTAACACCCTTCCCCACATCCTCCAAATAAAAAATTGAAATATATCCACATAAGTCAATTTTTTATTAAAATATGTCCAACATCACATTTAATATCTCTTACACCCCTTACCCATGCCATGCCTCATTTATATCCACTCATCCCCAAAGTGAATTTTTAATTCATTTTACCCTTCCCCATGTGAAATTTTTAATTCACACATATTCCATCTTACCCAACCTCATTAACTCCACCCCTTTCCCAAGATGAATTTAAAATTCATCTTTATTCCTAGCCCTCCATTCTTCCAAGATGAAATCTAGGCCTTCCATATCATCTTCATCCTCCACCATTGATCTCCCAAATCAATCTCAACCTTTGGATCAAAATATCTCCAAAATGTCTATAAATACAACATCTCCAACTCATTTTGGAATACAATTTTCAAGTATTGTTACCATGCCAAAATATCTATTGAGCAAGCTTGTGAGTTGCATTAGAATAGAGCATTTCACATTTGTTTTCATTATCTAGGGTATATCTTAGAGGTTTTTGCATGCAAGCTTCTTACCCTTTGATGAGATTAGGTCTTCACATCAAGGTATAACTTCTTGTTTTGTATGCATTTAGTTTGTGTTTTTACCTTCAATTTGGATTTCCTAATCACAGCTTCAAGACCGGGGAAAATTCACAAGATTGAAGAAGGAACATTGGATATTAGAGAAGTCCCCAAAACAACCCTATCGATCTGTTGAAATACACACTATGTATTTCCAAATCGATCAAACTACATAGTGTGTATTTTAACTTTTAGGGTTTTACTCAAATACACAATGATTGAAACACTATATTTAGGGTTTGTGATAACATGTTTTAACTTGTCTGATGGTTTGTATAAGATCATATTCATGGTATGATAAGCTTCTATGGTTCCATCTTCAAGCTTTATGAAAACCTTATCCACAACATGCACAAGTTTTAGGGTTGTGAAAGCTTTTAAAGCTCTGTAGAGGTTTATGAATTAGGATGATAAGCATTAAGGAGACTGTAAAGTCATTTACAAGTCTATATAGTCATGTTGAAACTCCACTTCTATTCAGAGAAGAACACATGAAGTGTGAGCCAGGGGATTGGCCCTACTCAACTCAATCAATACATATCCATCAAGAGTCCTAACAATAGAAACTTGTAGATGCAGAAGTTATGAGAATGAAGTATGGAGTGTTATGCATGTTTACATGATGAAAAATAATCTAAAGTCTGCATTAATAATATGGGAACCTATGAAACCATGAGGTCTGCACACTATTCTATAGATCTACATGAAATCCTAAAAAATTTTGTCAAGCCCTAAAGAGACCTTGCACAAATAGTTTAGAGATCTGCTAAGAATCTAGAGGTCTGTTAAAGGTTTTGAAGTATGTCAGAGAGTTTAGGAGGTTTGCCTAACCTATAGGTTTGCCAAATCAAGCTTCAGTATTATCAAATATCCAAAGAGCCTATCAAACATGGAGAGTTTGTACAAACCCATTATAGGCCTATATGTGTTTTCCAAGACCTTGTCAAACCTCCTACAGATCTACATGAATCCTAATACCCTATCAACAAACATTGAAGGTTTGTGATGAAACTATAAAGAGCCTATTAAATCCTACAAAGCCATGAAAAGCCACACAAGTCAGTGGGGGTTTTCCAAGCCAATATAAATATAAGAAGGTTTGTACATAGATTATAAGGTCTGTCAATCTTTTGAAAGCCTTGAATAACGTTAGAGACCTTATATAGATCGTGGAGACCCTAAGGAGCCTATACAAACCCATTGTAGGCTTGTATCTATTTTCCAAGCCAAGTCAGGAGTATGGAAGATCTGTCAAGTGGTTTGACAGCATTCTTAGGGTTACAAAGGCATTCCCAAAGCTTATAAAGTCTTTTAGAGGTCTAGAAAACCCTGAGATTTTGTGAAGGGTTTCTACATGTCCATCCAAATGTTTAGGGGGTACGTGAAAGGTTGAAGAGCATTGCCAAACACTTTAAGGGTTTGCCAAACCATTTACAAATCTGTAGGGTATAAAGGAGATTGTCAAATAGTTAAATAACTCTGTGAAATCATGAAGAACATGTTTGAACCTTCTTAGGATCTATGAAATCTTGGTGATAGAGAAACGAGGTTCAAGGAGCATGACAGAGGATGAAGATGGAGGTAGATCATTCACTGGTATTCTAAGTGACATGATAGTAAATGGAGGGTGTAAAGAAACTTGTAGATGCAAATGTTTTGAGAGTACAGTGTGGAGCTATTAAGAGACAAACCAAGATTCATCCTATCAAAAGCACCATAAGGAACTCTGCATGGTCATTAAAGGTTTGTTAAGCTATTTGGGGAAGCATTTTTAGGGTTGTAAAAGTATTCTAAGGGTCTGTGAAGCATGTGTAAAGTTTGCAAAAGTTTTAGAACTCTACATAAGTATTAAAAGTATGTAGAAACCCTACAAATTCCATGATAACTCTAATAGCTCTACCTAATCATTGAAAGGTTGGCATCAGTGTTGAAGGCTCTGTTAAAAGTTTTAAGAACTATCAAGAAGTTTATAAGACTATTAAAACCAAAAGAATATGCAAATTAAGAGTCTGTCAGACTTTTGTAAAGCTTTTTGAAATGTTGAAGGGTCTATGTGGCCCTAGAAGAAACCTTACATAACCATTTAAGCTTCTGTATGATCCAAAAAACCTTGTGGATGATCGTTTAAGGATTTATGTATAATGCTACTAACTAGGAGCCCAATGTTGAAATACACACTGTGTATTTCCACTTTTAAGCTTGGGTAGATCCTAAAAGGCTTGTTCATGTTAAGAAATGTTTCTCAAGGTCTTGCAATTACAAAATTGCCAAATGAGCATTCTGGGATTCTATTTTTAGTAAGTTTACATTTGGGCATGTATGGGCTTGAAATTCTCCCCAAAGCTATGAATTGCTAAATGAGAATTCTGAGTGAGATTTAATCCAAGGTCAAGTCCATATGTCAAGATATTAAGGTTTTCAATTTTTGAAATGCCTAGAAAAGTTACTAGTTTTTGAAATACGAACTTTCCAACACGTTAAATGGTTCGTCAATTAGCCTCTCAGATCAAAAGTTATGGCCTCTAAAAGTTGGGTCTTCCGTATTGGAAAATGTGAATATGTGTTGGATACATAAAAGAGTTGTAAGGGGGAGTTACATGTATTGGTGTGTGTTTTGACACATCATAGGGCATCTTTGATTGGAGATAATCTGGGTGCCACTTTTTTGGGTGGTTTTAGCTCATGGTTTTGTAATTATTGTTTGATGGTTTCATGTATTAAATATCCTATATAATAGGTGCTTAAGATGGAGGTTGCATGTGAGAGTCTTCTAGATGTTGAGTTGCCTCTAGGTTTATGATTGGTGATACTCTTGTGAAAGCTTGCTCTGCAAGTGTATTGTAATCTTGTTGATTTTTGAATAATATATTGGGCAGATTTTGGAGTGTAGGGGTTTTCTTCCAAAAGGGATTTCCCCACATAAATCACCGTGTTGTGGTATGATTTCTATTTATGTTTATTTCTATATAATTTTTGTAACTTTTGTAAGATCTAAAAAATCTTACATAACCCTCCTCTCAAGATTAGTGTAGGAAGTTGTTCCGCTACCTTAGCTTCCTAACAATTCAAAATTTTGATGCATATCAAAATGTCTCTTACATGTGTTCAGTGATCAAGAAGTGATGCAAGAGCATCTAGATCCATGAGGAATCCTCATCACCCAAAAATATGTTGTTTACTTTTATGTGTGTTTTCTTTGTTTTTACTTACAGGAGTAAATGTTCAAAATTTTGATAGATCCAATTGGAATTATGCCCAAGTGAGGAGTGTATCATGCTAAGGAGCCAAATGGGTAGATCTATAGTTCAAATTTGGTGAAGATTCGATGAATTTTGGCTAAGTTATGCTCATCACTCCATCCAAACATCCGGACATCTAGAGATCCAATTATATTTCACATCTAGATCAGGTTGTACCTCTTTGTATTTCAACCGAACATCTTATCAAGTTGTACTTCAAATTTGGTTCCAGTTACACTTCTTCATATTTCATCTGGACATCTTATCCAATCATGTTGCTTTATCGCATCCCGATCCTATTGTTCTTATGTCCAGATCCAGTTGCATTCCCTTTATATTTCCAACCAGATATTTTTTAACTAGATATCTTGTTGAGTTCTAATATCTGGATCCGGTTGACTTCATATCTAGTTGCATCAACTTTCTTCAACCAAACATTTCATCAGAACCTTTTTGAATTGGACATTTGTTATATCCGAATCCTATTGCTATTCATATCTAGATCTGGTTATGATGCTTCATCTAGATATCATGTTACACATCCGATTACTTTGCTTGTCTTCAATCAGACATATTCTCATTCAGATATCATGTTCCACATCGAGTTACAATGCTTTGTTTTTAATCAGACATTATCTATTCAGATGTCATGTTGACATATCCACCTCTGGTTTCTTATTATACAACTTCCAACTAGATATCTCTCAAGTGGACTTTCCAAATGGACATATCCCAAGCAAACATTCCAATAGGACATCTCTCAAGTAGACATCTCCCATCCAGACATCCTGTTGCATATCTATATCGGGTTGCAATGCTTCATTTCTAACAGGACATTTTCCATCCAGATGTCCTGTAGTGTGTCTTGTTGCTTGATAACATCTGATGAGATTGTAAAATCATCTAGAAACTTCTATAAGTAGGAAATATAGTTGAACAACCACTATTTCAGCCAATCCTAAGTCTACACATTGATGCCGATCTAAAGAACTAGTAATATGGTGTTGTTTTTCAAGATGCCTGTAAAGGGGTGACATCTGTCCTCTTCACATGATGATGGCAGTGTTCATAGTAAGGCACATAGCCACCTTTGTTGCCTTTAAAAGGGAAAATTTCATGCTTTCACATCAGTCGAGGACGATTGAGTTGTAGATCTGTAACTTTTGTTTTATGTTGTAACTTCTTTAAGAAGACCTGTATTATGTGATACTTTGTGAGTTGAGAAATTGAATGTAAGGCTGAGGCTGATGCATGTTGCAAGCATATAGGAAAATCATTGTACTCCTGCTGTAATATTTCCTATAGCATATGAATAAAGGGTTTTTTAGATCCATTGTTGTGTGTTGGTCATCTTTGTTGTCTGGTTTAGTAGGTTGAAAAAGCCCCTGGACCTTGATCTACGTCATGTGGTATCAGAGAAAGGTTTGGAGTTCCTTGAGACTATGGGTTTGTTGTGTAGAGGATCCTAAGGAGATTGTTGTAGGTAGAGTGAAGAGGAAAACTTACAACTATAGAGAGTCCGTAGATATGGCACACCATGATAGAGGTCAAAGAGGGCCTACTCCAAGAGATGGATATGTAGCATTGCTCGAGATGCTGAGAGGCATCATGATGAGGCTGGATGTGATGGAAAGAACATAACACAGAGGAGTACCTGTGGAGGATGTGAGTGACAATGAGGAAGAATTCAGTGAAGAAGAAGTAGAAGACATAGGAGATGAACATGAAAAAAGGTTTTTGAGTGCAATGATAAAGATTGCCAGTAAACCCCATGTAGAATTACCTAGTTATAGTGGAAGTTTGAATCCAAAGGAGTTGATAGACTAGATCTCAAAGGTAGAAAAATATTTTGAGATGGAGTCTATTGAAGACCCATAGAGAGTGAAGCTAGAAGCTATAAAACTGAAAGGACATGCCTCTCTATGGTTGGATCATGTGTAGGTTGAGAGATAGAGGAAATGAAAGGAAAATATTAAAACTTTGGAGAGGATGATAACTAGGATGAAGGCAAATTTTTTACCAACAGATCATCAAATCACCATGTTCAATAAATTGCAAAATCTGAAGCAAAGGGAGAAACATATGCAAGATTACACTAAGGAATTTTACATATTGAGCATTAGAGTTGGTCATATTGAATATGATGCAGAGAAGATCTCCAGGTATGTAAATGGTTTACATTAAGTTGAGATTAGCTTGGTCAAGATTACCAGTGTGGAAGAAGCCTATCGGTTTACATTGAAGGTAGAGGAAAATATCTCTAGGAAGAAAAATAGATCAAGAGGAAAAGGTAAATCCTCAAGAGGAAGAGGACAGTTGAATCCTAGGCATAGATATCAGGATAAGAAAGGGGAAGCAAGTTCTTCTCAGACCAATACCCATGGAGGTAGAGGAAGGGGTGATCATTCTCAAAGTAGGGGAAATTCCAGAAGAGGAAGAGGATTTAGTGGGACATGTTCCCAGTGTTGACAAACTAGACATAGGGCATTTGAATGTCCTAAAATACAATAGACTAGTGGAAAAGGAAAAGAGGTAAGAGTACATGTGGCTGAAGTGGATTATGAGAGTGTGGCTTCACCAAAAGTTGGAGATCCTAAGGAGGGAGAATCCTTAATGTTAAGAAGGATACTTTTGAATCCTAAAAAAGAGAAATTTGAACCTATTTAGAGGAGGAACCAATTCTGAACTAGATGTAAAGTGGGTAGTAAATATTGTAAAGTGATCATAGACAGTGGCAGTACAGACAATATTGTGTCTGAGGAGATGGTCACCAAGCTGATATTGAAGAGGTTAAAACATCCTAGCCCCTATAGAGTTTCTTGGTTGCAAAATGAATATTAGTTAATGGTAAGAGAACAATGTCTAGTGAGTTTTCAGATTGATAAATTTTGTACAACATAATGCCAATGGATGTGTGTCATGTCCTACTAGGGAGACCATGATAATTTGATAGACAAGTTATTCATGATGGGAGGACTAACACATACAATTCAGAAGGATGAACATGAGTTTATTTTGAATCCACTGAAGGATAAGGATGAGGATGTAGAAAATAGTTCCAAAGTTTGCCTGGTTTTGGGGAAGATGTTCCTAGAGGATCTAAAGAAAGGAGGGACATGCTTTGCAATCATTCCCATGCCAACAATAGCGATGACTATGGAGAAGAATGATGTTCTGCCGGTTGAAATTTAGGAGATCCTAAATGAGTATACGGATATTATGATGGAGTTACCAGATGGACTACCACCTATGCGGGACATTATTCATTGCATGGATTTGATACCTGGTGTGAGTTTACAAAACAAAGCACCGTATAGGATGACACCTATGGAGAATAAAGAAATAAATAGGGAAGTATAAGAATTATTAGATAAGGGACTGATCAGGGAAAGTCTAAGTCCATGTGCATTACCAATTGTCTTGACGTTAAAAAAGGATGGAGAGTGGCACATGCATACATAAATAAGATAACAATCAAGTATAGGTTCCCACTGCCAGGAATGGATGACATGATGGACTGCTTAAGTGGAACAAGGTACTTTACTAAGATTGACTTGAAGAGTGGATATCATCAGATCCGAATAAGAGAATATGAAGAATGGAAGACTACATTCAAAATGAAGGATGGATTGTATGAATGGTTGGTAATGTTGTTTAGATTAACAAATGCCCCTAGTACCTTCATGAGGTTGATGAATGATGTATTGAAGCTATTTCTTGGTAAGTTTGTTATTGTATATCTAGATGACATTTTAATATTAAGTAAGACAAAATAAGAGCATTTGCATCATGTTAGGGCAGTATTGCAAAAATTGAAAGAAGCGAAATTGTTGGTACATTTGAAGAAATGTAGTTTTATGAAGGAGGAATTGGTATATCTAGCATTTTTGTTTCCAGTGATGGACTCAAAATAGATCAAGAAAAGGTCAGGGAAATTATGGATTGGCCCTCACTGTGTAGCATGTTTGAGGCTAGAAGTTTTCATGGTTTGGAAAGCTTCTACAGGACGTTTATTCATAATTTCAGTGGGATTTCTGCACCTATTACGAAATAATGAAGGGTGATAGGAAAGAATTTGTTTGGATAGAAGAAATAGAGAGGAGTTTCTAGTTGCTAAAGACAAAGGTGACTGAACAACCAATGTTGGCACTCCCAGATTTTGGAAAAGTATTTCAAGTTGATTGCGATGCAAGTGGAACAACCATTGGAGGAGTCTTAAGTCAAGAAGGAAGACCAATTGCATATTTCAGTAAGAAGTTGGATGAGGTAAAAAGGAAATATTTAGTGTATGATGAAGAATTCTACATGATTGTGCCTGCATTGAAGAAATGGAGACATTATTTTCTACCTAAGGAGTTTGTGTTGTATATTGATCATCATGATTTGTAATTCATAAACAACCAAGGTAAGTTGAATCAAAGGCATATGAAGTGGGTTGAATTTCTATAGAGTTATTCTTTTGTGTTGAAACATAAGGGTGGAAAGTCTAATCGATTAGCTGATGCATTGAGTATAAAAAGTCTGTTGATGAATGAATTAAAGGTGAATATAGTTGGTTTTGATTCTTTAAAAGAGTTATATGAGATAGATCTAGATTTTAAGGAAGCATGGGCTACTTGTGTAAGTCCATTTGAAAAGGATAGGACACCATGGCTGTAATATCTCATACAAGAAGGATTGTTATTCAAAGGGAAGAGGTTATGTATACCTTAGGGGCCAATGAGGGATAACTTGTTGAAGGAAAAGCATAGCGGTGGATTGAGTGGACATTTTTTGCATTGATAAAACATTGGCACAATTGAGTGAAGGGTACTTTTGGTCTGGTATGGCTGCAGATGTGAAGAAGTTGGTACAAGGATGTCAAATTTACCAACATGCAAAAGGAACAAGGAAAAATATAGGCTTATATCAACCATTGCCTATACTAGATAGACCGTGGGAACACATCAACATGGATTTTGATTTGGGATTGCCTAGAACACAAAGAGGAAATGATTCTATTTTTGTTATGTTTGACAGATTTTAAAAAATGGCACATTTTATACCATGTCAAAAGAATAATGGTGCTTCTCACATTGCTTCATTATTTTTCAAGGAGATAGGCTGCATGATTTTCCTATGAGTATTATTTCATATCGTGATGTCATGTTTGTAGGTCATTTTTTATGTACCTTATGGAAGAAGATGGGTACACCTTTGGGTTTTAATTTGTCTTACCTTCCTCAAACTGATGGTCAAACTTAAGTTGTCAACAAGAGCTTGGGAAACTTGTTGAGATGTTTAGTAGGGGAAAAGCCTAATCAATGGGACTTGGTATTGGCTTAGGTAGAGTTTGCTTATAACAACTCAGTCAATAGAAGCATAGGGAAAAGTCCTTTTCAAGTTATCTATGGATACAATCCAAGAGGTGTGGATGAATTGAGGGATAGTGCAGATTTGCATAGGAAAAGTGCAATAGATGAATATTTTACGAAGTATATTTATGATTTGCATAATGAAGTGAAGCAATTTTTGGGAAAGAGTGCCATCAAATATAAGGAGTGTGTTGATATGCACCAGAGAGAACATGACTTTTAGGTTGATAATTTGGTGATGGTACATTTGCAGAAGGAAAGGTTCCTACAAGGAACACATAATAAACTTAAGTGGAGGAAGATTGGACCTTGTAAGGTGTTGAGGAAAATTTCATCCAAAGCATATGAAGTTGAACTTCTAGTGGGTATTAACATTTCTCCCATTTTCAATGTGGCCAATTTATCTAAATACTATGAGGGAGAACTGAGTTTATAGGGGAATCTAGTTACATATTTGTAGGATGCACATGGATGGATGCATCAGTTGCCTGAGAAGAAGTTTGAGCAAGTTGATAAGGTAATTGATTCCCATGTGGCTAAATGAACAAGAGGGAAGGAATATATTAAATACCTTGTTTGTTGGAAGGATCGACCAGTAGATGAAGCTTCATGGATGTCAGTTTCAGAATTGGTTAAGTTTGGGATACCAATTCCTGACTTACTTAAATGTTCATGAGTTCAACTCATGGAACATTTCAGTTACTCGGTGTATCTGATGGAGAAGCATCTGGGTCCACGAGCAATTCTCATCACCCAAAAATATTTTGTTTACTTTTCTATGTGTTTTCCTTTGTTTTTGCTTGTAGGAGTACATGTTCAAACTTTTGATAGATCAAATTGGAATTATGCCCAAGTAAGAAATGTATTGTGCTAAGGAGCCAAATGGGTATCTACAGTTCAAATTTGGTGAAGATCTGATGAATTTTGGCTAAGTTATGCTCATTGCTCTATCTGAACATCTAGAGATCTAGTTGTATTTCACATCCAGAATGGGTTGCACCTCTTTGTATTTCAACCAGACATCTTATCGACTTGTACTTCAAATCTAGTTCTGGTTGCACTTCTTCATATTTCATCCGAACATCTTATATGAATCATGTTGCTTTGTTGCATCTCGATCCTATTGTTCTTATGTCTAGATCTAGTTGCATTCCCTTTATATTTCCAACAGGATATTTTCTAATTGGATATCTTGTTGAGTTCTAATATCCGGATCTGGTTGATTTCTTCATATCCAGTTGCATTGACTTTCTTCAACCAGACATTTCACCCAGACCTTTTCAAATCAGACATTTGTTATATCTGGATCCTATTGCTATTCATATCTGGATCGATTATGATGCTTTATCATTCATCCAAATGTCATGTTACACATCCAGTTACACATCTTTTCTTCAATTGGACATATTCTCATTTAGATATCATGTTCCACATTCAGTTGCAATGCTTTGTTTCTAACCAGACATTTTCTATCCGAATGTGATGTTGACATATCCACTTCTGATTGCTTATTATACAAATTCCAACCAGATATCTCTCAAGTGGACTTTCCAAATGGACATCTCCCAAGCAGACATTCCAATTAGACATCTCTCATGAAAACATCTCCCATCTGGACATCTTGCTTCATATCCATATCTAGTTGCAATGCTTCATTTCTAACCAGAGAGTTTCCATTCGGATGTCCTGTAGCATGTCTTGTTGCTCAATAACATCTGGTTAGCTTGTGGAATCACCCAAAAACTTCCAAAAGTGGGAAATACAGTTGAACAACCACTATTTCAGCCAATCCTAAGTCTACACGTCAATACCAATCTAAAGAACCCACAATATGATAGTTTTTCAAGATGCCTACATAAAGGGGTGACATTTGTTCTCTTCACGTGATGATGGTAGTGTTTGTAGTAAGGCACAGAACCACCTTTGCTACATTTAAAAGGGAAAATTTCATGCTTTCAAATTCAATTGAGGATGATCGAAGAGGATCGAGTTGTAGATCTATAACTTTTGTTTTTTGTTGTAACTTCTTCAAGAAGATCCGTATTTTGTGATACTCTGTGAGTTGAACAACTAAATGTAGGGCTAAGGCTGATGCATGTTGCATGCATATAGGAAGATCATTGCACTCTTGCCGTAATATTTCCTATAGCAAATGAATAAAGGGTTTTCAGATCCATTATTGTGTGTTGGTCATTTTTTTGTCAGGCTCAGTAGCTTGAAAAAGCCCCTGGACCTTGATCTGCATCAAGAAGTAAGTATGGAACAAGGTTTGTTAAGAGTCCTTATGAAAGGGGACTTATCCCATGCCACAAGAGAGGTGAAAGGTGTCAAGCAGTTCAAGTGATAGGAAACATGATCCTATATTTGTGTAAGAGTAGTTTGAGGGAGGATGGTGGTAGTTTTGAGACCTCTTAGGGAAGTGGAGCTATGAAGACCTAGTCACATCCAACAAGTCATGGAATCTTGAGAGGATAAGCTATTTTTCCCTACATCCAAGAAGGAGTTTCAAGGTAAGATTTTAGGAACTTGTCTTTTCTACACCCAAGAAGACTCTTCAACCAAGGAAGTTTGAGAAAAACATTGAAGGAGTAGTTAATCTTTACTCTCCACTAAAGGACATTTCCTAAATCTTCTTAAAGATGTTTTGTGCTTTCCTAGATATGTATTGTAATGAGATAGAGCTCTCTAATTCTGGATTATTGTAATAGACTTTGAGATAATGAGTTTATAACCACTATTTTAGCCTGGATGATCAATAAAAGAAACTAATTTTATGCCTTTCTCAAATGTTTTCTCACTATATTTTCTTGAAATATTGAAAGCTTATATTGTGGATGATCAAATCCTTTTGTAGTTTTAGTTTTCTCTTCTAACCTCTTTTAATAATTTCATGTGTAGGTACAAGTCAGCCTTTTGAGATTACTTTTGTGCTTAAGAAATAGGTCCAGAAACGTTCACCATTGGTGCATCACCATCTTATTAATTTTCAATAGTCCTCTTTCTCTTTTCACTCCAATCAGTTTATAGTGCTATATTAGTTCCAAGGTTAGTTGTCTTATCAATCTAGTTTCAATTTAGAAAGGAACCAACCTTCTTTAGAGGTTTGATCTCAAGTAGCAAGGTCCCACACCTAGAGATCATTCCTCTTGTGTCATTGGAATGTTGAACCAGGTTCAACAAGGGTGCAATTTCATCTGACAACAAACCTATTGTTGGCTACCAGTTATATATAGGGGGTGCCCTATAGATTGTCATAAATTTGGTGAGGTCTTCTTAACATATTTCAATTCATAAGTTGACTTTCATTAGAGCATTTTTTTACCAAACCCTTATCTTTCTATACCAACAAGTGTTTCACATAATTATTCTTTTTGGAAATGGAGGTAGCTTGTATCTTGTTATACCATAACCACATTATACATGTTAATACAAACCTTAGAGAGCTTAACTAACATATTTATTGGAACCATGATATGAGTATCAAGCAATTGTTACTCACCAGAGGCTTTCCTTGAACTTGAGTCCTATGAGATGTGGGAGAGGCTAAGAGGCATTTTCTAATCTATAGAAATACAACAACCAAAGATTTCACTTCATCTATGATTATTTCTTTGGTCTTGAGAATATTAGCTCTATGAGTACTAGTGACCAATCTCTTACTAAATGTATTCATAATGATTAGAGAATTACAAAGTGCATAAGTCAATTATAGATAGGATCATCATGAAAGGGGATATCAACCAAAGGTTCCTTAATTGTGACAGGATTGTTGGATTTTGCATATTACCACAATTCTTCAAGCTAGTTCAAAAAACTAGACACAGTAGTCATAGGAGTGTTTAGGCTATGAGAAAATCTTTCTCCATTCTTTGTCTTCCCATCTTTCCTAGGTTTACTTCCAAAGTGATTGTTTGGGTGGTTAGAGGAAAAACCTTTCCTAGAGTTTCTTTTAGCCATAGTCTCCCTAAGCCAAGAGGAAAACGTAAGCATGAAAGAGGGTAGTTTTGGGGGGAGCATAGGGGAAATAAAATCTGAAAAGGGACATGAGAGACAAACAAATGCAAAGGGAGAATACATAGAGAACAAAACATAAGGCACATCATTGATAAAACCATCTTTAATTGAAAACAAAATCAAATTGAACATGGGAATTTATAGAACAAAACAAGAGAGAATAAATCAACATGAAAGTAAATTCTAGTTAATTGGATAGAAGGATGAAACATAAAGAAAATTGGTCACTTTCCATCTATGAAATAACAAATCTCAAACCCTAAATTAGCCAAACACTATGGCCAAAGCAAGACAAGACCACTCAAACATAACAACTAAAGGAAATGCAAAACTTAAATGAGGAAGAAGGAGGTGAACAAGTTGAAAACCCATCCTTTCATCACCCTAACAAATCACGTTGATGGCAAGCATGTGAGTATTAGCTCACGCATACATCTAGTTGAGGGATAATGTGGCAAAGTACAACAATTAAGGGGATGGCAGTAAAATACATAGGAGAAAGGATGAAGAAAAAAGATTTAAATGACTAGATTGTCAAAGAGAAAAACAAAATGGGTCATAACCCATGGTATTAGGGATCTTCTTCATCAATCAAAATCATAAGTAACACTATTCTAATATCTCAAGGTTTAATATATCTTAACCTTATTGCAAGAATTTTAATCACCTTGATAATAAGCTCTCCCTACTAATTGTGTATTAGGCAATTAAGACTAAGAATATATATATATGTGAATTTGTTTCAATGATCATATGAGATCTATACCACTTTAGCTAAGATCACCCCTCTCTAAATAACCTAGGAGTTCAAAAAGTTTTAAGGTCCCAAGATCAAATAGAAGGCAAAGAAATCCCCAAACCAAATAGAAGGTAAACAAATCTCCATTTTGGGAGTCACATAAGCCACCAATCCAAAAACTCTCAAGTTCTGAAAAGTATTTTTTGTAGAAATCTCCATTTTGGGAGTCACATAAGCCACCAATCCAAAAACTCTCAAGTTCTGAAAAGTATTTTTTGTGTTTGATTTCTACAAGGAAAAGAGGCAACTAGATATCTTTTGAACTTTCTATGATCTTTTAAACTTTCTATGAACCAATTAGGACTCAAACCTAGGACCTCCCATTTGCTATTAGGATGCTCTACCACTAAGTTACCAATCTACTTTATAACTAGCCCTTTCACAATTTTTATGTGACTCATTTTCTCCAACATGGCCAACCATATATGTGAAGAAACCATATTGTAATTTATAACTGTTGTACAAAATCAATATATTTGATAATTTGATGCCTATAATTTGTATCCCTATTGGACATCTTTTGAACGCCCTTGTAAGTCACATTGCTGACTAGGACATAAAAGTATATGTAGTCGTTATACTTTATGACTAATTTGGAAAGCTTTGTTACCTTTAAATTGTATCTCATACAAATTACTCGCCAATAAAAACTGTAGTATATCTCTTTTGTAGATGGATTTGGATTTGCAGTTAAATTGTATAATTCAATGTATCACAGAATTATTGAAAATTATATTATTTTATATAATAAAAAATTAAACTATAGATGCATTAAAAACTATATTTTTGAACACTGTATGAGGGGAGTTGTTAAAGTGATAAGAGCTGCAGATTGAATAGATTCTTTATTAACTTATTTATTCAAATTATTTTTACAATTACAGTGCCAAGAATAAATGGAAAATGTGGCACAGAATAAGAAAGATCAACCTCAAAATATGCCAAATGAGTGCAGGGAATGAGCTTAGAGATAATAAGTGAAACCAATTATCAAATGTACAATGATGAAATAATAAAAATGTGTTATGTAAACACATGAGAATTAAGTTCTGAAAGGCAAAAGGAATGTCTACAATTCAGTGCAAAAACTGTAAAACTAGATACATATGGTACAAGATCACAGAATGCACGACTGCAAACCATACCAGAACCTGCTCACATGAATCTCAAACCAACCAACTTCACCAAAAAACTTTTAGAAAATACCATACTCAACAGATGCCTGTTTTATCTCAATACAATACTGAATTTACTGAAACTTCACATGGAGAAATGGGAAGTTAATTAGTGGGTGTATTTTCATGATTAGTATGAGAGGAGTCTACCAGAATAGACCACATCACATGCACATCTTCATATCCACAGGATCTCACATCCTCATACAGGATATATATTCCACAGCCTGTCATCATGAACAAATCAGAACAGAATGAGCAAGAGTTAGCTGCAGATCTAATCAAATTCTAATTATACAAGAAATTATCATAGCAGTATGGGCAGTACAGTGTACTGTGAAAACTTACTGTTCTTGTGAGCAGCATGGAATCTTTTATGGATGGAATACCACATCTTTTTGAAGGGCCAAATGATTTTTGTTACCCAATTACCCATTACCCAGTACTACCCCCCAAAAAACATGAATATACACTTATTGCCAGTAGTTTGCTAATGGAATTGTAGTTCTAAAATGTACTAGAAACAACTATGTGCTCAACTAACATCTCCTAAAAAGGTAAATATAGGTTTGTTAACAGTGGAGTAGAGTGAAATGCAATCAGCCATTAGTGGACCAATGCCTGTCTTTAATATTCCTCTTTTTATTGCTGTGGATAAAACGTGTCCTCTTGTATGTTGTTTCATTTGTTGATGTCTTCCATGTAAGGATACTGAGAAAACTACATTTTACCAACCATTTACAATTTCTCCAATGAAACATATTAGAAGACAGAGTCTTTTTCTTTAAACCAACCCCTAAATAAACATATTAGAAGATAGTCTTTTTCATTAAACCAACCCCTAAATTAGCAAAAAGTATCTGATATGCTACATAGACATTAGCAGAAGTTGCGTGGAAAGGCACATAACTTATGAGAATTTCTGAAAAAAAATGGAAAAGCAGGTCAAATTACATACTCGTGTCGGGTAAGACTTAAAAGAGATGGAGAAGATGCTTATCTTAAAGAAGGGTGATCAAGTATCTACTCCATGAGTATTACTAATGCTTACTAACAATGATTACGGGTGACTTCCCTTTTTTAAATCACTTTCAATTTATTCTATTTAAATATCACACTTTTTAATAGTCAAACAATCAATAATAATTTTATATCTCATCCGAGGAAAAAGTGGTAAATAGTTGTCCTACTTTTTTTGGCCAAATTTGCCTTTGACCATTAAACCAAGTGTAGTTTAAGAGTAGTTTCAATTTGCACAAGCACCTTAAGGATAATCTTTTGATGGGATAAGATTACACCTATTAGAACTCATAGATCAATAGTATGTGGTGATCACGGATACTACATCCTATTAGTGAAGTTGAGAGGCTTGCCTTTTAGTATAATGAACCATGTAAGGAATGTAATTAATAAGGACACCTTTGAATCATTGTAGGGCAAGATCAAAGGCATCATATGTCTCAAACAATCAAGTCAATATCATTAATCAATTAATCCATTAAGGAATATAATGAGGCGCTATTTATTAGAGGTAACCATAATAATAGATGAGAATGCTTAAGTATGCCCCTTTGGACACAAGGATCTACAATTTATAATTAGATACAATTATGTAATATAGGATGACTATAAATTAGAACACCCCTGGTCCTTCTTTTCCCACCATAATCAGAGTCATACTTATTAGTGTCTTCCTAGGTTGATATTTTAATGTATTGGGAAGAACCATCCAAAGTAGAGTTGTGGTAAGGATGGCATATCAATTAAGTTCCATGATCTAAACACACCCTAGCAATACAACATCATTTTCTTTTCTCAAATATAATTGATACCATAGGTTATAATCATAAACCATAAATAAATTAGAAGGTAAGTGGTTCCTATAAGATCTAGGAGGGAATTCCAGATCATCAAATGAAGACATTTTAGCAAGTTTTAGGTGAAAAATTACCCCCAAAACTTGATTTTGGTAACTATCAATTTTGTATAAGGGCATTTTTGAAACCACTAGTTCCCAATAGGGGGTAGTTTCATAATCACCACATGTTGAAAAGGAATGGTTTTTTTGCAATAAAAAGAAAAGAGAATTTGAAATGAAAATGAAACCATATCTCTTCAAATTATGTACAAGAAGGCTTTGTAGACATATTCAAAGACTTCAAGCATCCTGTTTGAAGACATGGATAGCCTAAGACAAAGGGGAGGAGGATAATTGATGGTTTTATCTCTAAGGAAGTAGAAGAACAAGTTGAGTTAGATTGATAGAGGTTATAATACACGTCTATACTCATCTATTTTGAGCAATACACTCTAATAGATGAGCAATTGCCACTACCAAATTGGTATTTTCTCCCTTCAAGGTGTTTCCTAGGATAAATATTATGCTTGTGTTGCCTTATTTCCACTTCAATGCCTTATTACTTATATGTGAAAGAACCTAAACAATGAACATTTAAAGAAAAGAAAAGGGTTTAAATAATTTGAGCGTATGATGTAACCCTTTTAAAAGGTTGTGTTATTTTAGGGCATGATTGTGTGTGAAAACAAAGTGCAAATTAATGTTTCCTAAGACTATCTCCAATTAGCCTAACACTAATTCACAACCACTAGAACTAGGACTGATAGTTGTATGGTAATTGGACAAAGTGTGCTTGAATTGAACAATTAGGACGTGTAAATCAACAATTCTAGAATTTGACTAAGTATGAAAATTAGGTCACATTGTAAAAGTGGGTCTAGATGCCTGTGAGATGAAGTGATCCAACAAGAAAGTGCTCAAAATCACGTCCTAGTGTTGCCTATGAAATTTGGAAGTCTTAATATCAAAAGGTCAAGGCCACTCAAGACCAAACAACTAGCATGATTGACCTATCCTAACAGCCACCATGACAACATTGTCCAAGGGTGACCTTGTATAAGAAGCAAGTGGGGCCTTGAAACTTGTCAAGAAGGCTCCTAATAAAGCTTCCAAGATCCTTAAAAATATACAAATGTCAAGTGTAATGTCCCTAACTAGATAGTTATCTCAATTTTACCAAATTTTCAAAATCAACACAATCTTAAGCTCTTTTTTATCACCAAGGTCCTAATGTGACCAAAGTGAGAGCATACTGACCTGGGATGTGGACAATAAGCAATTAATTTAACTCACTAGTGGTAATCCACACATTTTATAATCAATGCCAAATTGCTAGATAAGTATACAGATGAGCTCAATGCCAAACTGACAGATTACAAAATGTAAATCTAATCAATTCCAAATTCGTAGATAACAAGAAGACCTGATTAATGCCAAATTGGCAGATAATAAAAGGCAAGTTTTGAAAGAGGGATCTGGTAGTAAACCTTCTAGAATCCACTTACAATATCAAATTCAACTATAATCTGGCAATAAAACCATCCATTTTACAATATAAATACTGAAATGAGGACAACTCTTTTTTAAGGTTTTATAAAAGCAAGGTATTTTAACTACAACCAGTAATAAGAAGTATTAACATTACTAGTTTAAGTACTTTATTGTAGATTCAATAATCAACATAAACACATTTGATATGGCTATTGTAAATGATGTAGAATCAATATGATAACTCACTATTATAACCCCTTAGGTAGTTGCTTTAAATACTAAAAATGATGCTTCAAAACTACTCACAACTAGAAATGCACCCTCAAGAGTGGTGTGGCTGATTGCAACAGCTAAAGACTATCCAAAATCTATCATACAATAACCTGAAATGAAGTGTTTGTCATCAACATCTCACCAAATCCTCCAGAATGCAACGAATAACTTCCAAAGAAAATGGCCTAGGATTATGATTCACACCTAGAATAAATTTACACATTAGTCATTACTTCGCTACCAAACTGCTCAACTCCAATACCCAACCTTCTATTCAACTGGTACAACCAAGAATGGTACGACCAACATTCAAACTACAATGGTGTGGCCTACATATGCAATAGAAATAACTATTCCCTACTATGTACATATAGAAAATGAATATAAGAAACAAGCTAAAGCAATATTAACCTATTTCATTCATTAACTAATGCAACCTCATGATTGAGTTAAAGGAATGCATGCATATAAATGAAGCTAACTAGTTAACATCAAATGCAAACCTTGAATGTTTTAGATTTTCTCCTTGATGTTGGATGTATGTGATTAAACCTCAAAATGACAGCATAACTTTGCATTGCATGGAGACTTGCAAATGGCTTGGGTTGATGGCTATTTATAGATTTTTGGGATGAAGGATGGAGGGCTAGGATTGATTTTCTTGATCAATGGTTGAGGTTGGTTGAGAGGATTAGATTGATGAGAGGCCACCAAGTGGCACGATTCGATTGGAGGATAAAGATGGTCCTTGGATCAAGGAGACATCAAGGGTGGAGGATGGTCTTGGATAAAGTGGATGGATGAGATTGAAAAGGGACAAATGGACCCTTTTTAGAGGGATGTGCAAGGCACTTGCCCATCTCTTTGTAGGAGACCCATGTGGTCTTGTACAAAAGCCCATGCCTTTGTATATGTTGGAAGATGTGAGAGGTTTGAATGGGTTTAAGCATGGTTAGTAATGTGCAAGCATGTGATTAAGTTGATTAAGTGGATTAGTCAACTTAATCAAAAGTGCACAAAATAGGGAATTAAATAAATAGAAATATTTATGTAATTCATTCGATGGGCATAAGGATATTAGATAAATAAATATTTATCTAATGTTGGACTATGGAAAAACATTGATTAATTGAATAAATGATTAAATTTATTCAATTAATGCTAGGATATGGTACGAATGAATAGTGCATGAATAATGATTTAGTAATAAAATATTATTTAATCATTTTCATAAGGGGGATTGATCAATTAACTATCTAAATAGGTGTTTATCCAATTAATTATGGAAGAAAGTGATTTAGTGATGTCATGATTGGTGTTGGATAGGTGAGTGGTCAATTTTAGATGTTTCAAATCAACATCATTTCAAAGAATGATAAAACATGGCTGGGTTGGATAGAAGAAGATGGTTGGATTAGGGATGATGATGCCCCAACCACTCAAAGCTTGAGCAACAAGGAGGAATGATGGTAGGAATGATGCCCCCTCAAGAGGGTAGGCGGGTTCAAAAAACATGAGTGCGCTCTCAAAAGGATGAAGATGTTTGGATTAGAAAGATGAGATTGAAATTTAAAGAAAAATAGATTGGGAGGTGTTGGTTCCCAAAAATACCGGTCCAGAATCCAAGAGCATTCTCCTCCTTCCAAGCTAGGGGTGTCATCAAAAAGGTGAGAAAGGGGCTCATCCACAAATTGAGGATGTTTAAGGGCCAACTCTACAAGAGTGGGTTTTATCTCTTGCTCTTCAAGCTCATCTTAAACTCGAGAGGGTATTCCCAGAGGTTTGATAAACCAGATGAACAACTAAAAATTTGGTGACTAAACCCAACTCATTAACTTGGCTCCAGATATTGTCACTAAACCAAGAACAACCAACCACCCATATACCTCAATATAGTTGATTACACATCTTGTACATGCACCCACAGATGATAGCATTTACATCCCCATAAGATGGATTCAATTGGCATTCTTTACACATTGACAAGATGCAAACATGTATAACATGATTCACATAAGATTTAAACTATTTGATATCACTTCAAATTTATCCCTGGTTATTACACGGAATCACAAATAGCATGTAAACCCTAACTACTTCTACTCCTACAATAATGTCCCACCCTAGTTTTTCCTTGTGTTTACTTTTCAGTGTTGTATTTGGTTATTCGGGTTTTGCATTGCATATGACATACATTCAAATATAAAGCAATCTAATGATACCCATATGCTTATTTATGTGGAAAACATTAATAACATCAAACTAACAAATACCTAGATGAAGAATTTGCATAAATATCAAAATGTGAACATACCCATTTGTTGTTTTGTATATTGCAAGTCTGATACAAAATATTACAGCAAGTTGAAACCCTAAAATGGTACTGAAAACAGGCAATCCCCACTTTCTTCTCCTCCAAATTGCTACACAGTAGTATAGACACCCAAGGCACCTCAAATGATGAAGGAATAAACTCCAAACCCTAAGCTCTTTAACCTAGGGAGACCACATTTTGTCCCTTGACTGGTACAACCTGGTCTATTGAGGTATAACATTAAATCATGTGTAAAATCCCTTAATCTTCTCACCGTAGACTTTTTTCCCTTCTAAAATCAAAATCCCAACTCTCAACGCCAAGAAATGTGAAGAAAACTTCAAGAACAAAGCCAAGAGGGTCACCGAATGGTACGACCTACTAATGGGAATGGTACTGCCCTGCAGCAAACTGAAACCTATCTTGAACTTCCCAAAAACTACCTTCAATCACAATGCCATACTCCTCCAAAAATTGTATTCAAAATCTGCAATCAAACCTTGTTTGAAACTCTAGAAATCTGCAACAATGTATTCTAGCATAGCCTTGTATGAGACTATCAACAAACAACCTTGGGATGTCTTCCAATCCTATAGTTGTTGATCCTCATGAGGGATTTTGTCCTCATAAAGCCAAAGAAGAACCCAAGTTCAACCAAAATAACCTGTAGAATAATATCCAAGCATCCCGTGCAAATGAGCTCTCTTTTTCTTTTAAAAGCCTCCAAAACCCTCACGCCCTTCTTGGAAATGATAAAATATTTACTTTATTTTCTATCCTTATATCTCCCTTAAGTTGGATGCCACTAAAGAGGTTAATATAACTTTATTTTATAAAAAAATGTTTTAGCAAGGTTGAGCCCTCCAAATTACATAATAAAGTCACCTTTATTAATTAATTAACGTTAAGTTAAATCTTTAATTTAACTTAATATTTAGCATTAACGTTAATTAAAATAGTCCATCTCTACTCAAATAGACACCAATGACATAGGATGAAGGACCCAACTAGGCCGGAACATAATCGATGCCATGTGGCGAGGTCAGTGTCAGAAAGTACCCCTGCTAAAAATAGTAAGTGTGGACCCAATGTCCAAAAATGCCCCAAAAAGCATCACCGTGAATCTCTAGACATCTCTGAGCTTAATGCAACCTCTCAAAAATGAACTATCATGCCATCAACCCCCTCGAAAGGAGTCCCCTAACCACTATGTTAGCCTACAGGAACCCAAGTGATGGGCTAACCATTACTAAATGTCAGATGCTTAGGAAGGGGACATTACAATCTGCCCTCCCCAAAATTACTTGTCCACAAGCAATCTCAACTCTAGGTGCTGTAAAATCTGCTCATTCTCCCATGTAGCATCCTCCACTGGCAAATTCTTCCACTTCACAAGGTATTCTTTGATGACCCTCTTCCATAAAGTACGCTCTTTGGTGTCTATGATGCCCTCTGGAATAAGAATCAACTTACCTTCTTCATCTAGAGGTAGTAGCTTAGTACAAGGGATCACATTGTGCCCATGTGCCTTCTTGAGGTGAGATACGTGGAAGACATTATGAACTCTTCTCTCCACTGGAAACTCTAACTCATGGGCCACCTCCCCAATCCGACGGGAGACTCTAAATGGGCCATAATACCGTGGATTCAACTTCTTTGCACCACTCTTCTTGAGAGTGGACTATCTGTAAGGCTGTAACATCAAGTAGACCAAGTCACCAACCTTAAAGGAATGCTTAACACGATGCTGATCTGCGTATTGCTTCTGTTGATTCTGTCCTTTCTGTAAATTCTCCTTCAAGGACTTCATAATATCTTGGCTCTCCTGTAATAATTCCTTTGCCTTGGGCACTCTACTATCCCCAAACAACAAGTCTAGGAAGTTTGGCGCCTCATAGCCATATAACACAATGAATGGTGACATCTGTATGGACATATGGTAAGTTGTATTCTTGCAATACTCACCAACGTGGAGCCACTTAACCCATGCCTTATGTTGCCATGCAATGTAATTCCACCCACTTGTTAACAGTTTATGTTTGCCCATCAGTCTATGGGTGATAGTTGGTGCTAGGAATGAGTTTAGTCCCACTCAACCTGAAGAGATCTTGCCAAAACTGACTTAGGAACTTGATGTCCTTGTCACTTACTACGCTTCTAGGCAACCCATGAAACCTGAATACCTCTCTGAAAAACAAATTAGCAACCTGTGTTGTTGTGTATGTGGCTGAACTAGCAAAGAAGTGAACAAATTTCGTCAATCTATCAACCACAACATAAATATAGTCCTTCCTGTGTGGGCCTTGGGTAGTCCTATGATAAAATCCATGGAGATGCATTCCCACTTCTGATTTGGAATAGGTAGGGGTTGTAGAAGACCAACATGATAAGAATACTCATGCTTATTTTGTGGGCAAGTAGGACACTCACGAACATACTTAAGAACTTCTAGTTTGAGTCCTTTCCATGTAAATCTCTCTTGGATCTTCCTATAAGTCTTGAAGTAACCTAGGTGACCACCCATTGGAATATCATGGAATGCTCTCAAAATCTTCTTTTTAATCTCAGAATCAGGTACCAAGAATATTCTATTCTTGTAAATGATGAGATCATCACAACCGTGTACCTATCATCATGAATGATACCCTCAATAATACATGTGGCCCACTAATCCTTAGCATACTCAACTAAAATCAACTCCTTCAAATTACCTGTGATCTCTACTAAGGACTGTAAATGCGGTCTCCTGGACAAAGCATCAACAACGACATTATTTTTTCCCTTGACATAAACTATGTCAAAGTCATAAGCATGTAGCTTACTCACCCATTTCTATTGCCTGTCATTTAGATCTCTCTAATTTAGGAAATGTTTGAGGCTGTTGTGATCTATCTTAACAATAAACTTGCCCCCACTAAGTAAGGTCTGAATTTGGCTAATGCATGCATAATAGCCAACATCTCCTTATCATAAATGTTGTAACCTCTCTTGGCACCCTGTAATTTTCTACTCTCAAATGCTATGGGATGTTTATCCTGCATCAACACTACACATATTCCCTCTCTAGAAGCATCACAATCTAACTCAAATGGCTTAGAGAAGTCAGGAATAGCCAATACTGGGCAAGTTCTCATTAACTATTTGAACTGATTAAAACATTGTTGTTTATCACTAGACCAAACAAATGCCCCCCTCTTTGTCAAGTTTGTAAGTGGAGCAACTACCTGTGTAAACCCCTTGACAAACCTCCTATAGAATATGCAAAGACTAAAGAATCCCTTGAGATGTGAGAGATTCTTGGGTGGAGGCCAATCAATGATTGCTCTAATCTTCTCAGGATCCACTCTAACACCATCAGAGATGATAATGTGACCAAGATACAAGAGCTTGGTCATGCCAAACCCACACTTAGACTCTTTGACGTATAGTGAGTCCCTCTCCAAAATGATCAACACCTCATCAATATGTTGTAGGTTTTCCTCTGAAGTCATGCTAAAAATCAATAGTTATCAAATAAGATGAGGACAAATTTCCTCAACTGATTCTAAAACACCTTGTTCATGCAGGACTGAAATGTAGCTGGGGCATTGGTTAATCCAAAAGGCATAACCAGAAAATTGAAGTGCCCATAATGGCATCAGAATGTCATCTTCTCCACATCTTCTTCCCTAACTCAAATTTGGTGGTACCCTGATCTCAAATCTATCTTTGAGAAGTAGCAAGCACCATGTACCTCATCTATGAGCTCATCAATATGTGGGATGGGGTATCTATTCTTTATCATCTTCTTGTTCAGGGCCCTGTAGTCAATACACATCCTCAACGTCCCATCTTTTTTCTTCACCAACACTACCGCAGAAGAAAAAGGGCTCTTACTTGGCCTGATGTGCCCCATCTTGAGAAGGTCTTTGATAGCCTTCTTGATCTCATCCTTCAACTTCTTCAGATGCCTGTAGGGAGTAATAATGACCAGCTTGGCCCCATCCTCCAACTCTATCACATGCTCCATGCCCCTCTCTAGAGGCATCTGTTTTATAGGAAAAGGGGGAAGATGAAGATGGGGTAAACAGCTAGATCCTCCTTTCACTACAAACATTCAAGGACATTTCAACCGAGTTGAATTACACCTTTTGCAAGAGGATTCACCTACAGGTTGGGTGTCACTTGTAACACTGTGGAAACTCAAAAATTATCAATTAATGTATTAATTTAATGCTCAAATATGCTTAAAACCCTAATTATGTAAAATCAGAAGCAAACTAATAAATTATGAAAAATTCTCGCAGACCAAGATAGTAGACAAAGATTAGTTACTGACCATTTTTTGAAGTTCGTGATGCGGAATACTTGGGGACACTGGCACTCACACCCTAGTCCAATGCAGTGTGTTCTTTAGGGGTTTCCGGCCTCCTTACAACACTGATGAGCACTGATCTATATGTTTCTGTTGCGGGAGATGCAGAGGACACTGGCACTCGCACCGTAGTCCAAGGCATGATATTCCTCAGGATGTTAGGACTTCTTCAGATGTTAATTATCACTGTCACAAAGATTTCTATGTCTGCAACCTCGAGGGACACTGGCACTAGTTCCCTTGTCCCAAAAGTACTCTAGGCAGCTTCTTTCTGCCAGATCTGGAATCCTTATCTTCTACAACCCTCCTCTGCAAGTCCACTCCATGAAATTCGATACCTGTAATAAGCAATCACAAATAGTGTGGTTGGGGGTTGTGTTGTTTAGGATCTTGTCTTAGTCAAGCCCCAGAAGGACATTCAAGTCTTTCGAACACTATTGTCAAATAAAGAGTGTGTATCCCTGTGGGCTAGAGGCAAAAACAAATTGATAAATGATTCAAACACAAATAGATATCACCTCAGAGGTGTAGCTCACATGTAGATGAAAATCCTTCAACACATGAGAAGATGAAGCTAAATCTGCAATCACAAACACAACAACAATATTCTGCTATTTATTTTTTGCTATGCAACAATAAATATTTTGAATGCTCTAAAATCATAAGTTCACCAAAAGTTCATAATAATCTTCTAGACTACAAATGAAACCCTAAACATGCTTATATATGCATTCTAGCTTTAAATTTCATAATTCAAACTTAAGATGTCAGCAACGGAACCTTCTAACGGTCACATAATTGACATTCAAATTTGGGACCTACCTGAAATAGAGCAGGACAAGGGTACGAGGGCCCGTGTCCTCAGGTCCTATTTCAAGGCAAGGTTAAGTGCAATAATGTCCCTCAAGCCCCATGTGACATGTGTTTTAGGCCATTTTCTTCTAGGAGTCAAAATGAACATGCAAGATGCAAAACAAGGGACCCAAGAGCTAAACTTAGGAGGTAAAAGTCCTAGGGGGACATTTTACGACATAACATTTATCCCCCACTTTAATGTATGCATGAACACAAGGCCCATACATGCATTAAAGTATGGTCAAAACACAACAAACATGCCAGGCACTTGAAGCTAATGCCTACACAAAGATTGAGGATCTATTTCTAGCCCCCAATCTCAGGTAGACATTAGAGAAAACACATTACAGACATGCCAAACACAGTGAAGATAGTATTAGGCACACAAAACATGGAGAAGATAGTAACATGCATGCAAAACATGGAGAAGACAATATTGAAGACACACAAAACACAATGAATGCAGTGATTATTTCTTTTTCATTTTCTCACATATATATATGAATGAATGCAGATACATGGAAAGTAAAAATGCAACACACAGCCCAAACTGTACGAGGAGAATTTCACCACACTCTTTGGACTACATATGGGGCAGTAGACATGCAATACAAATCTCAAAGTGTAGGGAGGGACTCTTCGCCACACATCTTTAGACTACACTTGAGAACAAACATGCCATACAAAACCCAAAGCATAGGAGGGGCATTTCGCCACACTCTTTGGACTATACTTGGGAACAAACATGCCATACAAATCCCAAAGCATAGGAGGGGCATTTCTCCATGCTCTTTGGACTATACTTGGGAACAAACACACGGAATACACGAGCATCGTATAGTATGCCATAGACATACTATACGCCTAAAACACGACAAACAATGTAACGAAAGGAACTTATTGCTAAGCCCCCACCATCTCAAGTACGCTACAGGAACACTTGACAGTTGGGATTATGCCACAACAACTACCAAAGACAAACTTAAGGGAGGATACACCAACCCTACCTACTCGGAGGACTTTTGAAATAAAAAGTATGTGCACTAGCTCAAGAGATACACCATCCCCACCTCCGCAAAGGGCTTTAAATAAAAGGATACGCACTAGCTCAAGAGATATGATATCCTGCCTCCACAGAGGGCTTAAAATAAAAGGATATGCACGATATCCCACCTCCATAGAGGGCTTTCTCATTGCAATATAAAATAAAGATGTGCACTTGCGCAAAGATACAACATCTGACCTCTGCAAAGGGCTTACAAACATGCTTTGTTAGTACCAAAATCATCAGACAGCTTACCTTATATGCCCCCACCTTAAGGTAGTCAATATCACGTACCGATATCAAGTACTTTAAGGTAGAGAGAAAGCACACAAGGGAACAAGAATTCTCGCAAAGCCCATGCCCCCAACGGTGACATGTACTTTACGATCGTCGAATGTTCCCACAAACACACAATTTCATACAAGAAGAGAGGTTAGAAATCTTTCTCTAAGATGATAACCACATAACATGATCAAATCAATGCATAAACATAATCACATCAAGAGCCAAGGTTATACTACGGATTTGGAAACTAAGTATAACCATGGGGCTATACCGCAGAGATCTCAGAACCAAGTGTAACCAAGGCGAGACCCAAGATAAACAAAGTGCATGGAGTGGCTATATTGTTATGATTTTTTAGCAAATATTAGACATCATCAAAATATCACACGAAGTGATTCTACTAGCCAAGCGTCAAATAATATATATCAATCCCATCGACATGTATGGACTAGGTCCATTTTTGCTTACTCGTTGAAGGGACACACTATCTGTATCAGTATTATTTGTTTTTTCATCATCCGCTAGCTAGATAGAACCACTAGAAGAAGATAAACAATAAATAAAGAGAGAGAACAAGTTCCTTAGGGTCGTCACGTAGGAAGGTGCCCCCAGGTCACTAACCGCAATGCTATGCCCCCAAGACACAACACACAACAATAAAAATAGAGTAGAAGCAAGATAGAAGAATGATGATGCAAATAGAAGAAGGGTCACAACAGAGGCGGTCTCTAGGTATCCTTGAGCTTACAAGAGTATCAAGGGTCATCCAAGGAGGCCTAAACAACACATAACACATCACGGGGGAAACACAACACAATTGTAAAGGGTTAGAAATACTTACCTATAGGCACAACCAAACTAGCGGTTGTCGTTAAGCAAATCATCATCTTCCCAATCTCAAATGTTAGAGGAAAGAGGTACATAAGGTACCATGGCCCAACTTTTATTCTTTTCTTCAAATTGTTCATTCTTAAGCTCTTCTTGGTTTGATTCAATGTTAGGTGGAATGTTTTCTTGTTGATGTGCATTTCGTTGGGCAAAAGCTTGTCTTTTCCTCCTCCTTTGTCTTGCTTGTCTATTTCTTCTTGTCCTATTGCTTATATCTTCAAAAGTATTATCATGTTGTTCTATTGGCCTTTTTGTGTTAAAAGAGGAATCTTGTAAAAATCTCATTTGTCTTGATGAAGTGTCTTGTTCTCGACAAATGCCTCGCAATCCATGTAAGGATGACGGAGGAGGAACCTCAGCATAGTGTCATTTTCCTTTTGCTCTAGGAAGTTCTTCTAATGCAGGTTGTTTGTATCTTATTGTTTGCATAGGAGGCTTGGCCACTCTAGATATAAGTTTTGCTTTGTATCATCTATATTGTAGGAAAGAGTGATCTCTTTGTGGCTCAGGGTCTCTATCAAGTTGTGGCCAAAATTAATCAAGAGTAAACTAGTTGTTTTCCATTACCAAAGGTTGATATGTATTACGTTGAATAGTATGCACTTGTCCATGTGAGGGGAATTTTATGCAATTGTGAATGGTTGAGGGGATAGCATTCATAGCTTTTAACCATGGGTGTCCTAGTATTACACAGAAGAGGTCAGATAAAGGGATAACCTCAAATACTTGATCCATTGCTTTATCAGAAATCGTAACCAATAAAGTTATCTTCCCAAAGGTAGGCGTGAAAGCTCCAGTATGTGTCTTAATCCTTAAATCTGAAGGTTCATAAGAATCTTGTGTCAAATTATGAGAGAGAAGGAACTCTTCGGTTACCACATTAGTCATGAAGTTAGGATCTATAAGTGTACCATGCACCAGAATCTCCATTAAGAGGCCCTTCATTATCTACAAAAGTTTTGTCATGAGGTGTAAATGTAATTTCAGGTTCAGGGCTTATTCTTTTCAAATAAGGCCTAGGAGGAAGCATAGCATTATTTTTATGATTATAAGCCATGTGTATATGTCTTAAAGATCAGATTTTTAAAGATTTTCAATATTTATGCAAGGAACAAGTGCAAACTATGTATGCTTATGATCTCAAATGCTTGATTTTTCACTTTTTTCAATGTAGATGCCTAAAAGAAGAAGTGTTGTGAAGAAATTAAAGAGGTCTAGTGAATAATAAGCTCAATATTAATCCAATAATGCAACAATATCCTTCACAACACACCTATAATGCAAATCTAGATAGATGACATGGCAAAATCTAGTGAAAATGCAAGGTTATTAAACCCTAGACATGAGTTTTTGCTAAAAAGACACTATGATGAAATACTACAATTAGAAATTAGTCCTAAATGAGTGTTTAAAAGAGTATTAAAATCTGAAACAAGATTTTAACTACAAACCCTAGCTAATGCAAAGAATAGGTTTTTATGAAAAATGCACAATTTAAAGCAATTTTTGACAATTTAAGCATGAAAATGCAATGCAAATGATTGGCAAATGATGTACTGCTGTAATTTATATCATATCTAATGAAAATATCAGAAATTAAATTAAATTCAATAAAATTATGTCAAAATGCAAGCCTAAAATGCCAATTTTTTTCAAAAATTTTAAATTTTTTGTAAATTTTCAAATGCAATAAGATGAAAATTAAATGAATGAATGTAAATATAAAGTACAATACTTAGCAAGGTGCAAAATTAAAATAAAAACACGGGTTCACCAAAATATTTTGTAGGAAAAGGGGGAAGATGAAGATGGGGTAAATTGGCTAGTTCCTCCTTTCACTACAAGCATTCAAGGACATTTCAACTAAGTTGAATCACACCTTTTGCAGGAGGATTCACCTACAGGTTGGGTGTCACTTGTAATGCTGTGGAAAATTAGAAATTATCAATTAATGTATTAATTTAATGCTCAAATACACTTAAAACCCTAATTATGCAAAATCGGAAGCAAACTGATAAATTACGACAAATGCTCGCAGACCAAGACAATAGACAAAGATTAGTTACTAACCATTTTTTGAAGTTTGTGACGTGGAATACTTGGGGACACTAGCACTCATGCCCTAGTCCAATGCAATGTTTTCTTCAAGGGTTTCCAGCATCCTTACGACACTGATGATCGTTGTTCTGTATCTTTCTATCGTAGGAGATGCGGAGGACACTGACACTCACACCGCAGTCCAAGGCAGGATATTCCTCAGGATGTCAGGACTTCTTCAAATGCTAATTGTCACTGTCACAAATATTTCTATGTCTGTAACCTCGGAGGACACTGGCACTAGTGCCCTTGTCTCAAAAGTGTTCTAGGCAGCTTCTTTCCGCTAGATCTAGAATCCTTATCTTCTACAACCCTCCTCTACAACTCCACTTCGCAAAATTTGATACCTGTAACCTATAATCACAAAGACTGTGGTTGGGGGTTGTGGTGTTTAGGAGCTTGCCTTAGTCAAGCCTTGGAAGGACATTCAAGTCTTCTGAACACCATTGTCAGATAGAGAGTGCGTATCCCTATGGGATAGAGGCAAAAACAAATTGATAAATGATTCAAACACAAATAGATATCACCTCAGAGATGTAGCTCGCATGTAGATGAAAATCCTTCAACACATGAGAAGATGAAGCTAAATCTGCAATCACAAACACAACAACAATATTCTTCTTTGCAACAATGAATATCTTGAATGTCTAAAATCATAAGTTCACCAAAAGTTCATAATCATCTTCTAGTCTACAAATGAAACCCTAAACATGATTATATATGCATTCTGACTTTAAATTTTGTAATTCAAACTTAAGATGTTAGCAACAGAACCTTCTAACAGTCAAATTTGGGACCTGCCTGAAATAGGGTAGGACAAGGGCATGAGCGCCTGTGTCCTCAGGTCCTATTTCAAGGTAGGGTTAAGTGCAACAATCCCCCTCAAGCCCCATGTGACATGAGTTTCAGGCCATTTTCTTCTGGGAGTCAAAATGAACATGCAAGATGCAAAACAAGGGACCCGGAAGCTAAACTTAGGAGGTAAAAGTCCTAGGGGGATATTTTACAACATAATAGCATCCCAGGTGGAATGTTGCTAAACACTTTGTTGTCCATTGACAACAAAGCCTGGATATCTGGGTGGTAAATCTACTCATGTTGCTCTATAACTGTGGGCATAATCAAGCACTTTGTTGCCCACTCTACCTGATCATGTCTAAGAAGTCTCTCCATTCTCTTAAGAGACACAACTCATAAACCACCATCTAACATTCCCCTAAGTACATGCTTCCTCCGGCCATCAACCTCAAACTTCATCTCCATGGTACGCAAGTTGAGGTAAAATTCTCTGATAGCATGAAGCCACCTCATGCCAAGTACCACATCCATCTCCCCCATCCTCACTACATAATATTCAGCCTGGAACTCATAATCACTCAACTGAATATTCAAATTAGGAATCCTCCTCTTACAGGTGATAACAAAACCATCCGCTACTCTCACCTTGAATCCTTCAAAATCTTCTGTCTTGAGTCCCCTTTTTGCAACTATCCCCTCATCAATGAAGTTATGAGTGGCTTTTGTGTCAAGAAGAGTAACTACTCTCTGTCCTATAAGAACTCCCTGAGTCTTGAATGAACCCTCTTTCTAGATGCTAGAGAGTTGGGTTATGGATCTCTCATCTTCTTGTTCCTTCTTGGACTCATCTAAGGAGTTCTCCCTCTCTGAATCCCCTGAATCGGCATGCTGATCTGCATCTTCATCTGTTCTGCTGCCGAAAAGTACTCTATATGTTTATCCTTGGCTTGGGCAATGAACTTGTGTGATGGATCCCAAGGCTCCCTGCAATGAAAACATAATTTCTTTCTTCTAATTTCATTGAGTTGATCACTATATAATCTTGAGGTTCCCTTCTTAGCTGGATTGGAGTCTCTCTGTCACATCTCATTTTTATGGAATATATTATTATTCTAGATTAGTGAACATTTACCATGATTGTTTTACTTCGAATAAGTTCCACATGTGAGAAGGTAATTATCATGATGTTATATTTACATGAATTAGAAAATTGATTTAAATATTAAATATTATCTATATGATTATGATGTTTTGCTTCGGCTATGTCGAGTTGAGTGAGAATGAATGTAGGTACTCGCTGAAAATGAGAATATGGTTGAGGTAGAGGTGTTCTAGCCACTTGGCAAGAACTATTTGGGATGGTTAATTCTAATGCAATCACACACTCACATAGTCTCATATTGCATTTTAAATGGTTTATTATACATTAATTGTGTGGATAATAAATGTGATTGATGGTTAGATGCTTAGAAAATATTGTGTTTATAATTATTATGAAAATCCTTTTCGAATGCATGATTTGATTAAAAAAATTAATTTATTTTTGAATTATATTTTAAATGGTGTAGATGTAATTATATTATTTAATAATAAATAATAAATGTTTTCCTAATTATTTAAATATGGATGTTTGGAAGACAATATCTAGATAAAACTTAAAACAATTAAATTTAAATTGCAATAGATATATCCTTATATATATATATATATATTTCACTTCTTGATTTATTAAAATAATTGTGTTTTAGTAAAAATAATTAAATTATGTTAATAATAGTAGTATTATATTTAGAATTGTTAAATAACAAGAATTAAAAAGCAACTTACTGTCATGCATGCGACAGTAAGCTAAATAAAATATATTATTTTAGAAAAGTGAAGCTTTTAATATTCCATTTTCTCATGCCAACAGAGGAAGAGCTCTAGTTAACTATAAAAGTAGTGATTTAATCTAAATTGGGGGACGCCAAAAATAAGAGTTGTTTTTGTTTTTATTTTTTATTTTTATTTTTTTTTAAGGGAGGGCGCTCAACAGAAAACCACGAACGATTTGGAGTAGAGAAAACCTCACGATTTTTAGTAGAGAAAACCCCATGAATTTGCACCAGAGAAGATTATTTTTCTGTAGGTTATTTTGAGTGATTGAAGGCAGAGAGAATTTATCCTGAAGCAATTATTTAGCAGCAAGGAAAGGTGGATGAAAGTGGTTTTCTGGGCAACGCCTGGAAGTGCTTGAAAATAGTGACTGGGAAGGCAAATCGCCCTCTTTTCTTCAACTCAGAAAGACTGAGTATTTTCCTTTTTGTGCATGTAATCTGTTAATGATTATTTATGGTTGCTTAAACACAAAAAATCAGCCTACGAAAACAACTCGCCTTAGTCTGTTCTTGGCACCAATTCGTTTCTATTTTGTTGTTACTCTCTCTCTTCTTGGCCTCGATTTGCTGATAGAAGCTTTGCTACCTCTTTAAAAATTAGATCAACCTACCTTTAATATTTTCCTATCACTAAACTGCTTAAATTACACCGTGACTTTTGGGATCGGCCTGTTGTTCCTAAAACTTTGCCTTTGCTGATTTTTGCTTTCTTTATTTATGCTAGGAAAATCGCATCTTTTCTAGATTTGGTTATAACCATTAAAAACAATAGTTAACTGAATTCCTGATCGCTGATAAAACTTACCCTCTGACAGACATAAATATGAGACAATGTTAACTTTCTTGCTTGTTGTTTGGAATCAATTCCTATCGCCAGTTTTTACCAATTCTTGTCGCCAATTTTTACCAGTTCCTGTAGCCTGCGTTTTAGGTTCCTGTCGCCAATTTTTACCAATTCCTATAGCCTGCATTTTAGGTTCCTGTCACCAATTTTAAACTATTTTTGTAGCAGACAACAAACTATTACTGTAGCAGTCTTCTTATTTCTGTATCAAACTCCTTGCGAGTTCTTGTCGCAGGTGTGACAGTAACCTATTTATGACCTTCTGTAGTTCCTATCGCTAGTGTGACAGTAAGCCTATTATTAAGTTTCCTTAGCTTACTATCACAGCTACGATAGTAAGACTGTTAATTAGTTAGAAAACTTGTTAATTTATGAATTTTAGAATGAATAGATTATATGTTAAATTTATCTTTTCTTCATATGTTAGTATGATTAAGTAAATTTTAAGATATAAATATCATTGTCTTATTGAAACTTATTTAAGATAATTGATATTCTTGTTTTGAATGATTTATAAAACTCAATACATATTATGGAAATAGAAAGAAATATGAACTAGGAAATGAAACCGATTTAATATTTTTATAGATGCAATTGTATGAACAAATGATAGATTATTGCTTGAAAGGTGTGTTTTCATGATTGATGCATGGGAAAGGGATTAGAAATGGTCATAGGTGATTTTGGATTTATTTATTTACTTGTTTATTTGGGGAAAGAAGGTAGATTTTTATCTAGGAATGTGTTTGGGTTACTTTTTGGGCTAGGATATCGAATGTGGATTATCAAAGATGGCTTTTCCTCTTTTCAAGAATTGAACTAGGTTACTATTTTAAAGGTTTAGATCTAAATGAGCTGACATTGAAAAAAATGTTTATTTTGTCTAGCAAACTTATATATATATCTGCCATATCCTATTGTGAGACAATCTGCATTTCATTATTTAGAATTGCACATTCAGACATCAGGGTTGCATTGGGTGTTCCCTCCTGCCAGTTGTTTCCAGGTAGCTAGACATTTCGTCCAGGGCTGGGTTTCCTTTGTTTCATGAAGGGATCCAAGGAAGTGTAATTACTTCATGGTTGGGTGGAAAAGCACCTGGGCCATGTTCTCGTCTCTCGGCTCGCAGGTGGAAGACCACTTGGTTCATGCAACTAATGAGTGTATTGATTTATTTATTCTTGTTGTACATGTTTATTGTAACTTATAATTGGATATATTATGGCATGAATGCCAATGGAATTGTATATTGTTTTATAGTGATTTTACCTGGGATGAGCACGCGAATTGTAAGATTTAATGACTTTATTTCATTTATATTGATGAGATTATCTTTGGCAAGATATAATGATTCTTATGGATTCTTATTTATGAGGTTTTTCTTTTGTGAAGATTTATTGACTTTATTGAATCTTATTGATGAGACTTATCTTTTTACTTGTAATTAAGCAAATTAATTACATCATTTTACTTTTGTAACTTGTAATTTTGTAATTTAAATGGATTATTTACTTTATTTACTTTTGTGATGGTTTGAGGGCTTTTACACTCTCTAAAATGGTTTCTTGTGCTTGTCTTTCTTATGAAAGAAACCTTTGGTTTGAAATTTGCTCCTCAAAGTGGAAGACTTCAAATCTCTCACTTTCTTTGGAGCATCCTGCAAAGAAGATGGATTAAGGGCCTTAATCCAACCTCTCAAGGGATCAGACAGATCATTGATAAATAGAATAGTCAATCTTCTCCCAGAAATATCAGCCACCATCACAGACAACTTTTGGAATTCATAAATGTAACCCCATTGTTTCAACCGTACCAACTCCTTAAACTGCAACTCAAGATCGCTTTTGTCAAATCTATCCATCAACCTCTCAGTAAAATCTGTGTAAGAAGTAATCTGATCATGGCCCAAGGTGACCATCCCATGGTGCCACCACTCATGGGCACTAGCATCTAAATGAAGAGTTGCATATGTAATGGCTTCATCCTCAGGCATAGGACTGAGATGAAAATAGTTATCTAGCCTATTTACACAAGCTCTAGCTGTAGTCTTTCCTGAGCCATCAAAGTAAGGAATAGATAACTTACTAACCTTCTTCTGTAATTCTTGATTATGAAGTTTGCTAGCCCCACCTTTATGGGGTCTATGTCTCAATTTGATATCCATATAATCACGGAATGACATCTCAATTCCATAAATCCCTCCAATCCCTCATTATTTGATCCTGCAACTCATGTTGTGTGGGTTCATTAACAACTGGAGGGTTATCTCATGGAGGAAAGGTAGGCATACGAGGCCTAGTGTTTGTTTTTCCAGCCATACAACGCTGATTTACAGCCCTATTGTTGACTGAACCATCCCCATTTTCAACATTCCTTCTATTGCCATTACCATCACCGTGTCTTCCATTTCCATTACCACCACCATTGTTATTGTTATTGTTATTTCCCGTAATCTGCTAGGCCAAAAGGGCACAAATTTGATTCATATTTTGTTGTAACTCTCGTTGTCCCCTAGCAAGATCATTTAAGATATCCCTTGTGCTTAGTTCACCATGATCTCTATTACCCATATTTACCTCGACCCTGTCAATACCTACAAAAGGGTCTATATGTGCTAGGACTTCAAGGTTTGGGTTTGATCTGTTTCTTCTCAAATAGTACTAATGAGTGTTAGGCTACATTACTCAAGAAAGTCATTACATGTTCACCACTTCAACCACACAGGATGGCAATAAAAAAATGTGCTCTGATACCACAGTAATATCCCACCCTAGTTTTTTCCTTGTGTTTTCTGTTCAATGATGTATTTGTTTGTTCAAGTTTTGCATTTATTTTTCATTATATATGACATACATTCAATATAAAGCAATCTAATGATACCCAGATGCTTATTTATGTGGGAAACATAAATAACATCAAACTAACAAATACCCAGATGAATAATTTACATAAATATCAAAATGTGAACATACGGGCCATTTGTTGTTTTGTATATTGCAAGTTTGATATGAAATATTACAGCAAGTTGAACCCCTAAAATGGTACCAAAAATAGGCAATCCCTACATTCTTCTCCTCCAAATTGCTACACATTAGTATAAACACCCAAGGCTCCTCAAATGATGAAGGAATAAACTCCAAACCCTAAACGCTTTGACTTAGGGAGACCATGTTTTGTCCCTTGACTAGTACAACCTAGTTTGTTGAGGTACAACAACATTAAATCATGTGTATCAAAATCCCAACTCTCAATGCCAAGAAATGTGAAGACAACTTCAAGAACAAATCCAAGAGGATCACCAAATGGTACGACCTACTAATGGGAATGGTATGACCCTACAACAAACTGAAACCTATCTTGAACTTACTAAAACTGCCTTCAATCACAATGCCATACTCCTCCAAAAATTGTATTCAAAATCTGCAATCAACCCTTGTTTAAAACTCTAGAAATTTGCAACATTATATTCCAGCATAGCCCCTATATGAGACTATCAGCAAACAACCTTGGGATGTCTTCCAATCCTACATTGTTGATCCTCATGAGGAATTTCATACTCAAAGTCAAAGAAGAACTAAAGTTCAGCCAAAATAACCTGTAGAATAATATCCAAGCATCCCGTGCAAATGCGCTCTCTTTTTATTTTAAAAGCCTACAAAACCCTCACGCCCTTCTTGGAAATGATAAAATATTTACTTTATTTTCCATCCTTATATCTCCCTTAAGTTGGATGCCACCAAAGAGGTTAATATAACTTTATTTTATAACAAAATGTCTTAGCAAGGCTGAGCACTCCAAATTAAATAATAAAGTCACCTTTATTAATTAATTAACATTAAGTTAAATCTTTAATTAACGTTAAGTTAAATCTTTAATTTAAATTAATAGCATTAATGTTAATTAAAATAAACCATCTAAACTCAAATGGACACCAACAGTATAGGATGAAGGAACCAACTAGGTCAAAACATAATCGATGCCATGTGGCGAGGTCAGTGTTGAAAAATGCCCCAGCTAAAAATAGTAAGTACGGACTGAGTGTCCAAAAATGCCCCGAAAAGCATCACCATGAATCTCCTGGCATATCTGTGCTCAATGCAACCTCTAAAAAAACCCAAATGGTTGAACTATCATGCCATCAACCCCCTCAGAAGGAGTCCCCTACGCACCATGTTATTCTACGGGAACGGCTAATTGTTACTAACTGTCGGATGCTTAGGAAGGGGACATTACATATAGCTACCCAAAACAGAGGACAAATTTCAAAGAGTGCTGGCCCTTCACCAAACTAGACTAATGCCTACTCTATTGGGCAATAGATTCATGAACAAGAAAGAGGAGAGAGATGAATCTAACAAGCATCAATAGAAACTAGAATTGCATTAGATACATTTCTTAGATTAAATCCCATCTGAAAAACATACTTAATGATCTAGAAAAGACATGCAATAATCCATTTGCAACAAAGGAATGACCCAACACAAATATTTCATTGATTTAAATGTTGTCACACATTATCAAAACCATGTTATAATCATACTAGCAAGTGTTGCAAGAGAGGATGAATAATTGGGTTCAAACACCCTCCTGAACTATTGCATTATCCATGGAGACATATCATCACATGAAGATTTGCATCACAATATCATCCCTACATTGTACCAAAAGCATCCCCACATTTGGAGATCAGACATTTACTTTTCTTGATGCCCTAAAATCACCCGAAGCACCTCCAAAAATTGGCTCAAAGACCAACCCTTTTACTCTCATCTCATCATGTACATATAGCACTATATTTCACTTCTATAGTTTAGGTAGGAAAAACCTACCCCACCTACCTCAATAATATTAGCATTAAAAACACCTACCTGCCCTTCATTTTTGCATTCATGGCATCCCTAGAAGAGTGGCTAGGACGTTGGAATTTCAAATTTTGCACCCTTTTTGTCATTTTAAGATATTTCAATGCATTTTAACTTTAGTGAACCATTCAGTAGGTTCATAGGTTCGCAAACCTGCCGAATCGCCAAAAATTGAGCCCTTGCTTATCTTTTCTTATCTTTTCTTATCTTTTCATTCCTTTTTCAGCACTTTGGAACTTTTGTGAACTATCGAACCATCTCATATTTTCACCTTTTCTTTGTCTCTTTTTGATCTCTTCCTTGTTCATCACTTGTTTGCCATTTCAGCATTTCAGTGAACTTGGGAACTCATGAACCATTGTATATTGCTTATCTCTTCCTTTTCTTCTATTTTAATGTTTCAGTAAGTTCGCAAGCTAGTGAACTTGCCAAAATTTGCCTTCTTTACCTTGTAATTTCTTTGCTTACTTGCCCCATTCTATCTTCAGTGAATCAAGCCTGTCATGAACCTTTTCAATGTTTCAGCAAGTAGTTCACCAAAATCCTTTGTCTATTTCTTCATTCCTCACTTCTTTCTTTCTTTGTTTACCTTTTCAGCATTTTGGCCTTTTGTCGAACTACCGAAAAGTTTCTTCTATCCCTTTTGAAACTTTGCCTTTGTCCTTTGACTTTCCATAGGTTCACCAAATGGTGAACCTACCGAAAGATCTCCCCTTTTCTTTTACAACTCATTCTTCACCGTTTTGGTGAAAAGTTGAACCGTCAAACTAGTTCAACGGTCGGTGAAAAGCTGAACTACCGAACTAGTTCAACGGTCAGTTCACCAAATCGCTGATACTAACCTTCACTTTTCTTTGTTTACTCCAACCATTTTAGTTTCATCAGTTCCACAAAAAGTCAAACCGCCAAACTAGTTTGATGGTTTGGCTTTTCATTGAACCACCAAAACTAATGCCAAACCAAAGCCAAGTTTGACATTCGGTAGGTTTGTGAACCCGCAAACCTACCGAAAGGCAACATATATACTTGGTAACTTTTAGGATTTTCAGAAAGGGGGGAACACTTAGGACTTAGAGGATTTTAGGGATTTTAAGATGGGGGCTTAGGAAACAAAGAGGCACAACACATGAGATTATATGATGGATGTTATATAAAAACAAGGGTAGAAAATCTGGGTCCCAACAGTGGCTCTGGTTGGGGACATGTGCCTTTTACAGGTATAATGAGAACCAGCTATCTCTAGGGTAGACTAAAAAGTAAACAGAGGACGGGAGGGTGGGAAAACACATAAGCAACATATGTACAAGGTAGAACAATGATGACGAAGGTATATACAACAAGACTTATAGGCATTGGCATGAAAGCACAAAAGGAATGATGACTGTAAATAAAATTTTAACATAAGGTAGGTCAACCCTACAAAATTTGAACGATGCTACTTGCCTCTATCAAAGACTAGCTTGAAGAAGGAACCTGGAATCCTCAGGCTGAAATTGTATCCATCTCCTAGTAGCTTCAAATGAATCTTTTTCCCAGCATTCACATGCAAACTATAATTTTTTAGGTCATCATGCTGGAAAAGGAGGTGACTGCCATCAAGACATGGAAACCAAAAAAATAACAATCACCATCATGTTGGCCCACATTGTATATTTCTCTCTCAAGTTCCTTGGCAGCATGATACATATCTAATTCCACACACAAATTAGCATGAACAAAAATATCCTCTTCAACACCAAGCCGAAATGGATCCAACACAACTATAACTTCAAGTTGGGCACTGTCATCTGATTGTTCAAGTTATTGTAACTCAGCTGCACCAAAAATGCTAATGTACTCCTCCATGATTGAATCAAAGACTTGATTCAAATCCTATTGCATATGTTGTCATTGATGTCAAGAAATTAGTGATCAGTGATGTCAAAGGAGTAAGTGATCAGAGGTGTTGTGAGATGGAAAGCATTGAGATGTGTATATGCTGCAAAAGCATGATGATCAGAGGAGCAGATAGAGGAGTGATGTTCAAGGGTGTTGTGAGGTGAAGGTTATGGTGATGAAATTCATGAGTTCTTATACACAGTTATACCTTATCTTCTGAAGTTCATGAATAGGAAAGTGTAGAAGGTTTCAAGTTGTTCAAGGCACAGGAAGTTGCACTAAAGAAGCTCAAGAGAATGCTCTGCATTCCTTCACATTTAAAGATATGGCCTTGTAGTTAGGAAGTTAGACAAAGACAGAAGTGAAGTATGCATGATCCAAATTTCAGAGCATGAAAGTTACCGCAGAACTTTCCAGAGATAGCAGAGTGAACACAATGGTACAATGTTGTTACAGTTTCAAAGAGACAGTGTAATGGTCTACATTTCTCTGCATTAGAAGATATGATCTTGTGACTTGGAGGATGGTTAGATACAGATGAAAGGTATGCATGATTCAAGTTTCAAATGAAAAGATGTACTGCATTGGTCTCTAGAGTCAATTGTGTGAAGACAAGTCTTGTTGTTGGTTGAGACTATCAGAGGGAGAAAGTAGAAGCCACCACATTTCACTGCATTACATTATTTAGCTTTGTTGTTTGGAAGACAAGTTCATATTGCATGTATGTGTTCTCTTTTCAAGTTTGAAGTGTTGATAAGTAATGCAAGTCTGTTTGTCAAAGTTCTATATCAAGACAGTGTGATCAAAGTATGCAAGGGATATCAGCATTAGAGTCTGTTGGTTTGCACTAGCATGGAGTGGCATGAAATGATGAAAGTAGTGAATGGGAATGGTTTGCAAATCATGTAATTTTTGGTGTATGATCCACATGATGTTATCTTGTTTCTCCGATACCGCTTTAGTGTTAGTATGCACAAGACAATTGAGAGGGGGGTGAATCAGTTGTACCTTAAAACATTAACCCCTCAATGTTATTCCAATCTTCATACTCTTATTATGCATTAGCAGAATGAAAACATATGAATCATTAATGCAAACACATCCAAACACATAAGAACACCAAATTTACATGGAAACCCCAAGAAGGAAAAAACCACGGTGAGGATTAACTCACATATATATGAATAGCAACACCGAATACAAGTAGGCTCACTGCTCAGAAGGACTCATTGTTAAGAAGAGAGAAGAATAGAAGAGGATTGTTATAGAGAGATTCACTATCTTAAAGCAATAGGAGAAATCCACCACTGCAACTTCTTGCCATCCACAACCTTTGGCTCACTGCCTCCAACAACTTCAAGAACACTAAAATGTAGACACCTTCTTCTCACTACATTTGGGAGTCATAAGCATTTAAGCTCGCACACTACTCACTACCCTTGATTCACATTCACATCATCTTCTCTACCTTGCTCAACTCAACTTCATCTTGCATTTATACCATCCACAACCTAAAACAATCTCAATTAGGTCTGTCCTAATGAAATGTGTGCACCTCAAATGTGCAACACCGAAATAAGTCAGCACCAAACACTTTCGCGGTGGAAAAAAGTGAAAGTGGACCACATCAAGGGTTAACTAGGACTTAGATCTCTCTCACCACACTAGTACAAAAACAATAATAACTTACTAAAAACTACTAAAAATTGCATATAAATGACTAAGCTTGGTCATGTGACCATTAGTAGTTTATTGTTGGTCCATTATAATGTGACCAAATTTATGACTAACCATTTTTAGTCATTTATTGGTGGTTTTGATTGATCAATTTGGTAGTATATTTAGTCGTTAATTTAGTCATTGATTTAGTCATATATTTAATCATATTTATTCACTGAGCTTGGCCACGTGACCATTAGTAGTTTATTGCCAGTCATTTATAACGTGACCAAATTTATGACTAAACCCTTTTTAGTCATTTATTCACTGATTTGTAGTCATTTATTCATTTTGTTCACTGATTTCTACCTAAAAGTGTTGGAAATGAGACAATGCTTGTGATGTTTAAACATAAAACACAAAAAAACATAATCAATCATTCATTTGCACATAATGAAACAACTATTAAGAAGGAAAAATACTAAAATTTTATTGAGAAAAGGTGTTCTTACAACATATACAAGACTTAAATATGTGTCTTTTCTTTGAAAAATGTGTTACAAAGTGTGTTTCTCAGTGATGTGACTGAGAAAACTGAGTTACAATGCTCTATTTTTTGCTTATACAACTCCAAAACATGAAAGAACTACTTGAAAAATGAAGCCTAAGGGTCCTATATCTCATCCCAAGCATGGGAGAGCATATAGGAACAACACATAGCCTTCAATGTATCGCAACATATTGTTTGAATATAAGTAATGGGTAAGATTTGGTACAAATCCAAACTGATCACAAACATTTATCAGTGGACGAGCATCTAGAAGTCTTGCTTCCATAAGAAAGTTCTTTGTCTTTTCAACATCATAGAAGTTTGACTCTCTGGTTACACATTCCACCTCCTTGATTTGTCTAGTTTTGGTTGCTGCTTCAATGTATTTGAAGTGAATGTCTGGATCCTCACTACCAATGACATTGAAAATATAATTTACCATGCAAGTACAAGGTTCCCACGCTACTACAAAATTACCTCCTCAAATTTAGATCAATGACAAAATGATACAAGTGACAATCCAAAGTCAAATCACCTAGAGCTCAAATATGCACCCAAGAAGAAATATAACCCTTCATAAGACTTGAACTGTTCAAACAACTTGACGCATGAATCTACACCTAATTGTTCAGAATATTCCTTGGCATCCTATGTGACATGAAAGAAGTTAACATCAAAAATAAGAGAGCAATTATCAATGTCATCTAGAGCCAACATTATTATTTTAAAATAAATAAAAGGTGCACAATTTTTACCTGGACAATTATTTGGAGATTTCCCCTCAGGTTGACAAGAAGGAGATCTTTCATGCACTCCAACACCCACTCTCTAGAAGAAACCAAGTAACCATTGTTAGAATAAAATGAAGTAAATATGCCATTGTTCACTGTGCATGGACATTATAACTGTCTCAAACGACCATATCTATTCACCTTTGATCATATCAAAACATGACATGTCCCAACCTTGTATCTCTTGTAATCATACAATCACACTTGTTGCAACTTTCTGAAGCATAAATAACAATACTCACTTCCACTGAATATCTGAATGATCAAGAAACAACTCTATCATACTTACATGTATAAGTACCTTACCTTGCATCAACTTTTATCAACACCTTTGAAACTTACCTTGCATCAACAAACACCATTACCTTTGACACCAATGATGTGTAACCAATGATCAAAGAAGGATGTAGATGCATACCACTGTCACAAGCAACCACTGTCATTAGGAAGCTACTTTTCTATTATCACAAGTAAGAAGTATAACACCATAATTGTCATACCAACTATTGTCACTCATCATTGATAGAATATTGTATTAGGCATACCATTTACTGTGCATTCATTATAATACACCATCACTCCATTGTGCATAGGCAATATGATACTTTCACTATAATCCATATCAACTGTTAAGAACAACATTAGCATGCAAATCACTGTCACCATATTCCTGTCAATATACTAGCAATGTATAGTAGTACAAAAAACTCATACAAAGCTTAGAGACATTGTCCATAACCATCCTATCATTGAAACAAAATGTGAGATTTGTGAATCAAGATTGACACTATAGCCATTGTATCATCTACAATAAAAAAGGTAATCTACAATAAAAAAAAATATAATGTAATTTTGATAAACTGTAAGATGTTCATATATATATATATATATATATATATATATATATATATATATATATAATCAAAAATGTCAAAGTCTAAGAGTTTCCAACTCTTGCAAATACACCATGATAAAGATCCCTGAACAACACATTCAAACTACTACATAAAGCAGTGGGCCAAGTGTTAGGAATTGCATGCAGAAGATATCAATTAAATGCAAATAAACATTAAACAGAGGAATGGAAATACATAGAAATAATAATAGTGAGAGACAAGTTTTAACGTGGTTCACCCAAACCTGGACTACATCCACCAACAGAGAGTGCAATATTATTATCCCGTAAATCAAAACAGATTACAACCAGCAATCCTTGCAACTCAATATCAATGCAAAATGCTACAATACAATATCAACGAAAACCCTAACCCTTAGCATCTTTATCAAGCCTTATGTTGGTTACAAAAATAGGGTTTTTTATGTTGGCCAATAGAAAAATAACTCCCAACGCCTTTATAAAATAATAGGCAATTTTTGCTTCAGGGGCACTACCCCCAGCAGCCCCCGTTGGGGGTGTTGCCCCCAGACCCCCACCGTGGGCTCTGCCCTCGAGCCCCCACCAGGGGGATAATCCCCCTGGGCCTTGCAAGAGGGGCTCTACCCCCTACACTCCCCCATTAAATAATTTGGGGGGAAATCACGACGATAAAAGTGGGCAAAATTTAACCTCTAAGTCTAATTAGGCTCCATATAACAACAATCTCCCACTTGGAGATTGATCAGACTCCACACCATATCATCTCCCACTTGGAGACTGATCATAACACCGCTGACCCTGTAGCTCCCACTGGAAATAAGCATCCTGGACTCTGCTGTTCTATTTTTTTATTATTTTCAGTCTTGAAGACCAACCAAAGTTGAAGAGGAGCTCAACTTCTCCCTTGTCAGTCTCCATAAACATATTTGCTAGATTTTCATCTGTATGTATCTTTACCAGCCCTAACTGTCCATCATTCAACATCGACCAAATGAAGTGATACCTCAACTATGTGTTTGGTCTTTGAATGCAAGGCATAATTCTTTGCAAGATGTATGGCACTCTGGTTGTCTGTAAACAAATAACTGTTAGCCTGTTGTTTGCCCAATTCTTCCATGAAATATTGCATCCATACCATCTCCTTGTTTACCCCTATTGTAGCTACATACTCTGCCTCCGTGGTGGATAAAGCAACTACCTTTTGCAACCATGAGATCCAACTCACTGCTGTCCCACCTACAGTAAAGACATAACCTATAGTACTCCACCTGGTATCAATATCCCCTGCCAAATCTGAGTCTACATAACCTGCTAAATCAGTATTAGAGCCCCCAAAACATACGTGTTTATTGGATGTACCTCTCAAATATCTGAGAATCTATTTTACCACATTCCAATGCTCTAATCTGGGATGACTCATATACCTGCTTATGAATCCTACAGCATGTGCAATATCTGGTCTCGTGCATACCATGGCATACATTAAACTTCCCACAGCTAAAGCATATGGTACCTTGGACATTTTTTCTTCCTCCTCTTGTGTCTTAGGACACATCTCCTTAGTCAATTTCAGATGACTAGGCAAAGGTGTGCTAACAACTTTTGCATTTTCCATATGGAATCTCTGCAACACCTTTTCAACATAATCAACCTAAGATAGAGTCATTTTTTTGTTCTTTCTATCTCTACAAATTTTCATACCAAGGATTTGTTTTGTTGTCACCAAATCCTTCATAGAAAATGATTGTGCTAACTGTTGTTTTAACTCTCTTATGTGATCCATGTTAGACCCTGCTACAAACATGTCATCAACATATAAACATAAAATAATGTAGCTGTCATTATCCAACCTCTTAAAATAAACACAATGGTTAGAATTACACCGGCTATAGCCTTGCTCAGCCATAAAACTATCAGATTTCAAGTACCATTGCCGAGATGCTTGTTTCGAGCCATACAAACTCTTCTTCAATCTGCACACTTGTTTCTCCTTACCTTGGACCTCAAATCCTTGGGGTTGTTCCATATATATCTGCTCCTCCAAATCACCATGGAGAAAGACAATTTTCACGTCTAGCTATTCCAAATGCAAATCTTCAACAGCCAAAATACTTAAAACAATACGAATAGAAGTCATCTTAACAACCGGAGAAAAAATCTCATCAAAATCAATACCTTTTTTTGGGCAAATCCTTTTACAACTAACCTCGCTTTAAATCTTTTCTTACCTCCATCTTCCTCTTTTAGCCTATAAACCCATTTGTTTCATAAAGCCTTTTTACTTGTAGGCAACTTACATAATTCTTAAGTCTGATTTTTCAGCAAGGAGTCCATTCTTCTTTCATTGCAAGCTCCCACCAAACCTTTGTATCCACCTGCATATTCCAGTTCACCAGCATCTGTTAACAAAATAGAATACAAAGAGGGAGAAAACCTTTCAGGAGGTCTACTTAGCCTTGTTGACCGTCTAACATTCACTAGAGTTTGTGGTATTTATTGTTGCTATTGCGGAGCATGAGGAACCACTGGAACATTATTATTTGGAGTATCACTAGCACCGCATAATCCTTTTCTTTCTTCTCATGCTGCTGCAACTGATCTTTGTACAACACCTTCTCATTGAATACAACATCCCTACTTCTCACAATTTTTTTATTTTCAAAATCCCAAATCCTATAATCAAATTCATCAATGCCATATCCAATGAAGGTACACTTTTTTGATTTTGCATCCAGCTTGGTTCTATTTCCAGAATCTACATGTGCAAATGCTTCACATTCAAAGGTTTTGAGAAAAGAATAACTCACCTTCTTACCTGTCCATGCTTCCTCTAGAATACCACATCCCAAAGGAACTAAAGGACCTCTGTTAAATAAATATACAGTAGTATTGACAGCCTTTGCCCTCATGTTTAAAGGCAGCCCAGCATGCAATCTCTTGCTCCTTGCACACTCCATTATTGTCCTATTCATGCGCTCAACAACTCCATTCTCATGTGGAGTACCTGGAACCATTTTCTGCCTACAAATTCTATTAAAGGAACAATAATCTTCAAATTCTTTGCTGCAGTACTCACCACCATTATCAGATATGAGACATTTTAATCTTTTACATGTCTCATTCTTAACCAAGCTTCTTCAATTCTTAAATGTTTCAAATACATCAAATTTCTGCCTAAGGAAATAAATCTAAACCTTTCTAGTTGCATCATCTATGAATGTAACATAATACTAAGAGCCACCAAGAGAAGATACCTGAGCTGGTCCCCATACATTTGTACACACAAGCTCCATCTTTTCATCTTTCTTTTGCTTCCCATCCTTGAGAAAACTAACTCTCTTTTGTTTGCCATACACACAACTTTCACATAAATCCATATTAATACATTTTAGACCTGGTAAAACTTTCTTAGAATGAAGTACCTTCATACCTTTTTCACTCATATGCCCAAGTTTGTTATGCCACAGTGTTGTCTCAGAACCTATAGCAATTGTTTCAGTCTCTTCCTGTGAACCTGCAACAATTGTTCCTGAACTTGTTTGTTTTTTCTCTGTAATAGCTAAAGTAGAAGGAACAGTATGACCTGTACAAATATATAAGGTGCCTACTTTCACACCTTTGGCTACTATTAAGGCACTTCTTGAAACCTTCTAATTTTTATCAATAAATGTAACAATACAACCTTCATCAGCTAGCTACCCTGCTGAAATTAAATTCCTACTCAACCTTGGAACGTGCCTTACCTCTTGTAATAGCCAATGATTCCCATTTTACAACTTAATCTCGATTCTTCCCTTTCTAACAATCTTATAGGGTTCGTTATCTCCGAAATAAACCAGCCCAAAATCCCCTTGGACATAATCAAGAAAATAACTTCTATGGGGTGTAGCATGAAATGAGGCCCCTGAATCTAAAACCCATGAATCATTAACATTATCTAGGGAAAGAATCAAAGCATCATCTTTAGATTTATTACTTACCACATTTGCCTCTTATTGCCTTCTTGTTTGTCTCCTTCTTTATTCTTCTGAGACCAGCAATCTTTCTTCAAATGACCTGGTTTCCTACAGTACCAGCAATCCTTTTGTCCTCTGGATTGGGACCTCCTGTCCTTTGATTTTCCTCCTGACTTCCCATGATCTCTAAAACCTTTTCCTCTCTCCTTTGATCTACCTCTACTTTTTGTATTTAAAACACTCCCTAATGTGGACCCTTTTGAGCTTTTCCATCGCATTTCCTCGCTAAGGATAACACCAACAACATCATCAAATTTTAAAGTGTTTTAACCAAAGACAGAGTTACTTACAACCATTACTAAGCTATTCCAGCTTTCTGGCAAAGAACATAAAACCAAGAGAGCCCTCACCTCTTCATCAAATTCTACTTTTACAGAAGTTAACTAACTGGTAATTGTATTAAGCTCATTTAAATGATCTATCATAGATCCACCTTCAATCATTTTTAGATTAAACAAACGCTTCATGAGAAATACCTTATTTGAGGCTAAGGGTTTTTCATACAATTTAGCCAAAGCTTTCATCAGTTCACTTGTTTTTGTCACTTCCATTATATTAAATGTCACTGATGGTGTCAGGCACAACCGAATGGTTCCCAGTGCCTTTCTATCTAAAAGATTCTAATCCTCATCAATCATTATTGCCAGTTTCTTGGCTATTCCTTCCAATGGCCTCCATAAATCCTTCTGATAGAGATAATCCTCCATCTGTATCTTCCATAATTGATAGTTCTGCCCATTGAATTTATCTACCTTCAATTTACCCTCGTCTGCCATTGCTCCCACTCAACCGTGAGACCTTCCTGCAGACGATAATCGAACACAACCCACTCTGATACCACTTGTTAGGAATTGCATGCAAAAGATATCAATTAAATGCAAATAGATATTAAACAAAGGAATGGAAATACACACAAATAATAACAGCAAGAGACAAGTTTTAATGTGGTTCACCCAAACCTGAGCTACATCCACCAATAGAGAGTCTAATATTATTATCTAGTAAATCAAAACAGATTACAACCAGCAATCCTTGCAACTTAATACCACTGCAAAATGCTACAATACAATATCAACGAAATCCCTAACCCTTGGCCACTTTTATCAAGCCTTGTGTGGGTTACAAAAATAGGGTTTTTTTATGTCAGCTAATAGAAAAATAACTCCCGATGCCTTTCTAAAATAATAGGCAATTTTTTCTTCAGGGGCACTGCCCCCAGCAGCTCCCGTTGGGGGTGTTGCCCCTAGACCCCCACCATGGGCTCTGCCCTTAGACCCCGCAGGTGAGGCTTTGCCCCCCTGCACTCCCCCGTTAAATAATTTGGGGGGAAATCACGCCGATAAAAGTGGGGAAAATTTAACCTCCGTCATTTTTTGTAAATATTTTAGTGGCCACCATGTGAAGGTTCCTTCTTTCTCTTTCAGACGGACAGCTCCATCTATTTTGCCTTCATAAGCAAAGGGTATGTTACTTGTGACCTTTAAAATATTTACATTTGCATCTCCTGTTCCTTTCAAATTGACTCCATGTACAATAGATAGTGAGGGAATCTGCCCAGTGCCCACAACAACACAATCAAATGGATCCAACACCCAAACTTTATCCCCTTCTTGGAGTTTATCAATACATTTCTGCAAAAACAAAAAAAAATACACATTATATTGAGATATAAAACATTTGATAACACACATACAAGCATTCAATAAATATTTATAAGAAACTAGAAAATGACGATAGGAAACCTGAAACCATGCACCTAACATATTAAACAAAAATTAACTTCCCGCTATTTGATACAGAATGGATGTTAGATATATAAGGTGTCAATATGTTAGCACTCACCTCAAGTTTAGTACCACTACTACTATGAATATCATGCACATGCTCATCGAGTTCAGCATAATCACTATCAACATTGACATGAAGTTGTGCAGCTTTGCAGAGAGCTCTATTGACAGGGCCTTTTTCTTTTCGTTTTGCTTTCATATAATTGCTCTACATGTGGTTTAATCATCATGCAAAAATTAATATAAGTCAAGTAAAGAATGCAGAAGCTATACATTTTTGTCCAAAAGAACATTTTAAGCATGAAGAATGACAAAACATTGGAACAGATTAACTTACAACTTAAAGAATGCAAAAGCTATAAATTTTTGTACAAAAGAAGAATGACAAAACATTGGGACAAATTAACTTACAACTTAAAGAATGCAAAAGCTATAAATTTTTGTCCAAAAGAACATTTTAAGCATGAAGAATGATAAAACATTGGGAGAGATAATTGACAACAAATATCATATTACCTCAACTTTAGCACAACTATGACAGTTCTGCACATTCTTGTCTAGTTCATCATGATCACTATCAATATCGGCAGCTCTATTGACATCAATGTGTTTTCATTTTCATGCTTCTTCGATAAAATTGCTTTACATGTGGTTTAACCATCATGCAAAAAAATATACAAAACATTCAATAATCAAGTAAAGAATGCAAGCAATAAATTTGTCCAAAAGAACATTTTCTAGATCACTCCAACAATAAAGAAACTAGGTTGGATTCTCCTACGCTCAGATTTCAATCTACATATTAAGAGGCATTTGTATATAGAATTGCCAAACAAGAAGAAATGAGATCAATAGAGCCTCTTACCTCATTTGAATCCATGGAATTATGCTCATTCCATGTAGAAACTATAGGTTTAACTAAGGCAACCAATTGCAAAACTTTCTCAGTGAGACCGTATATTCAACTCATTACATGTTGGTACCCTTCATTTGAGTTGACATGATCTGGAGAGGCTCTTACTGAGCGTCTAACAGATGGCTGTGAAATCTTTGTTGATGAACTAGATTTCCACTTCATCCTACTCTTAGATTTACTAGGATCTAGTGCTGCCATATAATTGACAATATCTTTTGCACCTACTTCTCTATTACTGTTTTCCACCTAAAAAATAATGTCAATTTCAACATATAGTCAGTTCAATAAAAATCAAAATAAATAACACAACATAAATTAAACCAAAAAGCCATACACTTACTCCAAATTTGTCCATTTTGGCCTGCAACCCGCCTCGGCCAAATGTATATCCAGTCCTCACATTATCTCTTTCTCTCTTGCCTCTGTTACTCTTTGTAAAATATTCTTCAGAACACATACTTTCTTTCAATGCCTTGCACTGTTTGGGAGATATAGTGGATTCTATCCTCTCTTTTCCCTCCATGATTATTTTTTAGAAACTATATCTAAAATTGTTCATCAAAAGTCTCATCTTTTACTTGTAATATTTTCTATAGATTTGTCCACCAGTAGTCTCAAAAGCATTTTCCATTTTTTGTATAACATTTTCCACACTTCATGGATCTTGCTCTGCAAAATTTGATTTTCAAATATCCAAATGGGCCCTACATCTTACGCCCAACTTAGAGGCCTACCTTGCAGCATTTGGCCCAATGGGCTCACCATCTCTTGATACCTCAACCAAGAATGGCTTCTTGCCTTCTAATTTTATTTCTTTTGCATTCCTCTCTATAGATCTGTACAAATCTTGACTCAATCTTTGTCTTTTGACAAAAGGAGACACATCTTCTATTAAACCACTACCAATATTTCTGGTTGATCCACTTGTTCCATCAAAAGTTGTAGATGCAACAAGTGCACTCTGAGGCACACCACATGCAAGCGGTCTCTCTTCATTACTTTCATTAACCAAAACTTCATGCTCCTTGGCCACATTAGGTGTGGTATCAGTACCGGTCTCCACAGATTTCACTTCAAACACATCCTTTAATCTTGAATAAATCATCTACAGACTTACTGTTCCTTTGCTCTGATCATGTTTTTCAATAATCTCTCTTAGACTTTGTGCTAAGAGATCATCATGACGCACATGACCATGTGTTATATCAGGCTGCACATCACCATGTGCTATATCAGGCTGCACATCACCATGTGCTATATCAGGCTACACATCATCACAACTATTCTTTTCACCAACTGCATTTGTTGAATCACAAATGTGCTGGCTTCTACAAGTTGGCGGCACTATATCTTTTTTTTCCTTTTGTTTTTTCTCCATATTTTCTTTGTACTCTTTTTCTTGCCTATAAAACAAAAAAAAAATATCATATTATGTCTTATATACATAAATCTCATGCCTATAAAATTTCATTAAACACTATTAAACAAATAATATACTACTTAGTGGATTTACTACTTGCCTATTTGTCAAACCAAGATGTGATAAATATTCATTATTCTTGGCCACATCTTCTCTACGAAGGTGCTCATAATCTGTCACTGAAATTTCAGCATTATGATCACTATCATCTAATTTGTACCCTAAAGTATTTTTCCTCATTTCTTGAAGTCCAAATAAATAATAATGTATAAATCAACAACTTGAATCAGTAGAACAACAGTGGAATATGAGTTTGAATCTCGAATTTTGGACATCGAATGGGCTTTTGCTTTTAGAACAAACTCATTAAAAGTGACCATTTCTGAGGGATTAGAAACATTTGCATTCAACATTTGAGAAATGGTTGCTGGAGAAATAAAACATAAAACCCTAGAATGATTAGAAGACATGATAGCTTTGGTACTATTCAGATTTCTTAGTTTTCTGGTCTTTTGAAGGAGAGTTCTGCTTTTCTGTCTTGGTCCTGGGGATTGTCATTTTTCAAAATTTTGCCTAAGTATGGAACCCTTGTACCTCGAGGATTTTAGTCTTATAAGTAGGATCAACATTTAATAAAGTTACACATTAACATAAGTTTGTTTCATTCATCCTATAAGAGAATCAAAATTTAAAGTTTTCTTGCACAGTTATACACTACTATAGCAACACCACATGATCATATATTCACAAGGATGAAGAAATTCTTTCTTAACTCTAGTACCCTGCATAGGTAACAGTCCTAAATCTGTACAACTCAATATAATCATTAGTTTCACAAGTTGATAAATAACATATCAGATCTCAATGCATGAACCTAAAGGCCCTAAGGGGCCGACCTAATGCCTTGGGGGCTCATCCATGATGGCCTTGCCTACATACGCGCAGTGCAAAGGCTTTGTAATTCGGGGACTTAAACTTGCAATCATAAGGTTAACTTAGATACAATAACTCATCATAAAAAAATGCAAGAATATAAAATGCATTCATAACACAGGAAATTACACATCCAATGATGCATACTCAAAACCAAAACTGACTGATGTAAGAAGATATACATCATTCATTCATCCATATTACATTCTAGAATCCAATAATACTGAACACTCATTTAATTTGTAAGATAATTTTTATTTTAAACAAACATTAATACAATCTCTAGTCAAAAATCACAATTCCATTTCTTTAACTCAGTCTAAGATGTTAACTCCATAATCTAGTCAAAGACTTTCATAAGGTTTTGCCTAAATATACTTAATTATTAATGTTGTTCATGCAAGGATAGTGTCAACAATTGGACAAATCAAGAGTATCTTCTTAGGACAAAAATAAATAGGATTCATTTTCTTTCAAATCTGGCCAACTACCATTTCGTGAATACTAATAAGTTATTAGAACACTTTACACCCTATCACGACTTCTTATCCAAAGAAATTCAAAGATCAAAAGGTTGATCTAAAAATAATACCATAGACTTATCATTCAAATCATTCCCATAACCTTAATATTTTAATTAAGTAGATATCATTAATTTAAACAATTAGATTCCTTAACTCCCTACATATATCCTTCCTCAAGCTACACTATCATCACAAATTAGACCCTAATTTTATGAACACCAAGACCCTGTAGATGCGGTGAAAGTAAAATATACGAATTTAACATTCTATCAATCCTCACAAAGATCTTGCTATACTATCAATGACATCTTCTCAATATAAAATCCTCATCCAGAAAAATCATTCATATGAGTTTTGTAAACATAACACATTCTACAATCTTCATCATAACGAACAAGTATTGACAAGGCTCTCTATTTCTACATTGCTCGTGCAATGAATAGGTTGAAGCGGGAAAGATGCTCAATGTATTGTTCACTGTAATAAGTATCAGTGGTGGCAATGATGTCCTTCATGGCGAACTCCAAAGAAAACATTCCTTCCAACCATATATGTGTGTTGTCCACCACCATCGATTCATCATTCACCAGGCTGAGGGCTCGAGGCAATAACTGAGCCAATTTATCCTTCCATACATTTTCTCTTTGAGATCACTTGTATCATTGAAGAAAGAAGGAAAAGACATATCCAATGGCTGATCAAATTCGTCAATCTCCTCTGTAAGCACGATATGAAATCGATTATGCATATCAACTAATTCTTCACAATTCTTAAGTATTTGACCATCAACATTTTCTCTAGCCATTAGCTCTTCCTTCTTTTCCATTATTCTATGTTATAATCTATTGTTTTCTTGGAGAGCAGCATGAGTTTTAGTATAAGTTACCTAGAATTTGTCATATTTTGCATGTACCTTCAAACCTTTTCTTTATCAATTCTGAAACAATCTAAAACTTAATAGCCTTCATTTCTTCACTTAATTTGTCATACTTCTTCCGAATCTTTTCAGCTTTATGTTTCCAGTATGCATTCTTAGTCCTTGCTTCCAATAGCCTAGTGTCACTATCTAGCATAGGTGGGTAATAGCTTGAAGAAGATGGCAATTTATCCTTGTATCTAGCTATTTCATGCCTTAAATTTTCATTTTTAGAAGAATATTTATTATTGTCCTTCACCAAATTTTCAATTTGATCTTTAGTAAACTTAGCAACATTAATGTTTAGGTCAACAGTCTCAATTGGATTAGTATCTCCCACTCTATGTATAAGAAGATGACCAAAGACCTTGTGTGGGTAATTAATAATTGTTGGCCTTTCTCCAGTGGATATAGAGCCTAGATCAGAAGAGTTGTATTGTCAGGATTATATCCTGACCCTGTGTAGATTTTGTCCACTGCCTCTGTGCTCAAGTTAAAAGTTTTACTCTGACTCTTCCTAAAGCTATCAAATACAATTGCAGAATTTATATCCTAGCCTGGGTAGATCATAACACCATCTTCTTGTAGTGATTCCTGCCCCTTCTCAAGAGTAATACTTTTCATTTTTTTATCCACTTCCTCCTGTAACTCCTTTAGGGCTTCTGCTTCTTTCTCAAGAGTAATTTCTTTAATCTTTTCTCTTATTAGTTTTCATTTATATTCATAAACAAATGATCTAAATTCTAGAGAATTAACAAAAGAATCATCAGAAATAAATTTCTAGCATGCAAGATACATAATATCATCAGAAAGCTTATCCGAGGATTCTAGCTTAACTACATTTCTTTCTGGTGGGGGCTCATATTTCTTAATAACATGTTTAGCTATTTTCACACATTCAACTTCTCTTTCAATTTCTTCATCACTGGCCATAGATGTCTCAATAGATAAACTAACCTCTAGAGTGGGCTGCGGAGAGGTATGGCAGAGTGGAACTACGTTCTCAGCCTATATCCCTATAACATCCTCTACCAAGAGAGCATTTTTTCTTCTTTTAAACACTGAAGGTGGCATATCCCTAGTCAGTTCATCCTCATGAAAAAGTAATTTATCTAATATTTCCAAAGGATCCTTAATGTCATGGAAAGCATTTGTATATAATGAATCCTTTTTCAATCTCCAAGCCTCAACCATCATCACTTTATTGTATATATCTCTTTTCCTTGTTGGTTGGTTTTCGTCAACATTCCTAATTAGGTCATCCTCTATAAAGAGCACATGTTGATACCCTTTCAACTTCTGTTTCAGTTTGACATTATTGATAAATTGTTCAAGATCAAATCCCTTTCTCTCATTTCTTTTTGTCAAATTGTAATGTTCTAATTTATTATCAATAAGGTCATATCCTTTATCAGAAACAACAAAAAAATCACCAAAGCAAAGTGTATCAGGCATGAGTGACTGTTTGTTATAGCATTTGAGATATATAAAATCTGAATAAGGCAGCTGCCTGATAATTTCCAAGTATGTTATTCTATCTGGAACAATTTTTGGCAAAAGAAAGGGGGTTCCTTTAAAACCATACACCCAAATCTTAGTATAATCATCATAAGCATACCAGTCTCCCTAGTTATGGTTGACCTTCCCTCTATGATCTTTGTCCTTAGGTCAAAGAAACTTTTGTATGTCTGGCCACAAATTATAATCACAAGGGTGACCAAGAAGCTTGTAAAGTGTTTTTACAAAATATTCTTCAAAATATAAATAGTGTGACCTAACACATTTGTTATCCCATATTGCAGTCCACATTTGAACAAGCCTAAAGTTTCCATCATCATCCATATCCTTTATCCTCATATGATCACTCCACATTCCCATGGTTTGCCCTTCATATAGGATGAGATGCATCAACAATGAATAATGTTTGAAATGGATAGATTGACTGTTATTTTTGATAGAGGTGGGGTCATTATTGAGATTATTTGTCAGATACTCAGCATAATCAAATGGTCTAGCATCTAGGTTTTGTATATTAGCTATCAAAACCATTGGAGCTATGGACATGAGTGCAGGAGCATCCAAACCTAGGACTTGACAAATAGAGTAGTAAGTACACTAAAAATATTCCTCAAATAACTCCATAGAAAATGGGGGGCTTTCATCATCTGAGAATACTTTGAGTCGATTCCCTTTAGCTCATGGTATATGCAAAGGCAACCTCCATCTCTTATAACTAGTATCCATGTTGTGATACTCTCCTAAAAGGTCTTTAATTCTAAATTTCATATTCATGCTTGTGTCCAATTGAAAAACTTTAGAAATATAACTATTCATGATAGGAATGAAGCCAGACCCATCTGTAAGATAAATCATATGTGTTTGTGGGTCATACCTTTTTGCAAGCACCCTAATCAATTCCACATTAATAAATACATTGGGTCTACTAATTTCCCCAAATTTAGTCTCCACGAGTTGGACACAGGCTAGTGCCTATACATTTTTCTGTAATGATATATGAACATGTCATAACCCCTCATTGGATTCCATGTGTCACCCAAACTCTTTTGTTTGTTCTCTAATTTTTCAGCCCCAGGGTTCAATTGTACACTTCTTCTAGACCTCGGTCTAGAGCCAGGGCATTGATCAATCAAGTCTTGATTTTCATGCCAAGTTTAAATTTTTTGCCTTTTAGCCTTAGGCATTTCAAATGTGCCTTCCATAATATCAATTGCAGAATGAACCAGACCCTAAATTTTACTTGCTATTTTAACTAGTTCGGATGCTAGAAAAACTAATTCAGGTTCAGGCACTTACTTGAAATGGTGATTTCTTCTCAGGTTTCTTCATCTCCAATCACTACTACAGTTCTCCTCCTCTTCTGGATACTCAAGGATCTTCAAAACCAACTAAAATCAGGATTTGGTTTATAATTCATTCAGATTTGGTTCATAAATGTTACTCGACGTGAGCTTTTCTATCATCAGAAATGCAATTAATACATTTGAACATCGACTGTTAATTAAACTGTCATTGTTGTTGATTTATCTCTTCAAAATATTTGTGTCATTATGTCATATCAATATGGTGGATAACGGTCTTTGTTGTATCGAAGGGATCAATATTCTGTCTCGCTGATATTCATCTTTCTCATTGATGAAAGCCTTAAGTCCTTGAATCTTTGTTACATCGAAGGGACTTGAAATTACTCCCTCCGATATCATGAAGTCCCTTTGACCTTTCCATCAAAGAAATCTTATAATTGTCTCTTCAACTTTTCATTGTTGCTTCAATGCATCCAGGGGCCCACTTTATCTTAAATTATATCCTTTAGCTGATGTAATAGTTACCTTTTGTATTATTAGATCAGGGGGACTTTAAAGTAACTCTCATCGATATGATTATGTCTCTTCGATGAGCTTTATGATCGTCAGTATGAATCTCTTTATTGAAGGGACTTCAAAACACCTCCTTCTGATACAAGTCTTCTCAATGTACTTTGTGTTATTAAATCCGGATCCTTCCATCGGAGGGACCTTAAAACTTCTTATCTCAATATGTTATATTCCCCTTGATGATGTTCTTTTATGCAAATTATTTTGTCGAAGAGACTTTAGAACAACTCTTACCGATATGGTATGGTGTCTTCAATGATGTTTGTTTTATCAAGGAAACTTGAAATTAGCTCCCGCCGATATGGTGCAGTCTCTTCGATGATGCTTACAATCTATCATGCAGATTATTCTATCAAAGGGAATTTGCAATATCTCCTACCGATATAGTGTAGTGCCTTTGAACATGCTTCTTCATGCAAATTGCTTTATCGGAAGGACTTGGAAATGACTCTCACTGATATGGTAGAGTCTCCCTAATACAAGTTATTTCCTATTAGGACCCGATAGCAAATATGAGCTTAATAAGAAGATGACTATGGGAGAACAAACTGGGATGCTTAAAGTGGTAGATTTATATGACAGACCAAGTGATAGGCTACATAAAGGAATCATAGTAAAATACTATTGGTCATTGGCTCAAGGTTAGGGTTTTAAAAGAAACAAGTCAACCGTATGCTATGGTTAACTCATGCTCATACTCCTTTAGAACCTAGAGTCAAGGGTATAATCCCTAGTTGTAACAGACTTGTGATCTGAAAAGTAGTCAATTTGTATTACCAAATTTGGTAATTTAGGAGTTGCATTTTCAATCCAAAGAAGAACACAATTAGTGGACATATTGGTAATCATTATTTCTCTCATAGAATGTACAACAACAAAGAAGCAAAATTGAAATTGATCATGGTGGAAAGGGTCAAAAGAATTTTGAACTTATAAACCCTGAAGTATGACTAAGCCAGAGAAAATAGCAAATAGGAGGAGCAACACTACAAGTTGATGAGGAGATTTAAGTCAAGGGGTTAATTGACCAGTGCTTTGCCATTGATGTCAAAGGGGGAGAATTGAAGTAGTAAAACATAGCATGATCCAAAAAAACATGACAGTACTAAAGTTAGGGGGAGCATAACAGTAAAGGGGAGCATGACATGGAATTCTACTTGTCTTTTCACACAAATTGTTTAATAGTATAGGTTAAATATTTTGTTCACAAAATGTTAATATATCTATATGTATTATTATAAAATCATAGATGTTCATTATTGTTTCCTTTACACAAGCATATTTAATGCATGTGGAGGCTAGAAGCTAAATTACAAACTAAAGCTATCAAAATATCAGAGAAATGACTACAATTTATTGCTAGGATTTTAAAGAGTTGTTTACTTTCACAGGTATCTTGTTGCATTATTTGATACCTTTAGACCTTGCTTGCTTCTTTTCATATCTAGTAGTTCTAGAGAAGTTAGAAAAGTCTAGCATCTAGAAAACATATAGGACATACAAGAAATTATATTCTAACTAAACAAAATTAATTTCAACCAAAGTAAGAAAACTAAGAATGATTGAAGCTAACTTTAAATGCACTTCGAATTAGTAGTGAACATCTCAGGTTTTGTATACAATGTACTAGCAGAATAATGATGATTACATTCAGAAATGTATCAGTAAAATAATAGTGAATAAGCACACCTATACTCAAATCTTTATTACATTCAATAATAAATTACACCATACATATAACCAAAGTTTAGGTGACAAGCTAACAAGTTACCTTTTCAGGCTGGTTAAGGTGACAAAACATCATCATAATCATCTGCATTGCTAGCAAGATCAGAATCCTGATCACTCATGCCTGCATCTTCTTAATTTTCTTCCTCATCCTCATCTATGACATGCAATACATTCTCTCTCCCAATCTCTTCATTGGTAATAAAAATCACTTCTTCAAACACTCCATCGTCTTCATCCACTTCTTCAAATTTTTCTTGTAAATTAACATATTGCCCATCAAGCATTATATCAACAACTTCCATGAATTTTCATTTTGAACGAGACTCTGTTTGAATGACATACGACCATCCTGGGCTTCTTACATCATCAATTAGAAATGATTAGTTAATTTGACGAGGGAAAACATACGGCTCATCCATCTCTAATAAAAATTGTCATGTATTTGCACGTACAAATCTATACTCATCGAATTATACTGTGGATGGTCGGATCCACTTACATTTTAATAATATAGGACTATTTTCACCACAATCCACTTGAATAATTTCTTGGATGAATCCAACATAAAATTTCTTCTTAGTTTCATGAAGAAATTTAGCACTAACAACACAATCACAATTTGTCTTTCCTTTGCCTTCTTCCACTCTTAAATGACTACCATAGGTCCACATTCCACTAAAACGCATAGCACATAAATGTGGAGATTGTGAAAGCTCACTTTCCTCCATTGTTATTGGCTGCATTAGCAATCCATTCTTCAAATTTTGGAGAAGAATCACCTCCAATCAAATCATGACATTTGTGCCTTTGAGGTCGATGTTGCATCCAAGTTTGATTCTCTTCTTAATATTTTCTACATAGAATATTAACGTACAAATAGTAAGATTAATAATATAAATGTTTAAATACAATTGAGTAAATAAATGATGAAGGGGTAAATCATAAAACACACAACAACAAAAATTACACACAGAAAATAGAACTTTCTTTATTGATTTGGACAACTTATTACATTACATAAGCTCAAATACAATCAGAGGAATCAACTCTCCACAGGTTGCAACACATTACAACTTCCTCTCACAAGGCTCTGGAATCATCTGCCATCTGTAACCCCAAATCTGCTAGGTTTCTATTTTACCGCTTATTCTTGACTCTACACTTTCCCCCTTAACTCTACTACTGCCCAGGGTTCCCAAAAATGGCTATTAATAGCCTTTTTGGTGGCCAACAACCTAATTTCAAAATTTGCATCTCCCTCCAAAAATAGGTCAACTTCCGGGAGCCATAACTTTTGATCCAAGTGTCCGATTGACGAATCGTTTTATGCGTCGGAAAGCTTGTGGAGTGCTCTATGCACTAAGAGCTCGCTCTACTAGTTTTGGCCATTTTCGGGCCCATACGAGTCCGTTTAGTGCCTCAAACCTGAGTTTGAATAATTTTTAGGCATTTTTCAGGAAATGGAAACTTTAATATCTTTCAGCTCACAAATGATCTTTGTGTGATTCCTTAGCCAAAGGTCTTATTTTTTAGTTATGAAGCTTCCTGTAAAGTTTCACTTCAATCCATGCCCAAATGCAAACTTTCCTAAAATAGTAGGTTGCTATTTTTAGCAATTTGGAAAAACTGAAAGTTCTACATCATTATTCAAGCGATTATGGAACCAAAACCACAAATTTTGAAAAGAAATGGAAAGAACATCAATAATTTTGAAACACATCTTTTTTTTGGGTGATGTAAGATTGCCCTTACACCACTGGATGCTCCTGCATCAATAAATTATTGTGTAAATTTTTTTTACCTACGCCACTTATCAGACGAAGATGTATTTTGAAGAATATAGGCATGTGTCGCACTTCTTTCTTGATGTGATAGCTTGAAGCAACATCCATTGCCTTCTAATACTTCACCTGCAACTCTCTTATCTTTGTCATCATCCCATACACGTTGATTGACATTTTTAAAATCCTTCATATATTCTATATAAAATCCCATGGACGCTTGCATTGAATATCCCTCAGACATGTTGCCTTCAGGTTTTTCCCTAGTACAAACAATTTTTTTCAAAACCTTCATATATCATTCTATAGGATACATCCATCTCGCTCTTACTGGGCCACAATGCTCTAGTTCATATTCTAGATGTATCAAAAGATGCATATAAATGTTAAAGATTGTTGGAGGAAATTTCCATTCCAATAGACAAAGGACTTCAACAACCTCCTCCCTCAAACTATCAAAGTTTGAAGGATCTAATACATGTAAACTCATTCTCTTTAATATTAGGCCCAACCTTATAATTGCTAATCTTGGCCCCTTTGCCAAGCTTGATATATTTACCACAATAGGTAAAATATTCTGGATTATGACATGATAGTCGTGGATCTTGAGCCCTCTTAAGCTATTGATGTCAGTTTGGCTTCTACTACTACGACTTACATATCCAGTGGGAAAGTGAGTCTGAGACATCAACTGTAAGAATTTTGCACGTTGTTCCTTTGTCTAGACATAAGGAGTAGTAGGTTTTCTATATTTTTCAACCCAAAGATTTTGACAAATCTTTAGTTCTCGAAAGTCCTCACGTGATGAAATAGTATCAGAAGCACCAAAAAGAGTTTCTATAATAGCATAGGCTATATTTTTCTCAGTATGCATAAAGTCAACAGTATGCCTAATAGCTATATCCTTAAAGTGTGACAATTTATAGAATATGCACAACCGTTTTACACTGCTTTCATTACATGGATCATATCTACTACTAGCAATCCCATCATTTTGAAATATAAATGACATTATTTTTTGTCCATTCTCAACAATGTAATCACTTGTTATTAGCAATGGTGCTTCACGATTCTCTTCTTGACCATTGAAATATGTTTTTTGTCAACGATATGGATGATCTATTTTAAGGTAAGCACGATGTCCACAATAAATACACTTACGCAAACTTCTTGAGTGCCTCACAAAATCCTTAAAGCTACAAGCATGACATCCATGGTATCCATGAACAGTGAGACCAGACAATGTGCCATATGTAAGAAGATCATGAATCGTAAACAATAAGGAAACTCTTAAAGTGAATTTGATTGAATGACCATCCCTTAAAGATTGAATTGCCTCAATTTCTTTCGATAGTTCCATTAGCTCATCATATAATGGCTCTAGATAAGCATCGATTGTATCTGAAGTCACACTTTTCTTTCTTGGTATAATCAATGATAGCATTAAGAAAAATGGTTTAGTTGCCAACCATGGAGGCAAGTTATAATTTATTAAAAACACTGGCCAAGTTGACCATTAAGTACTTTGATCTGAGAATGGGTTCACCCCATCTAGAGCCAAACCCTGCCTTGTATTACGAGGATCTTGAGAAAAATCAGGCCATTTGTTATCAAATTCCATCCACGTCTTAGAATCAGGCACATGTCGTTGTTTTCCATCGATGCTCTTATTTTGGGCATGTCATTGCATAAGTTCAGCAATGTCTCTACACCTATACATTCAGAGTAATTGTGGGATTATCGAAAAGTGGTGAAGAACCTTTCTAGGAACCACAACTAATTTCAACCCTTGTCTATACCTCGCTTCATGACATTTTGGACTTTCACTCTCACTTGCAAGATTATTGCAAAATAATACATAACCATTCACACATGTGTGGATGTTTTCATACCCTAAGCCTAGCTTAGTGATTTGCTTTCTACATTGACTTCGTTTTGTTGGCAATGTGGAGTCAGGTGGTAACAACAAACTTAACAATGCCAATAACTGATCTACACTCTCATTTGTCCAACCAAGCACCACTTGCAAGTTAAGAATTTGAAGGATTGTTGTCAAATGAATTAACTTGCAATTAGCATACACAATCTTTAAAGCATCCTCCATCAACTTGGCCCAATCATCGATTAGACCCTCATTCAACATTCTATCAACTTCCAACCCTTCTTCTAACATTTCTACCTCTTCATCTATTTTTGGTTCCACTTCATCTATGTTTGTTGCCTCTACATGTCTCACACTCTGCAATTCTATCATATCTTCATAATAATTGTAATCCCAAGGGCTTATACCACTATGCCCATATCTTATCATATGTCGATAAATCACATTGTTTTTCACCTTTCCACCAAGACAGTCATTACATAGACATTGATATTTGTCCATGTCCCTCTCAATGGCTACTTTCTCATCATATGCATGGTATTGATCCGTAGTCAACCTTTGACATTGATCCATCTGTAATGTTCTACATTCCAGTATTAATTTAGTTTCCTACTTCAAGAAAAAAATAGAAATCTAAAAAACTCAACTTACTTAGGATCTAATACATGTAAACTCATTCTCTTCAGCACTCTTCAGCACTTACCCAAATTTCAAAGCACTTCACAAGATTAGGATACAAAGCACTCTACAGAATTAGAATTAGAGCACTCTATAGGATACAAAGCAATCTGCAACAATTCAAATTCAATAAATATAGCTAGGCATCACTCTACATAATCAGATGTTCTACCTCTACATAAATCTTTATGGTCAGTTTTGTGCATTTTTTACTTGTAGGATTCTCAGCTATCAATGGCTAATTAGCAGGAAATGCAGCAACTACTTTGCCCTCATTTTGTTGCCCATGTGCAAGAGGCATAGATTAAAAGTATATGCTTATGATAAGATACCCTCAATGTAGTCAATGTCTTATGACAAGATACCCTCCTATTTATGTAACTCATATCTTATAATACACTGATTTTGTTATCCTAGCTAGATATAGTTGTCAATCAGAAAGCTATAGATTTTGTGTTTAATGTAATGAGGGTTTCAAATTACCTCTAAATTTGTTGAGAGGGCGTCCCCAAATTTGACTTTTCTACAGAGGGCCTCGTCGACTTCAAATTCGTTGCAGCAAACTCTGATTTCCTTGCCCGCATTTTCAGAAGTCTCTAGGTCCTCTCCCAAGAAGCTTTATTGCCCATGCAATCAGTAGCTGCTAAAACCCAAAATGCCTCATGCCACGAATCCTTCCCAAGAGAACTACACAAATCCTCACAAATGAATCTACCATTGCCAATTGCCCAGACAAAAAGAAACAATAACCCTGAAATTCTGTGCACATTACAACCCACTCCCGCCAATAATTTCCCAATTCAATTTTTTTTTCATCACTTGTTTGAATATCATATTGTCTAATTTTTCTTTATGTGACTAATTATTTAGTTGTGTTTTTTACCTGATGATCAAATTAGTCATTTATTTAGTCATTTATAGTTATGTTGCAAAAAATTAGTAGAATTTAGATATTTTTAGTTGTCATGACTAAAATTTTTAGTCACATAGTCATTTATTTGCCAAATTCTACTAGTTCCATGTTGCTCATCACATCCACAATCCACGAGGAACCTTCGCAAATAATGTTAGCAAGCCAGGTCAGCCAAACCTAAACTAACACTATAAGAGATCACATACACCCCTCTCTTGATCCAAAAATGTCATGCGGACCACAGGGAAGCACTCCACAACATCCATACATCTTTCTAGAACATTCCAATATCAACATACTATCCAACAACTTTGTCGCAAACACATACAACTGAGGAGCACAATCATCCCGTGTAACCAGTCAAACTACCACAAACAACAACCCTTAAAACCAACTTTGTGGAGCACCTAAACATGAACCACTCCAAGGGAAGATAGATACAAACAATATCAACATGTTCCCAAATCTGTAAGACAAGAAATCTTAACATGAAGAAATGCAGAGAAATTCCATTTCTCCCATTCAATCTTCTACACAAGAAAACACTCTGTCAAACACATCTTCCACTGCCGCATGATCCAGAACCTAAATCTTTGGATATAACACCTATGAACACCTCTGAACAACACTTCCAAACCACACAAGCATATCTTCAACTAGGAAGAAATGCGGAGCACAACACTGAGCACACCTCTGTCACACTACACATTTTTATTCAAATTTTCTCAAAAGCACTTGGAAACCAAGTGAACTACCTACTAGAGGTTGACATCAATCACAAAACCAGCAAGTTTTCAACATTTGGGTATGTAGCTAATTCTTGGAAGGATAAGTGTGTGTTGTGCCAACTTGGTATGTTTTGATGATTGCACCGTGTGTTTGGAAATGTGTGTCAACTTTGGGATGTGTGATAAGGTGAAATAGGTCCTTGTTATCACTTGGTTTGAACCGCTTAACATGATTTTGTTTCCTATTTTACCATAGATGATTTGGATGCTGACATGATAGGCCTCTACACATTTCATGTGACATATTTCATTCTAGGTGGACAAAGATGATGTTTTGATGAATTGTGAAGGATATAAAAGGAAGATCAAGATTGTTGTGAAATGTAAGAGAGGGTGAGCATGTATGTGCGAGTGTGAGAGTGAGTGTATGATTTGGAAGTTGAGAAGTATCTCTGGCTAACATTGTGTTGTGTTGTGGAGGTGTGTTACAGAGAGTAGGTATGTTTCAGAAGTGTTGTTGAAGGAGTAGTTACTGCGGAGGTGATTAAAGCACTAGCATCAGTCAAGTGTTTTTATACAAAGGTTGTGGCCTCTTCTTGTAAGTGTTGTAGCACTTTAGGGAGTTGTAGCTTCCTTTGGTTGTAGCCATAAAACTATTTTAGGGAGTTGTATCTTCCTTTGGTTGTAGCCATAAAACTATTTCAGGGAGTTGTATCTTCCTTTGGTTGTAGCCATAAAACTATTTCAGTGAGTTGTAGCTTCCTTTAGTTGAAGCCATAAAACCATTTCAGGGAGTTGTAGCTTCCTTTGGGTTGTAGAGCATAAAACTTGTTGTAAACCTATTTTTATTTGTGAGGCTAGATTTGGATAGTAGATCCAAGCAGCTTGCTCACCGTGGTTTTTACCTTCTAAGGTTTTCCATGTAAATCTCGTGTTATGGTTGTGTGGATGTGTAATTGTGTTTTGAATTACATAGCTTGCTTCATTATCTATTTAAGACAGTAGAAAGTTTTTGATTGATAAAGTTGAATTGGATTGAATTGTGACATATACTAATTCACCCCCCCTCTCAGTATATCAGAGTGTTCTAACAATTGGTATCAAAGTTGAGTTCCTTGGTGTAGCCTAACAACTGAAGGTAGATCTTGGATTAGAACACATGGCTTAGAAAGAGTCCTCTTCTTCTAACAAAGCACCACTATTTGATGGATCCAACTATAGATTTTGGAGTGTAAGGATGGAGGCTTATCTTATCCCTCTAGGGTATGAGGTTTGGAGAGCTACAATGGATGCTTATACTGAACCTGCTCATCATATTATAGATCTAAATGCAAAGAAGGCCCATTTAAACAATGCCAAAGCCAAGAATGTTATCTTAAGTGGTCTAACCAATTCAGAAGTTGTCAAGGTAGTGCAGTGCAAGACAGCCAAGGAAATATGGGATAAACTCAAGAGTCTTTATGAATGGAATGATAGTGTAAAGCAAGAAAGATTACGAACTTACAGAGCAATGTTTGAGAATCTAATAATGAAATAAGAAGAAACCATTGCTACCTTTTTGCTCCAAGTAGATGAAGTTGTCAATCGAATCAGAGGGCTTGGTGAAGATGTGATTGACTCAGTGGTTGTGAAGAAAGTCCTGAGGTCTCTCCCTCATAGATTTGATTCAAAAGTTTCTGCTATTGAAGAAGCCAAAGATTTGAAGACACTTACCATGGAAGATCTATTTGGGCCTCTCACAGCCTATGAGATGGGAAATGAAGTTCAAGGTACATTCAAAAGGGAAGTTGCTTTCAAGGCTACAAAGAAAGAATGTACATCTGGCACTCACAGTGAGTTTGAGGAAGAAGAAGCAAACTTTGTGAGAAAGCTAAAGAAGGGTTCAGGCAAGTATAAAGGTAAGTTACCTTTCAAATGTTTTAAATGTGGAAATATTGGTCATTTTGCATCTAAATGTCCTTTTGGAGAAAATGATAATAGCAGCAAGGGTTTCAAAAGGAACAACTTGTAAAGAAATCTCCTTTCCAAAGAGGGCTACAACTCTTTGGAAGAAGCAGATCACTACTCATCAAATGATGAAGAAGGAGAGTCCATATTTATAGCTGTGGTAATCTCTGATATTTCTAACAAAAATATAGATGAAGAAGAATTTTGAAGTTGTTTTTGAAGGTGAATTGATTTCTACTCTTGAAGACTTAGAATGTGCAAGGAAAGAGAACAGAGAACAAAGAACAAAAGGGCCTATTTGAAGCTAAGACAAATGAATGCACAAAACTTGTGGAAGAAAACCTTTGCACTCAAAAAATAATTGGAGAGAGCCAAGTTTGGAAAACCTTTCCATGCAAGATAGAGCTTCATAAATAGGTTCAATCATGCCTTTTTGGGTTATTGTTTTATCTGCAATAATTTTGGTCATAAGGCTATGGAATGCAAGTCTAGAATGAATAAAAGAAATGTTGTAAGTAGGAATCCTCTTACTTCAATAGTAGATGTCAATATGATATGTCATATTTGCAACAATTTTGGACAAATAGAAAGATATTACATAAGTGGATTAGCAAAATCAAAAACTCAGGTGGTAATTATTAATGAGCAAGACAAAGAAAGTGATACTTCCAAAAGACAGGAAACAAACAATGAGGTTGAAAGTTCAATGATTGTCCGGACAACATTTCATGCACAAGGACAAGAAAATCCCTAGGTAATAGACAATGGATGTTCAAGCCACATGACAGGTGATAAGAGCAAATTCATAAAACTTGCAAAGTGGAATTGTGGATCAGTTAAGTTTGGTGATAATACATCTACAAAAATTTATGGAAAGGGCACCATAAGTATTGATGGAAAATCTAGAACAAATATGTTCTATATGTAGAAGGTCTCAAGCACAACCTTCTCAGTGTAAGTCAGATGCGTAGCAAAGGATACAATCTTATATTTCATGCACAAGGATGTGAAATCAGAAAAGCAAATACTGGTAAGTTGGTGGCAGAGGGTTCTAGGATAGAAAATAACTTGTACAACCTAAAGGGTGTTTATGGAAAAAGTTGTCTTCTAGGATAGACAAATGAATGTTGGTTGTGGCACAAGAGGATGGGGCACATCAATTTTGATAATCTTGTGAAGATCAACTCCATACAAGCAGTAAGAGACATGCCAAGGATTACCAAGCCTGCAAGCACTTTGTGTAAGGAATGTCAGATTGGGAAGCAGACAAGGATAAGATTCAAGACCAAGGAGTGTTCTTCTACAAGGTCATTGGAACTAATTCATACTGACTTGTGCAGACCTACCAAGATAAAGCGTCTCTAAGGTGAGAGGTATTTCATGTTGCCTATTGATGATTACTCTAGGATGACATGGGTTACATTCTTGAAAGAAAAATCTGAAGACTTTAGTAGGTTTAAGATTTTCAAGTCCATGGTTGAAAATGAAATGAATGCTTGAATCAAGTGCTTAAGGTCTGATAGAGGTGGTAAGTTCACATCAAATGAGTTTGATGAATATTATGAAAGACATGGAATAAAGAGGCATTTATCTGCTACAAGAACTCCTCAACAAAATGGAGTAGTTGAAAGAAAGAATAGGATTGTCTAGGAAATGCAAGAACAATGTTGAATGAAGCCAAGATACCTGATGTATATTGGAAAGAAGAAGTCCATAATGTTGTCTATTTCTTAGCAGAGGACAACTAAAAGTGAACAGCACCAAGACACCATATGAGTTATGGAATAGAAGACCATCTTTTGTTAAGTACTTCAAAGTTTTTGGAAGCAAATGGTATATCAAAAGAGATGAAGAAGGATTAAGAAAGTTTGACTCAAGATCTGATAAAGGAATTTTTCTTGGGTACTCAACTAGAAGCAAATCTTACAAGTGTTACAATAAAAGACTGAGGAAGATAGTTGAGAGTGCAAATATTAGGGTTGATGAAGAGTCACATCAAATCACATATGAGAAAGAAGACTGTTTTTCAGATGAATCTACTTGCACAAAAGAAGAAGAAGAATAAGAAGTTGAAGAAAAGGAAGAAACACAAGAGAAGATCACCAAGACTCTTGCCAAGTATGTTCAGAAGAACCCTGGTGCTCAGAAGATCAAATAATTAGAAACAAGAATGAAGGAGTGTAGACTAGAAGAAGATTTGCAAAGGCAAATGAATAGGTAAACTTCTCTTTGTTGTCTAAGATAGAACCTAAAACTTTTTATGATGCTAGCAGGGATGAAGGATGGATCCAAGAAATGGAAGAACTAAATCAGATAGAGAAAAATTAGACTTAGGAATTGGTACCAAGACCTGTGGACAAAAGTGTGATAGGGACAAAATGGGTGTTTAGAAATAAACTGAATGAAGATGGAGAAGTGCTTAGAAACAAAGCAAGGATAGTCTACAAAGGTTATTCACAAGTGGAAGGAATGGAAATTAAGGAGAAATTTTCTTCGCTGGCAAGAATGGAAGCAATTAGGATGTTTCTTGCATTTGCAATTCATAAGGACTTCAAGGTATATCAAATAGATGTCAAATTTGCTTTCTTGAATGGTGATTTAGAAGAAGTTTACATAGAGCAGCCTAAAGGATTTCAGCTATCAGAAGATTAGAACATGGTATGCAGACTTAAGAGGGCTTTATATGGTCTCAAACAAGCCCCTAGGGCTTGGTATACAAGGTTGGAAAAGTATTTACTTCAGCAAGGCTTCAAGAAAGGTACCATAGATAGCAATCTATATATCAAAATTGAGAAAGAGCAAATATTGATAGTTGTAGTGTGTGTTGATGATATAATCTTTGGTGGCAATGATGAAAAGTGTAAGAAGTTTGTAGAAGAGATGCAGAAGGAATTTGAAATGTCTTTGTTAGGTGAGCTTTCATTCTTTCTTAGACTCCAAATCACTCAATCAGATGAAGGTATCTTTATCTCTTAAGCAAAGTATATCAAGGAAATGCTGAAAATATTTAGTATGGAAGATAGAAAATGAGTGAGTACTCCTATGGTAACAGGTTGCCATCTAAGTAAAGATGATGAGTCACCATAGGCTGATTAGACTCTATATAGGTCTATGATTGGGGGCCTATTGTACTTGACAGCATTAAGGCCTAACATTATGCAAGTTATATGTATGGTTGCTAGGTTTCAAGTTGATCCAAAAGAAACACATGTGAAGCTAATCAAAAGAATTTTAAGATATTTGAAGAGCACTCCAGATTTTGGACTATGGTATCAAAAGGATAATGATTTTCCCTAAGTGTATATACTGATGCAGATTGGGTTGGTAGTGTTGATGATAGAAGTACCAGTGGTGGAGCTATCTTTTGGGGAGATAGATTAGCCTCATGGTTTAGTAAAAAGTAGGATTTAGTTTCCTTATCAATAGTAGAAGTAGAGTATATAGTTGCAGCATCCTGCTACACTCAAGTGTTGTGGATGAAGCAAACATTGAAGGATATAAAGTTAATGTATGATGAGCCTATTCCTATTCTATGTGACAATACAAGTGCCATCAATATTTTAAAGAATCCAATGATGCATTCTAGAACCAAGCACATATCCATCAAGTATCACTTTTTAAGAGACAAGGTTGCAAGTCAAGAGGTAAAACTGGAATATGTACCTACAAAGGATCGGGTTGCAAACATCTTTACAAAGGCACTTTCAAAGGACACATTTGAATATCTCATACACAAGTTAGGGGTTGTTGCCCTTCCTTCTTCTAACTAGATACATAGAGGATGGATCTGTCCAAGGGGAGCAGTTCAAGATATATTTTTTTCCCTAGATTGATGGTGGCTACCTCTTAGGGGGAGTAGGTAGATAAGAGACTCGGGTGGATGATAAGGACTGAACACATAGGGGGAGCTTGTATGTTTTATCTGTATAGAGGAAGATGGTCCTTTTCCCTTGATGTCAAAGGGGGAGAAAATTTGTTGTTCAAATTAGTATTGCCATCAATGAAAAAGGGGGAGATTGTTGCATATGTTGTCATTGATGTCAAGAAAGTAGTGATTAGTGATGTTAGAAGAGTAAGTGATCAGAGGTGTTGTGAGGTGGAAAGCATGGAGATGTGTATATGCTGCATAATCATGATTATAAGAGGAGCAGACAGAGGAGTGATGTTCATGGGTGCTGTGAGGTGAAGGTTATAGTGATGAAAGTCATGAGCTGCTATACACAGTTGTACCTTATCTTCTGAAGTTCATGAACAAGAAAGTGTAGAAGGTTTCAAACTGTCCAAGGCACAAGAAGTTACACTGAACAAGCTTAGGAGAATGCTATGCATTCCTTCGCATTTAAAGATATGGCCTTGCAGTTAGGAAGTTAGACAGAGACATATGTGAAGTATGCATGATCCAAATTTTAGAGCATGAAAGTTACTACAGAACTTTCCAGAGCTAGCAAAGTGACGACAGTGGTACAGTGTTGTTGGAGTTTCAAAGAGACAGTTTAATGGTCTGCATTTCTCTACATTAGAAGATATGATCTTGTGGCTTGGAGGATGGTTAGATACAGATGAAAGGTATGCATGATTCAAGTTTCAAATGAAAAGATGTACCACAGTGGTCTCTGGAATCAGTTGTGTGAAGACAAGTCTTGTTGCTAGTTGAGACTATCAGAGGGAGAGTAGAAGCCACTGCATTTCACTGCATTACATTATTTGGCTTTTCTATTTGGAAGACAAGTTCATATTGCCTGTATGTGTTCTCATTTCAAGTTTCAAGTGTTGAGCAGTACCACAAGTCTTTGTCAAAGTTCTATATCAAGACAGTGTGATCAGAGTATGCAAGGGATATTAGCATTAGAGTCTGTTGGTTTGTTCTAGCATGGAGTGGGATGAAATGATGAAAGGAGTGTAAGGGAATGTTTTTCAAATCATGCAATTCTTGGTGTATGATCCGCATGATGTTATCTTATTTCTTTGGTACCACTTTAGATCTGGAGGTAATGCTTGGAAGGATAAGTGTGTGATGTGCCAACTTGGTATGTTTTGATGATTGTACTATGTGTTTGGAAATGTGCACTATCTTTGGAATATGTGCTAAGGTAAAATAGGTCCTGGTGATCACTTGGTTTGAATAGCTTAACAAGATTTTGTTTCCTATTTTACCGCAGATGATTTGGATGCCGACATGATAGGCCTCTACATGTTTCATGTGACATATTTCATTCTAGGTTGACAAAGATGATGTTTTGATGACTTGTAGAGGATATAAAAGGAAGATCAAGATTGTTGCAAAATGTAAGAGAGGATGAGGATGTATGTGCGAGTGCAAGAGTGAGTGTATGATCCAGAAGTTGAGAAGTATCTCTAGAGGCCTTAATGCATGATTCATAATAGAGATAGTGTTGTTTTGTGTTGCGGAGGTGTGTTGCAGATAGCAGATATGTTTGAGCAGTGGTGTTGAAGGAGTTGTTGTTGTAGAGGTGATTGAAGCGGTAGAATCAGTCAAGTGTTTTTATACAGAGGTTGTATCCTCTTCTTGTAAGTGTTGTAGCACTTTAGGGAGTTGTAGCTTCCTTTGGTTGTAGCCATAAAATTGTTTCAGAGAGTTGTAGCTTCCTTTGGTTGTAGCCATAAAACTATTTCAGGGAGTTGTAGCTTCCTTTGTGTTGTAGCCCATAAAACTTGTAAACCTATTTTTATTTGTGGGGTTGGATTTGGATAGTAGATCCAAGCAGCTTGCTCACCGTGGTTTTTCCCTTCTAGGGTTTTCCATGTAAATCGGGTGTTATGGTTGTGTAGATGTGTAATTATGTTTTGAATTAGATAGCTTGCTTCATTATTTGTTTAAGACAATAGAAAGTTTTTTATTGATAAAGTTGAATTGGATTGAATTGTGGCATATACTGATTCACCCACCCCCCCCCCCCTCTTAGTATATTAGAGTGTTCTAAGAAATCCAATAATGCATTACCAACATATAAACCATAAATTTGAGACATTTCAAGTGAAGACTCACAATCTTCAAACTAACTATTTGTTTCACATCCTTCACTGCTACTCATTGCAATAACACTATTTTTCAAAAAATAATCAATGATTTCTTCCTCCTAACTTCCTAATAAGCAAGCAATCTGATCACCATGAGATCACGTAACACCACTATTAGCATGCTCAACCAATGAGCCCAGAAATGTGTTCTCAATGCGGTCCACATCAGCACATGACAGTTGTTCCAAACCATACTCTAAAAATTCATCAAGATTCAAGGATTCATGCCTTGGAAAAACAACATGATCATGGACACCTTCACACTCTTCTTTCTCATTTGCATCAAGGAAGGTGTGGGCATCGTCATCGAATTCAACAAAGAAAGGAAGCATGTCAAATGGAAAACAAAATTGTGGCACATGAACTTCCTTACTTGCATCAACAACATCAATATAAGAATACATGCAATCTACTGAGAGGGGGGTGAATCAGTAGATCAAAAATACTTAAAAAAATTTTAATCTCTAGAAAGTAGACCAAAATAACTTTCAGTGCTTAAGCAAGAACAATAAGAGATCATACAGACATGAACACCAGATATACATGGAAAACCCAAAGATGGGAAAAACCATGGTGAGAAAATGCTACTAGGATCTACCGTCCTAATCTAGCCTCATAGAATAAACCATTGATTACAATGTTTTAAGGGCACCCACCCTAAGGAGTCACTAAACCTCTGATTTAAGAGCACCATCTCTAAGGAGACTACAATCCCTTCAACTGAGCACCAACTCAGTCCACAAGAGGCACCAACCTCTGGATATTTACAAATTCTAATATGTAGGCATTTGGTTCTTCACAAAACTTCAAATGCACCTATTCAATTTATACACAGTCTTCTCTTCTCACTCAACCTGCCCAAACTCTTTGTGTTTTCATTAACACACTTATTTGACACACACTCAAAGCGTCATTACATCCTCTATTCTCATTAACATGATAGCATACTGTAAGGGTAAAAATGGGAATAATCAAATGAACAATAAAAACCCAAACATCAATGGACTCTGAAGATAAAAAGGGATTTAAAATAGAGAAAGAGATATACTCACAACCTTTTACCTTGCGACTTCCATTATTTACCTTTTCTTTCTTAATCTTGTGGTGATGAAGATGGCCCTTAGGAAGCTTGCTTCCTTGCTTTGATTCCTCAAGATGACAAGGAGAAGTGGCTCTGATACTTGGTGTGTTAAAGATGAGCTTCAACACACTATGATATGGATGGATGATGAAGTGATGATAGTGGTGGTGCCAATGGCGCGCTATGGTTTCTACAGCATAAGTTTACTCGAAAGATGGATATCAAATGAAGAAGAAGAGGGTTGTATTTATAGAGTTGTGTGAGAGAAGATCAATGGTGGAGAATAAATGAGAAGATCAACAGAGGAGAATGTTCAAGAGAACATGCGCGAATAGAAGAAGGACATGTGTCATTCAAAAAGAAGCTTTGTTGAGTTAACTGCTTTCTTGATGAGGATGATTTTTTATTTCTTAAATTAGAATAGATTTTTCTAATTTAAAAACAAAGTTGCTTTAAAGTTGCTTTAACTTAGCTTTTGCTTTTGCGTGACAAGAAGAATTTATTTTTAGAAGATATTAAAGATTTTTTTGGAAGATAAGAAAGCATAATTAAATAAATAGATTTATTTAACTACTTGTAGATAATTTGGAGGAATAAATAAAATATTTAATTATATTTTATTTTTGGAGATTTAATTTAAATAAATTTGCATTTTATTTTAATTTTAGAAGAATGGATGATTTAATTAAATAATTAAAATTATTTAATTATTTACAAGAATAAAGTTGATATAGATGAAATTAATTAAATCAATGTAATTTATTTAATTAAATGGGAGAGAATGAATCAAATAAATTAATTTATTTATTTATTTATTGATAGAGGAATATGATGATGAAATAAATATTTAAAATATTTATTTAAGTAGAGTCGTGTCATTTTTAGGTGTATACATTTTGCCCCTCTTTGATGCAATGTGTTTTATCATGTTGTTTCAAAGAATAAGAATTTTTAACAATGATACATGCCCCAGTTTGCCCCTGGTACAAGTTTAATGATAGGATGCCCCCTCGAGAGATTGGACGAGGAGAAGGTAGAAGGCGATGAGACGAACAATCTCACAAAGAAGGTGAAAAATAGGTTAGGATGGAGAAAAATAGGGCATGGTTTGGAGGAAAAGGTATGGGAAGTAGTCACAGTTGCCACATAGTCAACTATGGTTCACTTGCCATATATAGGAGCTGGGTCCACAAGTTCTATTCATTTGCACACTTGTCCTTAGTTGATTGGTCTTTGAGAGCTTAGGAGAGGATGGGAGCTAGAGCAGCCAACAGAGAGATGGATATTCTGCGCGAGGAGCACCGGTTTGAGTGAGTTCGACGATTCGATCGGCCAGCCGAGGCAGGACCACCGGTATGTAGTTCGTCAAAACTTGCTAAAATGCATTTATTAGGCCCATAAATAACTAGGGAAAATAACTAGGACAGATGCACCGAACTGTCATTCGGTGCATATGCTCCCCGAAATGGTGCATATGTTACGAAGTTGTGCATCTAATCGTTCTTTTGGCGTATATAAGCTGGGAACTAGCGCATCCATTCCGAAGCGACGCATGTGACACAAGAAATGGCGCATATGCCATAATGGCGCATACACGTCAGGGATTGGCGCATTCATGGTGAAGCGACACATGTGATATGGATCAGCACATCTGCTACCTGGATCGGCGCATTTGCACTAGGATAATCAGTTGACTTAACGAAATTAACCCAATTGGCACCTTGATCAATGCATCAATTGATAAGCGATCTCTGAGATTGTCGAGAACTAGTCAAGAGATGATATGTTGTTTTGATTAATATGATATGCTAAGTCAATGATAGGATAGTTTGATTGCTTTGAATAGGTTTGCTTGGATATGGATTTCTTTGACGCTATGCTTTGGCTGGTTGCAGGAGGATATCTGGGATACCCTGATGTCACGAGAGCAGTTCCCTTTGTCGTTGTTGCAATGGTATATATTGACTGAGATGGACCACAAGGCTCTTGGTGCTATGGGTCTTCATTACATTTGCTTCATGTCTGAGGTTCGTGCAAACTGCGAGTTGTTGACTGCAGCAATGGAGTAGTTCCACAGTGAGGATAGGACATTCCATCTACTGACTGGGGAGATGGCGATCACTCTAGAGGACGTGTACAGGATTTTGCACCTCCCTATTCAGGGAGAGTTGGTAGAATATGAGTCACAGCATGACGCTAGATTGGCTGAGTGCAGATGGGTGTTTGATGACCCAGAGCTAGTGGAGGAGGTGATTTCGTGGCAGGACATTCATGACTGCTATGACTACTTCCTGGGGATAGTGGCGAGATTGATCGGTGGCGTAGCATGCCCCGATACAAGGTCGCACAGGTTCCCGACTGGTTGGGGGAGGGTGTTGGAGAGCATGCTCACTGATGGGACTCGATATGCATGGGGTGTGTGCATGCTAGCACACTTGTACAGTGATATGCACCAAGTCGTGTATCATAGAGGGGCCAGCTTGTCAGTAGGTGTATCTCTGTTGCAGTTTTGGTTATGGGAGCATATAGCCATCACACAGCCGATATGTCTATTTCACAGGTAGAGGGATGAGCCCTACAACTATGGTTATGTAGGTGTGATTTCCAAGCACAAGCTGGGAAAGCTCGAGTATTGGAGACACGCGTTGGATAACGTGGATTAGGTTATCTGGCGCCCATACCTAGACTGCGAGGTATGGGAGGATGAGGCCGATGAGTTGCCCTACTGCTTCCAGACTTGATGGCTGATTGGTAGGACCAGGTACATACTAGAGAGATAGATTGTAAGTAGGGTACAGAGATAGTTTGGTAGAGTGCAGGGCTGGCCATAGGGACAGGCACAATTCGCGAGGACCCATGCAGAGAGATTCAGGTGGGGTCCCGTGGCATCATATGAGGAGGCCTTGGTAGATTTTTGTCAGATCCCCTATGCAGCCTGGCCCATGAGGAGGGAGATAATGTACACTGGCATGATGCCAGATTACAAGGAGTGGTTCATGGCTCACCCATTCCCCAGATATTCAGGGCCTGGAGAGTTGGCTCCTCGTATAGACGAGGAGGATTCAAATGACGAGGGTAGAGCTGGCAGGAGGAGGAGACGGAGGAGGGGGAGAGGAGGTCAGGGAGATGATGGAGGAGATGGAGGAGGAGGAGGAGGAGATGGAGGAGGAGGTGGCAGACTGAGACAGAGGAGGAGGTTTGGGGAGGGATCTTTGGGCCAGCAGGCAGTTGCGCAGTCACAGGCTGCAGGACAGGGGCAGGCATAGGTGCCAGCACAGCAGGTGGCACCACAGAGACAAATGTCACCACCACAACAGGTGGCACAACAGCAAGTACAGGGACAAGTGCCAGCACAGCAGGTGGCACAAGGTCAGGGATCAACAGGGCAGGCTCCATAGCCTGACTTACAGCAACAGGCTATGGTATCTTTACAGGGGCAAATTAGATAGCTGAGGACCCATCTGAGTGCAGCAAAGTCATGGAGAGAGGTAGATGTAGGACATATATCAGAGTTATCCAGAGAGAGATGCAGCCTTGGCTAGCGTGCGGGTGATGAGAGCAGAGAGAGATGCAGATGTGGAAGCTATGGGTACAGATGGTACGTCTAGTTTTTTGGTTTCACAGGTGCAGCAAGCACAAACATAGCTAGCCCAGGTACAGAGTGAGCTTGCCAGAGCACAGGCATAGGCTCAATATTATAGAGTTTTATATCACGAGGCAGTGTCAGCAGATCAGCGTGCGCCTAGCTTCAAGAGCCAGTCTGTGGCATCTCAGAGGGCAGGTGGGTCTCGATCTGTAGGATCAATGAGGGGCCCCCAGCAGTCAGGGGGAGGCAGAGGAGAGGGCAGTACAGGGAGCAATGCTCCACGGTAGTAGGGTTAGCCAAACCTGGACACTTGTACTATTTTTTGATTTGATGTACACATTTTTGATGGTTGAGATAGCCTATATATGTACTATTTTGCCCCGATACATGTATCACCATCTTCTTGTACTTTATATACATTTTATGATATGACTCTGAGAGACGGACAGATATTTTTGATATGTTGTGCATTTAGACATGTTTTTACGCTTTATACGATGATGCAGTTATGGATGTTCTATATGTATGTGTTCTATGTTTATATGCTATGGATGTAATCTATTTTCTGATGCTTGGTATATGTGATGCACACTAGATGGATTTTAGGATGATTTGATATGCAAATGTAAATGTGACATGTTATGGATATGATTATGTAGCTCTATATGCATATGTCTATGTTTTTTTATTTTTGAGATGATATGTGGATGCAAAATGTATGTGGATGACCTAATGCACTTATGATGTATAGAAATGATTTAATCATGTGAATGACTATCTCATGTGATATGATATGTGACCTATGCTATGTTTTTGATATGTCCAAATGTACTCAATCGACACAGGGATGATATAGATAGGCGAAAGAGAAGAAATGAAGAAAAATAGGCTTTCATTTGATATACTGGAGGATTTTCTTATTGCATGGTTGATATGTATTTTTGGATATGGGATGGATGTGGATTATCATCTTGATATTGCAAGTATTTTGCTTTCATCATTGGACACTTTTTTGTTTCTTTTCTCTTTTTGAAATGTTGTAAGAAAATACAAGCATCTAGGTATAATTAGACCGAGATGACCTAAGTATTCCTTACATGGATTTTGATATAGCAAGTTGATACAAGCATCTAGTCAAACTTGAATCTAGATGACCTGAGTACTTCTTGCATTTCAACAGACAAGGATTGCCCTTTTTCATGTTCAGACCTTCGAAGTCCTCGATGATCTTGGGCTGATCATGTCATTAGACAAAAGTCATCACATTACTAAAGTTTGATCCACAAACAAAAGACAAAGAAAATGATTATGCCCCCATCATAGCATCTCTAGCTTTTGGCATCCTTGAGTAGCATAGGAAGACATAATGACAAAAATTGAAGACTTTGTAAGTTAACTTGTTCACAAAACATTCTTGCATTAGATGTGTCTTTTTGCCATAATTGATATAGAATTAGTTTGAGTGTTTCAGTATGGTGTCCTTCTTTGTTTTGGACAGGTTGATGTTTTGTGCCAAGATTTTTGTTTTTGGGAAGCCTTCTTTTGCTACACTTGTCTAGTGAAAGGTATCATAATCCTTATTAGTATCCTCTTAGAAAATGTGGCATTCAAGAATCTAAATCCATAACCAGGTTGAGGAAGTTGCCCCCAGTTTAGACAAAGGATCCACTTATTATGGGCGATATGACAACAGTCATGGAGAGACGGACCCTAAGGGACTGACCCAGTGCCTTGGGGGCTCATTGCTCAATGGCCTTGCCTACGTGATGACGCAGAGGTAACGTAGTTTGGGGTGAACCTAATGGACCTAAGACCTAGGTGATGGAAAAGATGCAGAAATGGTATGGACAGCAGGACAGATGACACTCGAAGGATATGGATAGGAAAGAAGTGGAGTGGAGCGGAGCGGAGCCTCGGGGGCGCATTGAGAATGGCCTTGCCTATGTGATAGCTCAGAGGCGACGTAGTTCGACAACGGTTCAAAAGACTGGTTCAAGATGAATGATATGATGGACACAAGACATATAAAGTCACAACAGATGGAGGAAGTGGTTTGTCGCAGATAGCGCCTGTTTACCAGGTTTTCACCACTTGCTTTGATTTGCACGAAAGCTAAAAGTATGCATGATGCCTGTTTGCCAAGTTTTCATCATGGTACCTATCCCAGGTGCCTATTTGCCAGGTTTTCACCAGAGGATGATATTTTTTTGTTATTTTTCCATTTTTTGACTTTTTTGTTTATTTTTTATCACTTTTTTATTTTTATTTTTTTTAATTTTTAAGGACTCCCTTGCATTGGGGTTGTTAGGTATAGAACTTACGAAGGTGCATGTTGTTGATAGGATCATCATATAGTTCACCTTTAGATGTAGCCAATTGATATGCCCCTAACCCATAGGATGCAATGATGACATAGGGACCCAGCCAATTGGGTTTGAACTTGCCTTTCTTTTCTCGGTCTTGTTGATTTCTGGGGTTTTCTCTGAGGACTAGATCACCTACTTGGAATACTTAGGGTTTTACCTTATGGTTATAGCTTCTGGACATCTGTTGTTGATAAGCTTTTAGGTGGTTAAAGGCCTATTACCTTCTCTCTTCAAGCAGCTCTAACTCTTGAAGTCTGGACACTCTGTATTCTTCATCAGATATGAGGCCTTTTAATGAAACTCGCAAGGATGGGATCTCGACTTCAATGGGCAAGATAGCTTCAAATCCATAGACCAGGGAGTATGGTGTTGCACCTGTGGGTGTGTGGATGTTTGTACGATAGTCCCACAGTGCGGGATTCAATTGGACATGCCAATCACGGCCAGCATCATTGACAGACTTCTTTAGGATTCTCAAAATGGTTTTATTCGATGCCTCTGCCTGGCCGTTGCCTTGGGTGTAATAGGGGGTTGAAAAGTGATGTTGGATATGGAATTTGTCGCATAGTTCCCTGACATCTTGATTTTTGAAGGATCGTCCATTATCCGTGACAATGGATGAAGGGATACCATTGTGACAAATGATATAGTTTAGGATAAAGGAGGCAATCTGCTTGCCTATGATATTAGCTAAAGGCACGGCTTCAATCCACTTTGTAAAGCACTTAGTGGCGGTGATGATGAATTTATGGCCGCTGGATGAAGAGGGGTGAATCTTGCCCACTAAGTTGAGTCCCCACTGACAGAAAGGCCAAGGAGTCGTTAATGGTTGTAGCTCTTGTGCTGGTGCATGTATCAGGTTTCCATGGATTTGGCACTATTTGCACTTCTTTACAAAATGATATGAATCTTGTTCCATGGTTGGCCAGTAGTATCCCATGCATATGAGTTTCTTGACTAGGGTAGGGCCACTAGAGTGAGTCCCGCATATGCCATCGTGCACTTCACTCAGGGCAATTTGATATTCCTCACTATCAAGACATCTAAGGAGAGTACCATCAAGACCTCTGTGATATAGGGTATTAGCGACAATCGCATACCGGGATGCCTAACGGATGAAGGTTCATTTTTGGTTACTAGAGAGATCAGGTGGGAGGGTATTCTCTTTAAGATAGGCAAATATTTTTCCGTAGAGGGGGGAATCAGTTCCAACAATGTGGTAAATAATATGGGATTCAGAGGTGTCATATGCAGGACAGGACACTGGCTCTACCAAGAACTCGTAACATGATTGATTATCTGGAATATCAAGGAGAGATGCAAACGTGGCCATGGCATCTACAGCTTTGTTCTCAATCCTTGGTATCTGTTCAAAAGAGATCTTGACGAAGTATTCTTTGAAGTCATCTACCATCCGTTTGTAAGGGATTAATTTCTTGTCTTTTGTTTGGTAGTCATCATTTACTTGATTTATGACCAACTGTGAATCACTATACACCTGAAGTTCTTTGATATTCCATTCAACTATTAGCTTGATGCCAATGACTAGGGCTTCATACTCTGCCACGTTGTTAGTGCAGGGAAACAGTAATCTGTATGATTTAGGAATGGTTTCGCCACTAGGGGTGATCAACAAGATACCTGCTCCTGATCCATACTAAGTGTATGATCCATCGAAGTACATTTTCCAGGTTGTTGTAGTTATGTGAAAGATAGATTCATCTGGAAATTCAAAGCTTAAAGGGCTATCATTTGTTAAAGGTGCATCTACTAGTTGGTCTGCAAGTACTTGGCCTTTTATTGCCTTCCTATCTACATATTCAATGTCGAATTCACTGAGAAGCGTGACCCATTTGGACAATCTACCTGTTAGGGTTGCCTTGTTGAGTAAGTACTCGAGTGGATCAATTTTTTCTATTAGTTTGATAGAATGTGACAACATATAATGTCTCCATTTTTGTGAGGCGAAGACCATAGCGAGACATGCTCTTTCGATTGGTGTGTATTGTATTTCATACCCAACAAGTGTTCGACTAATATAGTATATTGCTTGTTCTTTCCCTTCATAATTTTGTTGTGCAAGGAGAGCTCCCAGAGCTGTTGGTGTGGCTGAGATATACAGTAACAGAGGTTTACCCTAAATTGGTGGCATTAATACAGGTGGCTTCATGAGATATTCTTTTAACTATTGAAATGCCTACTCACATGAATCATTCCTTTTGAAAGGGACATTCTTATGTAGAAGGTGGGAAAATGGGTGGCACTTGTCTGCCAATTTAGTAATGAACCTTCTGATAGATTGTAGTTTTCCCTGTAGGGACCTTATCTGAGTGAGATTCTTAGGAGGTGGCATTTCCATGATGGCCTTCACTTTAGTTGGGTTGACTTTGATTCCATTGGCGGACACTATGTATCCAAGTAGTTTACCTGAGGTAACTCCAAACACGTACTTCTTTGGAATGAGGCACACATTAAACTGTTCCAGTCTTTTGAAGATTTTGTCCAGTATTGCCAGGTGTCCTCTTGTGAGTGATTTTGCCAGAATGTCATCAACATAGTCTTCCATTATAGTGTGCATCATGTCGTGGAAGATCATGGTCATAGCTCTCTGATATGTTGCACTGGCATTTTTCAAAACAAATGGCATGACACACCAACAATAGGTGCCCCAAGGACATGTGAATGCAATCTTGTGATGGTCTTCAGGTGTAATTTTTATCTAGTTATATCTGGAAAAACCATCCATTAGTGATAGCATGGTGTGCCCTGTCGTGAGATCTACAATCATGTCAATGTTTGGCAGGGGGAAGTCATCTTTCAGACAAGCTTTGTTTAGGTCCCTCAAGTCATTACATATTCAAACTCTGCCATCTAGTTTGGCAACTGGTACTATGTTTGAAACCCACTCAGGATAGTCTATTGGTTTGATGAATCTGACATCTAACAGTTTCTTCAGTTCTTCTTTCACCATGAGGGTAACGTGTGGGTGTATCTTCCTGAGTTTTTGCTTTACTAGCTTAGCTCCTGGAGCTAAGGATAAGTGATGCATTATGAGATTTGGATCTAGCCCTGGCATGTCTGCATATGTCCATGCAAAGTTGATTTATTTTCTTTTGAAGAAGTCAGTAAATGCTGGCTTTTCTTGTTCAGTTAAAGACTGTGCTATGTGGATCATTCTGGGATTATCACCTGTGCTGACATTGATCGGCTTTGCTGGTTCTATCAAGATTGAAGATCTCTCCTGATGTGTAAGATTGGGTAGAGGGTCAAGCCTTCCATCCTTCAGCACCTCAGAGAGGTTTTCATCATTGGATACGTCTATATTTTTACTATTTTCATGATCTAACACTACCACAGAACGGTTTTCACCATTAGATCTTTCTTTCATTTTGACATTTTTGAGATTGAAAGGCTTGGCACTCTCACCAAAATAGGCCTTCTCGTTGAGTTCTATGGCGTAGCCATCTCTGTGGTCCCCTAGGGGTCTATGATCTCTAAGCTCAAGGTAGTCTATGATGGCTTCATCATTCTCAAAGGTGTTGACCTCAGGGGTAGTATCTTGTAAGTCCCAATCTATGAGTTTGGGGTGCACCAATGGTAAGGGGTCATTGGGTTGGTCTGGTTCGATGGTGTTGATGGTTAAGACAGAGTTGTTAAAAGCACAGACAAAGTCTGCGATGGTACTCTCTATTAGCCGGTTCGTCAAAGGGGGGTATCATTCTTTCCTCGTGACTTTCACTATCGTTGTTACGCGGTCCGAACTCTAGTGGTCTAGCCCTTGGACCTTGTCTCTCATTCGCATGGGTTGGGTCATACTCATGGACAACGTCAATGCCTTTGTCATCACAAGATAGCTTAGAGAGGCTATCCCATTCATATTCATTGGAATCAGTCTCACTCCCCAGTTGCAGTTACTGAATTTGATCAACCAGATTACTAGTAGATGTTTCTAGTTGTTTGCCCTTATTCTTATTTGCTCTGTTGGTTCTCGATGTGCCAGTGTATCCTAGCCTTGTAGTGTCTCGGGCTGTCAAGATATGAGGTTGGATGGGTTCAGTGATACCATCTTTTCTTGAACCGAGTGGACCGTGTCCTTCGTACCCCATTCTTTGTAGCATTTGGAATCCTTGACCATATTGTTTAGTTTGTATAGTGGTATGATCTTGTTGTGTTGATGAACTGCCTTCATCCTTGTATAACCATTGTAGGATATCCTTTTCATCACTTTCATCTTTGAGGCTTCCCCATTTGACAAATGGACCTTTAGTAGTTTTATCTACTTTGGATTTGCTCAAGGTAGGACTTCCATATGATCTATGAGATAGGGGGAGTTGTGCTAAATAGAGGGATTGGGAGATTATGTACTCACCCAAGCCCTTATCTTTGAGTCTGAGGTTAGGTTGAGAAGCTTTTTAAGTGGAAGCAAGTGAAGCTGGGTCAACACGAGATGAAGATGAAGTAGAGGCATGGTTGTTAGGAATCACAACTTCAAGTTTAGATTGAATGGAGTTGCAATATTGAAACGGGTTGGGATCACCTTGGATGGTGATCTCTGGGCCTTCATAGGGGAATTTGATACACTGGTGATATGTTGACGGCACTGCTTTTAGATCATGTATCCATGGTCTCCCAAGAAGAATGTTATACGCTAGCTCCATATCGAAGACTTGGCAAGCCACATCTTTTACTATAGGTCCCACTCTGATCGGTAAAGTGACAATTCCCTTGGAAGTTCTCTTCTCATCGTAGGCTTTAATAGTGATTTTCTTTTTTGGATCAATAGCTTTCTCCCCAAACCCCAATGCAAGGATTAGCTTCAAGGTGAAAATATTCAAACCAGCTCCTCCATCAATTAGGACCCTTTTTATCTTGTGTTTGTGAATGAAGGCTTCGATATGAAGAGAGGCGTTATGAGGTTGGGTTATTGACATATCATCCTTTTCAGTGAATGATAAGGAGTGAGGTGAGGTAATGTGACCTACCATGGTTTGAAACTATTCTTCGACAAGGTTTGTTGGAATGGAGGCTTCTGATAAAGCTTTGTCAAGAATGACCCTATGGGACAGGGACAGACGCAAAAGTTCTAGAATGGAGATATGTGCAGGTGTCTTATGGAGTTGATCCAAGCTGCTGTACTGATTAGCCAGAGGGGCGGAGGCTCCTCTAATAGTGACTCGATTACTGCAGGTGGTAACATTGCAATCAGGATCTTTGTTTATAGTGATCACATTGATGTGTGAATCACCTTCTGAGATGTGGTTAACAACATAGTCAAAGGTGACGTTTGTGTAATTGGCGTTGTTATTTCCACTGTTGTTTCGGTTGGAAGGCCCTCCCTGGTCGTAGTTGGGAAGAGGATCCTTGAATGCCTGATGATCATTATTAGAGGTATGTCCATCAAGTAACACTTTATTTTGCTCGATCAAGTCTTGGATAGTGTGTTTGAGTGCAATGCACTCGTTGGTTTTGTGCCCCCTATTTCGGTGATACTCACAGAAATCGTTGTCGTTCCACCAAGGAAGTTTGACTTTTGGTTCATATTCTCATGCTGATGTAAGTGTTATGATCTTGCTTGAGATTAACTTCTGTAGGGCAGTTTCCAATGATTCTCCCAAAGGTGTGAATTTTCTCCTAGGTTGAAAATTTGTAAACCATGATTCAGTGTTTCTTGGTTTGTTTTGCGGGGGGTTGTTTTGAGGAGTCGATAAGTTGAAGATTGGTTGCTTTGGTACCGCATTCTTGGCATCTACCACCCCATCGTTCACAATGTTTTTGTTCTTTATCCAGAATCTTGGTTTATCTATGTTGGTATTGGTACTAGGAGCGTCCTTATATAGCTTTATTTGACCTTTGGCGATTAAAGCTTTTTCAATGATTAGACCCATCTCAATGACCTTACTGAAGGAAGTAGGACATTGGATTTGTAACTAATAGCTTAGGTCAGTTTGTAAGTTATGGACAAACATTTCCAACATTTGTTTTTTAGGCATTTGATGTGGGCACTTACTTGCCAGCTGTCTCCATCTTTGTAGGAAGGCGGTGAAAGATTCGCCATCTTTTTGCTTGGTGTTACAAAGATCTAAGATTGAGGTGTCATGCTCAATATTATAGGAGAAATGCATGACAAATTTGTCCACAAGTTCGTTAAATGTTCTAATGTTGGGTGGTAGTCTAGAAAACCACTCCATGGCTTGTCCTCCTAAGCTTCTTGGAAATAGTCGCATAAGGTAAGTATCATTGTGTGAGACTTCAAGAGAAGCAATGTTAAATTTTCTTATGTGGTCTCTTGGATCACCTTTATCAAATTTGGGCACCTCAAATTTAGAGGGGAAAGTTATCATGATCAAGGTTCTATCAAAAGGATATGGTGAAATATCCTCTAGGGAGTAGTGTTTAGTCAATGCTCATGTTTGCATGTCTGTGAATTGTTGTTGTAAAGCTTGGATCTGTTGGGTCATTAAGCTCAAGGCATCTGTAGAATCAATGGTTGTTTTGCTTTTGTCTGCGGGTATTTCCTCATGTGTTTTTTCCTTCAGGGTTTCTTTCTTCCTCAGGTTCTTTTAGAGCTTCTACGTCAAAATCTTTAGGGAGCTTGACTCCTAGTTGTGCTAGGTGTAGAAAGAATTTGGTAGGGTCTTGGGCAAGTACCTTATCCATTATGCATTGAAATCTGCGGTCTTGCTATGTTTGGAGGACTTCTTCCATAGAAATTTCCTCATCACTTTCGTGAGAGTTTGGAATAGTTTTCTCAGCCATTTCAATCTGTTTTTGTTTTTGCAACCTCGTTAAGACCATGCAAGGTGACTAGAGATGGGATGGAGTGAGTTTGAAAGTTTTGAACAAAGGTGCTAGAATGTGCCAAGATTTGAGCAAGGTTCTCCTTAGATCTAATTGGTGTCAAACAAGTTGGGTGTACAAAACGATAGTCGAAGTAAGGATGATAGAAATCCGTTTACTTGATGTGGACTAGTCTTGCACAAGCCACTAGTGGAGTTTTGAGAGAAAAGGATAAGTGATCCTTGATAGTGGAGACTCACTAGGTTTGTTTGAGGTTTGATGCGATCAAGAATAGCTTGTTTCTAACCTTGTTGGATTTTTGGAAGAATTTTGAGAGATTTTGGATGATGTAGTGTGGAAAAAGCAGCTATGGTATGGAAAAAGAGGGAAATGGTTGACTTGCACGATTTTAATTAGATCTTGGAACAATTGAGATAGGTTTGAACTGAGTTTCTGAAAAGTTGACAATTTTTCTCTTGGAAGGTATGGAATAGCTCTCTGGTTTGGATGTGCAGCAGTAAATGCTCCTTAACATAGTGTAAAAGCGCCACAAGTCAGATCAAATGTGCAGCAAGTCTTAGCAAATGCGTCAATCTGGTAATGTTTAAATGCATTGCAACAGGATTCAAATGCGCAAGAAGTCTATGCAAATGCATTGTAGGTCACAGCAAATGCGTTGTTCTAGTTTTCAGGTTGGTTTTGCAAAATTTTGGGCACATTTTTCAAAAAAAATCTATTTTTGGTTTGAAAACTTGGTCTTTTTGAATTCTGATTTTCAATTTATGGCAAAAGACACAGCAAACACATAGAAGTTTTCATGATTTTTATCTTTTGTTAGTTTTTTGTATTTTGCACTTTTTTTGACTCAAGAACAAGTACAACCTAGGCTGGATAGGATAGTATTTGTTGAATCCCCTGGCTATGCATATTCAAAGTGTGTAGCTCCAGGATCTGGTAGCACTGGCTCCCCTCCACGACACTCACTTCTCATGCATACCAGATCCAGGGTTCCTTAGGCTCATACCCCCACCGAACCTTAGGATTGTCCCTTCTACCTCTACTAAGAATCACATGAATCAGGGCCACTTTAAAGGCTCTGCCTTTTGTGTCAACAAATAGAGGTTTTTGGTATACTAAACAAATGGCTAAGTAGTCAAGGCAACCATTCGAGTGGTTACACGTGCGGCAGCACTACTCTCTGCGGCAGCACTACTCTCTGTTATGGAGTCTCTCAGCCTCCAAGGGTTACGCCTTGGAGGGTTTTGGGGGAGGTTGGCTATCGGTGTAACACGGTAGCACTCATTGTAGGAGGCTACTTTTGCCTCAAGAACAATTTATTTAAAGTGGATCGGTAGGGCTTGGCTTTAGCCTGTTTCCACTCAAGGTCGTTCCCACTTGGATAGGTGGGCATCCAAGGGCAGGCCCCTCTAAAGGTTATACAAATGGAATAACAAGTCTGGCGTTCTGGTCACCCAATAAATGGGAGAGCATAAGCCTATTGTCATTCAATAGTCACAGAAGACAATGATTAATCCAAACCTAGTTAAAAGGAAAAAAAACTAAATGTGCTATCTACTTGGGCACTCACGCATTTGTTAACTTTGAAGTGTTTAAAAGATAGCAATGTTCATTCTGCTTGTGAGATTTGCAATGTGCTAAACTAGGAAAGAAAGCAACAATGCAAAGATAGCAGTGTTTCATTTACTATCCTCCTAGTTAAAGACTACGTGAGATTTGCATGCATGCATTTTTTGTACTTTTTCCCTTAATTAATCTAAGTGAATTAACCAATGCAGCTAAATGATCTATCCAGCCTCTAATCCTGCAAGATAAATGTTAGCCTAAATCTGAGAACTACAAGAAAATCCTAAGACCACAGTGAAAAGTTAGAAGCACCGCTATACAGTCTAAATGTGCAAAAATAGAGGTTGTAAGCGTCATTTTATAGATACGCTAAGATAGATGTCAAAAGCGCAGGAAGAATAGATAGAAGTGTCATTTTAACATATGCGCCATGAAACAAAATGTAAGTGCCGTGTATTAAGGTGTATGCACCGGGATGATGCAGGCACTGGAACAAGTAATGTATGCGCCAGAAAATGATATGTATGTACCGGACTTCTGTATGTACTGGGATAGGAGGTAAACACACTGGATTAGAGGATGTATGCGCCTGACTTCTGCATGTGTCGTAACAGGAGGCAAACATGTCGGATCAGATAATGTATGCATCGGATGAACCTGTCAGAAGTCTGTATGAAACCTATACGGAACCTGTCACTAAGAAACTCAGATTTTTGGTTAGATTAGGGCAAGAGCCCCACGGTGGGCACCAGAAATGTAAGGGTAAAAATGGGAATAATCAAATGAACAATAAAAACCCAAACATCAATGGAATCTTAAGATAAAAAGGGATTTAAAATAGAGAAAGAGATATACTCACAACCTTTTACCTTGCGACTTCCATTGTTCGCCATTTCTTTCTTGATCTTATGGTGATGAAGATGGCCCTCAAGAAGCTTGCTTCCTTGCTTTGATTCCTCAAGATGACAAGGAGAAGTGGCTCTGATACTTGGTGTGTTAAAGATGAGCTTCAACACACTATGATATGGATGGATGATGAAGTGATGATAGTGGTGGTGCCAATGGCGCGCTATGGTTTCTGTAGCATAAGTTTACTCGAAAGATGGATATCAAATGAAGAAGAAGAGGGTTGTATTTATAGAGTTATGTGAGAGAAGATCAATGGTGGAGAAGAAATGAGAAGATCAACGGAGGAGAATGTTCGAGAGAATGTGCGTGAATAGAAGAAGGACATGTGTCATTCAAAAAGAAGCTTTGTTGAGTTAACTGCTTTCTTGATGAGGATGATTTTTTATTTCTTAAATTAGAATAGATTTTTCTAATTTAAAAACAAAGTTGCTTTAACTCGGCTTTTGCTTTTGCGTGACAAGAAGAATTTATTTTTAAAAGATATTGAAGATTTTTTTTGGAAGATAAGAAAGCATAATTAAATAAATAGATTTATTTAATTACTTGTAGATAATTTAGAGGAATAAATAAAATATTTTATTATATTTTATTTTTGGAGATTTAATTTAAATAAATTTGCATTTTATTTTAATTTTAGAAGAATGGATGATTTAATTAAATAATTAAAATTATTTAATTATTTAGAAGAATAAAGTTGATATAGATGAAATTAATTAAATAAATGTAATTTATTTAATTAAATGGGAGAGAATGAATCAAATAAATAAATTTATTTATTTATTTATTGATAGAGGAATATGAAGATGAAATAAATATTTAAAATATTTATTTAAGTAGAGTCATGTCATTTTTAGGTGTATACACATACCATACACACAAAGAATAGCTCTCAAAATTAAAATAGAACAGCACACCCAATCCAGCACAACCCGCCTTATTTAACATTTTCATGAGAAGAAACTACACAACAAATTCTCAATAACCCCTTTGATCTTCAAAAACCAAATGTATGGAAATCCAACATGCGTCCCATACAGTTTGAACTGAAACACCAATGGAAGGTCATTTGAATCAACGCAGTTGCATAACCATAACATGTTGGGGAAAACTGAAAGTCATCAATATCACAACAGCATCTATCCAACAAAACTTTAACTGATCTAGCAATTCGCTCAACTGAATAGATTACACTTAGAGATTTGAATCCTGAAAAATGCACTTTGAAACTTCTCCTTTTACAAGAACTAAATTCGCAGACTTTCAGAGATCAGGCTTCCATGGCTATGCTACGGGCATCAGACTTTATGTATTATTCCTTCTTTGTCGGGTGTCGGGCTTTATGCCTTTTTGCTTCTTTGTCAGGCGTCAGACTTTATGCCTTTTTCCTTCATGGAATACCCACATGGCACCCTTTCTGCGGTTTCGCAGGAGGGGTTGCCCCTTTCAAAATGTGTTCCACAGAATGGCAGAAAACACCAGAATAGGCCACATAAGCTTAGTTGGACCCATACATCGCATACCTAGGCACATAGTAGTCCACATGTCACCTTTCCACAGTTTCACGGGTATGCTTTACTCCTTTGTAATTTGCTCCGCAAAATGGCAGAAAACATTCATTAGGTTGTCAAATGTATTTCCTTAGCTTTTTTGGACTTCGCACATCAGGCATTTTGTCTTCCAACTTCCTCTTTGAGAATGGAACAAAGAGAGCCTCCAAACTCTAATTTCTGATACCTTAGACATAATCAAAGTTTTGTGATCGGGCCTTCCTTCTTTTCTCGACAAAGAGAAGGGGTAAGGCCGAAACTCTGAACTCCAATTTCCTTAGACTTTTTCAGAGCTTTGCGATTGGGCCTTCCTTATCAGGCCTTCCTTCTTTCCTCGACAAGGAGGAGTAAGGCCGAAACTCCAAACTCTAAAAAACTCCAGGGAACAAGTAAGTCAACTTTGTCACATAGTCTGATTAACTTTTTGGTCTTAGACCCATCACTGACAACACTTGAACACTTTCCTTTGACATCAATGACAATAACTCAACAATCTCCCCCTTTGTCATTGATGGCAACCAACGAATAATCTATCTTTTATCGCTACCCTATCTCTTATGTATTTTCTCCCCTATTCAATCTCTTCTACACTTGCTCCCCCTTACTCTAATTCTCCCCCTTTGACATCAATGGCAAAGGGAGGTGATCAACCTCTTTCCTGATAGCAACCAGCTACTACAAATCTTCTCAAATTCTTATTATTTAGTCTGCTGTCAACCTACCTACTCTTCCTGAGAGATAGCCACTGTCTAAAAAGGAATGAATGATATGCCTTGAACTGCTCTCCCTGAATAGATGTTACAACTACACTTCTACTTGTGAAAATAAGGAGCAATAACTCCTAGCTTCTGCCTAAGATATTCAAAAATGTGTCCTTAGGAAGTGGTTTTGTGAAAATGTCAGCAATCTAATCTTGTATGGTGACATACTCCAACTTTACTTCCTGATCTGCAATCTTTTCCTTCAAGAAATGGTATTTAGTGGAGATGTGCTTTGTTCTTGAATGCATCACAGGATTCTTTGAGATATTGATTGCACTTGTATTATCACAAAGAATGGTAATAGGATCATTATTCTCTACCCTTATATCTTTGAGAGTTTGCTTCATCCATAAAACTTGTGTACAACATGAAACAATAGCAACATATTCTGCCTCAGCAGTGGACCATGTGACTAAATCTTGCTTCTTGTTGAGCCATGATACCAACCTATCACCTAGAAAGAAAGCTCCACCACTTGTGCTTCTCCTGTCATTTATACTTTCTATCCAATTAGCATCTATATATGTTGTCAAAGTAAAATAATTATTTCTAGGGTACCATAATCCACACTCCATAGTACCTTTCATGTATCTAAATATTCTCTTCACATCTTGAACATAGGATTCCTTAGGAGCAGCTTGGAATCTAGCCACCATGCATACTGCTTGCATGATATCTAGTCTGGATGTAGTTAGGTACATCAAGCTACCTATCATAGATCTATACATAGTCTGATCTATATCAAGTGACTCATCATTCTTGCTCAACTTGCATCATGTCATCATGGGGGTACTCACAAGCTTACAGTCTTCCATCTTGAACTTCTTGAGCATTTCCTTTGCATACTTGGTTTGGGATATAAATATACCTTGGTCTAATTGTGATATTTGTAAACCAAGAAAGAAAGTTCTCCAAGCATGGACATCTCAAAATCTTTATGCATTTGATTAGCAAATTCCTTGCTCATCTTGTCATCACTACCACCAAAAATGATATCATCAACATACACAACAACAATCAACATGTGCTCACCTTCTAATTTGAAGTACAAGTTGTTGTCTACACATCCTTTTCCAAATCCTTGTTGCTAGAGGTAATTATCTAGCTTAGAATACCAACCCCTAGGGGCATGTTTCATACCATACAAAGCCTTTTTTAGTCTAAAGACATAATCTTCTTTCTCTGGTAACTAAAACCCCTCAGTTTTCTCAATGTAAACCTCTTCATTGAGGTTTCCATTTAGAAATGCAGAATTGACATCCATTTGGTAAACTTTAAAATTCTTATAAATAGAGAATGCCAAAAACATCCTAATGGCTTCCAATCTTGCTACAAGTGCAAAATTTTCTTCAAAATCTATGCGTTCACCCTGTCCATATCCTTTACAAACCAATCATGCCTTGTTCCTCACAACTTATCCATCTTCATCCAGCTTGGTTTTAAACACCCATTTTGTGCCTATCACGTTCTTATCTGTAGGTCTTGGAACCAACTCCCAAGTCTATTTTTTCTCTATCTAATTGAGCTCTCCATCCATTGTATTGATCCATCCTTCATCCTCACTAGCATCAGTAAATGTTTTAGGTTCAATCTTAGATAGTAATGAGAAATTTACCTCTTCATTTGTCCTTGCCAATTTTCTTCTAGTTTGCACTCCTAATTCTTGTCTCCTATTATTTGTTGTTTAGGATGATGTTTTTGCACATACTTAGTAGGTGCCTTACTAGATATCCCTTCAGGTTCTTCTTCAATAGTAGCATCTTCTTCTTCTTTTATCATTGATCCTTCTACGCAACTATCCTTGATATGTGTTAGATGTGGTTGGTCCTCATCTACCCTGACATTAGAACTTTCTACAATTCTATGCAATCTCTTATTGTAACACTTATAAGCTTTGGATCTGCTAGAATATCCTATAAATATGCCTTCATCACACCTTGAATCAAATTTTCCTAGGTCATCTTCATTTCTCCTTATGTAGCATCTTCTCCCAAACACCTTGAAATATTTGACAGATGCAAATCTACCATACCATAATTCATATGGTGTCTTATCAGTGTTTATCCTTAACTACACTATGTTCAATATATATACAACTATATATTGCATCTCTCCAATAGGCATTAGGTAATTTTGATTCATTTAACATAATTATTTCCATCTCTTTTACTGTCCTGCTTTTCCTTTCCACAATTCCATTCTGCTATGGAGTTATAGGTGCAAAATATTGTCTTTTATGCCATGTCTTTCACAGTATTCCACAAACTCATTGGAGGTGAATTCACCTCCTCTGTTTGATCTTAAGCATTTAATTGTTAGACCACTCTCCTTCTCAACCATAGACCTAAATATCTTAAATCTCTCAATAGCTTCTGATTTATCCTTAAGAAAGGTTACCCATGTCATTCTTGAGAAATCATCAACTAACAACATGAAGTATCTCTCACCTTGTAGCCCTTGTGTCCTAGTTGGAACACTTAGGTCTATATGAACTTGTGTCATGGTTGGGCCACTTAGGTCTCTATGAACTAACTCCAAGGGATTTGAAGTAGAATATTCTTTTGTTTTGAAGCTAGACCTTGTTTGTTTCCCATGCTGACATTCCTTACATATAGTATTTGCTGGCTTGGTGATTTTAGGAATGTGCCTAACTGCCTCTTTTGAACTTACCTTTACAAGGTTGTCAAAATTGATATGACCCAATCTTTTGTGCCACAACCAACTTTCATCAATCTGTCCCATCAAGCAACTTCTACCTTGGATCTCCTTGAGATTGTAAAGATTATTTTCTGTTCTACTTGCTTCAACAACTATCTTACAAGAACTTGCTTTCTTGATCTCACAGCCTTTTTCATTAAAGGTTAGATTATATCCATTATCACACATCTGACTTACACTCAGCAAATTATGCTTCAATCCTTCCACATAGTACTAGACATTGTGAGTCTTGGCTAATCCATAAATACTCACTGTTCCTTTACCACGGATCTTCTTGGATGTGTTGTCACTAAACTTAATTGAGCCTCCATTCAATTCTTACAAACTTATAAACTTACTTTTATCTCCGGTCATGTGACTAGAGCAACCACTGTCTATCACCTATGGATTCTGTGTCTTAGCATGAAATGTCGTCTGTACTATCAAAGATGCTTCTTTCTTCTAATCATCCTTATTCTCCATCTAGACTTTCTTAGTATTCATCTCCTTATTGAAAAGAGAGTCTGATACATTATCCTTCTTAGGAGGAACATTCTCCTTTCTTTCCAGTTTGTTAGATTTTACAAAATTTGTTCTACAGTATTTTACAATGTGACCATAGTTATTGCATTTGTAACAAACTACTCTAAAATCTCCTAGAGGTGCAAAAGAATTTTTGCTAGTAAAATTAGTTCTTCTCCTAGGAAAAATTCTACAACTAATAGCCATATGACGATATTGATTACATGAATAACAATAGCCATAAAAGGATTGAGGAAACCTGATAATGCCAGAATGTCTTATAGGAGGAGGGCCTTTGAATCTTTTCTCCTTCAGAGCTCTGACTTTTGGGAAGCCATCATCTTCCTTCTTTTGATTTTTCTCTTCAATCTTTTTAGGAGGATCACTGGACTTTGAATGTTGACCTTCTTCAAATCCTAAACCATCCATGCTCTTTAGAAATCTCTAACCGTTGATCATCTCATTAAGCATGCTACTGCTCTTATCAAATTTCAGATTTAGGCCAATCTTATTCTTAGCCTTTTCTAATTCTTTTCTTAGAGATACCACTTCAAATTCTAGCTTCAGACACTCTTCTAATTTAGCTTTTAATTCAGATTTAGTAACTTCTTCTATTCTTTTGGCTTCTTCCACTTGTGTCTTCAAATAACCAATCAACTCTTCTAATTCTACAAGTTTCTTAGACACCATATCTTCTTGAATTTGCAGCTTCAGTTTTGAGTTTTTCTTCCTACATTTCTCAATTTCTTGTAAAGCACATACTATCTCTCCTTCTAAGTCTGCTTCATGTTCATCTTCATTCTTAGGGTCTCTCCAATCAGTAATGTTTTGATCTTTAACAGTAGACTCCACTATCATAAATAGGAATTCATTTTCTTCAAGCTCAGAAACACCTTCATTATTGTCTTCTTAAATGGGGCTTTCTTCAGAGGAATCATTGTCACCTTTTATGTAAAGGCTCTTCTTATTCTTCTAAAAGTTCTTCTTCTTTGGATAGAACTGCTTGTTACTTTTCTTGCTATCACATTCATCACTTTTATCTTTTCCTATAGATGGACATTTAGCAGCAAAGTGACCAACCTTTCCACAATTAAAACACTTGAAAGGTAACTTACCTCTTACTTCCCAGATCCTCTCTTCAATCTTCTTACAAAATTGGCCTCTTCCTTGTTTGTCTCAGATTCAGGCTCTTCATTCTTTTCTTTCTTTAATGCCTTAAATGCAGCTTCTCTCTTGGAGATCTCAGTACCAGCTGTCCTCATTTCATAGGCAGTAAAAAATACCATGTAGCTCCTCAATAGTTATCTTATCAAGTTATTTTGCTTCCTATATAGAAGAGACATTAGCATCATACTGGGAAGGTAAAGATCTAAGTATCTTCTGAACAATCACTTGCTCTTTTACTTCTTCATCTAGTCCTATCATAGAATTCACAACTTCATCAACTCTAAGTAGGTAATCAACAATCTTTTCTTCCTCTCTCATTTCTAGGCTTTCAAATCTTCCTTTAAAGGTCTATAGCTTGGCTCATTTCACCTTTGTATCTCCTTCATATATGCTCTGAAGCTTCACTTAGGTTTCTTTGGCAGACTTGCATTGCATTACTTTCAGAAATTTAGAGTTGGCTAAAGTACCACATAGAATTGCATTCTTGGCCTTAGCATTATTCTCACATTCCTTCTTACCCGTCTAGTCTGTTGGAGGAGTTTTAGGAGTGGTATAACCATCCACAACATATTGCAATACATTGTACCCTATTGAAGTTAGGTAGGTCTCCATCCTTATAATCCAGAATGCATAATTTGTTCCATCAAACAATGGTGCTTTGTTTGAGTGAGATCCTTCTTGACCAGCCATGTGTTCAATCTCCCAGATCAACCTTTAGTTGTTAAACTTCTTCAAGGAACCTTGCTCCGATACCAATTGTTAGAACACACACAATCTACTGAGAGGGGGGTGAATCAGTAGATCAAAAATACTTAAAAAACTTCTAATCTCTAGAAAGCAGACCAAAATAACTTTCAATGCTTAAGCAAGAACAATACGAGATCATATAGACATGAACACCAGATATACATGGAAAACCCAAAGATGGGAAAAACCATGGCGAGAAAATGTTGCTAGGATCTACCGTCCTAATCTAGCCTCATAGAATAAACCATTTATTACAATGTTTTAAGGGCACCCACCTTAAGGAGTCACCGAACCTCTGATTAAGAGCACCAACTCTAAGGAGACTACAATCCCCTGAACTAAGCACCAACTCAGTCCACAAGAGGCACCAACCTCTGAATCTTTACAAATTCTAATATGCAGACATTTGGTTCTTCACTACACAGTCTTCTCTTCTCACTCAACCCACCCAGACTCTATGTGTTCTCATTAACACATTTATTCAAGACACACTTAAAGCATCATTACATCCTCTATTCTCATTAACATGATGGCATACCATACACGTAAAGAACAACTCTCAGAACTAAAACAGAACAGCACACCAAATCCAACACAGCCTGCCTTATTTAACATTTTCATGACAAGAAACTGCACAACAAATTCTCAACAACCCCTTTGATCTTCAAAAATTGAATGTATGGAAATCCAACACGTGTCCCATACAGTTTAAACTGAAACACCAATAGAAGATCATCTGAATCAACACATAATTGTAACATGTTGGGGAAAACTAAAAGTCATCAATATCACAACAACAACTATCCAACAAAACTTCAACTGATCTAGTAGTTTGCTCAACTGAATAGATTACACTTAGAGATTTGAATCCTGGAAAATGCATTTTGAAACTTCTCCTTTACAAGAACTAAATTCGTGGACTTTCAGAGATCAGGCTTCTGAGCTACCACCTTCTATGGCTATGCTATCGGGCACTAGACTTTATGTCTTATTCCTTCTTTGTCAGGCATAGGGCTTTGTGCCTTTTTGCTTCTTTGTCGGGTGTCAAGATTTATGCCTTTTTTGTTCGTGGAATATCGACATGGCACCCTTTCCGCAGTTCTGCGAGAGGGTTTGCCCCTTTTAAAATGTATTTTGCGGAATGGCAGAAAACACCAGAATGGGCCATGTAAGCTCAATGGGACCCATACATCGCATACTTAGGCACATAGTAGTCCACATGTCACCTTTCTGCAGTTCCATGGGTATGCTTTACTCCTTTGTAATTTGCTCCGTGGAATGGCAGAAAATGTTCATTAGGTCATCAAATGCATTTCCTTAGCTTTTTTAGACTTTGCACGTTGGGTATTTTGTCTTCCAGCTTCCTCTTTGAGAATGGAACAAAGAGAGCCTCCGAACTCTGATTTTTGATACCTTCTACACATAATTAGAGTTTTGCAATCAGGTCTTCTTTCTTTCCTCGACAAAGAGGAGTAAGGCTGAAACTCCAAACTATGATTTCCTTAGACTTTTTCAGAGCTTTGTGATCAGGCCTTCCTTCTTTCCTCGACAAGGAGACGGAGTAAGGCCAAAACTCTGAACTCTGAAAAACTCCAGAGAATAAATAATTCAACTCTGTCACTTAGTCTAATTAACTTTTTGGCCTTAGACCCATCACTAACAACACTTGAACACTTTCCTTTGACATCAATGATAATAACTCAACAATCAAGACTATAGTCAAAAGGGACATAGAATGGGAGTTCATCCAACAAACAATCATTGTTATCAAGACCATGAACTGACCCATCTAAGCACAAATTAATGCAAACACTATTGTTATCATCTGCATTGCTATCATGTGTTGAACTACACTGTCATTGACTATAATCCTCTTAACCACATAGTTAAATGGATCCAATGTTGTATCGATACCACCACCATCATGATCTGACCCAGCACTCTGAACAATAGAAGCTGCAGGGATATTCCCTTCAACATTGGAAGGTGGAAAAGCAATGTCAAGTGTTGACTGGGTAGCACAGGACAATTAAAATGCCACCTTGATACCTTTTGGTTTATATTCCTAGGGAAGTTGACTCGCACCAGGGTAGAAGGCCTCACAGTACATCTCAATGCAAATACTTTCATCTAGTCTGTTTTCATCTGGAAGGGCATTGATTGCAGCAACAAACCTATCATGAAAGTGTGAAACTAATTCATCATCTTGCCTCCTAAGGCTTTCCAAATGTTGTGCAAGGGAGTCATGATCATAGACATGTGCATCTATCTCATTGATTTACCAAAGGATCAAGCCAAATCTGATAGGGATCATTCATTTCCTTGGTATATTTACATTGAGAACCATTTGTTTGATAACAACATCCTGTATAAGTCAAGAATACCCTTAGATTTGTTGTATAGGTACACTCGCCTTGGTCTTGCGGAACTAAAAGTGTAGAGGATTTCAACCCTTTGTTGAATCCTTTTCATTGGCCACTAACCTCGAATCCTCAACCATAAGAAATTAGGCTAAATCTTTAGAGGATTCAGATAATCAGTTGGAAGAACCAACAGTTCTGTCATTATGATTTAATTGTCTTGTTTAGGGTACCTCTAGGAACACCCTCCTAGATCTAGCTAAGCCCAATGTAAAGGAGAGCTTACTCACTCTCATGCATTGGTCCATTCATGCCACTATCTGAGCATAAGTCCTACCCATTACCTTTGTTGATATTATCTTTGGCCTTAGGTTTTGGAGTCAATCCTTAGGTGTTTTGGGAATACATGTTTGAGAGCCAACATATCCCATAGTAAGGATGGGAAATAAAGAATTCACACTCCAAGACAAAGGGAATAAAAAGTTCAATTCACACTCTAAGCCTAGGGAACAAAAAAGCTGATTTGAGTATGTTCAAAGCTAATAAATTATTGTTTCCATTGCAAGGATGGAGGGGATTGGGATGGAAAGTGTTGGAAGCTCCATCTAGATATTAACCCAAAAAAAAAGCAAGCACGAGTGAGTAGCCATAAGGAGAAGAGAAGCACACTAAAGCACCAAGTTCAAAGAAAGAACAACTCTCACATAAGTTTACACCAACATTGAATGGTAAGGGTATGGTGTTTGATGATTGGATAGAGCATTTACTTCATTTGCAAGGGAGAGAAGGATGAGTTGATTTCATTTGTATGGAAATTTGATTGGAACTCCAATTTTTTCCTATGGATTGATTAGTGTTCAAGTTATTAACTCCACTTGAATGAGAAAGCAAGGAGTGGGACACACTCACTATGGGTGAGTATGTTTAACAATGCCTACTTGGGAAACAAGCATGGACAAGCAATAGGAATATGTATGAGGTAATAGGTGAGCTTCAACCTTCAAATTTCTCACAAATTGTTAACAAATTATAACATCCACTTATTGTTTGAAAGAAAAAAAGGTATTTTAGTGCTTGTTTCATGAGGTATTGAGTCTCTTATCCATATAAGAAAAACTAGAAACATGGACAACTTGAAGGAAACATTTTTCATAGTTGTAGACATATATGTTTTGGGCAATTTATTGTTCCAAAAGTGTATTTGTATTCCTCTTGTATGGGAAAGTAGAGGCAAAACATAGCAAAGTTCAAATTTTGGTAGCATGGACAAAACTATGGCATATGTACATGGGTGTTGTAAGCATGTATATATCCATTTAATGGCAATGAAAATAGGGTATGTGCACCAAGATGGGGGACCAAAAAGTGGCCAAAAATTAATGTAAATTAAAATATGACAACATGAGTGCATTATAACATGCAAGTGTTATGGCTCAGGAAATCCTGAGCCATAATGCACTAGTGTTATAATGTGCTCGCATTATTTATTTATTAAAAACAAAGAAAAAGCCCTCTTTTTTGAGTTTATAACGTGTGCATGTTATAATGTGCATGCATTATAACATGAACGTGTTTCATTTAAAAAAAATTGGAATCGCACCCTTCGGCTTGGATTTGGCTTAGATATCCGAGTCAAAGGGTTGGGTCTACATGTAAGGTGCCCAAAGACATGTTTAAAAAAAACATAGAAAAACAACTAAATCTCAAGCATGCTCTCCATCAGGTTTACATGTTTTTCAATGTTAATATGACTTCAAGTTTTTTCTTAGCTTTCTAACCATGTAATTTTTCTAAAATATGAAAACATTAAGGTTTCTATCTTTAATTTATTTTTCTAGTGTCTTCTTTTTTTGCTGAAAACCTATGTATAGTATTTTTGGTGTCATTTTTTATCCATGATTCATCCAAATTTGAAACAAATTATATTTTTAAATTCTAGACTATATTCTATACACATTCAAAAAAAATGATTTTCAATTAGTTTTAAAAAAATTTAGGGGCAAGCACACTCAAATTTTTGTTTTTCAGGATGTGTCCACTTTGAAAATTCATAAAAAATCATATATTCATTAAAAATTAGTAGAAAAATTAGGCATAAACTACATGATGTTAGCTAATTTTCCACCGAAGTGATTTGTGAAATACTCAAAAAAAGTCAACATTTTAGGAGTACACCAAACGCTATGTTATATTTTTCTGACAAAAATGTGCTCCCCCTATTTGAACCTCTTAATCTCCACCATTTAAAAATAGTAGTTTAGAAACTAGATTCCAAGCACTAAGAATCTTGTTCTTGTCACATCTTCAAATTTTGAGTGTGGCTATCTTCAATTTCTCATCCAAGATTAGTTTTTACTAATTTCAAAAAAAAGTGGCCACTTTTGACCCCCTTTTGGTTCCCCATTTCCATGCACATACCAAACATTGTAGTATGAACTTTTTTCACTTGTTACATGATATGGAAAGGAGAAAGAACTATTTCCACTTGTATGGTCAAGTAAGAGAGACACTTTGCTTATCATAGATGATCATGAGCACATCCAATAGAATAACAATGATGGATTTCAGTATTACATATTATGCACAAATTCTTGTCATAATTGTAGCATGTGCATAGTTGTAGGAAGAGGTCTCTTTTTCAAATTCATTATGAAATTTTATAAAAATGTATGGCCTTCACTGTACATTGGTGTAATATGCTTTGTAATATCTTTCATAGAATTGTAAAATGACCTTCAAATATTCAAGGAGGATCATTCATGGTAGTAGGTTACATTGTGACATGGTCCATGGCAATTACTGCAACACAATTGTATGCAGCATAGGGGTTGAACAAATGGTAACCATAGAGTTCATCATGGGTAAGACATAAATCTAGGTTTCAATACAAGATAGATCATTACCACTTTCTACCTTGTGGAGCTAGTTGTGTTGAGCATCAATTTGAAGATGTGAGGGAGTTTTGTTCCAATCAAACACAAAATTGAGAATTTCTACCATATACCTCATAACACTACTGATGTTGAGCATCACTTTGGAAATGTGAGGGGGGTTTGTTCTAATTAAGAACCAAAAGACCAATACATTAAGATAACTACAAATTTCTACCTTGATGAACTTGAGTTTTAAGAATCACATGATTTTGGAAAGGAGAATGTGAGGAAGCCTTGTTGGAATCAGTTTGGATATAGAAGTTTTAAAGATGGAGGGAGAAATTCTTCTATATTTGAAGTAAGATTTTGTGGGACCAAAAGCTATCTAAGAATGAAGGTTTTGTCCATATCAAATCTAGGATGAATCTCCATCGTTAGATGAAGACACTTTAGTAATTTTTAGACAAAGAAATCACCCTTACAATTCATTTAATTACATAACCTGCAATTCTATCCAGGGGCAATTTTAAAACCATTGGTTCCCCATAGGGGGTATTCTTGTAAGCACTAACTATGAAATAGTGGTAGTTTCATCTGATAGAAAATAAAAATAATTTGAAATGAAAAGGCAACTCTATCTCTTTGAATTTCATGCAAGAGGGATTTGTACACATGTTTGGAGTCTTCTAGCATCCTATTTGAAGATAATGGCATCCCAAGACAAATAGGATGAGAAGAATTAAATGATTGTATCTCTGTGGAAGTATAAGAACAAGCTAAGATAATAGAATAGGCTTGATAGAGGTTGTAATTCACATATATACTTGTCTATCTTGAGCAATACACTCTAGTAGATGAGCAATTTCCACTACAAAACTAGGTTTTTCTTCTTCATGGGGTTTACCCAAGATAAATCTTGTGTTTTTGTTGTATTCTTTTTCAACACTTCATTTCTTATATGGAAGTTGTTTAATTCCTCCCAATTTCACAAATCATTTGGAAATCCAAGTAGCTTAGTAGATTAGTTGTTGATTCCCTAGCTTCTAACTAGTTTTAGTGAAAATTATAGACAAATAAGTTTAGAGAAAAATCACTTAGTTATTCTAATGACATAGATACCTTTAAGTTTCTATTGGCCAATTAAAGGAAGTACTATTGTTGATCCACCTAACCACCCTCACAATAGGTGTGGGGTTCTACAAAGGGTAAAGAGGACTATCTTCATCCTTCAATAGCCATCCTTTCTATGATCCTTAATATTTTTTATGTTATTTATTTGTAATTAGACTCACAATCTATTCAATCCTTCCACTAAACCATGTTATATGGAGCCTAATTAGACACAGAGGTTAAATTTTCCCTACTTTTATCAGCATGGTTTTCCTCCAAATTATTTAACAGGGTCAAGGAGCAGCGCCCCTTACGAGGGTTTGGGGGCAGCACCCCCAAGACGGGGTCAAAAACCCTATTTTTTGTAACCAACATAAGGCTTGATAAAAGTGGCTAAGGGTTAAGGTTTCTGTTGATGTATTGTAACATTTGCAATGGTATTGAGTTGCAAGGATTGCTTGTTGTAATCAGTTTGATTTATTGGATAATAATATTGGACGAGCTCTGTTGGTGGATGTAGCCCGAGTTTGGGTGAACCATGTTAAAACTTGTCTCTTGCTGTTATTATTTCTGTGTATTTCCATTCCTCTGTTTAATCTTTATTTGCATTTAATTGATATCTTATGTCGTCTAATCCTAACAAACCATTCATCCTTGCTCGAGGTTATATAAGGTCTTTAGAGTTTTAGAAGGAAATACTTATCATCAAAATGGATAGATATTCTGATTGAATAGGTTCTCATGAACAACATGACAAGTAACCAAGGACACATTAGGTCACTAATTTAGTATAGAACAAACCTATTATATCATCACTTATACGATAAGAAATAAGGACATAAATTCTAATTATATCATTTTCGCATGCCTTAACAACAACAATCAACAGCAATAATTTGGATGATCAATAGAGGGTGCACATAAACTTGATGTTCCTATCTACAATAGAAGAATGTCAATTCAATGAGAAAAACAAAGACAAAGTATTTGATTAGTCATGAAAGATAACAATAGCATCCACCAAAATGCTTAATAATTTCAACACAATGGCAAAAGCTCAAGTAAACACTAAAAAGTATTCAACCAATAACAAGTCCAATGAATCCAAGTGGGATGCTAATGATTTAAAATATACTTAATCTCTTAGAATCATATTATAGCCACTAGCTAGGATTCTTCCCTCTCATACAACTTGTGTCAGTTAGTTCAAGCAAAGATGTTTCATGGGTCACAGAACCTATTATACTAGGTCATGAAACCCTATAGGATGAATCACTAAACTTCATCCAATCCCTATACATGAACAACATTTTCATTTATGATTTCCCCGTACCACATAAGACCATGAGGTGCTATTAATCACCCTTTATTTAGTAGAAAATTATCCTCCCAATTTATTAGAATATAACATCTCAGTGACCTATCCCAAGGACTCAAGTTCCTTAGGGTGGGTTTTCTCTTCTTCCAATCACTAAAAAAAAAAAAAAAATGTTCACACAATTCACAATGCCAACAAAGAGAGAGAAAACATCGTAAATCTCATAACCTCTCAAATCCAAGAGTCAACATAAAAAAGAATGAGCAAGAGAAACACAACCTTTTTCAAGATTAAATCTCAACAATATAAAAAAACTTCAATTCTAGAATTAATCTGACATCAAGATGACCACCAAGAAAATTCCCAAGTATGTAAACACAAACAACATAAAAGTTTGCATCACAATTCATCTCAAAAGGCAAGATCCTCAATACTAAAAAAAAACACTTCACACTAACATGCAATTCCTCTCGCTTAAACCACATATCTTAAAAGCAAGCCTTAAAGCCACAATTTAGAAACAACGCATAATTTCAATCGCAAAACAATCAGTATTCTCACAAACTCAGGCAATAATTTAGGATAAGGACCAGTCATGGTAAATTATTCATTGAGAGAAACTCCTCAATGCTCACACAATTATTAGTTTCAGACTTAAACTTCTATGCTCATGAATCAATCTGTTACCTCATGAGCAGCAGTTCTCCTTAGTAAAACTTTCTCTTATTTCTTTCACAATCCTCATCTATGGACTATCTGATACTTAACCAGTTTACTTAGCCAAATTCCCTTGCTTTTTAGCTAATCCTTTAACTTTGCCTCTCTTCCATTATATCATGTTTCATTCCTTCACTACGCTGGCCATTTTTTCTTCAATTCTCTACCCAGTTAAATTACTCATTAACTGTAGAGAAAATCTCTCTGGTTTACTACTAGACATAGTCATCATTTCTGGCTTTCGTCGGCTAACTCTAAATCTCCTTGAACTCTATGTTTCACCTCCCTCTTATGATTTCACCTGCAAGTCTAAGTGTCTTCTTTAGCTTCTTCTTTAGGTTTTTTGAGTTTTTCACCTAGATCCTTATTTGCTTCCACTGTCATTAAAGCTTATCTGACTTCCTTCCAATTAAATGTTCTTCCTGTGTTGGTTTCTTAAGACTTGGTTTCTTTCTTTGAAGCCCTATTTTCCCAAGTAATATTTTTCCATGATCAAGGTATTTTTTATTAGTTTATTTGTCTTGAGATCTACATCATTTTTTATTAAACTAAATTAGGAAGGAAAAGAAAAGGTTAAAAAACAAATGGAGAAAATGATGAGGATCCATAGAGTATATAGGATTAGATATAGGGTTATTTTAGTTTTACTATTCAAATAAAATTTATTAGTTATTGTTTAAAATTTCATTCCATGTAAATATAAAAAGTTAAAAACTAAAATCTTAATTGTTAGGTTGTTAGTTTAAGTTAACTAGGTATTTTATTTTTCATTTGATTCTTACATTTGGTTTTTCATCTAATAAATATGAAATTTTGAATATTGCAAATTAGGTATGTGTGTGTCTATATATCATTCAAATTCAATTGTAGCTTTCATTTGTAGAGTTTTTTTTGTCACACGTCTTTGTGTAGACCTTTGACTACTATTTTACTTGATTATGTATTAGTTGGTATCAAAGAAAGTTTTCGATCTATAGGTTTGTTGGTGCCTGAATTCACTGTCAGTTAATTTAGCAATTTTCATGCAGGCACCATCCCAAAAAATCCAAAAAAGGTTCTAAGTTTTGGCACCCCTTCAGTGTTTTTCAGCATCTGCATCTCATTTCTTGAGGAGGGGTCTTCGTGTTTTCTCCATCGGCATGCATTCATTTTTGTGTCTTCGACATTTCGGTTTGAACTTGAACCCCTTTTTCTACAAGTTTAATGGTTTAGCGGTTCATGGTTCATTTCTCTTCTAGCGGTTCATATTATGCATTTGCCTTGCGCAAATATTGTATCGTTGAACCTCCCGCTTGAACCCTTTTCTCAACGGTTCAAGGTTCAATAGTTCGATGCTTTGAGTTTTTTGCTCTCAACCAGAGTGTTTTGCAGATGGAGTATTATTTTTGATGTTTGAACCTCAGTGTTGAACCATCGGGTTGAACCGGTTCGTGGTTCGACGGTTCAACAGTTCAGCGCTTTGTGTTTTTGGTGTTCATCGGTGTAATACTCTTCATCGGCAGGGGAATTTCATGCTAGGCCGACAGTTGGGAGTCTGGCCGATGGTGAGGTTGGTGTTCGACATATCGGGGTGACAAGGGAGTGTGTCTTGGAGACGGAAAGACCGTTGGTGGGACTGTTGCTATCGGCAGAGGGGTTTTAGCCTCTGCCGATATCGTTACTCGGGCCGATGGGGATTTGGGCATATGTGTGGTCGCCAGGACTTTGATCTATCAGCGTAGTAATTTGTGGTCTTCCCAATAATTTTTGGTCATACCGATGGAGGAGGAGGGTGGATTGGTAACCACTAACGTAGTGTGTTTTGGTGGCCATCGGGGAGACGTGTATGGTCGGTGGGAGTCTGGGAAGTTAGCCCGACGGTCTTTCTCTGGCCGATGACAAGGAATATAGTGTAAGCGTCGGTGTGACTTTTGCCTATCGGCAAGGAGGCTTTTTGGTTGGCCGATGGTAGTAGTCTGGCCGACAGAGGATTGCGGTGGCTTCATCAGTGTGACTGATGAGATCGGCGAAGGTTTGGAGGGTCGGCCCAACGGTCTTTCTCTGGCCGATGAAGGGGAATGCGAAGGTAGCGGTCAGCGAGACCGTTGAGATCGATGAGAGATTTGTGGGGTGAGCCGATGGCCTAGGTCTGGGCGATGGGCTTTGGGCTGAGAGGCGTGTGTCGAGCGTGGCAAAAGCGCTCGACGCTTATTATGTTTGTGGCCCCGTTTATAAACTGCTGAAGGAGTCTCCGCGGCACCAATGTGGGATTAATTTCCCTACACATTTGAAACTTCAGAAAATGCATTTTAGCAGGAAATTTTTTTTTGAACGCAGCAACAGTTTTCACGCAGCCGCGAGTGGTTGAGCCATCAATGGCGACTGTAGCAGGGGTAAGAGAAATGGTACACATGATCAGGTGGCCTGATTTATGGAGGAAGACTTCCTGATGGCGGCGCAGGGCTCGAGGTCTTTTCTGTCTGATGCAACAATAATTTCTGAGCACCATTCTTCCTGTGTGATCTGTATCTGGCAGATTTTTGAAAGCCATGTAATTAATTACTGTGAGGTACACTTTCTGGCCAATATAGGCAGACTGTGTTACTATTTTTGAGGTTGTTGAAAACTAGACATTTTTAGCTCTGTAATAAGATACAAATGGTTTTGGTTGCTCTGTGCAGCAAAACTTGAGAGTTTATGTATCTCCTTTTGTATGTTTGTGCATGAATCCACTGATTTCATGGTTGATTTTATATGAATAATGCTATGTTTGCATGTGTTATGCTGATTCTGTCTCCAGTTTTGCATGTATCTTTCTTCTGAGTCCAGGCATTCAAGGAATGTCTGAGATTCTAGAACATAGAATTCCTGTGTTGAATGTTTAATCTTTTAACTTCTGCTCAAGGGGTAGATTAAACTATTTTCAGATTGAATATTGGGAAGGGTATACTGCAATAGGGATGCTATAAGTATCGACAACTTAATACTCTGTATTGGGAGATATCTGTAAGGCAGATATCATGTATATCCCCCTGAAATCTAGTTTTAGCTATTTATGCTGATCATTCACAAGTGTATGTCTACCGACTCCAAGCCCTGGATAGGCACCAATCTAGCTCTATGTTGAGGTTATATACCATGTCCAGCTTTGCATACCAAAATCAAATCAAACCATTTCATCATTCCACCTGTTAGTTGTAGGAGTAGGATTAGGATCCCTGCGTACTCTCATACCCAACCAGACATATATGTCAAAGAATGTTGCCAACCTTGTGATTTGTTATACAAATCTTGGTCCTTACGTGAGAGTATTCTGCCTGTTGCTGTCAAGTTATATCTTTCTGTCATTGAGCTAGTCAAGGGCATACTTTTATCAAATAGGGACACTGCCCTTGGTGCGGTAGAACCAGAAGTGAAGGGGAGGAGCTCACGCAACCTCCTGTATTTAGTTGGCTGAATCTGCCTGTGCATTAGAACTAGCAAACCCTAATGCTGATTCAGAAGAAAAAACCAACAAATTGGCGACTCTACTGGGGAGAGAGAGAGTCAAGTAACCTGAGGGCTGGAAAATCTAGTTTCCAGTGAAGTTGTTGCAGCAAAAAGGAACCATGTGGTGCTCTGCTGGGGTGATGAATCCAGAAAACAAAAGTGCCTTGCTGACATTCTATCCTCTCTCTGAGAGGTGGCGACTCTGTTGAAAGAACCTATCAATGCTGCAACATATATCTAGGTATTCATCTTTGATTCAAAATGTTGAGTTTAAAACAGCAAGCCTGTTGGTCGTGCTCTCAGAGAAGACCATTCTTTATTGAAAGATATAAAGCCCTAAATTTCACAGGGATATATGGTTACCCAAATATTATTCCCAATAAAATTAGAAGATGTTTTCCAAAATATAGTGGATCAGATTCTGAATCGGCAAACAAACATCTGCAAAGATTTTGTAATTTAATAGAAGATTATGAGGTAGAGGATGAAGATGTAGTAATGAGACTCTTTGTTCAGTCATTGGAAGATGATGCTAGGATATGGTTTTCAGACATGCCTATTTGTTCAGTTTCTTCATGGATAGATTTAGAAGTTGCATTCCTAGAGCAGTTTGGTGAAAGGTTTGATGTGGCCTCATTGATCATACATTTTATGAATATCCAAAGGGAAGATGAGGAGCTGGTTCCAGCCTTTAATCTTAGGTTTATTAAATTACTCAGGCAGATCCCTGAATATATGAGACCTAATAATGCATTGTGCTTGACAATTTATTTGGCTGCATTTGATGAAGAAATGAGTTATCTGTTGAGAGATAAAGAACCAGTCACACTTCACCAGGGTTTCCAATTTGCTATGGACATAGAAAACAATGAGAAATATGGAATGCCAGTAGGTTTCATGGCTGCAAGTTGTCAAAGCAGTTATCAAAGTGAATATATTTCAGCCCTCCCAGTATGTGCATTGAGAGATGATTGTATAGAGGGAAATATACTTCAGAATAATGTGTGCAGCCATGATGTGATGCATGAAGAAAATGTTGGAGAAAATGTAAGCACATCTTGTAATAATGAAAACAAAGATTGTTATCAGCCTTTAGAAGACAAGCCTGCGGACACAAGGTGCCCTCCAATTGATCAAATGAGAGACATACATGAAGTTGTGTCTTGCAGCAGTGTGCATATCCCAGTTATGCCTGATTATTTATATGAAGTGGATATGCAGAGCTTCACTCTGAATATAGAAAACATTGATTCAAGGGATGGCAGTGAATATGCTAGTGATTGCCAGCATTCAGATGCATATGTGAGCCTTTCAGATGATGAAATATATTTGGATGTTGATTATGAGTGTTTCCTTAAAGATTTTGGCCACCTTCATAGTGCAGAGGTTGAAAACTTTGCTTTTGATTATCAGGGCACTGGTGAAGATAAAAAACAAGGTCACTATTCAGAGGTGGATGGGAAAATTGCAGATGTGTGTGCTCATACAGTTGGGAATAGTGTTGATTGCAGGGGTGACTATGAAGCTTTTAGTGTAGGGCTGCATTCTGAGTTATTTCTACCTTCTCTTGAGACATTTTAGGTGGACATTAATGACAAAACTGCCATGCATGATGATGATGGATATCTATATGTTCATCAAGATAAATTTGATTATGAGATGTTGCTTGTGCCTGAATATTGCATGTTTGATACAGAGAAGCTCTTATTTTTTGAGGAAGGGCAAAATTCTGATGTGGATTCATTTGTTTCATGTGAGTCTGTTATTTTTCCAAGCAAAATCAGTGACTCATATGATGATGACATTCTACAACTGATAATTATATATGCTGATAAAGCTAGCTGTAGATTTGTTGAAGAAAAAGAAATGAGCAGCAACACAAATAATTGCCAAGGGGCTTGCTGCAAACAGTTAAATGCTTTTAGGCTTCATTTGAAGAAATCAAGAGAAAATCAGGTGTTTGATAAAGGGAAATATTGGTTTTCCTTTTCTTGGTGGCCTTAGGCCATCAAGTTTGATTGGTGATGCAGATCATTATAACTTCATGACTCTGTTACCCAATGGATAAGGCACTGGTCTGCATCCCAGAGATCTGGGGTTCTCGCTGCAGTCTTGCACCTGCACGTCCCCAATCAGAGCCACTGTTGGTGCTTGAATTCACTGTCAGTTAATTTAGCAATTTTCATGCAGGCACCATCCCAAAAAATCTAAAAAAGGTTCTAAGTTTTGGCACCCCTTCAGTGTTTTTCAGCATCTGCATCTCATTTCTTGAGGAGGGGTCTTCATGTTTTCTCTATCGGCATGCGTTCGTTTTTGTGTCTTTGACATTTCGGTTTGAACTTGAACCCTTTTTTCTACAAGTTCAATGGTTCAGCGGTTCATGGTTCATTTCTCTTCTTGCAGTTCATATTATGCATTTGCCTTGCGCAAATATTGTATCGTTGAACCTCCCGCTTGAACCCTTTTCTCAACGGTTCAAGGTTCAATAGTTCGATGCTTTGAGTTTTTTGCTCTCGGCCGGAGTGTTTTGCAGATGGATTATTATTTTTGATGTTTGAACCTCAGTGTTGAACCATCGGGTTGAACCGGTTCGTGGTTCGACAGTTCAACAGTTCAGCGCTTTGTGTTTTTGGTGTTCATCGGTGTAATACTCTTCATCGGCAAGGGAATTTCATGCTAGGCCGACAGTTGGGAGTCTGGCCGATGGTGAGGTTGGTGTTCGACATATCGGGGTGACGAGGGAGTGTGTCTTGGAGACGGAAAGACCGTCGGCGGGACTGTTGCTATCAGCAGAGGGGTTTTGGCCTCTGCCGATATCGTTACTCAGGCCGATGGGGATTTGGGCAAATGTGTGGTCGCCAGGACTTTGATCTATCAGCGTAGTAATTTGTGGTCTTCCCGATAATTTTTGGTCATACCGATGGAGGAGGAGGGTGGATTGGTAACCACTAACGTAGTGTGTTTTGGTGGCCATCGGGGAGATGTGTATGGTCAGTGGGAGTCTGGGAAGTTAGCCCGACGATCTTTCTCTGGCCGATGACAAGGAATATAGTGTAAGCGTCGGTGTGACTTTTGCCTATCGGTGAGGAGGCTTTTTGGTTGGCCGATGGTAGTAGTCTGGCTGACAGAGGATTGCGGTGGCTTCATCGGTGTAACTGATGAGATTGGCGAAGGTTTGGAGGGTCAGCCCGATGGTCTTTCTCTGGCCGATGAAGGGGAATGTGAAGGTAGCGGTCAGCGAGACCGTTAAGATCGATGAGAGATTTGTGGGGTGAGCTGATGGCCTAGGTCTGGGCGATGGGCTTTGGGCTGAGAGGCGTGTGTCGAGCGTGGCAAAAGCACTCGACGCTTATTATGTTTGTGGCCCCGTTTATAAAATGCTGAAGGAGTCTCCGCGGCACCAATGTGGGATTAATTTCCCTGCACATTTGAAACTTCAGAAAATGCATTTTAGCGGGAAATTTCTTTTTGAACGCAGCAACAGTTTTCACGCAGCTGCGGGTGGTTGAGCCATCAATGGCGACTGTAGCAGGGGTAAGAGAAATGGTACACATGATCAGGTGGCCCAATTTATGGAGGAAGACTTCCTAATGGCAGCGCAGGGCTCGAGGGCTTTTCTATCTGATGCAGCAATAACTTCTAAGCGCCATTCTTCCTGTGTGATCTGTATCTGGCAAATTTTTGAAAGCCATGTAATTAATTGCTGTGAGGTACACTTTCTGGCCAATATAGGCAGACTGTGTTACTATTTTTGAGGTTGTTGAAAACTGGACATTTTTGGCTCTGTAATAAGATACAACTGGTTTTGGTTGCTCTGTGCAGCAAAACTTGTGAGTTTATGTATCTCCTATTGTACGTTTGTGTATGAATCCACTAATTTCATGGTTGATTTTATATGAATAATGCTATGTTTGCATGTGTTATGCTGATTCTGTCTCCAGTTTTGCATGTATCTTTCTTCTGAGTCCAGGCATTCAAGGAATGTCTAAGATTCTAGAACATAGAATTCCTGTGTTGAATGTTTAATCTTTTAACTTCTGCTCAAGGGGTAGATTAAACTGTTTTCAGATTGAATATTGGGAAGGGTATACTGCAATAGGGATGCCATAAGTATCGACAGCTTAACACTCTGTATTGGGAGATATCTGTAAGGCAGATATCATGTATATCCCCCTGAAATCTAGTTTTAGCTATTCATGCTGATCATTCACAGGTGTATGTCTACCGACTCCAAGCCCTGGATAGGCACCAATCTAGCTCTGTGTTGAGGTTATATACCATGTCTAGCTTTGCATCCAAAAATCAAATCAAACCATTTCATCCTTCCACCTGTTAGTTGTAGGAGTAGGATTAGGATCCCTGCGTACTCTCATACCCAACCAGACATATATGTCCAAGAATGTTGCCAACCTTGTGATTTGTTATACAAATCTTGGTCCTTACGTGAGAGTATTCTACCTGTTGCTGTCAAGTTATATCTTTCTGTCATTGAGCTAGTCAAGGTCATACTTTTATCAAATAGGGACACCCCCCTTGGTGCGACAGAACCAGAAGTGAAGGGGAGGAGCTCACGCAACCTCCTGTATTCAGTTGGCTGAATCTGCCTGTGCATTAGAACTGGCAAACCCTAATGCTGATTCAGAAGAAAAAACCAACAAGGTTAAGGTCTCTTTTTGATCCACTAAATTAGGTTCTTTTAAGATCTTCTCTATAATTTTTCATTAGTGGAACTGATAGAATTAGACACCACCATCACATCTAGACTAACCAAGAAAGTTTATCTAGCCTTTCATTTATGAGGTTTTGAAATTTCACTATGGTTTTACTAGTTCATAGTTGTACGTCTAAATGTACACATTTTTCCACAGTGATATATACAGTCATATGACCATATATCATAATGTTATAATGATACACCTATGTGACACCTACACTTCTTGGGTCTTGGGTTATGTTGCTTTTGTTCCTAGCCAACAAGCTACCATTGTCAATGTCAATTTGTATTAAAGTCATTGACTAGTATTTTACTATCACTAGTGCACAATGCCTAGCTAGGAAATCATGTTGTAGTTCATTGTTGGATCACATTGTCTATCACCAATAAACAATAGTCAATATTGACTACCAGCTACACCCACTCATTATCAATTCAGCTAACCTTTTGATGCCAATTGCTAGTTGTCTATCAAGATTTTGTTAGAAATGAAGATAAACAACTATCAATGGAAAACTGATTACAACTATAATATAGATATTTAACTGTGCAGAACCAAAATGGAGATGGTATGAAATCAACACAAATAGATAATAGAATAGAAGATCAAACACATAACACAATATTTACGTGGAGAAACCCTTTCGAGGAAAAACTCCACAGAAGAAGAGATGCACCAGTTTGTATTGACTTCAATGGAGTTTACAATACAACACTAACAATCTCCTCTTCGGTCTTCAATCCTACAACGCCTGTAATACTCATCCATAGTCGTAATACAATATCTTCTTAAAAGAGTGTTGCCTTCTAGGGCAAAAAACCCTAACATAACCTCCACCGTCAAATCTGCGACCTAATGATGAACGGTCCAGATTGACTACGAAACTACAATACTTTACAAGGTAATTTTCTAAAAAAAATCTCTTCATAGATGGAATAGTGCAAAACAGGCATATGGAAATGATATTGTATCAAAAAAGTTGTGTATTGATAGTTTTTACAGCAAGCTACAGAAGGTTAAAGGACTTGAGTTATATAAGTTTGAAAAACCTTAAGTAGTATAGTTATGTATAGTTATATATTACTCACTCTGCATAAACTTTCCTTTTTTGAATTGTAAGAGAACATATATATATATTGGCTCCCTAGACCACAAATCTGTACTGAAGTATTTTTTTGATAAATATATGGTGCTCTATCTTCAATTCAAAAAAAATCTCTTCGAGGGCACTGCCCCCAAATTCCTGCCAAGGGGGCTAGGAAGTTGTCGCTACCCCCCCTAGACCCCCTGACGATAGTAATGGAGGGGTAAGCCCCCCCCCCCCCCCCCCCCGTCAGGTATAAGGATCCAAAATGTGGTTGAAACAAGATTGCTACTAGGTGAATACCTCATCCCTTATGAATGATTTACAAACAATATTAGGAGTAATTAAATACATAGGATTTACAAGGTTGATGGTACCTTAATCATAACAGATTTTGTGTCACCAACATTTTTCTAGTACTAAAATCTCACTATTGTCAAGAAGGAAATCAATTAAACTATATTCTATTTGATATGGAATGTTTCTCATTCAAATGAATCAGGTGGTGACATCATCACCACATCATTGACAACTTAGCACTATCTTTCTAGTGCCAAGTCACATTGCTAACATCATTAGGACATGCAACAATGCCACATCACATTGTTGGCATCATCAAGCCAAACAAAAGTGTCACATCATCATGTTTACATTAGTAACTATCCACATCATCTTTTTGACACTTGCACACCACGTCATATATCACATCAGTAACAAGACACACCATCATAAGATTTTTCCACCCTCAAACTTCTCCTACTTAGAAAAATTAAATTAAATTTTTAAATAAGCTAAAAAATAACATCAATAGTCAAGTTTTAAAAAAACACATATTCATAATAACTACCCAAAAGACTCAACCAAAAAATTTGATCATTATTAAAACACTCAAATGTTAACTTGAGTTGGTTTGCTTTTTAAGTTAAGTTTTAAAATAATTTATGTTATTTATCCAAAATATATTCTCTTCCCCTATTTTGCATCAACCTTTTCTATACATAAAGCCAAAAACTATAGCTTTATTAATGTTTTTGAATTTGACCCTATCATTCTAAAATTATTGTTTCCTTAAATTCCACTTCAATTTTTGTTTGTTTTTGGATTTTGTTATTTTCTTTTTTTCCATAATGATTATAATAAAAAGTAGTTATTATTATAGTTTAATTACATTTAAATCACATTTAATCAAACTTTTTTCCATTGAGTTGCAAGATTATCACTGTTTAAAATTTACACACTTCTTTTACCTACCTTAGATTTTACTAATTTTTTTTTAGAAAATCAAATGCAAAGTGGAACTATTCTAACTAATAAATGAAGAGCATTTTCTCGCTAAAAGAAGGCATATATATATAAAGAGTGCTCAATGAAGATGGAAGAACCTTGTGATCCTACTAATGTCGTCACGACATCATCATACTTGAGGAAACCATGTTTGTGAGGTTTCACAACTCAATTTCAATGCCTAACTTTGATAGACCAAATCTCACACATATGGATTCTAATTGAGGTGCAATTTTTATTAGTTTAGCATTTTTTTTATGTAGACACAATGGTAACCTCTAATTCTATTGATTTTGCTTCTTGATCTAAACATTTACAATTTACAATGGTACTTATACTATTTGCCTTTTGGTTGCTTTGTTGTAAAAGAGTTTAGGCCCTTTCAAAAACCCATTTTTATCAATATCAAAAACATTTACAATTTTCTTTGTAACTTGTCTTATTCCCATTTTTACAACTTTACAAGCACTTTTCTCCCTCATGCACAAACATTTTTTAGTATCATTTTTTCTCAATGTGTATTTTTTGAGTAAAATTTAAATATATTATCATAATCACATCAATCTATTAAAAAGTATATGACTTCTAATTTGGCTAAGAAAGTATATGAACTCACCAATGTGGTATCGACATTAATAGAAAAATTCAATGTTATTTCTATCGTGAGGATTAGTACTCATGATGTCACTTGACCAAAGGCCACCCAAAAGGCCACCCATAATATAGCTAAGTGTAAGGTCAAAATATATGATGGATCTTGTGACCCCAAAGTTCTTGCTAGTTGGTTTCTTGATAGGGAGACTTTGTTCAATTATAGCTAGATAGTTGATGAGGACAAGGTCCTATTCACAAATTTGAATCTCTTCGACATTGTTAAAGTCTTGGTCACTAAATGTGAGGATTCTTAGAACCCTCTTAACATCTAGGAATAATTTTTTATAGCTTTGAAGGACACTTTCTATCCTTCTAAATATGAATGTAGGATTTAGATATCAAATGGCTACATCTACAATAAGGAGTACATATATCTGTGCAAGATTACATTTACCAATTCAACCACCTGAGGATAATTCTCAAAGTGTTAGATGAGGCTACCACTCTCATTCTCAAGTTCAAGAGTGGATTACAGAAATGATGTAGAGCATCGCAAGGGTTAAGCAATATTGCATCACCTAAAAAATATTTTCTTTGATGTTTATTTGTATTTTGCAAGTTTTTCTTAGTTGTGAAAGATGTTTCGTTCTTACCATAGCCTTTTGACAAAGTACAAAGATTTACAGTCAATTATTCTATCGTATAGTACCACGTATTCTACATGAAGCCTTCAAATTATAATTATAGTATCTTATGAGTAACAAGAACATGTCCACATTTCCATATTATTTTTGTGTTTCCTTATTGATAGATGTGACATGTTCTTATTGTAAAAGTGAATTTATTTGGGCCATGTGCAATATATTTGAACTTCACACCAAATGTAGGGTTACCTATTTAAAGATTGGTCCTAGGGAGGTTCGTGGTTGAAGCCACATTGAGTCCCAAAGCCTATATCTTTTACTTATTTAAGGAGTCAATTTACAGGTAACCAAGGTGCAACAATTCTAATGAAGGATCATAGTAGACATCATTTAATATTGGCCCCATTGTCCCTATTTCATGGACATTGGGCATTGAATCACATTTTTGTTGGCACTTCCTCATGACTCAAAGTTCTTTATAGAAAGGTGGTAGATCTATTGTTGTTAGGATCAAGGGGGAGGAGGAGCAAATTGAAGATCAAATCTAAAATTGGAGACGTTAGATAAAGACTAAGAATCTTGCCATGTAATTATATATAATTTGTACATGGTTTCTGTAATCAATAAAAGCATTCTCTTATTCTTCACCATCTTATTATTCTTGTTTTAGATTCTCATATAAAGGTGTAACAATGATAGCATAATATGTAAAGGGGAAGGCATGATGCCCTCGATGTAAGGATATAACAATAGGAGTGCAATATGTAAGTGGGAAAGCCATGATTCCCCCAAAGTAAAGATATAGAAACAAAGGCACAATATGTCATGAATAAGGCATGGTGCCCCCAATGTAAGGATGTGGCAATAGAAGCACATTAAGTGGGAAAGGCATGATGCCCCTCTGTCTAATGTAGTAACTCTAACAGTGTGATATGATAGCATGTAGGCTCAATATGTAAGGTCTAAAAGTATGGTATGGCAATTTAGGATCATGGCAAGTAATCAATGGTCAAAGGATAAGGCATATGCATCATATTAGGCATGGGAATTTATGACAAGAAATATAATAATAAGTAAGAAGGCAATATGAGAAACTAAAATAGTATTGGCAAGGGTGATATAATCATGAGTAAACAAAATGCCAATAAACATAAGGATGCATAAGGCAAAAGAGAAAAAAATGGGTAAAGGATCAACCCACTTGTGGAAAATAAAGGCAAAGGTGAATAAAACATAGGCATAAAGAGGATGTAGATAAGAATAGGAGGAAATATGTCAAGTGAGGAAAATGGAAACCATAAAAACTCCACCATCCTCACATCCTTCCCCACCCCAAGTGGGGAAGATAAGCATGAAACCAAAGATATAAGATAAAATAAATACAAAAAGAACAAAAAACAAGGTGTAATCAAAAAGGTTAAAATGTAAGTACACACAAGGTGAATAAAAAAATAGGTGAGTTGAATCAGCATACATGGTGTAAGCAAAAGGCCTAAGTAGGAATGACACAAAACACAAGGGAGAAGTGAGATGAACAACACAACACATGTTCAAAGTCACTTGTGTCAACATGCACCACTAAAAGTATCTTTGCATAATCCACATGATAATTAGGAACATAGACACATTAACATAAATCTATAAAAGAAGGCAAAGGCATAAAATGTGGCAAATAATAAGAAGATGCATAAGTAGTGAAGTTGTGTCTCATATCAAGTGGTTTCTCTTTTATGTAATGTGTAACCTTAATAAAGAGTGTGCTATGGTGAACAAGACTAACTTATTGACATACATGATTTATCTTTCATGAGTCATCTTATCAAGTGAGGGATTTGGGTGCTCATAAGTATGCTCAATGTTTATCTTCCCAATAAGTTCTTAAATTTTATGTTGGAATGAAATGTGTTTATGCTGAGACTTGTTGAGAATTTGATCCCAATATGATTGATACCTAATCATCTACAACCGTAAGACTATGTGATCCAAATTATAGTTATGTTGTTATAATTCAACTATCAAATATTATGGAAAGACATAAAATCATACACATGAGACAGAAAGGTTTAACCTAGAAAACCCTTCCAGTAAAAACTAGCAGCAAAGGAGAGTTAAAAATTGTATTAACCTGCAAAGTAGAATCCAAATATAATAAGTCTCCTTATAGTTTTCCTCACTCTATAGAATTCAATGTATAACTTCAAAACAAGCTTCACAGTATCATCACATAATCAAGCACATATCTACCTATTCTATCTACACCATGGACTAGGTATAACTCCAAGTTGTTAGCCTGAAATTCCAATCGACTCAACACTCTAATCATCTATGAAATACCAACGGTTACACAACCATACTATGACATCATCCTGCCACATGCCACTCCAACAAGACTTCTCCAAACATAAAATTAACTCACTTTCTTAGATAACCCATAATAACTTAGTCATTGGTTGCTAACCAAACACACATGATAGTGATCATGTCTTCCTACAGTACCACCAAGACAAACCAAGGCTTGTGATAGTAGAGACAACACTTTTATATCTTTTGGTAATCCAAAGCACCTCCAAGATCATATATATGTCCTCTACTTTCACTGCATGCACTCCAATAGTGTCGCATGTGCACCTACATTGTCATACATAGTCCAGTAACATACTTTGTTCATGATACAGTAACCAATTCTCAACTAGACCTCATGTAGTTTTTACCATGGAAACACTGGACTATAAGACACATCCATGCCAAACCGTAGAGTATAACTCCCATTGCATTTTACTACTCAATCTTCTAAGACTATTTTACAAGTTTGTGATCAAACATGTCAAAAGGAACTTAGATAGTCCTAAACCTTTTCTCAGTCAAGAATTCTCTACAAGTGAATAACATACCAAAGCTCCAACATTCTCCCATTGGATATTTATCAAAGGAGAGTTACAACATAAACAAAGAAGAAAACTATGCATGGGAAAAGGATAAATCCATTGCATCCTTGCACCACAAAAATTCCACTATACTTACAAGTTTGTTAAAGTCAATAGCATTTACCTAGGTGTCAATTTTCTCCATCTAAACATTATTTTCTTCTACCATATCCCTAATAAAATAATATTGCAATCTACATGTTTAGTCCAAGCATGGTAAATTGGGTTCTTTGCTAAATAAAATGTACTTTAACTATCGCATTTTAACACTATCTTGCTCTAGCACAAAGTCTTTGTAACCACATTGTTTCTTTACAAGAATGTGTTGTATCCATTTACTCTACTTTAGTAGTGGACAACACAAATGGGGGTTGCCACTTACTCATCTAGATCACTGCTCCTCCAAATAAAATGAACACATAGCCACTTGTCAACCCCTGGTTATCCATATCTCCAACCCAATCAAAATCAACAAAGCTTTATATATTCAACAACTTGCCAACATTATTAGTATCATAATAACACAAATAATAATCCGATGTTCCTTTCAAACACCTTAAATTTATTTTCACATGAGTCCAATGTTCTTTGCCAAACTTTGACACGAACCTACTAAGAATTCCCAGTATTGTGGCAATGTCCGGTCATATGAAAACCATAGCATACATTAGGATTCATATTGCACTAGCATATGGAACATTGAACATGTTCTCCAAAGCCTCTTGAGACTTAAGATGTTTCAAACTCAATTTAGTGCCTATTGGTAAAGGGATGTTTACAAGCTTATCGTCTTGCATATTAAACCTTTGCAAAATAGTCTATATGTGCTTCCCCTAGTTCAACCATGAGTTCCTAAGCCATGTCTATGAATTTTCATATCTAGTATGTACCTTGCAGCCCCTAAGTCCTTGATATCAAATTTCTTAGAAAACTAAGCTTTGAGTTCTTAATTATTTCCTTATTGTTTCCAAAGATCAACATATCACCAACATATAAAATAATCATTAATACATGATCAATAGCATGTTTGTAGTATACATAATGATCAACTTTACTCCTAGTAAAACCTAATTCTATCACATGTTCATCAAATTTTGATACCACAAATGCAGTGACTGTTTCAAACTATATAAAGACCTTTTCAATTTAGAAACTAAGTCTTCTTTTCCTTTAACCTTAAATTCTTCCGCTAATCCATGTATATTTCCTCCTCTAAATCTCCATGCAAGAATATAGTCTTGACATCAATCTATTCTACTTCAAAATCATGTCATAACAATAGATAGCAACATTTTAATAGATTTTAACTTAGCTATAGGAGAAAATATCTCAACAAAGCATATTCTCTCAATTTGGGATACCCTTTTGCCATTAATATTTCCATGTACCTATTAGGAAATTTTTGCTACCTTGTAGACCTCACAATTTTTGGAGACCATGCCGCATTAGAATTTTATTCTTTATATTTTGCCCCTAATGATCCAACCTAGCAATCTTCCTCTCCATCCACACTGCCATGTCCACTAGTTTGTTTGTTTTTGTAATGTCCCCTTTTTAAAAATTAACCCAAGCACCCATTATACCATTAAGAGGGTTATAATATCACAAAAAAGGAGTGCTTAAGTTATATTATTATAATAAAATAAAATTAACATATTAAATAAAGGTCTCTCATAATAAAAGTTTATTTTAAATAATAATTCCTCTCAAGGGTCGTGAAGGAAATTTGAAGAGGTCCATCTTTTGAAGGAGGAATCTATTTAAGCGAGGCCAAGAAAGGAGAATGGGGATGCATTAATGAATAATTTTATTTCTAATTTCTACTCCTTGTTGGAGTATTAAACTTTTGGTTCAATCAACTTCAGGATGAAAACCCCTAATTTCCATCACTGAATTTGTGGATGAAACCCCCTAATTTGAGCAATCTCACCCTAGGGATTGCATATGAGTTTCATGTTGACAGATAGATTGATATAATGGTGAAATTATTAAATTTTCTGTGTTGAAGATTATATGTGAATTGATAAATTAGAGATGAAATTGTTTATTCAGTTGTTCCAAAAATTTTGTGTGATTTTTAGCAATAAAATATGTGCTTCATGTCTACAACAATCCATATGTACCTCTAAATATGCATCATAATAATCAATGTTAGCAGCACCATTTGTATGGGAATTTCTGCATATCCCAACGAACTAGATTGCATGTGAATTTTGAATTTTCATAGTTCCAAGTAGTTGCATCTAAGGTGATTAGCGCTAAGGGTTTGGGTGGAAAAAATTATAGCAGAGTTCAAACAATAAAAAGTTTATGGTTGGTCATGCCATTTCCTTGAGTGGCAATTAGAGGTATCCTATTGTGCAATGATTCATACTCCTCACAAGTTGTAATTCATTTGGGATTGAAGGGTTTCAAATCTATATTATCAATCAATAACTAAGAACTACATTCATCTAAAGGCAGTGATCTTCCAGAAAATAGTAGCGACCACTCTTCATCCATTGCGGGGTCTCAAAGGGTAGCGATTCATATTCAAGGTTTGATTTCCATTTCTTTTGGTACAACAATTGCTATATATCTATTTTCAAATCAATAGCGATTCATATGTCTACAAAGAATCTAGCATTCTATTACAAAGAAGATTTGTGAAGTGGCAAGAACTGATACAATCAATCGAATACATTTTAGCGCTACAAATTATAGTGATCATTATATAAGTTTGTAAGATAGAAATTAAGCAATTATTATCTAATATTGTTATTAATTTCATTTAATAATATTTAGAATTAATATGTAGTGTTAACCCCTTTTGAAAGTCTTGAAGTGAATAAAATTAATCATATCTCAACAATATTCCATCTGGGATATTACAATGGTATCAGAGTTGGATCTTTCCAGCCTATGAAAGAGAAGGCAACAATTGAATGCAGACTCATGATCTTCAAGGAATATTATTATTATATAATCACTATTGACCTGAGTATAAGATAAAGTAACTTTGGGGAAGCTGCTACATACTAAAAGCTATATTCTGACCACTTTTAATAGGATTGAGCAAATTTCATTCAAGAAGAATTTGGAGGTTATATGAATTGTTTGAGAAGAGTTGCTGACAAAAACTAAGGGTTGTTCTCATTAGAAATTATTAATAATAGGAGATGGATGTTGGTAAAGAAAAAAAGATTGATACAATGATAGACATGTTGGGTCAGATGCTCCACATGATGCATAACGATATGAATGCTTCCAGAAATAATGAGGCAAGCACTTCAGGGGCCAATAACATGTAATGTCCCCTTCTCATGCATAATCAGTTTGAGAATAGTTAGCCTATTTTTTGAGTTTTCCCATAGGCTAATTGGTTGGGCAAGAGAGAACTCCAACTTTCTTAGAGAACACAGGTATGAACAAGCAATGGTTTTACTTATGGAAGTGAGTTCAGGAGATCTTAGTGAGCCCCATGACACTTTTAGAACGTAATTTCATCTTTTTGAGAGCACTATGCACTTCTTAAATGTTAGGGTTAGCTGACAGAAGATATCAATTAAATGCAAATAAAGATTAAACAGAGGAATGAAAAATACACAGAAATAATAACAGCGAGAGACAAGTTTTAATGTGGTTCACCCAAACTCGAGTTACATCCACCAACAGAGAGTCCAATATTATTATCCAGTAAATCAAACCGATTACAACCAGCAATCCTTGCAACTCAATACCGTTGCAAATGCTACAATACAATATCCACCAAAACCCTAACCCTTAGCCGCTTTTATCAAGCCTTATGTCGGTTACAAAAATAAGGTTTTTTTATGTCGGCGAGGATACATAACTAGTGTACAGTACTTGCATGATTAGTCGCCACCTACCAACAATTTCCCACTTGGAGACTGATCCTGGACGACACCGCTGCACATGTAGCTCCCACTAGAAATAAGCACCTTGGACTCTGTTGTTCTAATTTTATTGTTTCAGTCTTGAAAACCAATCGAAGTTGAAGAGGAGCTTAGCTTCTCCCTTCTCACTGCCTTTGTAAACATATCCGCTGGATTTTCATATGTATGTATCTTTTCCAGCCTTAATTGTCCATCATCCAACACCGACCGAATAAAGTGATACCTCAACTGTATGTGTTTGGTCTTTGAATGCAAGGTAGAATTCTTTGCAAGATGTATGGCACTCTAATTGTCTGTATACAAAGAACTGTTAGCCCGTTGTCTGCCCAATTCTTCCATGAAAGATTGCAGCCATATCATCTCCTTGCTTGCCTCTATTGTAGCTACATACTCTGCCTATATGGTGGATAAATAAACCACCTTTTACAACCGTGAGATCCAACTCATTGTTGTCCCACCTACAGTAAATACATAACGTGTAGTGCTCCACCTGGTATCAATATCCCTTCCCAAATATGAGTCTACATAGCCTGCTAAATCAGTATTAGAGCCCCCAAAACACAAATGTGTATTGGATGTACCTCTCAAATATCTGAGAATCCATTTTATTGCATTCCAATGCTCCAATCTGGGATGACTCATATACCTGCTTATGACTCCTACAACATGTGCAATATCCGGTCTTGTGCATACCATGGCATACATTAAACTGCCTACAGCTGAAGCATATGGTACCTTGGATATTTTTTCTTCCTCCTCTTGTGTCTTAGGACACATCTCCTTAGTCAATTTCAAATGACTAGGCAAAGGTGTGCTGACAGCTTCTGCATTCTCCATATGGAATCTCTGCAACACCTTTTCAACATAATCAACCTGAGATAGAGTCAATTTTCTGTTCTTCCTATCTCTACAAATTTTCATACCAAGGATTTGCTTTGCTGCCCCCAAATCCTTCATAGCAAAAGACTGTGCTAACTATTGTTTTAATTCTCTTATTTTATCCATGTTAGACCCCATTACAAGCATGTCATCAACATATAAACATAAAATAATGTAGTTGTCATTATCCAACCTCTTAAACTAAACACAATGGTCAAAATTACACTGGTTGTAGCCTTGCTCAGCCATAAAACTATCAAATTTTAAGTACCATTGTCGAGGTGCTTGTTTCAGGCCATACAAACTCTTTTTCAATCTGCACACCATTTTCTCCTTACTTGTGACCTCAAATCCTTGGGGTTGTTCCATGTATATCTCCTCCTCCAAATCACCATGGAGAAAGGTAGTTTTCACATCTAACTGTTCCAAATGCAAATCTTCAGCAGCCACAATACTTAAAACAGTACAAATAGAAGTCATCTTAACAACCGGAGAAAATATCTCATCAAAATCAATGCCCTTTTTCTGTGCAAATCATTTCACAACTAACTTGGCTTTAAATCTTTTCTTACCTCCATCTTCCTCTTTCAGCCAATAAACACATTTGTTTGGTAAAGCCTTTTTACCTGCAGGTAACTTACATAATTCCCAAGTCTGATTTTTTAGCAAGGAGTCCATTTCTTCTTTCATTGCAAGCTCCCATTGAACCTGTGTATCCACTTGCATAGCTTCATCATACCCTTCTGGTTCACCAGCATCTGTTAACAAAACAGAATACAAAGAGGGAGAAAATCTTCTAGGAGGTCTACTTAGCCTTGTTGACCGTCTAACATTCACTAGAGTTTGTGGTACTTCTGGTTGATGTTGCAGAACATGACGAACCACTGGAACATCACTATTTGGAGTATCATCTAGGACCACAATCATTTTCTTTCTTATCATGTTGCTGCAACTGATCTTTGTACAATACCTTCTCATTGAATGCAACATCCCTGCTTCTTACAATTTTTTGATTTTTAAAATCTCAAAACCTATAACCAAATTCATCAATGCCATATCCAATGAAGGTACTTTTTTTATTTTACATCCAGCTTGGTTCTATTTTCAAAATCTACATGTGTAAATGCTTCACATCCAAAGGTTTTGAGAAAAGAATAACTCACCTTCTTACCTGTCCATGCTTCCTCTAGAATACCACAGCCCAAAGGAACTGAAGGACCTCTATTAATTAAATATACAACGGTGTTGACAGCCTCTACCCACATATTTAAAGGCAGCCCAGCATGCAATCTCATAGCCCTTGCACACTCCATTATTGTCTTATTCATGCGTTCAGCCACTCCATTCTCTTGTGGAGTCCCGAGAACTGTTTTCTACCTACAAATTCTATTAAAGGAACAATAATCCTCAAATTCTTTACTGCAATACTCACCACCATTATCAGATCTAAGACATTTTAATCTTTTACCTGTCTCATTCTCAACAAGCTTCTCCATTTCTTAAATGTTTCAAATACATCAGATTTCTGCCTGAGAAAATAAATTCAAACCTTCCTAGTTGCATCATCTATGAATGTAACATAATACCAAGAGCCACCAAGAGAAGATACCTGAGCCGGTCCCCATACATCTATATGCACAAGCTCCAACTTTTCATCTTTTTTTTGTTTCCCATCCTTTAGAAAACTAACTCTCTTTTGTTTGCCATACACACAACTTTCACAGAAATCCATATTAATACATTTCAGACCTGGTAAAACTTTCTTAGAATGAAGTACCTTCATACCTTTTTTACTCATATGCCCAAGTCTGTTATGCCACAGTGTTGTCTCAGAACCTGCAGCAACTGTTTCAGTCTCTTCCTGCGAACCTGCAGCAGTTGTTCCTGAACCTGTTTGTTTTTTCTCTACAACAGCTAAAGTAGAAGGAACAGTATGACCTGTACAAAGATATAAGGTGCCTACTTTCACACATTTTGCTACTATTAAGGCACCTTTTGAAACCTTCTAATTTTTATCAGTAAATGTAACAATGCAACCTTCTTCAGCTAGCTGCCCTACTGAAATTAAATTCCTAGTGAGCCTTGGAATGTGCCTTACCTCTTGTAGTAGCCAATGATTCTCATTCTGCAACTTAATCTTAATTCTTCCCTTTCCAACAATCTGACATGGTTCATTATCTCCCAAATAAACCAGCCCAAAATCCCCTTGGACATAATCAAGAAAATAACTTCTATGGGGCGTAGCATGAAATGAGGCCCCTGAATCTAAAACACATGAATCATCAGCATTATCTAGGGAAAGAATCAAAGCATCATCTTCAAATTTATTACTTACCACATTTGCCTCCTTATTGCCTTCTTATTTGTCTCCTTCTTTATTCTTCTGAGACTAGCAATCTTTCTTTAGATGACCTGGTTTTCCATAGTACCAGCAATCATTTTGTCCTCTAGTTTGGGATCTCTTATCCTTTGATTTTTCTCGTGACTTCCCATGACCTCCAGAACCTTTTCCTCTCTCCTTTGATCTGCCCCTACTTTCTGCATTCAAAACACTGCTTGATGTGGATCCACCTGAGCTTTTCCTACGAATTTCCTCACTCAGAATAACACCAACAACATCATCAAATTTTAGGGTATTTGAACCAGAAACAAAGTTACTAACCGCCATTACCAAACTATTCTAGCTTTCAGGCAAAGAACATAATATCAAGAGAGCTCTAACTTCTTCATCAAATTTTGCATTTACAGAAGTCAATTGATTGGTAATCGTATTAAATTCATTTAAATGATCTGTCATAGATCCACCCTCAATCATTTTCAGATTAAACAAATGCTTCATGAGAAATACCTTATTTGAGGCTGAGGGTTTTTCATACAATTTAGCCAAAGCTTTCATCAGACCATCTGTTGTCTTCACTTTCGTTATATTGAATTCCACCGATGGTGCTAGGCACAACCGAATGGTTCCCAGTGCCTTTCTGTCAAGAAGATTCCAATCCTCATTAGTCATTGTTGCCGTTTCTTGGCTACTCCTTCCAACAACATCCATAAATCCTTCTGATAGAGATAATCCTCCATCTACATCTTCCATAACTGATAGTTCTGCCTGTTGAATTTGTCTACCTTCAATTTACCCTCGTTCGCCATTACTCCCACTCAATCGTGAGACCTTCCTGCAGCCGATAATCAAATGCAACCCTCTCTAATACCACTTGTTAGGGTTAGCCAGCAGAAGAAATCAATTAAATGCAAATAAAGATTAAACAGAGGAATGAAAAATACACAGAAATAATAACAGCAAGAGACGAGTTTTAACGTGGTTCACCCAAACTCGAGCTACATCCACCAACAAAGAGTCCAATATTATTATCCAGTAAATCAAACCGATTACAACCAGCAATCCCTACAACTCAATATCGTTGCAAATGCTACAATACAATATCCACCAAAACCCTAACCCTTAGCTGCTTTTATCAAGCCCTATGTTGGTTACAAAAATAAGGTTTTTTGTATCAGCTCATGGAAAAAATTTCTCGGGGGCTGCGCCCCCGAACCCCGGCGAGGATACATAACTAGTGTACAGTACTTGCATGATCAGTCACCACCTACCAACATTAAAAAATCCATCTATTTTTGGAAAGCACCAAGTTGCATATAATTCATCATCCTAAACCCAAGGGGTATCTTTGATATGATCACAAATTCATGTTTGGTTCATTTTGATGCTTTCTGCAACATTGGATGATAATTAAAATTATTAAATAGTTATTACTTAAGTTGTTCCTAAGGGGATAAATCAAAAAGGTAACTTATGTCTAACTATTTGATAAAAAGGTATTTAAGTAGTGCTTTCAGAGGCGCTAGGCATAAGGGGACTTCTCTCACATAAAGAATTATTATTTATTTTGAAGAGCTTTTGGAGAAAAAAGAGAAAAGTAATATTTCATTTCCTCAAGTGGGATATAAAAGGATGTTTTGAGCTCATTGTTGAGGTTGGACATGATATGATAATTGTTTTTACAAATGTGAGAACCCATGTTCATCTCTAATTTTCTTGAGGATGAAAACCCTCTCAAAAATACTGGTTTAAAGGATGAAAACCCCCCTAGCTGGTCATGGTGGTTTCATTTAAGGAATCACATTGAGCTACAATGGACATTTTGATGTACTTTGATAAGTTTAGCTATTGATGCACTTTTGGTGTGTGTTGATGATCAGTCTTTGGGAGTTGTTTACAGTTTCTACATAAATATTTTGGGTTTTTAAAAAAGTTAATCTTTCCAATTGGGTGTACCCTTCCAGGCGCCATATTTCTACTGTGACAAGGGTTTGAAATCTTCCAGATGGCTATAATATCTTTCCTAGATAAAGGCGTTAGATTTTATGTGTTTTATGATTACTATTTGAAGCTTTTTAAGGAGAATATTTGTATATATGTTGGTTGTACCCTCAAGGATAGGTCATACCAGTTGTTGGAGCTTAGCATGAGGTTCCTAGGGTCTGATTGCCCCTCTTTATCATACTTTCTCTATTGTTTTGGTGGCACCCTTGGGTAAAATTTCAGTTTGCAGTGACTTGAGATTGAACAAACTAGTCTCGGATAGAGTTTGGCTTGGAGATTAGGGTTTATTGTGCATTTTCAAATCTTCATCTTGCTACACTTTTTATCATACTTGTATTTCCAGTAATTTTAGTGATTCAATGAACTTGCAGTGAGTTTGAGGCCATCTATTTTCATCTGCAATGTCAAATCTTATTTGGGTA